>CM073121.1:53819822-54492322 GCA_037039145.1 Fundulus diaphanus | reverse complement strand
CCCAACAACCTGGCACCGTTTGGAGGAGTAGAAACTGCTCTGAGGTCAGCCCAGACTGTCTGAAGTTCACAACAGTGGTGGAAAAAACTGTTTCCAAAATTTTCAAACGATGATATTCTGGACTTATTCAGGTTACATGTTGTAATGTTCAGGTTCTGACCTGCGCTTTTCATTAGGCAGACATGCAGTGATCAGAATCAGCCTCATTCCCCAGGCTTTGGACACAAACCATGAACTTGACTTTGGTTTCCACTTTGCTCTCAGTAAAGACATTTTAAATATGAATATATAATAAAGGAAATAAAAAATGTATACATACTGTACATATGTATACATGCAGCATTTTAAAAATTGAGGTTGAATTGATGTAAATATGAATGCCACTGATTTGGGGAATTTTGATTGATAAACACTTGATTAAGTGTTTATCAGAGAGACGGCCTTTGGGGAAGGAACCGTCTCTGTGGCGGCTGCTTTTCTGCAAACGGTGTTCTGTAGCACCTGCAGGGAAGCATACCTAAACGTACTGACGGGGTGTGTGCAGGATGTGTCGGGTCTGCGGACATGTTAGCTGCCTTTTTCCTGACCCTAGCCCTGTAAAGTCCTGGATGGGAGGAAGTTCAGCCCAGATAATCCTCTCTGCAGACCTGATTGTTCGTTGCAGTCTGGACCGGTCCTGTTTAGGGGATGATCCAAACCACACAGGACAGACTGAATGGTGGCTCAGTAGAAGATGAACAGCAGCTCCTGGGGAATGTTGGACGTCTGGAGTTGCCGCAGGAAGTCCAGTCTCTGCTGGACCTTCTCCCAAACAGCGTCTGTGTGTGAGAACTATCTCAGGTCCAGAGAAAAGGTGGAGTCAAGCACTTTCTCCACCATCTAGCTCAGACAATGTGGAGAAAAATGCTTCTGCAGCATTATAATTGTAAAAGTCAGATTTTCTTTCTTACATGATAAATTTGGTGCTCGTAAACATCGTCCACAGTCTCCCTGCGGTCCAGCGGTTTACTATCAGGTCAGGCTGCCGGTTGTAAACGTGTTATTAACTGTTTTGTCCATACCCTTTAGCTTTGGTTTGTTCATTGCGCTAATAATATGTTTCATAATCATGGGACGGAGAGTGTTGTCAACAGAGAGCCTGTTTTCACTCAGCCATTCCTGCATGAATTATAATTGTGGCAGAAAGGCTCCCTTCGTCCTTTTTCTGTGTTGCCAATAAACAGCCAGACATTCATGCGATGTGTTCCAGCTGAAGAAATCTTTTTAGACCAGACTTTTCATTGTCTGCCTCCAGCCACAGACAATGGCAGGCTTCAAGATGGTGCTGTTGCAGACACGTCATCCTCTGCCCCTTCCTGTTTTAGTTGGCTTCAGTCAAAAGTGTGACAAAGGTACGTTTTAAAATTATTTATCCTCTGTAAAGACCAACAGAAAGGCCCACTGGGAGTTTTTGGTAAAAAGATAAAGTGGTTAGAGCAGGGTGCTTGTGTCCTGGGATGACTGCAAATTCCCTGGTTCGAATCCCACACACTGCCATTGTGGGTCCCTGAAAAAATGCACAAGCTGCAATGACAAATATGATATGATAAGGGTCGAAAATATGAGGCATGCGGTTTAACCCATGCTCCACCCTTCAGAGGTAAGGGGAAAGCGAGCCAGGGAACGTTAAGCAATGAATCAAAGCAACTGTACTGTAGGCGTGCAGAGATGAGCATCGACAAACTGCTATGGTGCTAATCTACCTTAGGTGTGTGTATCTGCAGGTGTGTGTGTGTCTGCAGGTATGTGTGTCTGCAGGTGTGTGTGTGTCTGCAGGTATGTGTGTCTGCAGGTGTGTGTGTGTCTGCAGGTATGTGTGTCTGCAGGTGTGTGTATCTGCAATTGTGTGTGTATCCAGGTGTGTATCTGCAGGTGTGTCTATCACCAGGTGTGTGTGTCTCCAGGTATGTGTGTCTCCAGGTGTGTGTGTCTGCAGGTGTGTGTGTCTTCAGATGTGTGTATCTGCAGGTGTGTGTGTCTCCAGGTGTGTTTATCTCCAGGTGTGTCTATCTCCAGGTGTGTCTATCTTCAGGTGTGTGTGTCTCCAGGTGTGTGTATCTGCAGGTGTATGTATCTCCAGGTGTGTGTATCTGCAGTTGTGTGTATCTCCAGACGTGTATCTGCAGGTGTGTCTATCACCAGGTGTGTGTGTGTCTCCAGGTGTGTGTATCTCCAGGTGTGTTTGTCTGCAGGTGTGTGTGTGTCTGCAGGTATGTGTATCTGCAGGTGTGTGTATCTGCAATTGTGTGTATCTCCAGGTGTGTACCTGCAGGCGTGTCTATCACCAGGTGTGTGTGTATCTCCAGGTGTGTGTATCTCCAGGTGTGTGTGTCTGCAGGTGTGTGTGTGTCTGCAGGTATGTGTGTCTGCAGGTGTGTCTATCTCCAGGTGTGTGTATCTTCAGGTGTGTGTATCTCCAGGTGTGTGTATCTGCAGGTGTGTGTATCTTCAGGTGTGTCTATCTCCAGGTGTGTGTATCTGCAGGTGTGTGTAGCCACTGAAGCAGACAAAGCAGTTTAGAGGCACGCTGCCCTGACCGTGTGGCTCTGTTCCGTGACGTATGTTACCTCTGCGTCCAACAAATATTTAACATCGACTTCATGCCATCCTCTGCAGTCCAGTCGAAAGCTTTGTGTCAGCTTGTTTCCAGTGGTGGAAAACACAAAGTGACAGGCTTTTATCATGTGTTTGGCTTGCAGTGGGGCTCTTGTAGTGCTAATAGGCAACTTGACTCAGGCAGCTACTGAAAGATTATCGCATCGAGTGTATTACTAAGAGGGCAGTCCTCCTTATTGACACTGTTTTGTTGTCTTCCGGGTTTTTGGGGGGTTCATTGTCTGTGTTTTCAGCATTTTCAGACAGAGGAAGAGTAACTTTATTCATGACAAAGTAGAAACAATGGCAGAAATTATAGGGCTCAGCCATCTGGAGCAAGTAAAACAATCAGTCATCAGCATTAATTTAGACTTAAGATCATATTCCTGCAAATAAAAATTCAGCATTCAGTCCCTGAACAGATTTAAATGTGTTTTCCAGACCAGTCTCACAAAAACGCAATGCCAATGTAATGATGGAATACTGAGTGTTTTTCGTTGTTTATTTCATATCATGTATCTTCCGAAATGACACACAGCCTTGAAATTTTCGACAGCGACTCTTTTTTTGTTTGTGCCATTTTACAAGATGAAATAGCTGAAAATGGCTGAAAGCTGAAAATTCTTTGAAATTACACAAAATACGCCTCGACTAGCATAGTTATCGTTTACCCTGCCAAACCACCTTTTTATCTCAAACTCAGTGTGTTGTTGTTACATCAAAGCCAGTCAAGTCTTTAACTGATACAAAGCTACTTTTTGCCATTTTAAAGGTTTTTTTTTAACAGGAATATCGTTAAAATCCTGCATTTAGAAAATAAATTGTTTGCAATCTGTAATTTCCCTCTGGGATTATTAAAGTATTTCTGATTCTGATCTGGATTTGGAGCCCTCTCTCTGGCTCACCTCTGTGGCGTTATCTTGTCCTCCGCAAACCTTTGTAAGATTCATAAATTTCATAAATGACTTCATTAATTAAAGAAAGTGTTGTTTTTCATTGTACTAAAAGAGATTTTGGCTGATAATACTTAATCATTTTGGGTATAGATTGTTTTTGGTGTACCGGGTATACCTAATAATGTGGCCGGTGGGTGTGCATTTTATCGGTGACAACAATATTATTTTTCTTTTCTAGAATCTGGTATTTTGGTACAAGTAGGACAAAGACTAAGATGTAAAATATGGACAAAAGAAAGGAAACTAAACCCTTTTATTGTATGTTCTCTCACTGTCTTGCTACAGTCCGCTTGCTGCGGTTCTTGTAGCTGGGATCTCACATGTGCACATTCAACTGCAGCCTCTCTATTTGCCTTTCTGCTATGAAGTTAACATTATCAAATTGCCAGGAGAGTTGCCAAGCAGTCACAGAGCGATTTCAGAGGTCAGGCCAGGTTATATTCACAGGTATAATTTTCCCAAATAGCAACCTTTCTGAGAAATTGAGGGGAGCTGTTGTGAACTCTGGGAAGCAATGAGACATCAGGGTGTGATTAGGAAGGAAACTGGAGGTTTTGGACTCCTCTGTGAAGCGAGGTGTTTGTATAATGAAGTAGGTTGATGCTGAAGTTTTTTCAGTATTTCAACTTTAACAAGCTGTAATGATCCAGTCTGCTCTTCTCATGTTGCTTTGTTTCATATGAAAGGTTGGCTGTGGTTCCTGTATCAGTACATGGGTGATGGATTACCAGCAGTCGGTCCTTAGCATTGGTGTTCTCTGTGAACTACAGCTTTACGGATTCATCCATCCATCCATTCATCCATCCATCCATCCATCCATCCGTTCATCCTTCAATCCATCATCCATCCATACGTTCATCCATCCATCCTTGAATCCATTCATCCATTCATCCATCCATCCATCCGTTCATCCATCCTTTCATCCATCCATCCGTTCATCCATCAATCCTCAAGAGGTGGTGTACACTTTCCATATTCCTTTAGTTAGAATAAAGCTCTACATTCATGCCATCATAAAGTTTACAGTCTCTTACCAAAGTCTTCACACCCCTTGAATCTTTTCACATTTGGGGATTTTAGGTGACAGAGTTACAAATATCCAAGAAGTTGAGGTAAAATTTAATAAAAGTTTCCCCAGTAAAACAAGGAGTGAAAAGTTTTGTGAGTGACCCAGGTTGCACACCAAACTCATCATATCCTTATTTATTTTTTTAAATCAGCAGTAAAAAATATTGAATCCTGTTTGTCTGAAATTGCTAAATAAAATCCAGTTCATGTAATTGCCTGGATAAGCGACCTCGCCTGGAAGACCGCCAATCAAAAATGGGAATAGTTTGTTTTAGGCTGGGTAAGACGAACATTACCTAGAGAAGCAGCCATGATGGCGTCTTTGGAGGAGCTGCAGAGTTGCAAAGATCAAGCAGGACAGCCTGTTTCCAGAACAACTTTTATTGTGCCCTCCACAAGTCTTTCCTTCATGTACGAGTGGCGGTGGAAAGTTGTTGTCAATAAAAGAAGGAAGTCCTGTTTTGGGTTTGCTATAAACCATGTAGGAGACACAGATGCATGTGGAACGTGGCGCTCTGGTCAGAAAAAATTACTGACCTATATGAAAAAGGATGTGTGACATCCCCCTGCGGACACTGTGGGCACTGCGGTCATTGTGGTGAAACATGGCGGTGGTCACATCAGGCTCATCCAGGAATGTCCATGTGTTAGAATGGCCTAGTCAAAGTAAAGACACAAGTCCAATTAGGAATCAATGAGCAGACCTGGAAGACCTGGATTCAGTGCCTAAATGTGCAGAAATGTTGGAGACAAACCCCGAGAATGCAGAGCTGAAATAGCAGAAGGTGGATTTACAAAGTATTGGCTTGTCAAGGCCTGAACACAACTGCACACCACACTTTTCAGGTTTTTATTTATAAACACAAGTTACTTTTTGGTTTTTACGTAACAAAGTGTGAAACAATAAGCCACTGTAAATTACACGTTTGTCCATAAGTAATGTGGAAATTGTAAGATAGCTGCAGACTCATTTTTCACATTGTGTACAATTTATATTTAACGTTACAGAATAAAGTAAGCTGTAGTTTTTGCCCCTGTGCTACTTTCTCTGGGCCTTTTGACCTCAGTCCAGGCTAATCATCCCAATCTAGATACACTGTGTTGCCGCTCCTCTGAGTCTCCTCTGCTCTCGCTGTAATTTCCTTCCTCTCACTCCACAGCTGGAGCAGGACAATAATGGAGCAGGGAGTGGGAAGTGCAGAACACAGGCGTGGGTTAATATGCTGACCCCTAGCCGTTGTTCACTATAGACTCACCGTCAGAGCGGGTTCCTCTGGAGTCTGGACCTCAGCCTTGACAATGAGCTCCCAGACTTGTTCTTTTTCCACCGCGCTACATCCCAGGGGGTCAGTCATGTACAGTTCAGAGTGAAAATACACATTTGCTCCTAAATTGTGTGCTTTTTCTGGAAGCTGAGTCTTATGTCTATGTTTATGATCTTTAAATACTCTATAAAAGACAAGAAAACAAAATAATTCATCCAATACCTGGAGTTAGTCAAGTCTACATTGTTATTCCTCCTCTGCTGTTCGATGGATGCTTTGATGTGAATCATTGTGAAGATGTGAGTTGGTGAGAAGTTTCTTGGTGTTTAAATTGTAGTTTCATCATAAATAACTGAACTTATGATCAACTTTTTGTCAAACTGTTGGACCTACATGTGATTCTAAAAACTGGAGCAGGAGCTCAATTGGAAAACTAAAACTCATGTATAACATAGATTCATTACACGCACAGTGATCATGTTTCTCTTAATTTTGATAAGTGGCTTTCAGCTAAAACCAAAAAATAAGTTTCTTTATAAATTAAATGCATAAAAAATAATTTGAATGCAGAAATCTGGGCAACTGAGAACATGTTGATGTGCAGCATTTGCTCCTAATTGTGGCCATGGCTCCTTTTGCGTGAGTTGCTTCATTTCATGCAAAGGAGCCGGCTGCTTTGATAGCTTTATTTACCTTAAATGCATCATTTAGGTGATATAAAAATGTATTTGATGATCTGAAATATTTGAGGACAGAAAGCAACTGTAAGAGAGGATATTTTATTTTATTTTCATGGATTTTCAGCTTGCATATTTCACGAATCCGACCATTTTTATTTTTCTGAACAAAGTTACAAGTGGATAAATCATCAGTGGTTCATTTCACCGTCCCCAAGCGTGATGTAAAAATGTCTGATTGGGATGATGTGGAATGGCCGACGGCCTTGAAGTGGGTGGGGTGGGAAGTGGCCCCTTTAGATTTAAAGTGACAGCACCAAAACGAGATGCTCTGAGACGCACCTCAGAACAGGTGTGAAAGAAGGGAACCTGGGGGTAAATTAACGAGGGATTTAGAACAAAACATCCCAGGTCCACTTTATTTAGACCACAACTCAAGGATTTCAGTGTGAAAAGAGGAAGAACTGAAAAGCACGACAGGTCCCCTTTAACAGTGATCTTGTTTAGCATCTCGGCAGCAAATACTGTGATTTAATTGTTGAACAAACATAACAGAAAACAAAGAAAGCTGAACAGCTTGAAAAATAGGACCCAAAAATAATATAAAGTTATCTATGCAGCACCTGGACAGACGGCATTCACATTTTCTACATTACTAGAGACTCCAGTTACATAACAAAATGTATTTAAGGGCTAATAAATCGGACTTTACATGATATGTCCCCTTTAAGCCACCTTTTTGTATTGGTGAGTTTGGGGTAAGGATCTGCACAACTAAATTAGTCCTGGTTCTCCCATGCAATCAAAGCCATCTTTTTCCATTCTGTCTGAGCACATTTTCCTTGTGATATTATTCCATATAATGGTGTATAATTGCCCCGGGGTCCTAATATAGCAAGAAAATGTAAGGGCGTCTAGTGTTACGAGGCCAAATAATTTGTCTGGTGGATGGGAGAGACCACGCGGTGCAACGGGGGGAACAAGAGAAAAGCTCACGTAAAGGTGTGGAGGTGCAAGCCGTTTAGCGTGTTTTCATTTCATATCTCAGTCTGCTGGGTGTAATTAAGCAGCCATTGGCCTCATGACGCCTTGGAGTACTTGTCAAAGAGGAGTGGGAAAGTTAACAAGATGGTAATTTGCAAAGGAGGCGAGGGAATTAGGAAATATGAGGACGAGGGCTCAAGTGGGTCTTATTCTAATATCTTAACCAGTTTAATTGAAGAGAGCAGGGAGCACCAGGGGCACTCGGACTTGTTAATGAGGACAGTGCAGTGTTGATAATTTGAAATGCTCCCATCTGAAGCGGCGCATGGAATATGACAAAGTGAATACCCTTCATCAACTTATACATGGTGATTAAATGCTGGATCAACCTTACAGGCAACCTTGCACAATATATATTAAAAAGGTAGTTACATTTCCACAACCTGCATGTTTTTAAGAATCCTAAAATGATGTTGATTTAAAAGTGAAAAATTGTAAATCAAATGTTATCTGATAACTATATTATGTGGTGTTTGCTAGTGGCCTTTATTTGAAAGTGGACTGACTGGGGTCAATGGATGGGGCATATCTTGTGTCAAAGGTCCACGAGGCAGTTATCAAACCTGGGACGACCGAGCCGAGGACTGAGGCCCCCGTACATGGGTTGCGTAATACCCCTGTGGCACCACCTCGCCCCGCATAAAGTCTTTAAATAGTCCAAGAGTTACATGTTGGGAAATAATTGTTTTTTTTTTTTTTTTCATAAAATAACCAACAGCATAATGGTTGTTAATGCCAACAATCCATAAAAATAAACAGAGCTGAAGCCTTTTTTAAATCAAACAAAGTTGAACTAGCAATCTGAAATTACTGATCTATTAAGTTACAATTACCAGGGGTACAAATATGACCAAGAGGCCCGTTCTTCTCAGCCACTTTTTAAAATGGGAAAAACATGAGAAAGCCAAAAAAAAAAAACAGAGACCAACAGCATAAAGTGTTACTTTGAGGTCCACAAGTCTCCATAACGGCTTTATTCACCATGTATCTGTCCATTTTGGAGGATGGATAACCGAGGATGGATAACCTAAGAAAGAAAATCTATTTAGTTAACTCTAACCCTACATAGATTTTTTTTCATAAGTATTTTTACAGCACGTTTTAGTAACGAAAAAAGTCTGAATAAAAGCAAAAAGAAAAAATTGCAGCAGCATAATAAATGAGAGTCAAGAAAAGTTGGACTACAGACTGAAATTAATGTTGTTTAAATAGAGCAGTCAAAGGCAACTCCAAACAAATTAATTTTAAATCTTAATTAAAGGAACTCAGGGTTTCAGCAGTTTTGCAGTTTTCTGGGAGTTTCATTCCAGATTAGTGAAACATAAAGTCTGATTGCTGCTTCTCCAAGTGTGGTTCTGGTTCTGGAGATGCAGAGTAGTAACCTGGCCAGCCAGACTGATGATGTGTGGCACTCTCCGTTCATTATCAGTCTGGGTCAGCTTCCTTCCAATCCATTCGGGGAAAGGAGGGACCTTCAGCAGAACTTTCTGAGCTGATAAGGCGAAATTACACTAGTGCCCGCCTACCCAAGGTTTGTTCTAGCCAATCACAGTAGGCGTAGCAGGCGCCGTGAGAATATTGTTGATGATTACTTATCCACATAATTCATGAGAATATATATATATATATATAAAATTAACCTGAAATGCAGTGGTTAACTACATAGGTATAAAAAGGAAGTAGGTCAGCATGCAGCGGACTAAAGCGACCTGGAGCCATCTCAGAGTCATTTAACCATCGTTCAAGCCTTTGAAATTAACAGTTTTCTGCATAGTCTGCATAAACATAACATGCAATACTTCAAAAATGAAGTACCCAGTAATAACAGAGCAGCACCAGAACAGAAAGGGACTCAGAATACAGAGCTTGTGGACCGGTTGGAGGTGTTTGACCAGCCCAAGGCAGGTAGAGAGCTTGAACATTTTTGACCAATCTGTATAATCTGACCCAATCTGTATAATATGATTGAATTTAACTTTGTAAAGTGCCTTGAGATGACATGTTTCATGAATTGGCGCTATATAAATAAAATTGAATTGAATTGAATTGAACTACAATATCCACATTTTATGAGACGCAGACATGCACATGGCTCACCCCCCAGCTTCCTACCACACAGCTGCTCGTAGTCATAGTCCGGGAGTGTTATTGATCCAAGATGCCAGCGGTGGCTGCCTCCCTGACTCTCTGCTCGGTGTCTCTCTGTTGTCTCCCATCTAGGAAACACCAACAGTGTTTTCGCCCTGGACTACATCAGTGGCTCGCTGACGGTGAACGGCCAGCTGGACAGAGAAAACCCGCTCTACTCCGCAGGATTCACTCTCACGGTCAAGGTGAGCGGCCGAATGAGAAGCGGCTGGGTGCCCGGAGAGGATCGGGAGGATCAGGAGGATCAGGAGGATCAGGAGCTTTCAATATGTTGGTGAAATAAATCGATGACGCGTCTGGACTTGATACAGTCTCAAAAGACTCCCTGGCTGGAGTCCCCTACACTGGATCACATTATGTGCTTTGTGATGCTTACAGGTTGCAATGTACTTACAATACGATCAGAAGGAATACCAAGATCAATGTGCCACTAAATAATCACTGTAACAGATGTCTTTATACACTCACTGATGACTTTATGGGTTAAAGACGGCCAACTGCTTGTTAATGCCGACAGTGTCTCAGCATTGCAGCAGCTCATCATTCATCTAGAAAGTGGCAAAGACCACTCACCGAAGTTCAAACCAAACATCGGGAAGGAGATTTAAACGACTTTAAACGGGGCATGGTGGGGCCAGAAAGGCTGAATAGTTCACAAACTGCTGAGCTTGTCAGATTTCCACACGCAGCAATCTCTCAGGTTTATAGAAGGTGGTCAGAAAAAGAGAAGATATTCAGTGAACCAGCCTGGGAGAATAGATAGACTGGTCTGGGAGCAGGGAAAGGAAAGAGCACTAAAATAATAATAATTTGCTACAAGCCAAGCATGATGAATGCAATCTGTGAAAACAAAAAGCGTAGAAACATTTAAGCAGATTAGCTACAACAGCAGAAACCTCATGTGATGCCACACCACTCATCGGAAATTGTGTGTGTGTATAAATTCATGTATATACATGTATATATACACACACACACACACACACACACATATATATATATATATATATATATATATATATATATATATATATATATATATATATATATATATATATGCTTTTTGTTTTCACAGCTTGCATTCATCATATGTGTGTATATATATATGTGGGTGTATGTATGTATGTATGTATGTAAAAAAAAAAAAAAAATATATATATATATATATATATATATATATATATATATATATATATATATGTACAGTATACATATACTATACATTTTATAGAGATGTAGTATACATTTCGTGTATATATATATATATATATATATATGTATATATATATGTATATATATATATATATATATATATATATATATATATATATATATATATATATATATATATATATACATATATATACACGAAAAGTATACTACATCTCTATAAAATGTATAGTTTGCAGACCTGTACTAAATACATTTCTGTAGTAGAGAAGCAACAATAAGGATTTTTTTGGTCCATATCAATCTTCTATTTTCTTTGAGGACTTAGATTTTGAACTCCAATACAAAATGTAGAAAATATGCTGCAGCTTGTTCGATGGATGCAGTAGTTTTGAAATGAAAGAATTAGTAGATTATTGTCATATGTGCATAAAATCATCTAACCTTGGTGAAGTCAAGAAATGAGGATGCTGTTAGTTGACGTGTTTGGAGAATAAAAACAATGAGAGCTCTTAGTTTGATGCGTTTAATGAGCTGGAAAAACAATGTTTTTCTCAGCATTTCACCTACCAATCACAGACCAGCGCCGATGAAGGGAAAACTGGTGGATCCTGATTTCTGGCCAGTTGATATTTGCAGGTTTACTAATTATATCAGTTCATTCCCCACCCACAGAGCTCAACCCAGGAATATAAGAGCCTCTCACGGCTTCACGTCTTGTTTAGTGTTGATAAAAAGATGATTGAGATACAGCTGAGCAGCTCTCAGCTTTGACACAAAGAAAGTTGGGGCTAATGCATACCAGCCGCAGTCTGTCTTTTTAATTGAAATCAATAATTACAAACAAGAAAGTAGCCAGCGTAAACACTGCGAAAGAGAGAAAATATAGTCCGAAAAAATGTATTTCTAAGATATGGATTTTTTTTTTCGTTCTAAATTTTCCCTGCTTCCCTCTGCGTCGGCTCTCTCAGCTGCTGCTGGTATTGATTATGCTGTGCCGTGGTAATGCAGCTAATTTCTCAACTTCAGGCAGCTTAGATAGCGGCGAGCAGGCAGAGGTGGAGGTCAGATGATTCAGGAGAGTTGGAGGCTAAACTACTGTGATTACCCAGAGATGAGCGAGCTGCTCGCGCTCCGCCCCCCCGCCCTGCCACCTACTCTGACCTTCCTTTGTCAACAAAAGACAACTCTCCGTGCCCATCTTCCAAGATTTTTCTACTTTTGTTTAGGAGACATTGGCTCTTTAATACTGACGCAGCCAGAAACGGGGAGATTAGTAGCTGAATCAGAGGGTGTGCGGGGGTGGGGATGTGCCGGCGCACGCCCGCCCTCAGTCTGGGGCCATTTCTATGATTGCTTGGAGGTCACCTGTCCACCTTTTGATCCAATAAATAAACAGCTGTAAATATCTTGGGAGATTGCGTGCTGACCGCCCCTATATAGAATGACATTTGGAGTCCAATCAAACGCATTTCATAGATTTTTTTCCTTCTATTCTTCCTTCTTTGCCGCTTTCCTTTGTTGCTCGTCATAAGGCCACAGAGTTGATGGACGACCGCAGCCCGTCGGACGCCACGGTGATGACCACCTTCACCATCCTGTTAATCGACAAGAACGACAACGCCCCGAAGTTCAACAGCTCCGAGTATCGGGTTCGCATCACTGAGCTGGCCCAGGTGGGCTTTGCCCTGCCGCTCTTCATCCAGGCAGAAGACAAAGATGAGGTGAGTGAATGGCTTCGTCACATTCTTCTGCCGGCCGCTGGCTCGGCGCGTCTTTACACGAAGTCTCTGCGGGTCAGAGGTCTCACACGTGGGAAAACAGCTAAATGA
Organism: Fundulus diaphanus; assembly: GCA_037039145.1. Lineage (NCBI taxonomy): Eukaryota > Metazoa > Chordata > Actinopteri > Cyprinodontiformes > Fundulidae > Fundulus > Fundulus diaphanus. Next base: position 54,479,528 of record CM073121.1, on the reverse strand, counting down.
GGGAATTATTCTGGTGAAAAGGTTAAATTAAGAGCATACGGAGAGAAAAAATGAGATTTAATCTGAAGAGAAATTCTGTTTTTGCTTTTTTTGTTTCACTCAAACGTTTCAGATAAACCTTTTAGATAAATGAAACCTGATAAATACAAAAGTCAGATTTTAGATTTTATTTTCATTTAGGAAAGGGAAGGAAACAAATACCCAAACCAACATGATCTTATATAAAAAAAAGTAATTCCCCTCAAACCTCAGAACTGGTGGTGCCACCTGACTGGCTTCAGTGATTTACTGGAGAGAAGTCTTTTACATCGACATGGAGGATTTTATCCCATTTATTGGCAGGATGGTTCAAGATCATGTAGCTGCAGGTCCGTACTTTGAATAGGCCAATCCAAAACTATAGTTCGGTTCTTAAAGTCATCCAGATGTGGTTTGCTGGCGTTCTTTGCTGCATGCCTACCCAGACAAGCATGAGTTTAAGGTCGTGATCTGATGGGCGGACGTTCTCCTTCAGGTTATTCTGCCTGAGAGCAGAACTTATGATTCCATCAATCATCAAGCTTTAAACCGCCATGTTTGGCTTATTTCCCTTTCAGAAATTCAGTTTTATGGGTTGGGGTGAGCCTCATGCCAGATTTAAAGGGACACTCCGCTGAATAATGGCTCTCATTGTGGTTCGCTCAACTTCTAAAGCCTTATGCTGCGTCCACACTGAGCCTGGTTAATGTTTCGGCACAGAAACGTTTGAGCGTAAAGATGAACCCGCACCAAGGCCCAGGAGCCTTGATAGCCATTGTGATACCTTTGCCACATCAGTGAGTGGCGCTGGCACAGAATTAAAGAAGGAGGAAGATCAGGAGGAAAATAACAAACGTGAGTGCGAAAAGAGGCACCAGCAACAAGACGAGCAAGTGGAGCAGCAAAATGTGTAAAATCCACAAGGAATTGTATATGCTGACGGGGTGACCCGACGAAGACGTCACGGGGGGCTTCACACTTTCCCACTCTGGGAGCTTCAAATGTTGCCAGGTTTGCTGGATACAAGCAAACCCATCCTCATGTGGACGTGGCCTTAGAAGTGGCTCTGTGAAACTTTTGTAGACAGATATCAGAGATTCTTTCTTATTTATCGCTGAATTTGGTGGGATGCTGTTCTTGAGATCCGCCTACTTCATGTTGTCAGTCGGGTTCAATGAAAGTTATGGATCATACAGGTCAGGCCGTTGGCAAGTCTGGATGGTGCCTAGTGATTTTATCCAAAAGGCTGGTTAACTGCAGTTAATTCATGATTTAACGAGACAATTCTGTTTTCCTACAGGGCCAAGTTGGTGCAGATAACCTTATTTTCCCTTAAATGAATTTATCATTAAAAATGTATGTTTATTCAGATTATCTTTTTGTGATGTTAAAATGTGTTTTGACAATAAACTCCAAGAAATATGCAAGCGGGCAAAGACTCACTGCAGTGTGTGTGTGTGTGTGTGTGTGTGTGTGTGTGTGTGTGTGTGTGTGTGTGTGTGTGTATGTGTGTGTGTGTGTGTGTGTGTGTGTGTGTGTGTGTGTGTGTGTGTGTGTGTGTGTGTGTGTGTGTGTGTGTGTGTGTGTGTGTGTGATTTACTGTTTCATCACTTTTTAAGAAGAAATGATTTCTAAAATTGCTATCTGCTTATCAAAGTAACTTAATGGATTTAAAAATAACAAAATAGATTTGTTTTACTTCCAAAACAATATTTTTATGCTTAAAGTGACAAAAACCTGGACCCACAAACTTCTTTGTGGTGCGGCTATATCTGATCTATTAATATGTAAATTAATCCGCCGCCCGTCTGCAGCTCTCGCTTCCTGCTTTCTCTCTTAGAAGAGATAAATGGCCAATAAAACAACCAGAGAGAAGAGAAAAATATTGGCCTACACACATTTCAGAGTATTTAGAATAACATGACTGATCTTAACTGTGAAGGACTGAATAATGACTGAAGCTTGAGAGACAACCATACACAGACCAGGTAGCAGAACCTTCTCCTGTCCCCGTCTACTCTCTGTTACTCTTTAGCTCTACTCCATCCAAGTGGCATCATGCAGAAAGCAAAGCCTTTCTGTTTTTATACGTTTCTGTTTTCATTGTTTCTGATTATTTCTGCCCCTTTAAAATAAATGAAGGTTTTATTTTGCACTGGTAGCAAACATGTTACTGCAATGATTAGCTTAATAATACGTCTGATTTAGTCGCTTTTGATAACGGCACAACTCAGATCTTACAACAATTGGATTTGGGTGTAGACTTTGACTAGGCCATTCTAATGCATGACCATTCTTTGATCCGGACCACCCCATCGTAGCTCTGGGTGTGTGTTTCTGGTTGTCCTGCCCCTCAGGCTCGGGTCTTCTGCAGCTCCTGGCAGCTTTTAATGAAAAGCGTCCCACAGTCTGATGCTGCCATGGCCGTGTTTCACAGTGTGGTTGGTTCAGTGTATTGTGCAATGCTAGATTTCCACCATGACTGTAGTTTTTGATTCAGCTCATGAAGCCCAGACACAACCGAGTGGAGTTTCTAATTTACTTTGAATCCTTCTCTTAGCTGATAATAGACTTTCAGCCAATAAAAAAACACCCTTGAACTCCGTACATAGTTGCTAGTCAGCATTAACAGCGTGTGGACTAGCATGATCCTTTTCACCACCCGTAGCAACACTTAGACGGCAGATTGTGCAGAGAAAACCCTGCTTTTCCGCCCGCTTTGCCATTCTCTCCCCTCCTGCTCCTCTCACACACGCACAAGCCCGCTCACAACAGCGCCATTGGACTCAACTACAATTTAATTTGCTCTGGAAGAGATGGGATAGAGCATCAAATTATACCTAACGAGGAAAATCAATCACCACGGGTGCAGATAAGCCGAAAGCTAGTCAACTCTGATTGATTCAGGCACAGCAGCTGCCAGGGTGGAATTTGACAGATAACTGCGAGTCAAGTGGATGGAGGAATAGGTGGAGACATGCGGAGAGCCGGGGAGAAGGGAAGACAAGAAAAAGCCCAGAGATGATTGAACAGAAAGTCACCTGCAACGGAGCAAAGTTAGAAGTCTGAATTACCAGTGAGGCGTGGTGAGGGAGGGAGAGCGAGGCAGCGGGGAGGGAAGGAAAAGGCAGAGTGGAAATATTCAGAGCCAGGTCTGTTTATCCATTCAAGGCATGTTGTGTTTATGTCTGAGTCGCACTATCAAGCAGAGACAAACGTACGGCAGAGGGGGGGCTGCATGTAGGGCTGCTGATGGCCGACGCAGTCTGCAGGTGATGAGAGGCGACGCTGCAGGTTTGTGTCCCACCATGCATGGAGTCTGTGGTGATTCTCAGCCCGCTGCCATGTTTTAGTCGCGTTGAGACAGTTTTAGTGGTCAACAGATTGTTGTTTAAAGCCATTTACCTCAGAACAAGCAGAACCAGTAACTGCACAGAACTAATTAAAGAGAATGGAAATAAAAAGCATTGTATTTTGACATATTAAAGCCTGAGGCAGGTTTAGGTAGGGGTCATTTGGGCAGTTGCCCAGGGCGGCATTAATAAAGGGGGGCGGGACGTGAACACCAGATTAATAACACACCTTTCACTTGTGAATTGAACCATTTTTCTGTTCCTTTGGAAGCATTTGCAGGCAGTGGCACCGCTGTGTATTGGTTGAGGGTTCCTCGACCTGCTGCTGAGGGCATAGAGACTTGCTCACGTGTTCTTTTTTTTTTTTTTTTTGTGGAACTGCACTGAAATGTATCCGTCTCAAAATCTCATTTTCTTAGTTTAATTGTTCGGGGGGCGGCAGCAGGAGGAGCTCGCCCAGGGCGCCTTTCATGCGACAACTGCCTCTGATTATAACTGCAGACTTCAATGCCTTTTCTGTGACAGACCAACACAAAATACTGCATGATTGAGACGAAGGGAAAAAGGACGTGCGGTTCTCAACAGTTTTTACTAATAAAGGACTGAAAGGTGCGGCATGCTTTTGTGTTCAGACCCTCTAAGTAACTTTCTATCTGTCGGACTATGGTTCTACAAACGGTGCTCATCTACAGCCAGAAACAGTCACCCACTCTTTTTAGCAAATGAGTTTTCCATCACACATATCAAGTGAAAACGCAGCGTTTGGTCTGATCTGACCAGAGTTCTTTTTTCAGTGTCCAGGGTGTCCTTCTCTGAACTCTGATTTGACCTTTAAACCCAAAAATGGGGAGCACACAGCCAATGGACTCTCTAATTTAGGAAAATTGTGGCCTAGAGGACGAAGCAAGGCGCTTGCATCCTGGAGAGGTCGACTGCCTCTCTGGGTCCCTGAGCAAGACCCTCAGCCCCAGTAGGCTCCCCAGTGACAGCCCAATGCTCCCTCAGAGATGGCTTTACTTCAGAGGACACATTTCATTGGAACGTATGTTGCTTTCACAAAATAAATATTATTATTATTATTATTAATACTTGTTCTTTCAGGAGTTTTTTCCCCCCTTAGCTGTGAATCTCTGCAGCTCCTCCAGAGTTACTGCGGGTTTTAGCTGATTTTAACATTAGTGATGCATTTAAAACCCGTCTCTGTTCTTTGATTAATGGTGATTAACATTTTATTCTGTTTTATGTTTATTTGCTAACATCTTTTGTTGCTGTTATGGCCTTTAAACGTTGTAATTTCGCTACCTTTGGACGCCCGCTGACAAGCAGCCCTGTCTGAAAGCGTGAGGAAACCCAGAGAGGCGTTGAGCTTCTCTCTGACTCCTTCCCTCTCTTTCTCTCCGATATTTTCTGCTCGGCTGGCATCCTTAAAACTTTTGCTGCCAGGACTCGTCATTGAACTTTGCGGCAGTCGTGTCTGACAGGATGCTTTTATTGGGGGCTTCTAGAGGCAGTAGCAAATGGACGGGCAATTACGTTTATGGGCAGTTTGAAGTGACATCCCTGCATATTGGATGGTCTTTTAAATAGGAGCCATCAGCTACAATGGTTCTGCCAGAGCTGAAAACAAAAACAAGGGGGCTATTTGAACTGTCAGCATAATGCCAAGCGACCACTCCACTCGTCTGCCTCCGTTCGCCACAATGACCGCGTGATTGGCTGCCCCGCATCTTTATATATAAGACACAGGAGTGCCTCGCTAAAGGTTTCTTACCTCAAGACAGCCAGGGCTATTTCAGCGCCGTGATGTCAGCCCTAAACGGCTTCAGATTTCCTCCCGATGCTTTCGCTCTCTAAAAGTTCTGCTCAAAGGAGACTTGAGACAAAGAGGATGTTCCGTTTCCGCCCGGCGCTCTTCAGAGTTTCCCCTAAACACTGATCAAATACGCTTGTTCTACTCAGCTGCCCACTAGTTCATCGCGCCGTAATTCAGTTCAGATAATCTGCATATCATAAACATTGTCTTGGCAACTTGTTCTGTGTCAGCTGGAACAGAGACGCAGCGAAATGTATCTGCATTGAGGCAGATAGTCATGCTTGTCATCTGCGTTCACGTCAAGCTTTTTTTCTGCTTATAAGTCATACAACACAATGATCAGAGCTCTCTGTTTCTACAGCCTCGATGGTCCTTTACTCTGAGTTTATTCTAACATTTTCTCTGGGGGGGGGGGGGGGGGGTTATTTTATCCTGCATCCAAAAATACGTTGTGAGAAAGTGCCGCGCTGTTATTTGGTTGAGACGCAGAAGAGGTAAATGTGGGTTCTGACCAATAACTTTTCTCTACTGTTATTTTTTTATGCGTTTATTTTTATGCACACCTGTATATTGTGTTAGCACATTAACGTGCAAACTGCTACGTCGTCAACGCACAATTCATTCAGACAATAAACGCGTGCGTTTGATCGTTAGTAAAGAAATAAGCGCAGGAAAAGAGATACTCCACTAAATATGCACACATCTGTGGTCGGAGTGATGACTAAAAAAGTTTAAAACCAATGAAACTGGGAGAAAGGAGGCTGGGTGATGGAGCCACGCTCAGTAAGGAGGATGTTAACGGGTTAGAAAAGGTCTCAGTAGGTTAGAGAACTCCACCTCAGACCTATTTCCATAACGACCATTAGACACTTTCTACGGATCCGCCGGTAGGTTGGGATAGACGCTTGAAACGAGACTTCTCAATCCTGCAGTGATGAATGTAAACATGTGGAATGTGCTGAATTCAGCTGGAATCTTTGTCTTTTGGACCAGAGAAAGAAAGGTTGAGCTTTTTGGCAACAACCAGTCCGGCTGGGTTTGGAGCAAAAGAAAGGATGAAGCTCTACGTCCGTTTTCAAGCATGTTGGAGGACCTGTGATGCTGTGGGCATCTCTTTGATACCCCAGCTGTTTCAGGATATATACAGCATCGCGATAATATTATAGGAGCAGACTAACTGCTGTTAGATACAGTAGACAGACCAGCTGCAGGGAGTGTGTCAGTATTTGGACCCGGACTGATCGGTGCCTGCTCTGACCCAGGCGCTGAGCACCATATTCCTTGCCCTGGGTCTTTCTGCATGGGGTTTGCATGTTCTCCCTGTGCATGTGTGCGTTCTCTCCGGGTACTCTGGCTCCCTCCCACAGTCCAAAAACATGACTGTTAGGTTAATTGGTCTCTCTAAATTCTCCTTAGGTGTGAGTGTGTGTGAGAATGGTTGTTTGTCCTGTTTGTCTCTGTGTTGTTGTGCGATGGACTGGCGACCTGTCCAGGATGTACCCCGCCTCTCGCCCATTGACAGCTGGAGATAGACACCAGCACCCCTCGTGACCCCATGAGGGATAGACTTGATAGAAAATGTTTGGATGGATTATAAGACATGTTAGCACTGCATGCTCGTTGCCTCCTCTTCGGGATGCCGGTGGCCAGGCTAAGGGTTGAACGGAGAGGGGGACCTTATGCAGCCGAACCCTGAGCCTCCAAAATAAATTCCTGATGCGACGAGAAGTAATCGGTGGCCTGTCTCACATAAATGAACACCCAGCACTACCTACCAACCAACGATGACAGCAATCTTTCTGGAGTAGAACCGATTGTTCTCTTAGCGATTGTTGCACAGCTGCACAGAGCGGCAGATCATCAGCATACAGGAGACGGTTGCTCAGATCTCCCATCATACATCCAGTCCCAGGAGCTACATGGGATTCCAGCTACAATGTCCCAAGGTGGAATTTTATCTCAAATAAATTAGGAATTGGTGCACTCAAATTAGAGGTTGGATTTGTTGTAATTTATTCAGTGCAAAACATTTTCACCAACAATTATTGATGGACTGAACCATTATTTGCTGTGACACACCTGACCTTGAGCTTCAAGAGTTCCTTCTTTATCAGTTTTTTCAATTCTTGGATGTCCTTCCTATCTTTTTTTTCCTGCAGGGGGTGAACAGTATGTTCCAGGTGTTTCTGACCGGAAACAATTCGGAGTACTTCACCATCTCCCCCACGGCGGTGCAAGGGCGTGCCGACATCCGTGTGAGGGTCGCCATCCCTCTAGACTATGAGCGCATCCAGGGCTTCAGCTTTTCAGTGAGTCATCTGTTTCTTTTGAGCGCTTTTAAAGTGTCTCCGTGAAAAAAAAATCCTGAATGGTCGTGGGGCTTCAGACAAATACACTGTTTGCATGAAAAATAAAGAAAACGATGGATCTTTAATCAGAGGTCAGATAAAGATTTTTAGCCTAATGTACTAAAGGATAACAGAAAAAGTAAAGGACCAAGTAGAAAACTCTTCAGATCTTAATTTAAAAAACTCATTCTGGATATTTATACATATATTGACTTGTCAGAATGTAAAGACACCCCTACATTTAGTGAAAAGGAACATTTTTAACTCATAGGAGCTGAATCCAGACACACCCTGAAAATCCAAAGGGAAGAAAAGAAGTTTGACTTTTTAGAGGAGTATTCCTCGCAGCAACTCAAAGTATGACTTTAATTTTTAAAACCCCCACTTATATATCTAAGAGCATGGGGTTATGCTCATAATGAGACTGTAGCTGGTGCACGGGGGCATCTCCTCCCAGATCTAGACCAGGGCGTCACTCCTGGAGGTTCAGAGACAACCTGACAACCTCCTCCTCCTCCTCCTGGTACACTTCAGATGGAGGTTACATCGCTCCTCAGAGAAATGGGACGCTCCCCCGTTAAGCTGATTAAGGCAGCAATCAATCCTGCATCATTTTATGCTGGTCAAGGAACAACAGAAATGGATTCTCAGATGAAGTCTTAAAAAATAAATAAATCCATTTTAATGTAATTGCATTTTTCATAATGTGTAACCAATATACTTTCAAATAATACAACTTCATAAATAGTGGTTCCAAAATGGCAGAACTTAATTAAATATACTGATCCTGAAGTATATACTTGGTGTAAACAGATCAGTTGTGACTGTAAATATACTTTATATACAGTATTAAGTACATTAGATCTCTGATAATACACCAGACTGCAGTAAAATATATAATACAGTGAATTTCTGTATCGTTCTTGTTGCATCATGTTTTAACGCTTGTCTTAAAGTACTCTGATAGTTGTTGATATGGATCAATATTTTAAATGGATGTTGGTGTTTTTTTCTAATCAGTAATGATTAACTGTGATCTTAACCATAATATAAGTCAGAATCCTTTACATTAGACATAACTGTGGTTATTACACCATTAGAAATAAGATAACTGAGAAGTTAGGAGAATTCAGGAGAATTTGACATTTAACAGCTCTCAGGTCATTTTCTCAGCCCTCCACATGCTCCACACTGCAAAAAGAGAACTAAAAGTAAGTCAAATTTTCTTGAAATTAGTGTATTTGCACTTGATTTGAGCAGGTAAATAAGATGAATGGAATAAGATTTTTGCACTTAAAATAGGAACAACCCATCTCCATCATCTTATTTCAAGTGAATATATCTAATTATCTTATATTAGGAGTAAAACTACTAATTCCATTGGCAGATACTCTTGTTTAATTGCTCAAATCAAGGACAAAAACCTGTCTGAGGGCCAAACGGTGAACTGGGTTCAGCCGTGGTCGGTTTTAGTGTCTGAAGGTTCAGGGTGTTACATGAACACGTCTTTCATTTATGACACTACATGTTACCAAGCTGCTCTGTTGTGTCTCGCCAGCTTTACGCCAACGAGTCCATGTCGGACCACGTGGGCTTCGCCCGAGTCTTCATAGAGCTGATCAACGAGAACGACAACCGGCCCATCTTCAGCATGCCCCTGTACAACATCAGCCTCCCTGAGAACACGGCGCCCGGCACGTCGCTGCTGCGCGTCCTGGTGAGTGTTCACCACGCTCACAGCGTCACAAATGACTCGCCGGGCGGAGTTTTACGCACCTCGTTCTAGACGAAGTAAAACTCTGACCGGGTCCCCTGAGACTTGGGCCTCTGTGGGATTACTCGGGGTAGCTGAAGCAAGGCGGCCTCAGATGAAAGGACCGGGCCACGGCTCGTTTAATGGCATTCATTGCAGTCACTTAAGGAGAATCCACTGTAGCGTTTTCTGCACTTTGCCTTTTGCGGATGGTTGCGGTGGCAGGATAAAGGATTCCGGTGATTATGCTGAAAGCGCTCCGTGGAGCTGGAAATTAAATCCTTGTGTTGTATGTTCAGGCCTGTTTGCTGTTAACAGAAACGAAGCACATAACCGCGTCGCAGGAATAACACTTCAGATTGGATTTCTGAAAAAAAGAGCTTTTTAAACTGAGCTAATGTTGCAGATGTTAATAAAATGATCATCTCCCCGCGGGCCTTATTTTCTTGGTGTCTTACACTTCTCCATCCTCTTCTCCAGCCTTCACTTTCTATCCGCAGCAGCAACATTTTAACCATATCGGAAAAGATCTCCAAGTTCCCCCCCCCCCCCCCCCATAACTCTGCATTATTATTCATTGCTAGTCACTTCTGTGACAATCCACGATTCAGTAGATACAAGTGCCAAACAGCATGGTGTGAAAATCAATAGTGTTTATGGACTGGGGGCTCATGAAATGGAGATTGCGCGGCCTAATACCCGATGCGTCATGCTGATGTTGGCCCCGCGCCGGAGTGTGCGGCCTGCCTTTGAATCCTGATTGCTGGCAGCCGGGCGCAAACAGGCTGCAAACAGAATGAGACGTGACACTTTCTGGCATCAACTCTGTCATCTCGGCGTAAGAAAACCGGCGGCTGGAGGCTGGAGCCTCTCTGCAAACGTGCCCAATGCTTCTGCTTTAATTAAACTTGATTACTGAAGGACAAGTTTTACTGTGCTGCGGATAAACGTTTAATTCCTCTCCGTAATTGGAGCGCAACCATCATGGCGTTGACTTATTTACTGTTTACAGAGCTCGTCTGGTTTTTTAGTAAAAAGTGTCTTTTAGGGGAAACGACGTGATCAGGAGGTTTGTGTCATTTTTTTTATCCATTCACACATGGCAGCAGGAAAAATAGCCCAGGCTGAAACTTCTTCATCTTGGAATGTGGTCTGAGCAATCAGATCTCCGTGCAACCCTCAAGCCTCCTGGAGGCTTTTTAAACGCTGCAAACCACAAGAAGGAAGCGGAGGATGGGTCTGGGACCGGGATCATGGCTGCTCTGTAATTAAACTCACCGATTACAACAATAATTACAATTCCTCCAGTCCTGAAATGATTAAATGAGTTTTTGTTTCAACATCCCAGCGTGTGGTCGTCACAGCAGGTCACCAAAAGGCTTCATGTCTGCAGAATGGCTCTGATTTACAGGATTTGACTGGATGGGGTGATAACGATAAACTCTTTCTGAATAATGTCCATTAAATGTGGGAATTATGCTAAAGGGTCAGTTTTATATGAAAGATCGTGTCTCTATGAGGAATTTCTTATCACCATGCTCAGGTCTTTTGATGCCAATATTGAAATCAACCGGTAAATTGTAAATATAACATTTTTACTGCTTGTACAACAGCCTGACAAGGTTGATGCAGAAATGCCAAATAAAACTCCTTTCAGCTTCTGATTCCAGCCTCCATGAGAGCAGCACAAGCCATGCTTACAGTTTGAATAAACGGGCTGTCACCAATGACAGACTACAGACGTCAGACTGTTTAGTTTATAAAGCATTTTTATGCTTTTATGGTTTTATTTTCAGTCCTGGGCCCCTGCATGGCTCAGCATACAGAGCCTCCATGCAGCCATCTGGGCTTCAGGTCCTGTTCCTGATCAAATGGCTTCTTGTGTCCCCCTAATGTTTTTATTTTTTTAATTCTTAATTTTGTCATGTTTAAATCCATGTAAGATGGGTTTTAGATACAGTAACATCCATGGAAAGATAGGAGAAGGTGTAACAGAGGCTCTGAAGACAGGTAACAATGTGTAGGAATGATGAAGTTAGGACCCATTATTAAAACTCAGGTTGTGAGTTTTGGTTCAGATCCGGCCTTAAAGGCGCCGAGTTCTCATGTTTCTATTCAGCTCCGTCTTCTAAGTAGTTTGAAATAGTTTGGAAGCGTCGTTATTTTACAGAAAACTGTTTAAAGCTCAGTGATATTTTAGTTGTTATTGATGAGACATTTCTCCTTATTTGCAGTTCTGGGAGACTTCCATCCTCTCTAGTTGATAATCCTGTATGTTATGTGTGTCTTTATTAAGAGAACTATACTATATTTCTGGCTCCCATCATTATTTGTTGCACAGTTCTGTGTTTAGTGTCATAACAATGTGGACTTTTTTTTGTTTTTAGTGTAAGTTTATCTCTCTGCTTGGTTGTGGTGATGTTTGATATCTTCTTTTATTCATCTGACCAGCGCTCCAGCCTCCCCAGCCTCATAAACTGTGTTAAAAATGAACAAATCCCACTTTTTATCATACCTGAGCCTGTGCAGTTCAGAATGGAAATATAAAAGTTACCAAAAAGCTTTGGTTAAAAGCAAAGTATGTCAGAATCTGGATGTGGTCTGGACTGGACTCACTGTAAGTGGATTAAACCCACGCAGGGAGCAGCCTGTGGAAGCCGCCTGAAGGTCGACGCGCGGCGGATAAAGCCACAGCCGCCGGCCCCGGGGGGCCACCCCCGCATTAATTCCTCCACTAGATGAACCTTTACTTTCTATTTGTAGTTTTAGCTTTTAGGCACATGTGTACATAAACGTGTTTACCTTTGTCGGCGGTAAATCGTTGAGTTGCTCTAATCTTCTAGCGGCCCGGTGTTTATCAGGTCTGACTAAACGATCCAGAGCTGCGTGTCGTGTGTGAACAATGAGGTTTTGTTCATTTCCCGCCCAGAAAAATTAAGTTCTCTTGTTTTTATGTGGATGATCCCTGTGAACGGATCCCGTCCCGTGACGAGAACCTCATTCCTTACCAAAACACTGCATTACCGTGATGAGATAACTCTGATTATAGTCAGGGAGAATGTTGCCCCATAAACGGCTGTCTGAACTGTGGCCGCGGGGAAACGTCGTCATCTCTAAGTTTGTAGAAACGGCCTCCATCAGTTTCTCTGCGCCGTACAACGCAGGGCGCAGCAGACGGGCGGGCGACAGATCCCAGACCAGGGATGATGCCTGACGGACGTCACTCTGAGACAAAGAGGTTGTGCCGGGTAAACTGTACCGCTTGGCTTTATGAATATTACAGAGACATTTTCTTTATGGGAGCGCCTGTTGGGTACGGAGAGGGAGATGAAGTGTCAGCCCAGCAGACATATGGACGCCATAATGAGGTGAGCGACTGCAATACCTGAAAACCATTAGCCGTCTAATAGTGAAAGAGAGAGGCAGGAGCCGAGGCTGTGCCATTAGTGAGAAAGGAGAGGAGGCAGGGCTTCTGGAACCAGAGGAGGAAATATCTGAGGCTCAGCCATGCTGTGGGCAGAGGCTGCTCTGAAGGGAAGAAGGGACACAATGTTTGTGGGAAAAGAGCAAATCACAGCAAATATTCATGATGGAAAGTCAGGCTTTGGATCCTAGAGTTAGACCCACTTCCTGGTTGTGTGCTGGTTCTCTGTGTTTCCTGGTCTGTTGAGCATTTTCTCGTGGAGAGCATATATTTTGTGTCGCATCAGTTTCCTAATGCAGCGCTGTGTAAGAATATGTCAATGACTCGATGCAATCTGCTGGGACTCCTTAGATAGAAAACTTAAACTGATCGGTCTGGATGGTTTGATTAAACGGATTTTCTAAAGGGTCCTGAGATGACATAAGCTGAGAATTGGTGCTATAAGAATAAACTGAATTAAACTGAATTTCCCTGCTTCGGTTTTTGCTTTTATGTCACAATTAACTCTTTCCGATCGTCAAACCAGTTTCAGATCACCAAAGTAATTATAACCACAGCTTTTTAAATGCTTTACTTGGTAAAAGCTTAGGAAAAGATGTGAAAAAGTAACCGACCCTGAGCTGATAGCTGACTGTACCGCCCTGAGACAGTCAGCAAGTGTTTGTGATGACTGGCAACCAGTCTTTAACATCACTGTGGAGGACATTGTCCAACTTTTCTCTGCATTTATTTCAGCCACACTGAAGAATAGTCAAGCTTTAGGGTTCTGGTAAAGGTGAAACTGCAGTATCCCAATAGGATTTAGGTCCAGACCTACACCAGGCCGTTCCCAAACCTTTTTATTTATTCTATATGTAGATTATTTTACCCACTCTGAGGTGGACTTGCTGTGCTGGACGTTCTCCTTCATCAGTTACAGAAAGTAGGTGAGATCCTAAGGAACCAAAGCGCCACAGAGCATCACTCCATCACCACCATGTTTGACTGTTGCTCTGATTTTCTTAGTCTTGAAATGCTGTTAGTTTTCCACCAGATATGACAGGACATCTTCCAAAACGTCTCTTCTGTCTCATCTCTCCACTGAATGTCTTCCCCAGAGTCTGTGAGAGGGCCTGCTTGGTCATCAGTGGTTTTTGCTTCGGTTCTCTCCACTGGATGCAACTTTTACCCATTTCTGATCTTACTGAGGCTTTTAAGGGCCACTTTGTACCACAAACACCAAGGGACGGGGTTACAATAGTCTTTTTTTAGTTGTCCTTTTATGAACTTTAACTTTTAAAATGCTAACCAAGTCGTTTAGAGTCTGAGGTGAAGCTCTCGGGGTTTGTTGTGTAATTTCTGTGAACGTTACACAGTCTGAACTCGGGGTTAATTTCCTGCTACGTTCACTGCTGGGAAGACTAGTAGTTGTGATTTCTGCACGGGAATAATCTTTCTCAGTTACGAATAATGGGCTTCAAATTGTTTAAAGGGGAAATTAGAACCATTTAAAGCTTGATTATCAGTGTTAAGGTAAGATTTAGAAAAATGATACGTTGAAAGCTGCAGAGTTTTTCTGTCTTATTATTCCTCCAGTTTAAAGTCCGAAAAAAAACATTTCTAGTTCAGCGCTGATGAAACTGGTTTCCTCCTTTTTTTAATTCCTATCAGCAGTAAAATTGAATTTATAAATACTGCACGACTTAAAAAGGTCTGAAACTAAAGATGTATTCACACCTACCATACTCCAGTTTGTTTCCCTTCTCAGGTGTGAGTTCACTCAACCACCTTCCAAATGAACTCTGGTGCAGTTTGTTTCATTTCTGAATTAAAACCAGCCTCGACCTGACGCAGCTAAAGAAAAGGTACGTCTCTTTGGACTTAGCAAGCCACCGTAGCAGTGAACGAAGTGCTAAAATCATACCTGTTGACGAGCAACGCTGCAGTCAGCCTGTTGTGGGACTTACAGGATGCATTCTCTGACACCGGTCCAAAATTAGAAATAACGTGTTCAATGAGCTGCTCTGGCCTCTCAGAATGATTTATCAGCTGTAAATCAGCACAAATATGCAAAGCAGAGGTTCTGCACGCAGGATTTCCATGATAGTCTTCCTCCATTCCCAGATCTGTGCTCCGTCCTGCCCTGGTCATTTCCGTCAATGGGAGCATCGGTCCTCACAACGTGTGGCTCTGCTACAAGTTAGAGCTCAATAGAAAAATGGACAATTTGAAAGCAAACCGCACCACAAGTCTGACTTTGGTCCGGACCAAACAAGTGCACCAGAGGACTTTCCTGATGTGAACACACCCTAAACTGTCCAGGGTGTAGCCCGCCTCTCTCCCATTGACAGCTGGAGATAGACACCAGCACCCCTCACTACCCCACGAGGGATAAGCGTGTTAGAAAATGGATGGAAGACACCCTGAAAGTTCACGTTAACCAGCTTTAGAGGGTGATCCTGGTGTCCCCTGTGGTGGGATGTAGACGTTTCTCTCTGAAAGGTGAAGAGAGGATGGAGGATGCATGACACAGCTGCTGTTCTTTGGTTTTTATCATGTAAAATACGAAGGATTTGGAGGTTTTTTTCAAGTGCAATTCTTTATATCCAAAACCTAATCAGCTCTGAGAGAGTTGGGTATTTCCAACAGAAACTTTTTAGACCTTTTCTAAATCTTTATAAAGACAAAGTACATTAACTTTAGAGTACATGTTCCTGTCTTCCACCCAGACACCATTCCCATCTATTTTCCTCTCCTCCCTGCTTCCTTTGCTGTCTCCATAGCAGCTCTTCTCAGTTTAACGCGTCCTGTGGAGGTAAATCAACCTTCCTGCACCTTATATTCCTCTCCGGTTCCCCCGATACTCAGGAGGTGTTTTCCAGGAGTTGGGAGTGTGATTGGAATAATAAATGAACTTATCTCTGGAGCCGCCACGGCTGTGAAGATATCCTCGCCACTTTGTTGGAGTCATTGTTAAAAGTGTTCAGCGCGTGTCTCTCGCTGTGCCATGTCTGTTATCGTGGGGGGGGGGGGGGGTCTAGAGATAATAGAAACAGGCAGTTCAATCTTGTCGGCAGACAGCATTTGCTTTGAGCACCCCGACTGCTCGTTAAGGGTTTAGAGAGGCAGGGCAGCTGTAAATGCACACTGATACATGAAAGTGTCCACCGTTAGAACTCCAGCAAGCTGCTCTGGACCCAAGTAGCTGCAGAGATTTAAAGTCGGTGCGTTGCTTTATGGCGTCGCGTGCCTGGCATGAACAATAACGAGAATGTACACACCACTAATTAGTTTGGTGGCAAAAGTATTAACGAGGCAGACGCTCAGCCTGGGGAAAAGTGTTTGCGCTCCGTAAGCTTCGCCATGTTTTGTTGTATTTCCGCCACTCAGAGCAAAATTAGTGGGAATGTGAGAAGCAGCTACGCTGAATCTGGGACGGTGACTGGATGAAAGCGTGGAGGTTGTGGTTTAGGTTATATTCAGAAGTAATGGGTCAAAGGTCGGCGTCAGACCCGGTACTTAAATCCTGGACAGAGAGCACTAATCCTTTTATGATGTTCTGCTGGAGGTTTTCCTCCCCGTTAAAGGGGAGTTTTCCTCTCCACTGTCGCTTCATGCATGCTCAGTATGAGGGATTGCTGCAAATCCATCAACAATGCAGACGACTGTCCACTGTGGCTCTACGCTCTTTCAGGAGGAGTGAATGCTGCTTGGAGAGACTTGATGCAACCTGCTGGGTTTCCTTAGAGAGGAAACTTTCTGACCAATCCGTCTGGACAATTTGATTAAATTTGACTTTGGAAAGAGCCTTGAGATGACATGTTTCATGAATTGGCCCCATATAAATAAAATTTTATTGAATTGAATATAGTCATCGCCGTGCGGCAGGCGCCGTTTTATTTCAGATGGACCTCCAGAAAACTGTTTTCAGTCAAACTGTTTTCTGTACCTGATTTGTCGTGGAGGCAGAAAATCTGAGAGTGAGACGGAAAACATTTGAAGAATCCCGCATAAGAACAGGTTCGGCGAGGGAGATAACCTGACAAGCCGCTATCATTGACTCCATCACCCAGCAGCCCGTACATCTCCACCGTACATCTCCGCTGTTTGTGATCCCCGCGGCTGTGTTTAGATCTGCAGAACGGAGACGCAGGAGCTGTTTGCTGCTCTGCGTTTGGACTTCGGGTCATCTGTATTTTGACAGCAGGCTTTGACAGCCAGTAATTGGTTTCCTTTTCTGCACTTCTCAAAGCTCCCGCAGAAGAAAAAAAAAAAAAAGCAATTTTGGGAGCCAATCAATTCAAATTCAGTCTCATGCGAGGTAGGGAAGCTTTAACCTGCCTCTCAGTCCGTGATGGAGACGCAGGATAATCTGCTGCTGTGGCTTCTCCCCCATTTAACTTCAGTTTAGATTCAAATCCGCCGCCTGGCCGACTCACCTGGTCGTTCTCCGGGTTTCGCCTGAATCTGAGTGTTTGGTATAGGCTTCGACACGCGGCTCTGTTCACGTGAATCCGTTTCAGATGTCAACAAACACATATACAGAAATACTCTCACACACACACCCGCCCACTCACACAGTGTTTGCCTGCTGGCTTCACCTCTCTGATGGGAAGAAACACATCATTTAACCAAACTGGTCAACTGAGAACTAATTTCTCCTTTGTAGTTACTGCCTGAGGACCCTGGGGTTTGCAGAGTTTATATTGGCAATCAACACTCGCCTGACTTTCTGTGCAGAACCTTCTTAAAAAAAACTTGCTTTGGATTTTCCATGCTGATTTTCTGCTACCTGCTGGCCTTCTTAGCAAAGCACTTAGCTACTCTACTGCTGTTCATCAAGTAAATAGCGAATGTCTAAAAACGGGTATAAATTACCATTAACATTAATAAAAATGATTCATTTCTCAGGGCAACAGCTGGAAAACAAGACTAAACCAAATGTCTGTTGGCTTTTTCAACCTGAACAGATAAGACAATTCAGATTGATGACGGCTTGATTCAAAAGACTAAAATACAGTGTATTAAAGCATAAGCATCAACGTCTACCGACTAAAAATCACTTATAATTGACACCAATCGTCTCAGTATAATCATCTTATGGCATGTGTGTGTGGGGGGGGCGTTAATCAGAGTAAATTTTCAAGGTTAACATATTACATCACATCACAGCTGATGATTTTATTGCTTCCTTTGATTTAAATATTTGCCGCTACTATCGGATCTCTTCTCTCCAGACATTTCCGTTAATTTCCATGAGTTGGGCTGTGCTTATATGTCATGTCACGCTTAAAGGTTTTAGGATTCCTTATGGCTTCTTAGCGGCAGTAAGCAACATTGTGAGCTCCCTATGCTGAAGGCGCTATGATAGGAAGCATACAGGCTCCTTTTCCTACCTCCTTCCTTACCAATTGCACTATTCGGACACCTATCCTGACGACCGCTGACGGACTTCCGCTTTAGCTAAAGAGTCCTTACCAATAAGACGTTTTAGGGTGCAGTAAAGCTCTGTAAGATGGTGGATATGCTCGACCACACGTTGTAAGTTAGAACATGTTATCTGTAGTTGTGGTAAAGAAGACGATGCGTCTTGGTGAGAGGAATATATCTGAATCTCTTAAAAGTCAAACTCGTTATGATGTTTCTCACTAAGCTCAGTTGTGTGTTTCGCCCTGTGTGAGATGGTAACCTTCTTTGGACCTTTTCCTGGTCCTGACAGAGCGGGCCGCTGTCTCTGCAGCCGGTTCTGTTCGTTGATGAGTTGACCTCCAACCTCCAGTCAGCTTACTCGGGGTCTGATTGGCCACTGAGGGGATGTGTTTCAGGCGTGTGCTGCTGGTGAAAGTGAAACATTGACATTAGTGGTTTTTCTGCAGGCAGATCCTGGTCAGTTCGGAGGCATCTGAAGGCCTGCGTGTTACTCTTGGAGGCAGCTAGAACTAGATATTGTCAGTGGAAGAAGTGGCTGTTGTCAGGTTTCCCCCATCAGCTAGACCTGTAGAACAGCCCAGGGATGGTGTTGTGTCTTTCTGCATGTGAAGCAGGACCCGGAGAGGACCAGGGGTAAATACAGGTCCTTCTTTGTGCTCTGGGAGCTGAGCTCGTGACAATGTGGCGGTTCAACAATAAAAGGCCTAAAGATTGAGGATAGGAGCTGTTTTCCTTGACGATCTTCAATCTATGAACGCACAACTCTTTCTATCTGCACTGACCGTTTTGTCAGTATTCATCAGAGCAAAAGAGGAACATTATCTTCCCTCTCAGCTCATCTAAACTACCATTATCTTTTAGCTCCCCTTTGTGGCCATCATCAGCGCCATTAAGAACAGTTCCCAGCTTTAATATCCACTTCTTCTCTTCTCTCATTAAATCTTACCCTCAAACTCTTCCTGTGCTCCCCACCTCTTTAACTCCACCACTACCTCAAACCTCCTCTCCATAAATGTTTTAAGCTGCCAGGGTGTCAAGGGGCCAAACGCGTAGCACCCTTGTGTCATGGACTCGGGGGCCATGGCGGGAAGTGACAGCGGATCCCAGCCATCCATCCGAATGAAGGCCCTCTGCGTCTGGAGTTGAAAGTCTTTGGCATGCCGTTGGCAAAGTGACTGGGCCGCGCTGTCACGGTGATTGTTTGTTGGGGGAGAGCGAGCGGGTCGGGGCAATGATTGAAGAGGGAGGAGGGTTTGGGAGATGGCTATCATCTTTCTCTCTGAGCGCCTCTCTTCCTTTGCGGCTCTCGGAGCCCGTCTGCCGCTGCAGTGCGAGGGGCTGGGCTGTAGAGGCAGCAGCGGCTCCCGGAGCGAACGGAGCTGCTGTCGCCGCTTGGATAGCTGTCACATTAACACCCCCGCTGCTATCATGGGAGCACTTATGGACCTGTCAGTCACCTGGGAGCAGAAGAGGGAGGGAGGCATTTTAGGGGCCGCGGTGTGCTGAAGGAGATATGTTGAGTAGGGAAGAGACGGTGGAGCTGCAGGCTCTGCTCTGATGCAGAGGGGGAAGGCAAAGACAAAGGGAGACATGAGGGGAAAAACGGCCAAACGGCATCAGGCAGACATTTGTTGCATTTGGTGTGGTCATTTTAAGACAGCACTAATAAACTTAAAGATCAATGTAGGACCCTAACTTACCAATAAAGCCTCTTGTGAGTACAGTACCATGCAAATTTAATGAGCTG
Source organism: Fundulus diaphanus (assembly GCA_037039145.1). Taxonomy (NCBI): domain Eukaryota; kingdom Metazoa; phylum Chordata; class Actinopteri; order Cyprinodontiformes; family Fundulidae; genus Fundulus; species Fundulus diaphanus. The sequence continues at coordinate 54,459,663 of CM073121.1, read as the reverse complement.
AACTTGAATTGAATGTATTCATTTGTATTTGGTCAGGGGTTAAGTGATAACAGATTCCATACAGCCCAAACTATGGACCGCCCAGAAAGGATCAACGCACCCTTCTTCCTAAGAAGCTTCGTACAAAACGTTTCTGCTCTCTGCTTCTGTACTCAGCAGTTTGTCGTCCATCTTGGAGATCCAGTGAATGGTAAGTGGTACCTCACTGGGAGTTTCGCCTTGTTTCCCTTGTGAGCAGAAGATTTTACGTTGAATTGTTCTTCAAAGCGGATGTGTTTTATTTCCGTGTCTTATTTCCTGTCTGAACCCGTCAGATTGATGTGTAGGTCCAGTAAAATCAGACTGCTGGTCCGTCTCGGCCGGACAGTCGGAGACGTCACGGAGAATCACCAGCGCTCTGTAGCCTCGTTCATTCCTGATTGCCAGAGACATCATACGACCCGATTTTCTGTCGGATTCAACGCCAAATCTGGTCCGGTGTGTTTTGGCCCTTCAGGTTTCACTGCTAGTACATTTATTTTAGGGAATATTTATACCAGCTCTGCACATCTAGAGACAGAAACGTTTGCCTCTCCTTTACAAACCTGCTAAACCTCAGTCAGACTGGATAGAGAGCATCAGTGAAGACCAGTTTTAAAGTCGTTAAGGTCTGGACTTTGACTGGGCCATTCTACTAGAAGAATGTGATTTTACTTAAACCGTTCCACGGTAACCCTGGTTATGAAGATGTCCTGTTGACAGGTAAACCTCCACTCCAGTCTGACAGAACATTAGGATGGTAGGTTATCTTGGTGTGAATCTACATCGTGACGCGGCCACTACCATGTTTCCCTGCAGGGATGCTGTGCTCAGACTGAGGTGAAGTCTCAGTGTTTCACTTTTAGGTCAGAAACATTGAATCTAGTCCCCTCTGACCTCAGAACCAACCTCTGTGCTAGCTGGGTCTCCTACATGGATTGTGGAGAACCCTACAGTAGACTTACTATGGCTTTCACTTGGATAAGGGCCAGATTTGTCAAGTTTACGACTAATAGTTGTCCTGTCACCTCAGCTGTGGATCTCTGCGGCTCCTCCTTTGACTAAGGCTCTCCTTTCCCAGCCTTACAGTTCAGGTGGACGACCATGTCTTGGTAGGTTTGAAGTCGCTCCATCGTTTTTCCAGTTTAAGACGAGGGATTGAACGGTCGAGAAAACCATTTTAGTCTATCTTGGCAGCATGAACAGGGAATTAATTTTCCTTTCTTTAAAAACTCTTCCTGTATTTAGCCAAGATCGATAGCTGGCTGCACTCAGGTCTGCTTTGGAGTAAAAGTCCCAGGATGCCTGTGGTCCTATTTGGTGTGGACTTTTGCTTGATTGGTTGATAAAAGATGGATTCTTTGTGTTGCACTTAACATGTTTTAACTTCTAATAAATTAACTACAAATGCATGGATGTTCCCTAAAGAACAAGGATTCCTGTTCCTGCAGAAAGCAGGAAATCCACGGCAGCTCTCGCTGACGAGCTCCAGGAATAAGGTCGGCACGGGGGCCGCCACTGTATCACCGTGGCCGGCGTTGTGATTGACGGAGGGGACGTCAGACACGTTCACGTTTGGCCTCTAAAGCGACTGCAAAGCCACCCAAGTGAAACTCTATTACGCCCGCCTCTCCTGCTGCGATCCATCAGCTCAGCCGCATCGCCCCGTGTGCGTCCGGGCCGTAAACACCAACGTTTGTGTTCGTAACGACGGGCTGGGTTTTAAGAAAAAGTACAAGACTCCTGAGTGTTGCTCTTTCCGTCGCCTCTTTCATCTGCAAAGCACATGACAGCAGCTGTTGCTGTTTCGGAGGCAGCGGTGGGTCTTGTGGGCAAGAATGTATCACTTTTCCCATCAGGCTTAATCCAATCAACACCTCCAGAAAGTGAAGCGAGGCTTTCCTGTTTTATCGTGCGCTGGCAGACAGCTGTTAGGGTGAGAAATTTAAGGAACGGAGCAGAACGCAGTCGTGACAGATTGTCTTAAGCGGAGCCACGCCAGCGCCGGCTCACGCAGGCACAGATGTACGCAGACGAGCCGCAGAGTCCAAACGCGGCAGGAGCACACTCCTTATTCAGCTTTAATTGAGGTATCAAAGTCATGTACTTCTGTTCGTGTCCCTAAACGCGTGTTGGTTTGTTTTAAACTCTTCAAGTTATGCAGTGTGTAAAAGCCCTCCTGCTGCAGTGCTGTAGAAGTGCTGCCAACCCTGGTCACAGGAAGCTGGAGAGAGGCTGAAAGTTTTTACATGTGCTGGGAAAAAACATGAAGTTAAAACCTATGACTTATCATTTATTGGAACTTTTGTTAGACAGAAAAATATTATTACTGTATGAACTCACTGTCTAGTTTCATTGTGATTCTGGATCAAGAGTCTTTTATTGTGACAGCGTGTTACCGTGGCCGGCTCCGGACGCACACAATGTATACAGGTATAAATATATATATATATATATATATATATATATATATATATGAGGGAGAGAGGAGAGTCCGTCAGTTAGCCATCGGGATCAGACCCTGCTGAGCAACACTTGGGTAAATTAATAATGAATTAGGTTCTGGGCATGTCTAGAAACCTGCTGGCTGTCACTCTCCTAATAAGTTTGAATATTTTATAAACTGTGAAGGATGAGAAGCAGGTCCAGTCTGGTTGTCTTTCTGGGACGTTGGGACGTTTTCAGAGGGAGACACAGCAGGGCTGCAGGAGGTCCAGTCGGACAGGTCCTCTCTGTTTATAAAATCAGGACGTTATGCAGAATTAGTTTGGTTTGTAGGACCTAACCAGGTCTGCATTAACATGGGAAAATGAAGTAAAGTAGCACAAACTGTTGTTTTTCTAGACTTTTTCTCTCAGTCGTCCCTCAATCACCCTCAGCTTCCTTCAGGTCTTCTTCCTCTTTATGTGGGTTTCTGGTCCATTTTAGAATAGACTTTAAACTTAATTTTAGAATAAACTTAACTTGTCTTAGCTACTAGGTTTCTGAGTGCCTGGCCTTTGAGGTCTTCACATGAGTCTGTAGGAGCAGGTCCAAACACTGGGCTGGTCGGGTTTTATCAGCAGCAGCACCAGACTGTGGATCCGGCTGCCTCTGCATGGATCTACGCTCCACCACAGATCTAAGGCCTTTTAAATCAAATCTCAAAACTCATTTATGCAGGCTGGTCAACAGCAAGTAGCAACCTGAGATTCCTGGTTTTTACTCTTATTTTAATTATAAAGCCCGTTTGTAGCATTTATGGGCTGTGTAAACGGCTATATATAAAAAATAAAAGTCTTGCTTGAATGATAAGTCCTTTCTGTCTCTTTATTCTGATTTCCATATTAAAAGTTTGGCCACTGAGCAAATTATTCCAGAAATCCTTTGTGAATTTTTCTATTTGCACTTCAAATACCTGCTAGAAATAGAGAAAGAACACTGGAAGTTTTGGTCTAGAATATTTAGTTTTTTTCTATTTTGCAAACAAAATGTAAGGAAAAATGTGTAGGAAGTGTGATTAACCACCAATCTTTTTTAGCCGTAAATGAAATATATTGAGTTTCGTGTGAAGCGTCTTCACAGAGAAACAAAAGCTTCTGTACCTTTCGGTGGGAACGGACGTCTGGTCCTCGGCACACTGGACCCAGCGCTCGTTTTTCTCAGCAGAAAGCTGGAACACGTCCGCCTTAAATTAGCTTCTGATCAAGAAAGTCTGCAGCAGCTCAGCGCAGAGTTGATGTATGGCTTCCTTCGTGCAGGTTCAGGTTTCATTTCTACACGCAGTAGTCCACTTTACTGCCTGAAAATGCTTTTTCCAGCTTGGTATTGTGTCTGTCTCGGTAAATTGGTCACACTGGCATGAAAGTTTCAGGTTTTTATCTTTGTGGCACGAATCCAGCCGTCCACTGCAGTCTGTCTTTAATAAATTGGGATTTTCTCAGATTTCATCAAACACAGCATAACATAGACTGTTTTTTTTTTCCATCTTTTTCTTCCAGGCCACAGATGGAGATGCAGGCTCTTTTGGGATCGTCCGTTACTACTTCAGCGACGAGCCAGACCAGTAAGATTAAACCCACCCTGACACGTGGGAGAAAGTCTCCACCAACACAGGCAGCTATAAAGTCTGATCCTTCATTTTGGGCCTGCTGGTCGACAAATAAACTGTATTTTATTTACTAGAAACAGCGAAGCTTCAGAAATGATTGGTGATTATTTTTACATCTGTGCTTCCCAAGTCCAGAGAAGCATAAAAATTTTCACAGAGGAAAATGAAATTCACCAAATACTTTATTTTCCTTTTAATCCGTCGGGACGCATTTAGTGAATGTTTATGGTTCTGTCTGTCACACTGCAAAACATAATTAAAACCATTTTTATTTCCTTGTAGCCATAGATCACAAAATGTGCCAAACCTCTAAAAAAAAAAGACAGCGTGAACTAAACAATTACATCTAATAAATTAGAATATTGTGAAAAAGTTTAATATTTTTGTTATTAAAGTGAAACTCGTTTATTTATATAGATTCATTACACATAGAGGGAAATCTTTCAAGCCTATATTTTGTGAAATATTCATTAATGTGGCTTAGATTCAATAAAGACCCAAAATTCAGTGTCTGATAAAATAAAATATGACATAAAATCAACAAAAAGGATGTTTTAACTGAAATCTCAGAAGTCTGCTCGTTGTTATGCTCCTGTTGCCTGCATTACTGCATCAGTGCGGCGTGGCATGGAGCAGATCGGGTTCTGTGCCTCTCCACTCCTCCATCAGACGCTGGAGCCTTAAATTCCCAATGAGATGAAAACTTCACTTTCATCTTAAAAGCACTCTTTGGACCACGGAGCAAGAGTCGGCTCTGTTTCTGGACCTCTTGGTGCCGTGAGTCCAGCCTCAGTCCGCTCCGTGTGAAGCTTGATTCTTCCCCTCAAGCTGTGGTTGTTTTTCCTGTTGCTGATGAATCTTTTCCCAGCGGACTTGTTCCCTCCTGGGTTTTTAACGATCTGGAACCCAGAATCACAGGGTTGAAATATTTTTACTTGATGTATAATAAACCTATATATTGAGTTTTACTTTCTGAAATAAGAGACAAAAAATTTTGAACTTTTTCCACGATACTCCTATATTTGCCGATGTACCTGCAGTTTTGCATACACTCCTGGTCTTGAACGCCATATTTATGGCTGCCTGGTGAACACCCACTGTTCACAACGCTCACAGTCTGAAGTGGCATATTACCCAGAGATCATCATTGGTCAGAAATTCTTCCATCTACAAGGTCTTCCAACAGTATCAAAGCATCCACCGTGCAGTTTTACCCAGGAGTGTATTTGATTTTTTACAGCAATTAAAGTGATCGCCTCACAACCTTGTCACAATGATCTGTTAATCTGAGGAACACCTGGTGACTATCAGGGAGAGGAAAACCCCGATCAAATGTGGTGCAGACTTTGATTTCAGACTGCTGAGGCATTCTTTTATTTATGTTTTCAAAGGGTGCTTATGTGCAGTTATGTGTCACCAGAGCAAACGTGAATAAGACATCCCAACTTTTCCGTGGAAAGTGGCGTACGATAGTTTCAGGCCACGTTTTGTGCGTAAGCAGCTTTATAAACGAGACCCCAGTTGTGTCATAAAAAGTGGTGAAATATCTGCGCAGAATGATCCCAGAAGATCGTCACTGGCAGCAAATCCCTGCAGCTTCTCTGCAAATCCCAGGAGAACATCCATCCAAGCATTCTTGGGGATGTGTGTGCATGTATATGACTTTATCGTACAGTTTTATGATCTCGTGTGAATTAGACAAAAACCCCAACAAACTCGTTTTTAAAGCGATCTGTCGCCTCTGACGTCGGCCGCTTTGTCGTGTAGGTTCTCCCTGGCTGAAGAAACCGGCTGGGTGATCCTGCAGGCCGGCCTGGACTACGAGTTGATGCGGCGCTACACCCTGACCGTGCTGGCGAGGGACGGCGGCGGCGAGGAGACGACCGGACGGATCCGGATCAACGTGCTGGACGTCAACGACAACGTGCCGCTCTTCCAGAAGGAGGCGTACGCGGGCTCGCTTCGAGAGAACGAGCAGGCCGTGCAGTCGGTGGCACGGATCAGGGTAAGCTGCTGCAAACAGACACGCCAACACATTACACGCCGCTTTATCTGATACAAGGTGGGTTTAAAGGATATTTGGCTAAAAACACGCTGCTTCTCTGCTAAAGTATCCAACTCCTACTCTCTTTATAGCCGATCTAAAGTGCTTCATAAACATACACCTGTGACTGTTGCTGCTTTCAGATATTAACGCTTTATGCCAAAATCAGCACTCATGAAGGTATAAAAGTGCAGCGAACCAGTCATTTAGGTGTGTTATTTAACTTATCCTGACCTGAAATACTGCTCAGCCAAAAAAGCTTCGATACGTTTCCCCTTTTTTAGGTTCTTCTCTGTCCTGGATTAATGAAGCAGATTGCACCGCATGCAGACATTAATCAGACCTGCAGATGGGAGCAATCTGCACCTGTTTTAGCACCAGGTCGTGGTTGTCTTCTCCTCAGCCACACGCACAAATGCAACTGATGCAAATGGTTAAAGAGAGAAATACCGTCAGTTTTTATTATTATTTTAAGTATTCTAAAGGAATCTTGTCAGAAAATCCACATTCTTATCATGATAACAAAAAAACGCTACGATAAAGGTCCATCCCTACCAGACATCATAAGATAATCTTGCAGTGTTTTTTTGTGAAGCCAGCAGCTTTTTCCTCCCCTGCTCTGTACCTGCAGCCTGTTTCCAGCAGACATTTTCTGTTCCCATGAAATCTGATGAGGGAAGCAGCTCTGGCGTCTCATTTATAAAGCTTGCTACGCCCAAAATGGGGCCTGAAACATGCGTACGACACTTTTAACGCAAATGTTGGGATCTGTAACAAAAAAAAGTTGACAGGAAAATGTGCTGCTCTCACAGCAGCTCTGACCCAGGTGTACGCTCATTTTGGAGACGGGGGAAATTGGCGACGGTAAAGTAGTGAATTGCAGCCAAACTGCATCCTGATTCCTCTCAGATGTTCAATTTCACTGCATATCAGACTTTAATCATACATTAACTTTATAATCAGCGTTCAAACCGCAGTGTCATTCATGCTTGCGCTGGTGACCCATAACTATACAAAAGGACCTATAAATAAATTAAAAAAATTGCCCATTAACCATCTTAAATCTTGAATAAAACATTTGATCGGGGTCCATCTATTGCCTAAAATGCTTTTTGCAGTGTTCATTTGTATTTATTTAGTTATTTTGGGGAGGGGGGGGGGGGTCATAACATGGGGAAAACCTCTCATTCCTCTCACTCCCTCCTCTGAACGTTGATCAGCCTCAGAGGAACTTCAACACAGAGCACGGCTTTCATCTGACGTTAATTATTAACGAGCTTTTTTCAACCTGAGCAACATCTGTGCTTTTACGTCTGATTTTCTCATTTAGTAAACATGTTTCTTTGCCTTTTCTCCGTGGCTGCTACGTAACCACAATGAAAAAAACAATCAGCTGACCCATTTTAACGCGCATTAACATCCATGAGGTGCTTTGCATCGACCTTCTATGGCTGACTGTAGAGGGCAGAACCTGAGGCAGAACCAGGCAAACCTTCAGGTACTGCTGGGACCCATAAAGGGGAATTGGGTGCTTCTTTGCCTGCGCTTGGTTTCATAAATCTGAATATTTCTTGGCGTAGGAACACTTTTAGTATGGATTCCACGCAAAGTTTTATAAATGAGACATCTGGTCTTAGAAAAATGTTGCTCAGGCTTTAATTCACGTAAAATAATTTAAATTCGTCAGCTTTCCCTTAAATGTATGCAGAATTTTAGCAACCTGTAGCCACAAAGAAAGCCACTATTAGCTTGGTAGAGCTAATCTGCCTTCTCATCTATGTAGAGAATAAGCAGCACCTGAAAACTTGGGTTTGCACACATTTAAATCCTGTAAATAGCTTCAGGAATCTACCCACCAGTCCTAATAACTTCTAATGATGTAACTACGTTGATCCATTATGTCCACGTGCTATTAGCTTTGTACATTTCCAGAATTTGCAGTCTTTTCCGTTCCTCCTGTCACTCCTTGCTGGATTCCTCAGTTTTGCTGGAAGCGTGTTTGTGTGCATTGTGTCCAAAAAGAAAACCAGTCAGCTCGGGTGTGTTGGCCATCAGTCAATGCCACACAAAAGGCAGAGCTACACAGGCACAATTGTAACTAATGGCTCAGCGTTTGCTTTGATTGCACCCAGCAAAGAAAAACATCCCTTGAGGCGCGCTCGGGTGTGCGGCGCGCACTGTGAACTGGCCTCAACGCTTGACTCGCTGTGTTTGATTATTCCGAACGCCGCTGATATTAATACGTTGCCCAGGAGGGGAAGAGAAGCCAGAAACACAATTGTGTGTCAGCGCTTTGCCCAGGAAGTTAGACACACACAAGCGTTGGCGCACACCTCCGGGAAGACGAAGCAGAGAGAGGATTTCCTGCTCTGTGGTTCTTGCCTCCGAGGTTTCTGCCTCCCACTGCTCAGGTTCTGCTTTCATTCATTTCCCCTACACTCGTTCCTTCCCCCCCCCCCCTCATCTTTTTTGATCTGCTGCCCCCGACTCATTTTACCTTTGAGTGGAAAACAACTGTCTGCTGTGGACGCAGTTGTTGAAAATTGATTTAGAAAGACAGCCTGGAAAGGAAAGCCGGTGCTTAAGGAGTCGTGGGGGGAGAAAGGTATTGCTTACTCAACGTTTTGGCATTAAATGAAAGCGCCCAGATAAGTCTGTTGTGCAGAGATACAAATGATGTGTTTTTGACAGCCTGTCCAGCTCCTAATGGTGCCAGCAGGGCCCGATAGACTCCCCTCACAGCCAGAGGACTCATTTTAAAGTTGCTGCCAAAATCAACAATAATGAGACGGCGTCATCGTCCCGGTTGAAGCTGCGGCGGATTAGTCCTTCAACGAAGAGTTTCATCTTCCCGCCGCCTGCCTGGCTTGTCGGGGCTCAGTTGGTGCTCATCCAGCGCTGACGTCTGCGCCACTAATAGCCAGAATGAGCTTTAATCCATTCGGTAACACGCCACCAGTGACTGACGGCTTCCTGGCTGCAGACACATGGTCAGAATGAAATATTTCATCTAGTTTAAACTTGCATATAGAAACGGGAGCATTGTCTGCCGCAACATCTGCTCTGTTCCAGCTCGTCATGTTTGTCTTGCTTTCAACACTTCAATTAAGACATATGTTATTAATGCACCCCCCCCCCCCCTCCTTATCCGTCGCTTCCCCACAGGCTACTGATGAGGATTCTCCTCCCAACAACGTCCTGACGTACACCATCACTTCAGCTTCAGTCTTCCGAGAATACTTCAGCATCATCGTGGTGGAAGGCTATGCAGGTACTCTGCTTTTCTTTGGTTCAACCCTAGGTCACATCTTAATTGAAGAATTTTGACACTTGTGCTTTTAACTGCCTCACATTAGTTAAAAATTTACAAAAAAAAGTATTGCTTTATAAAAAGCTCCAAAAATTTAAAGGAACACCTTTTCCCCTCGTTGTGTCCAGCGTCATGCCGTAGTTATGCTAAAATTTGCTTTACCAAGGGAGGCTCTATAGGTATAAAGCCTCCCTTGGTGATTTATTTGACTGCTGGTAAGGTTTTAGGTGAGACCTGATACCAAACATGACAGGAGAAGAGGGATGAGGACAGAGTAAAAGAAAAAGAGAAACCACAAAGAAAATACGGACAGAAATTACAACAACCTGACAACAGCTGCTACAAAGTATCCTCCTACAGCCTCCATGGGGAAACTGGGGAAAGACCACCACAAACACCTGCAAAGAGACAAAACTAACAAAACACAGACAGCTGCAACACCAGCAGCAAGAATATGGAACAAAACATTTGATACCGATGGAGGAAACTAAAGGGTACACTGCAAAAACGGAACTAAAAATAAGTTAAAAAAATTTTAAATGAGTGTATTTGTCCTTGATTTAAACAGGTAAATAAGATGATCTGCCAATGGAAAAAGATTTTTGCACTTAAAATAGGAACAACCCATCTCCATCATCTTATTTCAAGTGACTTTATCTAAATATCTTATTTTAGGGGTAAAAATACTAATTCCATTGGCAGATAATCTTGTTTACCTGTTTAAATCAAGGACAAAAACACTTATTTCAAGAAAGTTTTACTTACTTTTAGTTGCCTTTTACTGTGTCAGGAGTGTATGAGTGTGTTCAGTGATGGGTGCAGAGGGCTACTGCCCTCCCCCTCCAGGGTTTAGAGGCAAGCAAAAGACCACGTTTTAGTCAGTCTAATATTGACTCAGTTAAACTTCTAGAACATTGATCTGGTCAGTTTAGTAGTAGAGGAGGTTGTTAATCAGCGTCAGCTATTCTGGTGTTAATGAAGTTAACAACAGGTGAAGTAAATGGCCAATGGTGAGATGACCCAAAGAGCAGGAATGGTTCTGCAGGTGGAGACTTTTTTTCATGACTGTTTTTTTAGTAGTCTAGCATTTGAACAATGTCAGAGTCCCTACTGGTAGATTGATGCGATACCTGGACCCTGCAGAGGTTGGACAGCCAGTCCTACTCCACCAGGAGGCACATCCATATGGGCCATCGCCAGAAGGGTTGCTGTGACTCTCAGCACAGCATCAAGAGCACAGAGGAGATTATTGGAGACAGGCAGATATTGTAGGAGGGTTGGACAGGCCCATCAGGGGTCCTTAGCCCATTAGCAGGACCAGGATTTGCTCCTTTGTGCAACGAGGAACAGGATGAGTACTAGAAGAACCCTACAAAGTGACATCCAGCAGCCCACAGGCCTGAACGTCTCTGACCAAACCATTAGAATCAGACTTCACAAGAGTTGGCAGAGGGCCCAGCGCCCTATGCTGAATGCCTGATACTGTGGAGCGCTACTGGCATTTACCAGAGAATACTAGAATTGGCAGGTTTGGTATTGGCTCCCTGTTATGTTCAGCTCAGAGCACTTTCTCTCTAAGCTCACGTGACAGACATGATTGGGTCTTGAGAAGCTGCAGTGAAGGTTATGGTGCCTGAAGCAGAGTTCAGGATGATGGGTGTGGTAGTGGGTCGGTGTTGGTCTGGGGACGCATCTCCATGGAGCGACGCACAGACCTGCACAGGATAAACGATGGCTCTCTGACTGCCATTAGGTATCAGGATGAAAGCCTTGGACCCAATGTTAGACCCTTGGATGGTCCAGTGGGTTCCTCCTGGAGCAGACTAATGCCAGGCCTCACGTGGGAAGAGTCTGGACGCAGTTCCTTCAAGATGACGGTATTGATACCATTGACTGGTCTCCATGCCAGACATAAATCCAACAGAACATCACTGAGACGTCATGTTTATTCCCATCCAACGGCACCAGGCTGTCCCGCAGACTGTCCAGGAGTTCAGTGATCCTAGGATCTACAAGGATATACCCCAGGACTCCATCTGTCATCTCATAAGGAGCATGACATTCAGAAAAAAAGACTTTCCTGCTGAGATCTCATTTCAAAGTGCTCCTTTATTTGGTTTGAGCAGTTTGGGAACTTCTCTATACCTAAAATGGTTTACATCCTACAGGGGAAGCAGAGGTGTACTTAGCTTTTCACATCTTTGGTCAATGAATGAAAATAGTATGTAAAAAGTATTGTGTTTTAGATTAAAACCACACTAAGCATAAATTGTCACTTTCCCCCTTCTGTCTTTCTACTCTCTCTGCCCCAGTTATCACCGTGAACCAGCCTCTGGACTACGAGAAGGTCCCCAAAGGGATAATCTATCTGACAGTGATGGCCAAAGACGGGGGAAACCCTCCGCTTAACAGCAGTGTCCCGGTCACCGTGGAGGTGATAGTAAGTACAACACCTGTCTGAATGAAATCCAGCTGCAAGTGGTCCACAAATATTTGTAGGATATATGGAAATCTTTGAGCTTGAAAGTAAAATAGTGATTTTGTGTGAGTCGTCTGGGAGAGAACGGTTTTAATGCACCCTTAGAGGCCAAGTATTCGTATAAACGTCCCGCCATTGCTCAGTGTTCGTCTTTCCACTGTTGCCGTGTGATTTCTGTCACACATCCGCCCCTCTGTTTCCCCTCCTGATTGATCACTTCTCCTGGATAATATTATGCACCCTTTTGTATTTCTTTATTTTTCTATTAATTCTAAATTCAAAACTTGCATATTGACCTTTGTCGAGAAACTGTAAATGCAGTCATAAAAACATAATGAGCACACGAAGCCCTTAGTCGTCAAGCCCCCGCCTCATTTCCCATGGAAGACATCCATTATACATCTAACTTTTTATTCATGAAAGGAGAGACAGCAGAGAAGAATGGGTGAATATCCTTTGATATGCATGGACTATAGGAATTTCTATACACCCTGCATGAGGGAGAAAGGCTGCTAGAACCAGTCGGGATAGATGTTCCCAATTCAGCTTCGCCCCTATGTCTCTCTGCCTCCGTCTCTCTCTGTCGTGACTCACACCACAGGGGTTTATCAGCAGCTGGCAGCATCACACTCGCACAATGCTTTGCACCAGTCTAACTGGGAGCCCAAATAGATAATTGTCCCAGTGACTGTTGTTAAAGTGTTAACACTCCTCAGCAGCTCCCGCAGTGGGGATATTCTCTGTGAATAGCCAGAGAAGTGGAAATGTTGCTGTGAAATGGAGTCTTATTCATGAGTGGGATGCTGGCAGAATTGTAAATGCTCTTACTGAATCTGTTTTAAAGCAGCTGTTGTTCCATGTCACAGGAATTTATTCTTGTCATATCACCCTTTACATTTAATTTCATTACGGGTGAAGTTTTTAGTTCATAAACTCACCATCACAAACGTCTATATATCTACCCTAACCATCTTTTTATCCACCCCCCTGCTTGTCCAAGATCAGATTATGGGAGTTACTGGGAGGGAAACCCATGCATCTCTCACCAGACTTCCTCCTCAGCTTGTTCTAGTGGATCATAAAGTGTTGCCTGGCCAGACTGATATAAAGTCCTGGGGTGGCCTCTCAGTCTGAAAGGCCCAGAAAACCTCCAAAGGCATCCTGATCACTTATCCAAACCACTTCCACTAAAGCATTTTGATGCAGAGAAGCAGCAGCTCCTTTACAATCTTGACCCAGACAACCAACCTTCTCTCCCTGTCTGTAAGGTTGAGTCCAGCCATCCTGGCTTGTATCCAGTTCTTTTAATCATGATCCATATTTTATGACTGTAGCTGAGAGTTGAGAGAGCAATGAACCTTTTGTTTCAGGCTCAGCCCTTTCTTCACCAACTCAACAGACCGATGCAGTCTGTGAATCTCCCACAGCATCCCAATATCTCTCATGAACAAGACACCGATACACTTGAACTCCTCTGTTAGAGATTGATTCCTGACCCTAGGGAGCAGTTCACCCTTTGCTGGTTGAAAATCCTGGCCTCGTATTGAAAGGAGCAAGTTTTCATGCTGGACACACTCCAACGCACACTAAAGTTCATTCCTTATCGACACCAGCAGAACCACATCATCTCCAAAAACCAAAGATGAGACCCTGAAAATCCCAAACCAAATGTCCTCCTGGCGATGACTAGGCCTTGAGATCCTATCCATGAAAAGCACAAAGGAGTTCAGACCAGAAGCAGCCAGTCTGGCAGAGTCCAGCCTGTATTTGTCAGCTGCCTCAGTAATCCCCAAGTATTTGTTAAGCCTCAAACTCTGATTTCTTAGCTTGGCACCTTCCATAACCTAAGGATGTTGCAGCAGCCGGCATCAATGAGCTTCAGGCAACAGCTTCTGGAAGCCACATTGATAACGGAGTTCCTAAACATGGCTCATTATGCAAGAATGTCCCCAGGATTCCCGGGAATTTCTCCCTGAGGTGCGAGTTAAAAATCTCAGGATCAGGGTCTTCCTCCGAAAGATCCCAGAAGGCATTACTTCTAGGAACCTATGCAGAAACTTCAAGAATCCCAGGTAAAGTGAGCTGCTGTTCAAGCCTATAGGCACAGCCACAAAGACGTGACCCGTCTCACTCCCTGGGTGGAGGTCCTACTCTGAGGGGCTCATCCAGGGCCATGTGAGTATCTCTCATCCGACACCCCCATCTCTCCCCATCCAACCTCCATTTAGGAGAAAGTCAGTCTCTCCTTGAGGAGTTGCAGAGTCCAAGCTCTGTGAAGACGTGAGGCCAACTATACATAGTCTGTATTGCTCGACCTCGCACACCAGCTCTGAATCCTTTCCTTTACCCACAAGAAGAGCTTTTTAGAAACTTTTTCAAACTGAGCCCCGCCAACCCTCAGAAGTCCAGGCTCAACCAGGCACTTAGCTGACGCCTCAGGCCTGGTTCCTGCCCCGATCTCCCTAATCCGGATGAGCTTCACCTACTATTACTGTCTGCCGTTCATAGAGATCATTGAACTATCCCTCTAAAGCTGTAATGGTACATCACTTTTTGTGAAAGATAAAATATAACAGGGTCTGTGGTATGAATGCTTTTAACTTAAGTGTAATCATCTGGCTGAACGTTTTTTCTATAAAGAACCAGAGATATTCGGATCGAATATCGGCTCCGATATTGACTAATTAGCTGGCTCAGATATCGGATGATTGATGCTGATCCAGCATTCTGATCCAGTCATTTCCTTTTTTATTATTTATTATTACACAGCAATACAGTTACGGAGATCTAGTCACTTCTATGTTTGCAAAGGCGGTTACAAAGAGCACGCACAGCAGCTAGCGATGAGCAGACACAGAGCAACATGCCGGACCGAGCCATGTCTGTTATTTGGAAACATTTTAAACTTGATACGCCAACAAGTCCGACAGCAACATGCAGCATCTGCAGTGTGTAAGTTTCGAGGGGGGAGATAAAGTTGGTAGATTCAACACCACAAACTTAAATAAGCACCTCCAAAGACACCATGCTAAAAATAACATGCAGAACTTTTTTGCAATGTTTAATTCAAACCTGATACCTTCACTCACATGGCAAAGTACACGGTTTATTCATTCAACAGTAGTATCGGATCAGTATCGGGTATCGGCCGATACGCTTAGCCCAGGTATCGTATCGTATAGGATCGGAAAAAACTGGATCGGTGCATCTCTATTAAGAACCCGACTTTTAACTAATAGACTGAACACAAATCTTTCCCTAATTCTTCTTGACTCTTATATGTTAATCTAAGTCGGAATGCACAGTGACGGCCTCAACTGTCTTTTATTTTAGATCTTTATTGCAATTTGCTGTTTCTCGCTGTTTATCAAATTAAAATGAATCATTGTTCTTGTTTATTCTTTCTGCAGGATGAAAATGACAATCCACCTGAGTTCAGCAAATCATCGTACATCGTGAAAATCCCAGAGAATCTTAATGCAGGTGAGTTTGGAGTCTAGCTATTATGTGGATGCTTTAAAGCGTGTTCATAGCCTAAGACTATTTCTGCAATCTTTATGCTGTTTCAACCATTCAAATATTAAAACTTTCCCTTCTTCCAGGACAGAACAGCAGTGACTTCACCCATGTTTTAAAATATTCAACTTGAATGGAAGAAGGTGCCAAATGCTTCCTAGTTAGCTGTGCGCTAGTTGAACACTAACTACTTCCCCTCACTTTTAGCAAGGAAACACAATGGAAATCATTTACAATGTTTTAGTTAAACCCACAAACCTTGATGTTCTTTATTATAACTAATTCAATTCTACCTGCCTGTAGCAGGTCTCCCACTTTTCCTCGCCAAGCTCACCAGTTCAGAACGAACCTTTCTGACTGCGTCCAACACTCCCGCTTCTACCAGAACTAATATTTGCACTCTATGTCTATAATAATGTTGACAGAGGATTTTAAAGATTAATCTTTTAATTAGCAGATTAATTGATTTATAATCAATTAATATGGATATTAATTATATGGCTGTTCGATAAAAAGTGATTAATCAATATTAATTGATTTATAATCAATTAGAATTGATTAAGATTGATTAATCATTTTTTATCGAACAATAATATCTGCCATCAACCACAGAATATTGGTTGATTTGCCTATTTTGGCTATGAACATCATCTGGTCATCGTGACCAAGCTTCATGGTGTATCCGTACCGGGACCGTTGACGTCAACATTAGCTTGCAGCAACATCTTCTACATTGAGGTCATAATGTAGGCTTTACGTGCAGCAGTAATCAATTCACACTGTGTATTTCGTTCAAACCTGTAAAACCAACTTTAGATGCATTGCCTCCACCTTTTGGCAGGAATGTGTTCAACGACGTGTCAGAAAACTGAGAAAGAGGCAATGAAAAGCAATCTTGTTTCGGTCTTTTTAAACTGCTGCTAATTTGTAATCAGTTCAGTTTCTTCATCTGGCAGCATTCACACTGCATCTATGCAGTAAATGCAAATGTTTCCAATTAGATTTGTGGTTCTGCACAACAAACCCATCTCCGAAACACTGTGTTAAGCGTTACATATGTTTGCATATTCAACCAAAAGCCCGGCGGTCTCCTGGGGATTTGTCTGTTGCTTGTGGAGTGCCATGTTTCAATATGTCTGCATCCTCCAACCTGCGCCGTCTGTGTTTTGTTTCAATACTGTTCTGAAAACACTCTCTCAGAATGTGGGATATTGGCTCCTCAAGGGAAATCGCTAGCTGCTATATTCATTCTCATGCCTGTGAAGCCTCTTTTCTTCCCAGACAATAGATTAGTTTCCAGTCGCAAGAGGAAAATGGGATATTTGACCGCCCCTTTCTCTCCCTTTTAGCTGCAGCAGGCGCTGGCCGTGCTTTCTGTTTCGCGCACTATTTAACGGAGCACTTCTCTGAGCGGCTTGAAGGAGCGCTGAGTTTTAGAGCAGTATTTGGCCCTGAGGAGGAGGCCTACGGCTCCTAGACAGAGCTCAGGGCTAGCCCCGCGGCTTTGGCAAGCATCTCATCCCCTTACCAGCCTTGGTATTGATCAGCTCTGTGCCAAATAACAGTCTAATAATCCACTAATCCATAAACCCACTCGCTGCCGTGCCATCAGCGTCACTGAGGATGGGGGGGGGGGAGTGAAGAAATTAGCTTTGCAAGTGTTGTTGCCCGCTGTCTCTGCAGCTTGTCTTCTGACTGTTTCTGCTTTTAACAGGACTCAACATCTTTTCACACAGTCAGTTGCAACTTTCTTCATTTGTCTCTCCGTTTTACACCCTGCCTCTTACAAAGGGGCGACTGTGCTGGTTGTCAACGCAACTGATGTTGACGCCTCGAGGGAGTTTGGCCAGGCCTCTCTCATCTACTCCCTGGAAGGCTCCTCTCAGTTTCGTCTCAACTCGCGCTCAGGTAGGTTGGCCTGTGTTCGTTCTACTGAAGGTTGTTTCTGCCATCTCATACGAACAGGCCGGCGTCTTTCTGCCTGCTTAAATCCGTTTGGAGCCGTTTAGTTTGTTGACAGCCGAGCAGTGGCCGTGTGTCTGCTCTGTGAATACCCCGATCGCTCGTCTGTAAATGTCTGCGCCTTTTTTTTACTCCTCGGCTCATCCTGAAACGTCCGGCTGCTGTAATGGTGGCGGTGTAAACGTTTTTGCCACATTTGTGTTTCAGGAGAGCTCACAACCACGGCCCTGCTGGACCGAGAGCAGAAGTCGGAGTACATCCTGATAGTGAGAGCGGTGGACGGAGGAGTTGGCCCTCAGCAGAAGACTGGCATTGCCACAGTAACGACCTTAGTCATCATTTAACTGAACATCTGGTCTTAAAATCTTAATTCTGCTTCACTCCCTCATTGGTATGCTCAATTATAGCATTTATACGTCAAAAGGGACGTATAGATTTTACTGTGGATGATTATATCTACATGGGTAAAATACTAGTTATACAGGCACCAGTATACGCTTATGTCCCATAAATATTTGGATAAATGTTTTGGATCTTGACGAAGACTCTTGTAATCATCGACAAACTTCTGGCACAATTTTGACTGGATAAATGAGCGCTCGTCTGGTTAGAACAGCCATGAATATTCTGGAGGCTTTAGTGGCCTGAGAAGACCGTTTCAGAAGCTCAATGTTAGTTGGCTTTATGTGTTTGGGATCATTCTTCAGCTGGAACCCCCCTTTCTGCCCAAACTACAAACAAATAATCAAACTGATAATTAATCAAACTACTCTCCTCAGTTCCAGGGTAAAAAGTTAGGATGTTCAAGAGAAACCCAGGAATTATCAGCACTGATCCGCCTCCGTATCTTTATTATCTTGGTTGTGCATGAAGTGCAAAACCTCTGGAGCTCTCGTGTTAATGTCCAGTTCTCTCACTGCGGGATGCCATCCAGCAGAGAAGGCCTTGGTCTAACATGTTGAAGCCCAGTGAAAGTTTTAGGCTTCTTATGGGACAAACAGAATGTAACACAAGGTATACTTTGAGGAGTCAACGTGAGGCTTGAAAACCCAGGAACACTGTTCCATCTGATCAGTAAGGTAGTGGTAGCAAGACGCTGCAGGCCTGTTTCACTACTTCTGCCGGTGCGTTGCAAAAAGTATCTCTCCAAATACTTCAACCGCCCCTTAAATCAAGAGCTTGTTAAAACTCCCAGTTTCAACAAGCAGCTGATTATGATTTTGAGCATGGGTCATCTGTGAAAAAGTCCTTGAAGTTGTTTGTTGTAAATCATTTAACCCTGGAAGAAGATCAACTCGAATATAAATGGCTGATGGCTTGAAGTTTATGGCATTTATGCCTCTGATGTGTGGATGCTGGATTTTCACTAGAGTCCTATTAATTACTCCAAATAACTTTGTGATTGATCTCAGAGGTTCCTTGCATCCTCTGTGTTGCATTAATAACGCCTGGTCTCCTTTTCACCCTGTTTCAGGTGAACATCACCATCCTTGACATCAATGACAACGCTCCAGTGTGGCGAGACGAGCCTTATGAAGCCAACGTCGTGGAGATGAGTCCAATCAACACCGACGTTATCTCTGTGAGTCCGTCCCACCAGATTTTACTGTTTATTTTGTCTTTGATTATTTTATTTTAATTTCATGGAAGCTCCATCCATGGTTTGCTCTAAACTGTAGATGGAGAATCATAGTTCAGAGCTAGAGTGGAGGAAGCAAAAATTATTTTTTTAGCAAATCGTGTTCTGTAACTCACCGCAGTGCTCACAAGTATTATATCAAACACAAGTAGAAGGCATCTTCTTTCACATAATTATGGTCTCTCAGCCACAACAATATTGATTGGATTTGGATTTTCAATAGAAAAAGAGCCATTAGTTTCCCTGTTTTACTATGTTTAAAGGTACAGTCTGCGATTTATCCGGAAGTTTCCCCAAGTCACCTTTTGAGTAACTGGACAAGACTGCTCTTGTGCTCCTCAGGGGGATCGTGTGAAAAAAAATCTCCCAAATCCACTTTGGTCTTATTTCTTTCTACTGAGGTCTTCCTCTTCTTCTCATAAACTTGAACGCAGTTTGCTTCCTGCGACTCTCAGCCATGTTCAAAGTCTACGGTGAGAGCAGCAGAGCTACAATGAACGGCTAACACCAAAGCTAACCGCTAAGCTAACCGCTAAGCTAACCGGATACATAAACACGTTTATGACGAGCTCATCACCAATAGATAAGGTGATGAAAACTGAAGATCTAATTTATTAGCTTCCTTTTTCTGAATACATGATGTATTAACTAGTCAGGATGGAAGGACCACTTCACCCAGTATAACAAAATGCGTTTCTGAACAGGATTACAAACTATAGCTCTAAACAGCCGTAAAATAAAGTTATGTTTTTTTACTCCGTCAGCATAATGTCACACTCATTTTAGAAAAATCTGACCTTTAATTTGACCGCGTACAGTCAGTCAACGCCTACATTACAATGACTGATACCCCTAACATTCAGCCATGGTCTTCCACCCATCAGAGGTTGAGTCACGGGAGCAACAGTACAAACTCAAACAGTCCTCTACCAAGCTCAGGGTGACGTCCAGTCCTTCCAGCAGGTTCTGGGTTCTCCTCCCAGTCGGACAGGTCCAGGAAACCTCTAAAGAAAGGCACCCAGGAGGCCTGCTCAGATCACATGCCCAAACTACCTCTTATGACTCTTTCTGTTAAGGAGGAGCTGTGGTCCGGCCACCCTGAGGTGAAAGGTCATTTCCGCCGCCGTACCTTTATTCTCTTGGGCAAGGCTCTTGTTGTGGGCAGACAGATTCAGGTAGCTTTTTAAAGCTCCCCCGTGTGCTATACTTTGACAGTTTTCTTTTAGGAGCTAAACAAGGTACATTTTAGTTGTTTTACTGCTATTAAAGGCCTTTTTTTCCAGAGACAGAAAAATCCAATTAGACATCAATATTCAAAGCTTTATTTATTAACTTTGTGGCTCTAGTGGCCTTTGACAGTTGCCAGGTTGGAAAGGGGTGAGGAGAGAAGGGGGACGACATGCACCTCTGAACATGGGTCACAATCTTGTACCTTAATCTCCCACGAGCCTGTTCTAAAAATGGTACAACCTGCCAGTGAGCTGCATCTGTAAAATAATTGTATTCCGTTAGGAATAGATTTAAAGACGACAATATCTATAAGAAAGCAAGAAAAAATATGTTTATTTTACAGAAAGTTATGGTGAACTCTGACTCTTCCAGTTCAAAGGTCAGTCCTGGTAGCCCTTCGTATGAAGCAACTCTCAGTTTCAAAAAGGTTGGTGACCCCTGGATTATATAGGGTATAGATGGCAGAGAAATAATAGTAGTGTGACTAAATATTTAGGATGTCTCAGTAGTAAAGAAAAGATGAAGTTGTTCTTTAATGGAGAAGGAGTTTATGCTAAAAGGAGGAATGCTCCTCCGTTACGGATGGACAGATACCCGGTGAGCAGCGTAAACGCCACTCTTACCCCAAACTCTGTGCCTGTCCTGTTGGTGTCTCTGGCAGTGTGCTGTTTGTAATTAAGTCCTGATTGTCCATTAATTAAGGAGGCGTCACTGAGTGTAATTAAAGGAGTCTGACTGCTAATTAAAGTGTAGCCTGTAGTTATATGCATAACAAATTATTCAGCTTCTGGGCAGAAGGGGAGGCGAGGAGCCGTCTTGCAGAGCACAAGTACGAAGCGGAGAAGAGAATCAAATGAAGCAGAAGGGCTCTTCTCGGCTAAAATGTTGCCACTTTTTTCCACTTTGTTGAGTCTTGCGCCTCAGCCGATTTCATTCTCGGCGCATCCAGCGATGCAATGCATACTGTATGTGAATTTCTGCGCCCAGCGGACAGACACCACCGCTGCTCCGTCCTCTTTTCGATGAATCTCACCATCCAGGCCCACAGGTCGGTAATTGGCCCCAGCGTAGCCCGGGTCCATCCAGTGTTTCTATGGTGACGGGAAGCCACCTGCTGATTCCTTCTGGAGGTGTCCAGCCAGCCGATGAATTTGGCTGCTGCGCCCAGTCCGGGGATCAACCCACTCAACTCTCTGCGCTCCCCGCTATCAGTGCTTTAGCCCCTCACATTCAGCGCCTATACACACATCCAGCATCTCTTCCCCGCCTCTCTGTGGCCACAACATATCCAGGTTTGACCATCCAGGCAGATCTAAGTTCGCTCCCGATCATTGAACGCGCTCCGCTCCAGACCAGCATCGATTACGTGAGCTCAGCTCGTCCCGACACTCCTCAGCAGATTATGTCTCCCACCTTTTCTGCGTATTTGCTAATCAATTTGTCTCAGAGATGCCAGCCAAACATGTCTTCTTAATAATTGAACACCCACAAAAGCCTTTGTTCCTCTAATGACCAATTAAGCATTTTCCAGCAATTTTAGTCAGCTCTCTGAATAATTGATCATCTCTTTAAAAATCCGCCAGTGTTTTTAGCTCGGCTTCGGGCACCTCGCGTGTACCATCCATCACAATTGCATGTCAGAAAAAAGCTGCAGCCATTTTTCTTTGAGCTGACTGAGTAACGGCGGCTGGAAGGGAAGTTAGGACTCGTACCCCATGAACTTTTCCCATTTCGCCAAGGAGAGATCTGATCAGAAACCGTTAACTGTGGAGGAGCGCCAGAGGTCGGACAAGCTGTCAACAGGTCAATGGGTGCAATCTGCAGGCTGGCGTCTTACGTAAGGGTGGCAAGAACAAGGTCATAACACATCCTGTTTGCAGTTTGCTGTAAGACATCTGGACAAATAAAATCAAAGTTTCATGTAAAGCACTGTTGGAAAGAAGTAACTCTGTATCAGCCTAAATGCACCGCGCTCATTGTCAGACAAGGTGGTGGCAGCATCATGCTGTGGGGATGCTTTTCTTCAGCTGATCAGAGTTAATGTGAAAATGGGTACAGCAGAACATTTTAGAGGCGGTAAAAGACCACAGGACAACGACCCTGAACGTACAACCAGAGCTACAGCGCCAGGATTTAGACCAAAGGATATTTATGTTGGACTGGCCTAGTCAAATCCCAGCCAGTGTGGTCATGTTTGAGCCATTCTGCACAGCAGAATGGGAGATTAATTTAGTTTGAAGATCTGCAAACCTGGTCAAGACATAAACCAACAGGCTTCTGGTCGTGAGTCGACACACAGGTGTTACCTGAGGGGCAGAAAACAAACCTCTGCTTCACAGCGATGCAACACTTTATGTTGGTCTGTCTCATAAAATCCCCGAAAAAACAACAAAGTCTGCGGCTGAAAATGCAAACTTCAGTTAATATGAATGTTTTCTGTGAAGACAGCGAGCCAGCTGGAATGGGAAGCTCTTTTTTATCAACACTATTCCTGTTGTCTCATTGCTTCATTCCCCCCCGTCTCCTCTCCATTTCTGTCTTAAATCACTCCTGATCCCAACGCTTCACGCTCTTTCTCCTTCTCCCCTCTCTCTCCACGTCCAAGGTGTTGGCAGTGGATCCGGATAACGGGGAAAACGGGACGGTGGTGTACAGCATCAGCCCCGCAAACCCCTTCTACACCATCGACGGCAGAACGGGGAAGATCCGCACCAGCGGGGTCACGCTGGACCGGGAGAGCTCCAGCTCCAGAGACGCGGTCCTCATGAGGACCATCATAGTGTCGGCGGTCGACCGTGAGCAGTTTGTGTGTTTTCAGCCGTCTGTCACCTTTTCTCTGCATGCGTGACTTGCTGCTGCTGCTGCTGCTGCTGAGGTGTGAATGTTCCTGACGTGTCGAAACAACCTGGAAAGAAATGTAGATCTCTGTAAATCATTCCCTGAACATTTCACCCCGTTGGATGCTAATCATAGAGCTGTTCATCTATATCCACTGAGTCGGTGAACTCTGCAGACCAGGACATGTGCTCTCTGTGTTCTGAGTGCTCGTTTTTGTCTTTATGTGCCCCTCTGGCGCCCTCTGTAGGTGGCACGCCTCCACTGCGCGCATCAGCCAGCACCACAGTCTCTGTCAACCTGCTGGACCTTAATGACAACGACCCAAACTTCCTCAACCTGCCGTTCGTGGCAGAAGTACCAGAGGGGCTGCCCGTCGGAAGCTCGCTTTTCAGGGTAAAAATAGAAGGACTCTCCGTGTGTAGAGGCATAGTACACCGGCACATGGATGGTTTTTTAAAGTTTATAGGACTACATGTGGCAGAAGGTGAATCCTCAGCTGCCAAGCCTGCTCAGTAACATGAATGTTTGCTCCCACAGGTCCAGGTAGTGGACCCAGATAAGGATGAGAATGGACGCATTACTATGGCGCTGCAGATGGGTATGCCTCGCCTGGACTTCTACCTCAACACCTCCACCGGCGTGCTCACCTCCACGGCGGTGCTGGACCGGGAACGCATCGCAGAGTATCATCTGAGGATTATTGCGTACGACGCTGGGGAGTTTCCTCGGACCTCCACCTCAACTCTCACCGTCTCAGGTTTGATTTGCTCTCCCTGCTTAACTAAGACCCAAATATGCTGACTGCAGGTTTTTAATCACTAAATTAATTAAGGCAGGTGACAAACTGCTTACATCCCAGGGAACTACTGAGGAGCACGCTGCCACCTCCTGGTGGGCTGTCAGAAGTTTTATAAAGTGCTTGTCTTTTAGGATCCTCTATAAGATGAAAGGATCAGATAATACAGTCATGGGAGAAAAAGCGCAGTGCCCTACAAAAGTTTTCACCCCTCTTGATATTTCTTGTGTTTTGATGCCTCACCATCTGAAATTAAAATTGATTGTTTCAGAGTTTGCTTCGTTTAAGGTGTCATTTATTTACTATGAAGCAAACAACAAATATGACAAAGTAACAGAAAACGTCAGCGTGCAGAACTGTTCACCCCCTCTGAAGTCAGTACTGTGTAGTGTCTCTGTGAGCTCGCCACATCTGGCCTCTGGGATTTCTGTTGTTCCTGAAGGTTAAACTGCTGCAGCTCCTCCACGTTGGTTGGTTTTCACTTGTGAAATTGTTATGAAGCCTGGACTTTGACTAGGCCATTCCAGCACATTTCCCTTTAAACCAATTGAGCGTTGCTTTAGCAGTCTGCTACGGGTCGTCATCCTGCTGGATGGTGGACCTCCGACCCAGTCTGAAATCACAGTCAGAGTGACACCAGTTCTGCTCCAGAACATCCCTGTATTCAGCACCATCCATCCCCCCCCTTTGTTCGGACCAGTTTCCAAGTCCCTGCTGCTTAATAACATCCCCACAGCATGATGCCACCACCACCGTGCTTCACTGTGTACAGCTTAATGTGGACAGGTCCTCCAGGCTCTGCTGTGCAGCTCTGCAGCTCCTCCAGAACGACTTTTGGTCTCTGATTAATGTCCTACTGGTCTGGGAGTTCTGGTGGGCGCTCCTCTCTCGTCACATCAAAGTTCTGGATATTTTTTATAATCCCACCCTGAATTGTTCTTCTCTGCAACGTTGTCTGCAGCCCCTTGCTCTAAATGGAGTGTTTATCTTGACAGATCATGAGACACCTAGACTGCACACAGGTGGACTTCATTTCACCAATTATTGGACTTTTGATGCTAATTGGTTGCACCAGAATGTTTTAGGAGCTTTTTAGCAAAGGGGTGAAGACATATGAACACGGCAATTTAATTTTTTTTTCCTTTTCAACTTTGCATGTTTTTTTTGCAGATCCATCACATAAAATAAGATTAAAACACATTAAAATTATAGGTTGGAATGCAACAAAATGGGTAAAAAGCCAAGGGGGTGTGAATACTTCTGCAAGGCACTGTACGCCATTATTCACATAAGAACTGCTTGCTATTTACCAGGTTTAAGCTCAACTGTATTCCAGACAATAATATCGTAGCAAAAATAGAGAAACTTGTTGAGAAAAACTAAAAACACCTGAAGTGACTGTTTTCTCTGTGACGTTCTCGCTGTTTCGCGTCATGGTGGAGCGATTTTGTGTGATCCAGCTTCCTCCAGACTGCAGCTGGTCTCACCTGTGACTCTACCTGGTATCCAGAGGCTGTGGTTAAAAGGTGCCCAGATCCTGTAGCAGCAGAACCAGTCCAGATCATCACTCCCCCTCCGTGTTTGGGCTGACATGCTGAGCTTTATTAAACGTCCGACATGGTTCCTGTGTGACTGACAAACATCTCTACTGGGATCAATTCAGAGGTCTCAAGGTTCATTGGTGCAGACATGGAGATCCATTTGGTGCTGCCCTTCTATTTTTAGAGAGGTGAACGTTTCCCCTGCCGACTACAACAAACAACCAAATAACTGCTGGTAGTTTTCTAATTCTGCTGTCAGAAACATTTAGCAGGGGGACTGAGGCCTGTGGAGTCAGACGCAGCTCTGGGTTTTTCTGCTGTTTCGCTGATCGCTGCTCGTCTGATCCTGAGTAGATTTGCTAGAACGTCCGCTTCCTGGAAAACTGGAAGTCGCTTTAAACGTTTTCTACAGATCAAAAATGTCCCTCCTTAGAAAGATCCACTTCATGTTTTTTTTGGGAAATGGCCTCATGGTGAAAGTCATTTCAGCCCTTTGCTATTTTGTACCCCTGGAGTTTCGGCCCCTTTTATAGAATCAAGCCGTTTATCCTGGGACTCTTCCTGATTACCATGTGGTACCTTTCTTCTGTACCTTTCAGGTGCGACGCTTGGTACCTCTGACAACTTAAAGCACTTCCCTCAGTGGTCTTCAGTTCCGATGTCCTGCAACTTTTATTTGTTTCTCTGCTTCAACACACCTGAGTCAGATAACCAGGTAATCAGCAGGACTCTGGAGGACATGACTTGAGACTGAGCAGCTGATTCAGCCATTTGATTCAGGCGTGTTGGACCAGGGACACCTTCCAGGACACCGGACCTCGAGGACCACTGCACTAGAATTTAAAAAGGAATGTTAGCAGCTAGTTGCTGCTGATTGAAACCCTTGACTGGCTGATCATCATCGGTGTGATTATCTCTCTGAAACCAGAGGTTTTGGTAGTTTTCTGAGCCGGAGCTTAGAGGAGTGTTAACACAATGCCAGGATGGAAAGACAGCAATGGCCTCAGAGAGGAAGCTGTTACTGCGCATCAATCCTCCTCGCTTTATTTTGTCCTTTCTTGCTTCCATTTTTTACCCACAAACTTAAATATATGAATGTATGAGTTTATTTGTGGTTGTAGTCAAGTCTTTTATAATAAATATAATATAAATTGTGGGGATTAATGGTCAGAAATCTTTTAAATTTCCAAGTAATTTATTGAGAAATATGTGATACTCTGAAAAACTTGTAATACACTCTGAGCCCATTTATTTTGGTTCTGATCCCTGTTTGTCTGGTTATGGCAGAACCAGAATGACCCTAAGCGGCTTAGTAGGTATTTACTGGAGTCAGACAATCACTTTTTCTAGCTGCATTTAGGGAAACAGCTAAGGTGAACCTTCATTATTATGGAAAGCTTATCTATTTTTCTTCATCTTCATCAAACACATATGATGAATATATATATATAATCTAGTTCTTGATTCTATAACCTGGTAGAGACCTGATTATTTCTATTATAGTGTAGAACATAAAGCCTTTGAATTAAACAAGGATGTATTTCTGTTCTTATTTCTACCTGGAACAGGAAGTCTGGACATCCAGACGTTAACCAGTTAGCTTTTGCTGCTCACTGCCATATCCTGCTGCCTTACTTGTCCTCATGCATCTATCTATGTCCTTGTGTGTCTCTGTGTGTGTCTCTGTGTGTGATTCTGTGTGTGCATCAGTTCTGGATGTAAATGATGAGACGCCCACCTTCAACCCCAGAGTGTACAATGTTTCCCTGATGGAGAGTGTCCCCAGAGACCACATTGTTGCGCGACTCGTCTGCTTTGACAACGATGCTGGTCTCAACGCAGAGCTTAGCTACTTCATCACAGGTCAGAGGTCACAGCGGCTCCACGTTTTGTGTGTTTGTACAATTAGATGAAGTAACGCATCGTACCGTGCAGCTTCAGTACCGTCCATCCATGTCTGTGTACGTTGGTGCATGTCTCTGCAATAAAGCTTGTATGTTAGTTTCAGTGCTTTCTTTAAGTCTGGAGATGTGTCTTTGTGTTGTTTCCGTAGGTGGGAATCAAGATGGCAAATTCAGCGTTGGCTTTCGGGACGGCATGGTTAGGACTGTGGTGGGCTTGGACAGAGAGACGCAGGCGGCGTACTCGCTGGTCATTGAGGCAATAGGTGTGTTAGAAATTTACGTCTGTTTCTGAAAAACAAATGTTCTTCTTGCTTAAAGGTTTTCAAAATTTTGTTTTACTTTACAGTCCAGTGGCAACTAGTGATAAAATCATTTTTAATACTTGGTGTCTGTTATTACAACAATCAGCTCTACTTGAACATGAATCCATCCACGGTCACTTACCCGCTGCTGGATTTTTAAGTCTGGTCCAACTTCCTTTACCCACTGTTTTTTCCTGGTGAAATTATAATTTTGTAAATTAATGAACGAATCTTCTTTCGCTGCACGTTCTCTCCCGTCTCATCACTGTTCGTGTCTGACTCCTTCATGTTTGAGTGAGAGTCACGCCTGGCATCTAAAGCCAGGGTGTGACTTTGGTTGACCGGTGTGAAAAAATCATCTGATTGGATGAGGAATGATACAAAATGTGCTGATTGGCCACCCACGCCGAGAGAGTCGTTAAGCACCCAATTAGAAACCAGTACGAAGTCACATGGAAGTCAAAGATGGAAGAACGAGCATAGACACTCATGTGTCAGGCGTCCCACAGTACTGAAACAATAGAAGGAAGCCAGGTTTATGCTTCACACATCCGCCCGGCCACATTACACCATCTTGGCTACCACGCCCCTCCGCATTGCCAAAGGTTTCCGGAAATTTCCTAACTACACGGACAGTCTCATATGGAAAAACATGGCAGACGAGCAAGGGCTCCATATGGTGGAGGTTCGTAAATACAGACATCTTTATGATTCGATCCAAAAAGATCACGACCACCAATTTACTAACAATTCCTGGACATAAATCGTTGTCACTCTTGGAGGAAAGTAAGATGTTTTAAAATGTTGGAAACAACTGTCTTTTCTGCTTCTACGGCAGCGTTGTGCGCGTACGCTTGGCGTAGGAGCACAACGCTGCCCTCTAGAGTCTAGGAGGATAGTGCAACTTTGGAGGAGAAGCTGCACGGAGCATAAATGCTGCAGACCTCGTGTCTACACAGAGCATTTGTCCATCAAGCATAAACCACCCGTTAGGAGGGCTACACGGCAACACGACCCGCAATAACCCCAAGATTAAACAGGAATGCTAAAAACTCTAATTTATGAGAGAACCGATGTTTTAGTCACTTTTTATTTCACAATTTATGTTTACTGTGTCTGTATTTGTTTACTGCAGTTTTCAAACGGCCCCTATTGACAAGACACCATTGCTACAGTCACAAGCTGTGGTGTATTTAATTATGGTTTTATGTAAGACAGACAAGCATGAAGTATCTGTCTTCCTCTGAATAATGCTCCTCTCGTCCATCAGGTGGACGGACTGTTGGGTGACTTCACTGGGTTTTATTTAGGGGTACCAGGGTAAATTGGACCAAATCCACACTTCCAAGAAGTTTCTTTCCAAATACATTTGAAAACCCGCAACTCATCTTCAAACTTGCATTTATACACAAAAATGCATTAAAGTTTAATGTAATGTGAAAAATAGTTCAAGGGGGCGTGATTACTTTTGCGAGGAAGTTTAGATTTCAGTTCTACTAGGTTCCTCGTAGTAGTGTGTTTTCTCTTATTAAAAGTTCCCTTTTCTCTGTCACTTGTTTACCATCTTGATGGAAAAACGGCGCCTTTGGGGATTTCAGACTCTTGCTCAACCGCCTTTATTCCTGTTTGGAAAGAGGCCAGAATCTCTGAGGTTTCTCTGTTTTCAGAACCGTTGACTCAGGGCAGCTCCTCTGCCGGGGGACCAAAGACACCGGCGAAGGGAGAAGAGACCGAGATAATGTGAAGCGGTGCAAGACGAGAGAGTCACAAACATTGCTGTAATTTGTAGGATGATGGAAGAGAACCGAATAAAAGGCCGACCGTGAAGGGCTAACGTGTCTTCAGTCGTATTACATCAAATTAGGCAGAATCTGTGAAGCAAACAGACAAAAGAGGCAATTGGCTGCACTGAATGCAGTGAGAGCATTAAGCTTTAGTGGTTCTCGCTCAGCATTATCTGGGACAACTGAAACTAAATCCCTAAAGTAGTTTAGACCGTGTTGATACCTGCAGTAAATGATGTTTTGGGGCTTTTTTCACACAGACAACGGCCCAGCGGGCAGCCGAAGGACCGGCACGGCTACTGTATTTGTGGAGGTGCAGGACGTCAATGACAACAGGCCCATCTTCCTCCAAAACAGCTACGAGACCAGCGTCCTGGAAACTGTGCCCAGAGGGACGAGCATCCTTCAGGTAGGGACACAAACAGCGCTTTGGACAGATTCAGCACTCAGTCGGTTTATTTAACTCTCACCAGTCGGTTATGAAGGTCCGAGGTTGTAGTCTCTTATGTTTCCATAGAGGGTCAGTGTGCCCTCCTCAGGCAACCTCTGGTAGAGGTCGGTAAAAAGCCTTAAAAGTCAATTTATCTTTTATTGCAAATCACTATCTGACACAAAAAAATCGGGAGAAATTAAACCTTTAATCTCATCAGATTAATTGTGTTTGGGGAAAAATAAAATCCTACATTAAAACAACTGTTTCCTTAACAGGCGCCACAATTACTGCCTTGTTTTGTCATTGCTGTAAAATTAATGTTATTGAGGCAGTTCTTTTGTCACTTTTTGGGGTTTTCTGAGTACTTAGGAGCTTTAATTAGAAAAAGAGTTTCTGTTTTGGCGGCGTATAATTATATAATGTAACACGGAGGTTATGTTGCCTGAGCCGCTGTTCAAAATGGGGAAAACAAGAGAGCATGCCATTTAAATAAGGCCGACGTGTGATGATTGTAAGATACTGTGTAAAATAAGTGAAGCAGACACAATCAAGGCTTGATGAGGATCCATGTTTATCGTTCTACCGCCCACAGTTAGGAGGAAAGAGAGGTAAAAAAAAATCCTTCCTCCCTGTTGGACTCGTTGGGAGGCAAAAGCCTTTCTGTCCTACTGCCACATAGAGAGTCTGCAGATTAGACAAACGTTGAGCTTTGCTGCAACCAGACTCCACATGCATAAGGTTTAAAACAAAGGCCCAATATTAATAAAAGCAATGAATTGGGTCATCATTGGGTCTTTCAGCAGCATAATGATCAGAGACATGGACAATTCACCACAGCGGTGGTTCTGCTGACCCTCTTCAACCTCGGACCCTGGAACTAAAGCTTGTAGACAACAGGAGGGCTGAAGAGAAGAGGACCCAGGACCCCGGGTTCTGGACGGTCCTGGGAGATCGTGCTCAGAAGAAAGGTCAAAGGTCACTCGCTCTGTGGGCTCCAACCTTGTAGCATTTTCCAGAGGTGCTGTAGCCAAAGAGAGGCGTACCAAGTTATGGCAGCAGGGGCCACCGGACGAACGCGCTCAAGTTAGAGGTTGAATTTCCATTGTGACACATTTATTAGAAATTATTGTTTTATTTTTACTCATATTTACCATAAAGCATCATTGGTGCATCCCGATTTTCATTAAAAACTATGAATTTCCAAATGTTTTTGTTAGTGAATATGATTAGTGCAAATGTGAAGCTAACTTCTACAGAAGCAGACCAGCTAAACCAAAATGCTGTTAGCAGGGTGAACACCTGGGATGCTTTTATTATTATTATTACAGCCAGATCAGGCCGGCTTTCATCCATGCTGCACAGAAATGTCTTGAAATCGTCCGTTTTCTCTCCCCATTCGCTGCTTGAGTCCCTAAAAAAAAAGAAAGCACTTTCGGAGCGTTCACCCAATCCACGCCTGTTTAAGACGATCTTGCGACAGATGCATATAAGACATTTACAGCGACCGCTTTGAGGAATTGCTTTTACTCCAGTCAGTGATCCGTCAGGCTGTCAGATTTCAGTGACATAGTCAAACAGACAGGGTGTGGCGCTGTGGGGCTCGGTGCTGGAGTCTGGCTCCGGTGTCTGTGAGGCCACCGGCGGGGCCACGCGCGTCCTCTCCGGCTGTAGGGGCCGGCGGTAAGGTGGCCGTCTGAAGGAGAGGTTGTAGGAGCGCCGGTACGAGCCCAGTCTCCTCCACGTCTTCAGCTGCGGCTCAGTGGACAAGCCTCTGCCACGAGTCAGCCTCTCCCCCGGGGCGCAGCTCCCCTCCAAGTCCCCCTCCGGTTCAGAGCGCCTGCACACCGCCAGGAAGGCAGCGAACCCGGCCAGCAGCAGGGATGAGCCCAGCACCAACATGATGGTGAACTCTGGGTCATGGACGTCCGCAGGATGAGACGAAGGCTGCAGGACGGAGGGAGGGGTGGTGACGGTCGTCAGGCTGGAGAGAGCGACATGTTCCTCGTGGAAGGTAAAGGCGACGTTGGAGTCGGTGGTGTTCATGTTGCCGCTGCCCTGGATGGACAAAACCATTTGTTAGATGCTTTGGGTCGAGGTTTCTAGAAAATGTGCATGGTTGATTTTCTTACTATGCGAGGAGGGAGAGCAACTCAAAATAAAGGCAGAACTGTGAAGAGGACAAAAATAGACATCCTAAAGTGTGAAATACGTTTAATCTGATGGCTATGAATCCAGAGCAAGCTGTTGCCTTCAGAAGTCTACCTTTGTAATTTAACCTCAGTGGAAACCCAGCGGTTCTGTGAAGACCATGGAGACGTTTAAAGCAGGTTGAGTTTATGGGACGCACAGAGCGCTGGTCAATCCATCATTTCATCATGGAGAGAGGATGGCTCAGCTACCAAACACAAACCAACCAGGAGGGCTGTGGTAACTGGAGGAGCTGCAGAGATCCGCTGCTCGGCTTGGAGGATCTGTGGGCGGGGCAGGGACAGGATCAGGATCTGTCCTGATGAGGTTTTTGGTAAGGCCAGACAACCCACGTTCACCGACGTTCTCCATCTGATCTGAGGTGGAGTCGTTTTGCAAAGAAAGCCCAGAATGTTCAGCCTCTACATGTGCAACAAAGCATTGATTTATGGGACGTAAATACGAATGCAGGTCATGTTATTTAGATTTTTACTATTAAAAACCATATTTGATTGTCTTTTTACTTCCCAGTTATGCTCCACTGCGTCTTGGTCACAAAAGGTCCCTCTAAAGAACATCAGAGTTTGTGCTTGTTACATGGCCAAATGTGAAAAAAGCGAATGAGTACTATATAACCAGGCAGTGCACCAAAATGCCAGATCAGCTCCTGACTTGGCTGGTCAAGCTTTCTGAAGCTGATTGGGGGATTTGTTTTCTTTATTAAAATCATACACCCAAGGGCTTACATTATAGACGCGCACACAGTAGTGCGTAGAAATAGCAGCACGCACGCCAGGACGCAGTGAACGTTCGGCATTTGCAGCAATTATGGAGCTATTAAATCAAGGACCAGAACACAGTCGATGCCTGACAGGCTTTCTTCAATGTAAAACAAATTGGGTTTATTAAAACAGCCCTTGTAAAATGCAAAGCGGCCACCTCCTCTTCCTCGGCCTCCAATTACCCCCCCTCCCTCCCCGCTCGTTCAGCGCGCCCCCATCTTCAGCGTGGTAACATTTGTAAATGTCATCGTCCTTAATTCAGCGGAGACAAAGCACGGCTTATCGGTTTAAGGGAAACACATTGGGACGTGAAATTATTTTTAAGACCAAATGCCAGGAAAAGCTGTGAAAAGGCCAGTGGAGCAGGATGAGTCGTTAGAGACTCAGTTCATTAGTCAGCGCCTGCATGCTCGCCCCGCACACAAGCACATCCACGCTGCTAGAGGAGCAAACTTTCTGTATCGCCTTCTGATACCGTAGCTTCTGATTTGTTAGCTTCTGATTCATTAGCTTCTGATGCGTTAGCTTCTGATTCGTTAGCTTCTGATTCTATAGCTGCTGATTCTGCAGCTTCTGGATCTGTAGCTTCTGGTTCTGATTCGTTTGATTCTGATTCATTAGCTTCTGATTCGATAGCTTCTGATTTGTTAGCTTCTGATTCGTTAGCTTCTGATGCGTTAGCTTCTGATTCGTTAGCTTCTGATTCTGTAGCTTTTGATTCTGCAGTTTCTGGTTCTGATTCGTTCGATTCTGATTCGATAGCTTCTGATTTGTTAGCTTCTGATTCGTTTGCTTCTGGTTCGTTAGCTTCTGATGCTGTAGCTTCTGATTCTGCAGCTTCTGATTCTGAATCTTCTGATTTGTTAGCTTCTGATTCGCTAGCTTCTGATTCTGTAGCTTCTGATTCTGAATCTTCTGATTTGTTGGCTTCTGGTTCGCTAGCTTCTGATTCTGAATCTTCTGATTCTGAATCTTCTGATTCTGTAGCTTCTTATTCTGTAGCTTCTTATTCTGTAGCTTCTGATTCTGTAGCTTCTGATTCTGTAGCTTCTGATTCTGTAGCTTCTGATACCGTAGCTTCTGATTCTGTAGCTTGTGATTCTGTAGCTTGTGATTCTGTAGCTTCTGATTCTGAAGCTTCTGATTTGGTAGCTTCTGATTCGTTAACTTCTGGTTCTGTAGCTTCTGATGACACGATGGGATGTGAACCTCCTTGGAGCCTGATGGACCACACCTTAGATCCCACGCTTAAGCACGTCAGAACCTTAGAGCTCTGTCATTCTTTGTTTTTAGCATCTTTGCCTTCTGTTTCAGTTTTACACATTTTTTACATGGCTTATTTATGTTTTCATCTCATAAATGAATAGATGGATGACTGTGGCCTTGTGTCCTCTTTGGATTCTGATATTCTCAAAATTTTTTCAAGTAAAGCAGGATCCTGCCAAACCAAATGCACATGGCTGGCATGCTGCATCTGTCCACATTCTCAGCTTAGTGCCTGATGACGTGAAATACTGAGGCTCTCGGGGAGATCATACATTAAATACAGGCTGTCAGATCCCTTAACAAACTTTTTTGCTAGTTTTAGGTTTTAGAGTTTGTTTGGTCCTAATCAGTGAAAACTTTCTTTTAAAAACATGTCAGTAATGTAAGATGAATCCTTTGTGGAAAACGTACTCACAGGATCTGGAAGTCTCCTTAAAACGGCACCTTGCTTAGTTCCAGTAACTGTGGCAGAACCTGCTCTTTGTGCGTCCACATAGTACTTGTTTTTCTGCCCTAAAGTGCTGCTGTCCCAGAAACGGAGCGGGGAAGCGATGGGGAGGAAACGGGGGGAAGCAGAGGGAAAGGGGGGTGAAATGTGTGTAACAGAATAAAAAAAAGTTCTGATGGAAATGAGCTAAAGGCAACACTCTGTTTTTTACAAGCCCCACGTCATGTGAGGAATTCCTCTCTCCATGCTCCACAAGATCACATTTAAAAACACATTTGCAACATATTCTTGCTCTTTACGCCCCCCGCCCCCCCTTTAATGGCCAAAGTGGTTCATTCCACTGTGTAATACTCTATTCATCACTCACCAGTCTGACCCCCCAGCGTCTTTCTCCTCCCTCCCTTCCCTCCCCGTCCTCCTCTCCACATCCCTTTATGAAGCTAATGAGACTGAAGCTGGGCCCCTCTTCATACAAGCAGTGAGACAGAGCAGAGCAGCACACACAAGCCCAGACGTCAGAGCGCATGCGGTCTGCTCATGCCTCTGTGCACACATACTGTATCTTGTAAAGGTATTCATGCTCCTTGAGCTGTTCCTCATTTTATAAACTGACGACCACCTACAGAAATCTGAAAACGGTGGCAGGCGATTGGATTTTAGCCCCCTTTACTCTGCTACCCCCTCGTAAAATTTGGCTGAGACACAGCAAAGAGCAAAATAAAAGCTAACATGGCCCCTCCACAATGCAACACGGTGGTGGCAGCGTCATGCTGCGGGGCTGCTTTTCTCCAGCAGGGGGAAACAACCTTGAACGTGCCGGCAGAGTTTCAGTCAGTAGGTTTAAAAGCATTTTAGATTTGTTAGAAAGTCCTGCCTTAAGATAATCTAAGAATCTGTGGTAAAACTGGAAAACTGTGGAGAAGCTGGAAGCAGAGACATCTCCATCTTTTCTATTCATCACCCAAAAAGGCACAGATCATGGCAAACCTACAAGTGCAAACCTGGTCATGGCACCTAACTGAGCGTTAATCAGTGATGCAACCAAGAGACCCATGGTGTCCATGAAGGTGGTGCAGATTCTCTCTAGCTGCAAAATCAGAACCTGACTGGATATTTATCAGCTCCTTTCTGTCATAGTGACAAGAAAAAAAACGCTCTGAATGCAGTTTGCCAGGATGCATGTTTATAAAATGTGTTGCGTGTTGTGGTGAACAAGCGCTGAACATCATCCTGGACCAACCGTCTCCACAGTAAAGCATGGTGGCAGCAGCGTCATGTCTCCAGCAGATCCATGCAAGCTTAATCAGCTGATGAGAAGAAGTATAGATGGAGCTAAATGCAGGACAAACCTGGAATTAAACCTGTTAGGGGCTACCAAAGACTCAGACTGGGGCAGAGGTTCACCTTCCAGTGGAAACATGCAGCCCAGTCTACATGTGAGGGTTTCTATTATATATATATATTTCATGTGTTAGAGCGGTCTAGTCAAAGTCTAGCTGCAGTTGCAGGGAAAGATGGTTTTATTAAATGTTGAAATGGGGCCGGAATACAAATGCATGCCACACTTTTCAGGTTATGAGTCAAAACAATTAAAAACTGCATAATGCTTACTGCGTAATCTACTTCACACTTATACACTCCTTTGTGTTGCTCTATCATAGAGAATGCAGATAAAACACTGTTGTCTGTTGGCAATAGCAGGAAATGTGCAGAAGTTCAATAGAACCCTGTCGTAGAGCTGTTTAAATGTACCAGAGAGCGTCTGTTGAACCTGAAGCCAGAGAATCTGTGACATCCAGAGGACTCGTCTCTGCCATCTAGTCGGCCTCGTTCGGCGCCAGCGGTCGTGTACCACTCTGATACAGAAGCCAGTCTAGTGACACGGCCCAGTCACCAGCCGCCCAGCTTGCTGCGGTATTTCTCTGGGTTCGGTGCAGAGCTGCGCTGCCTGTGCAGAGGCCAGGCTGTGTGCGCCTGGCCGCCTGCCTATAGCAGGAGGAGGAGGAGGAGGTTTCACTGCCAAGCTACGACGGGTTGGTTGTGGCAACATGATGCTGGCTACCAGAGGATGTGGACTGAATGACAATGCAGCTGTAAATACCCCACAGCAGCACATTAGTAGCCAAACTGTTCAGATCTCTGAGTTACTGAACATTAAGACGGTAAAAACAAAAACGTACGCCATGTTAACATGCTCCACGGGTCAGAAGTTTACATCCTCTCATCGTACTGTGCTAGTAGATTCAGGCATTCAGTGACCTGTTGATCCAGGGTGGAAGGATTAAACAATAGAAAAAGTCAATAAATGTTCTTTTTTTTTATTCCAGAGAGTCAGAAATATATTGAGAGAATAAAATATATTGACACGCGGCGCAAACATTTGATCAAATAGCTGCTTGTTACCATCTGCTCTAAGTCTAGATGGTTATTTCACTCTTCTTGAAATAATTAGTGACTTTTCTTAAAGTTTAACTTTGCTGGACTTCTCTTTTTGCCTTGGAGATGTTTTACCTCTCATCCAAAAGGTTTATTCAGTGCTGAACACTAGCTGGAAGTAACTTATTAAAGCTGCAGTAGGGAGCTCTGAGAAAGCCTGAAAAACTAAACAAGCACCTTCCAGGCCCCTCCCCCTTGCTCTCGGCTCCCCTATAGCTCCTCCCCCACAGCGGAGCTTGCGGTGCTGCTCCACGTTTACCCTCGTTTCATTTCAGCTTGGTCTAATTCTTTTCTTTTCAGCTTGCATTTCATCATAGGCCTCCTCTATTTACCTGTCTTAGTTTTCTAAACAGGTGCCGCTCAAGAAACAGTTTTCCTTCAACATCAGGTTGTTTCTTTGCAATGCTGCAGCAAACCGGCAGTCTTGAGCCTGAAGGGCGCTATGCAGGGACGTAAGCGACGGAATTGACAATGCTAAGACCTTCCTGGTTCTGATTGGTTGTTTCTGACCGGGAGCAGGGGATTTCTGCAAATAGTAGGACAAGTAGCAGTACGACAAGTTAAACAAATATCTAAAAAATAATTTTTTACTGGACCTGCGATAGACTGGCGACCTGTCCAGGTTGGACCCCGCCTCTCGCCCATTGACAGCTGGAGATAGACACCAGCAGGGATGAAGCGTGTAGGAAAATGGATGGAAGCATGGACATTTTTACTGAAGTTACCTACTGTAGCTTTAAGGGTGGATTAGAGTTAAAATATCTTCAACAACCAGCAAAGGAGTCCAGTTGACTTCTACCTAAGCAGAGAATATACACCAGCTTATTAGTAGATTTCACTTATAGGTGTTTTTGTTTTTTAGTGTATTTTGCCATAGTCCGCACAGTTTCCATAAGGTGGAGGTTGGAGCTTTCCAGAGGTGATCAGCCTGTTTTATGTTTTTCAAACCCAGTTTTTATGCTTTCAGCTTTCTGACCCAAACTGTCACCGTTTAGATAGAATTGGTTGGGATAATCAGGAGCAATCCAGGAGCTACATACGCTCAAACCAGTTATTAACCTGTACCTGTACCAGTGTCAAACACGGTGGTGGTAGGATCATGCTGAGGGACTGTTCTGCTGCCACATGTGCTGACGTCGAACACAAACCGGATGAAATCATGGAGGAGGAGGAGCGCCTCCACATCCTTCAGCTTCAAATAAACAGCTGGATGGTTAAAAACGAGACACAGGACAGTGATCCCAAACACACTTTAAAACCGATGAATGGTCCCAATGTTTAGCAGCTTTGAACAGGTTTGTTCAAAGCTGCTAAACATGTACTAAACTACAACGCTGTGCTGTAAATCTTCACTGGGTTCCTTGGACTCTCTCCTTGTTCTGAGTCGTCAGTCAAGTGCTGTCAAACTACTCCTTATGTCGGGTGAAGGAAAAACGTCCGACTGCACCGAATTAAAACCCCTAACCAGACGGTAACAGGGTTGGTCTTTTCAGAAAACCCATAATAGAAACTTCAGCACCACTTATTGGAGGATTCAGGTTAATGCATTTACCAGCCAGTATAACAGCTTTAAACTTCACAAATATCTGTTGTTTAGATTATTTTAAGTTGTTTTGCTGTTTATCACATTCAACATTCATAAAAGAAAGATTTAAATGAATAAGTAGGAGCCTCAAATTAATGACACCCGTGCCTGTAGTTGGCGTACGTAGATTTGGAGCAGAAACTGTAGTTAGTCAGAGAATGTCAGTGTGACGTCTTCCCTGCACCGTGCCAGATAAAATCCATCATCTTGTCTTTTTAAAGTACTGTTCGGTGTTTTTGTTCAACAGGTTCAAGCCACAGATGCCGACCAGGGAGAAAACGGAAGAGTCCTGTACAGGATCCTCACGGGTGAGTCTGCTGAGCTCCACAGCAGTCAGGGCTGCTCTGGGTAAGGCTGGGATTTAGTTAGAGCAGCCTGAGGAGGAGGGGAGAAGATATTTGGGTTTTAAGAACTGATTCCCCGTCCTATTGTCAGCATGATATACAAGTTTCTATAAAGTCTTCTTTTTGTCATGTGCATCTTTTATCAGTATCCATTCATCCATCCATATCTGTCACTCTGTCATTCTTCTGCCCACCCCTCCATGCAAAGCACTTATCCATCCATT
Organism: Fundulus diaphanus; assembly: GCA_037039145.1. Classification (NCBI taxonomy): domain Eukaryota; kingdom Metazoa; phylum Chordata; class Actinopteri; order Cyprinodontiformes; family Fundulidae; genus Fundulus; species Fundulus diaphanus. The sequence continues at coordinate 54,420,505 of CM073121.1, read as the reverse complement.
CACTTTGTAGATTTTGGTTTTGAAGGCGGTAAAAGTTTGAAATCCTAACCACCGGCTCTCAAACCTCGTAGCCCTGAAAACGGAGGAGTCTTGTGAATGAGTAGGAACCGTCTACTGCGGGTTCATTCAGTAGTTCTGCAAAATCATTTCTAGAGAAGAACATGATTCAGAGAACTCTGCTGTGTTTCTGACTTGATGTTTTCTGTTGTCTTGAGGTCATTCTCACCAGAAAACAGGAAAGACCAGAGCTGTTCACTGCTTTAAGGAGTCTGTTTGGGTTGGCAGTGAATAAAAGCAGAACGCTGCGCACGTTGCTGCTGCAGGGGAAGCGGGACCGACCCGTTTACGGAGGCCTTAGATAGTTAACCTGCTTTCACTAAAAGGCCACCAGATAGAAACCGTTCAGTAGCATCCAGACCAAAGTTTCACAATCCTCTGAAGGATTTCTGGACACATTTACTGACACCCAGACAAAGATGTGGGATCATCTTTTACTGCAGTAAAACTTAGAATAACTCAACCTTCAGTTTTAGTTGTTAGGGGGGAAATTAGCTGTTGTTTTCCAGAAATATCTCTAGCGGCACCATTATTGGTATCTCTAACCTTGCCTGATAAATGCTGGGGAAATCATGTAACCTGCTAATTGTATTCAAATTATTCTTAACTTTGTTAAGTTATTCAAGTGTCATGAAGTTACACTTTGGTTCTGCATTTTGGCTATATTAGCCTTTTTCTTGACTCTTGGGCTCATGAAGCTGTTGACACCTGTCTGCTGTTTACCTCTGTGTCGGCTGCTGCTGCGTCTTCTTCGTGCATTGTAGTGGATTAATATCTCACAATGAATATCTTATAATAAATATAGTCTTATCACAATTGATATAAGGGGTGCTGTAAACATTCACCTAAGAAACATGTGTGTGTGTCAGGCAACAAGCCCAGAATAAGAATTAGGGGGTCAATGGAATTTACCAATTTACCAGGGGAAATTGAAAAACCTCTGGGTCAAAAGGGCAAGCCATTTGCAATGTAAAGCAGAACATGAAAGACTCCAAAATGAACACAGAAAATGCAAGGTCCAAGTCCGAAAAGGTAATGACGTGTAACCATATGGAAATGAGCAGGGGCCATGATTGGGAGGAGCTGTGATGTGTAACCTTGTTTTAAAAAAAGCACGCCCCATAAAAGTTTCCACTGATAGGTAAAAAATTAACAAAGATATCCGTGGAAAAAACAATGGAAATTATGTAAAAAAGGAGGGGCTCACAGGAGGAGCTCAAAGATCCAGAGAATGTATTTAAACCGACCGCTTTCTGTATATTGTCAGATGATGTTGTCCGGAGCACATCTCACGTGTGGTTGTCTTGTGTTGTTGCAATAAACCACCCTGGACTGAGACTCAGCTACCTTTGTTCACTTTTTGACTACTGTTTGATATTTTTAACTGCCTTACCAAGAACTTAGAATTTTTGAAGGACTTAGTGCAAATCATTACGTTGTGGGAAGGCCCATCCACAACAGCATCACCAAATAGTCACTGGAACATGATCTTGGTTTCTGCGTTCATCGCCTCACAGGTTCTGGTGGACTTTTAATCAGTGGCCTCTGTTCCCCTGCGGTATTATTAATATGACACGACAGACTCTGGCTACCAGGCAGGATGAAGATCCATATTTATCTCTCCGACACACTGAGAACGGCGCTAAGAGAGGAAAAACACACGTCTCTGAAGCTCTGCAGGAAAGAGCGGCTTCTTGGGGTCGCCTGATATCTAAAATAACTAGTAGTGCTTATGTTCATGCGAGTGTTTTTTTATGAGAACAAAACCTTTTTTCTTTCCTACCATCACAAATGTGAATGAGGAGTTTACTGAACTCCTCTGGGACTGACTGTGAGTTTCAGGCTCATTAGACTAAGAACTTCTGGCCAAAACCATTAACCTTTTCTTTATTTTCCCACTGAATAAGTGAACTTTAAGTCAAGGTGGGACTTTTCTACGCTTTTCAGTGGCAGTATATGCTGCTGTAATTCAATTCAACGTATTTACGTAGCATCAGTTGCCAATACGTGTTGTCTGGAAGCACTTTACAAAAAAAAAACATACAGATTCCAAGTCGATTTCATAAGTTTCAACCTGATCCTTGTTATTAAAGCAAAGTTCAGTTTATTGTTCCTGTTGGTCATAAAGTTTCCTGAAACCCAGCAGGTTGCATCAAGTCTCTCCAAGCAGCATTCACTCCTCCTGAAAGAGCGTAGAGCCACAGTGGACAGTCGTCTGCATTGCTGATGGCTTTGCAGCAATCCCTCATACTGAGCATGCATGAAGCGACAGTGGAGAGGAAAACTCTCCTATAACAGGGAGACATCTTAAGGCTCTTCACACATATTTACCAGGGGTGTGAATAACTGGGTGGCACTGTGCACCAGAAACTAAAGTTCTCCGTTTGGCCACTGCTCCACCTCACCAAGACGACACAGGATAGAAGAGTAAACTACTAAAATCTCAATGTGAGGGCTGTAAAACTGATCCTCCCTTCCCTTTTTTTCTTTCTGCACGGGGGTGTCCACGGGTTCATGCGTGCAGGGAACAACAACAACCTGTTCGCCATAGACCGACAGACGGGCCTGGTGACCCGAGGCGTCCGGGCGTTGGACCGGGAGACCAGCAGCTCCCACCTGTTGGAGGTGGAGGCCTACAACAGCGACGAAGGCAGCATGCGGAGCTCTGTGCGGGTGAGACGATCAGGCAGAGGCACTCGCAAACCTCACGGGAACAGTGATAATATGCCGAACACGAGGTCTGAAAGATAAATCTAGTGTTATTTCAGTTGTGCAGCTCTTTACTGGTAGCGGCCGTCTCGTCCTGCAGGTGATCGTCTACGTTGAAGATGCCAACGATGAGGTGCCGGTTTTCACCCAGCAGCAGTACAACCGGCTGGGCCTGAGGGAGACGGCGGGGATCGGCACCTCTGTGATTGTGGTGCGGGCCACGGACCCCGACAGCGGTGAGTCTGTCACCTCGTTAAGGCGTTAAACGGGCCGGACGGAGCCGCCCTCATTCATCTAGTGCTTCACTCTGTTCTCTGGCCTGTAGAGACTCAAGCCGGCCACTAGTTGGTGCTGTTCCATCATAAGATATTCCAGCCTTTCTTAACCTTGGTAAAGAAAAACCGCATGTGGCTTAAAGTCGTACTTCTTCCACAGTTTAAACTTCCTCCGGTCACTTCCCGTGGTGTAAAACGGCTCCGTGACACATCTGGGGATTTTCCAAAACATCAGCGCCGGCTGGAAACTGAAATACATCAGGGAGCTTGTGTTTAGTTAAAAATAAGTCATGGCAGGAGAAGTTTAAAACATAGTCTCCATTACTTTGAAATGAAATATTCCAATTAAAACTCAGGAGTTTGACAAAAACTCTATATATAAAAAAAATATCATGATGTGTTTCTGGATTCTACATCTTTGCCTTCCCACCTCTCTCCTCAGGTGACGGTGGCGCCGTCGCCTACTCCATCGTGTCCGGTGCCGACCGCAAGTTCGAGGTGGACGTGAGCACGGGTCTGATCACCACCGTGGACCACCTGGACTACGAGACCAAGACCTCCTACCTGATGAACGTGTCGGCCACCGACCAGGCGCCGCCCTTCCACCGGGGCTTCTGCACCGTCTACGTCACCCTGCTGAACGAGCTGGACGAGGCCGTGGCCTTCTTCTCCGCCGGCTACGAGGCCTCCCTTCGGGAGAACATCGCCACGGGGACGGAGGTGGTGCAGGTTCGGGCGCAGTCGGCCGACAACCTGAACCAGCTGACCTACCGCTTTGACCCCGACACGTCGCCGGCGGCTTTGGCCCTCTTTAAGATCGACAGCGTCACGGTGAGAGGAGCAAAGGCCGCTTATACGGTTCCTTATGTCCACCTTTTGTCACGTTACAGCCACAAACCTGCTTTTTATTGGGATTTTATGTGAAATACCAACACAGAATAGTGCAGAAATGTGAAGAGGGGTGAAATGATTTTAAATGTATTTAATCCCTTTTTCTGTTTTACCCCACAATAGAAATGACCACAGTCAGTTCCCCTCAGTCACCTGATTAGTAAATGGACTGCAGTGGAGCTTTTTGGCCCACATGCTGAACTCTGTAAAACTGACACTGCACATAACCCTGAACACACCAGGCCTATGGGGAGACATGGTGGTGGCAGCATCATGCTGTGGGGATGCTAATTTTTAAAATATAGATACAGTAGGAAAAAGAGTCAGTAACGACATAGATGGTGATATATGTTCTCTTGTTGTTAGGTTGGTGCATTTTTTACACAAATATTAACTTCCCTGAGAAGAAAATGCATCTAACCCCTTTTTGAAAATGTCTTTTATTTGTCTTTATTATCACCTAAAAGTACAAAGTTTTTTTAATAAACAATTAGACATTTTCTGTAGTAGATATTTATTAAAAGAATTATAACTTTGTTTCAGAAGGTCAGGTAACATCTGTGGCTCTAAACAGGTTTTATTAGCTGAACGGAGGTTAAAAGTTGCTCTCTTGGTTGTGAAGGTTGCAGACCTCTGATCTAGTGGAGTGGCCTAGTCAAAGTCCAAACTAGGAATCTGACTAAGCTTCAGTGAAGAAGGACGTGTAAAACTGTCAGTCTCTAGATATGAGTTGGTGTGGAGACAAATAGATGCAGCTGAAACTCCAGCAAAAGGTGAATTAACAAAGTGTTGTTTGCTGAATACTAAAGCATTTCACACTTATTATTATTTCTATTTTTATTTAAGTCTTTGAGAACTGCATTTTTCTCCCACTCTCCTAATATACGCTACTTGGTGTTTGTCTGTCACATAAAATCCTGATAAAATACCTTGAAGTTTGCGCTTCTAACATAACCAAATCTGAAATATTAATAGTTATGAGGGACTCTGTGTCTCATCGATGAATCATTCTGTGATTTTGTTCTGACACGTTTTTGCTGCCTGAATGTCATCTGATCAACAAGCTCAGTTCTACAAACTCTTTCCGATCCTTTTCCAGGTTGATTTTCCCTGATAGCTGCTAGTTTTTCCGAGTTTCGCGCTGAGAGTCTTGACCTTTAGTTTGTGTCTCCAGGGTCGGATCACGGTCACGGGCCTGCTGGACAGAGAAAAGGGAGATCTGTACTCTCTGACGGTGGTAGCTGACAACGGAGGACCCAAGAAGGACTCCACCGTGGTGCGTCGCTTCTTTTGGAATCTTCTTGTTTTAATCCTAGCCTTCAAATTCAGTCTTTGGTTTGAAATTTACTGTCTTGTCTGTTGTAGAATAACGGCATTCTTCTTTTATCAATTGCATCCCTCTTTGGATCTGCAGAAGGTGAGGTTCCGACAGTTCACGGACAAACATCATGACAAATAGAATACCCCCTGTTGTTTCTGATGTTCAGTGTATTTTGGAGGTAAGTGCCGATCTTCACCCTGTGGTGGAACCTGGAAATAACTTTGCTGCTTCGCAGGTTACCATCACCATTCTGGATGAGAACGACAACAGCCCGGTCTTTGACATTACATCTGACACGTCTGTGAGCATCCCAGAAAACACGGCCAAGGGGAGGAAGGTGGCAGTGGTGCTGGCCAGGGACCAAGACGCTGGAATGAATGGACTGGTGAGGCTGATTTATTTAATACGGCACCAGCTACCTGGAGTTTGAAATCATCCGGCCTCTAAGATTTTATAACGGAGCTGCACATGCAAAGTAGTAGAGCAAAAATGTCCATTTCTGCTGGTGGTGATCAGAACTTTAATTTAATAATAAATAAACATCTCAAGTAGACCAAAGATCACTTTTGCCATCATGGAGAAGAAGTCTGTGTTGACGGGCGTCTCACTGAGGTCCTCGACATGGAGGGTAAAGTCGTCACTAAAGCTTCTGCATTTCATCTGGAAACCAGGCTCTCAGCGTCTGCAGGAAGACGGGAGAGAGCCACAGAATCCATGGAGGCTCTGTCGGGAAGAGGAAGACGAGTGACGCAGCAGGCGTAGGTGGAAACCTCTGCTCTGGAAAAAACGTAGATGCGTCTGCCTTCATTAAATCATTAGAGGAACCTGTGGATTAAAGCGACAGCCTCAAAGAGAAGCGGCGGTTCCACCCGAGCAGCAGATGATCTGCGTCTATAAAGCTCCAATAACTGCCTCCAGTAAACAGCTACTTTAAACAGCAGGCCTGACAGACGACGCCTCTGTTATACTTCCACTTCTCCATGAAATGAAACCCAAATAACCTTCAGGAGTCAGACCAGATCTGACAGATTTGAGCTTTTCTTCACTGAGGGCGGCTAATATTTCTTTAATGTTGAACCCTCTAACTTTGGGTCACCAACCTTTCTGAAACTGAGAGCTACTTCATTGGTGTGGTCTCATACGAACGGCTGCCTGTACCGACCTTTGAACTAGAAGAGTCAGAATTCACCTTAGCTTTCTGTAAAATCAAATAAAAATGTCATGCATTGTTATAGATATTGTCATTTTAAATCTATATAAATGCAAGTGTGATTAAACAAGAAGAGTAATGGAATAAAACGAAGTCTTGTTGGTGGATTGTGCTTTCTGTAGAACAGGCTCGTGGGCCCCACATGTGGTCCTCCAGAGCTGCTTGGTGCCCGCGGGCCCCAGGTTGGTGACCCCTGATGTAAGCAATGAGGACCAAAAAACGTTGATGTTTTTTAAAAAGAGCTTAAAACAGTAGTGAGGCGCCATGCATCATAAGCATCTGAGCGCCGCTGAGACTGAGTGGAGACAAAGAAAGAGCCTCAAACTGCAAAAAAATACTGACTGTGTGTCAATACTGCCTCGCTGAGTTACGTGATCAGATATCTGCAGATTCAGATAATTCCCCTGGGGTGATGTCTGTTTTTTATTTAGCATAAAGCATTCCCACCCTGAACAATGAAACTGAAGTTCCCCCTTTTGACCAAAGGCAACAATACATTATTGTCTCCAGCACGCACACATTGTTGGCTCATGCGGTTCGATTCCAGCTTCCCTCAGCAACGTGACGATGTGCCCCTGGGCAACACATCTGACCCAAAGTTGCCGACTGATCTGCGTATCGGCGTATGAACGCTTCAGTGGGTGGGACTGGGTGAATGTGGCTCTGGAGCAAAGCGCTTTGAGCGGCCAGCAGGACCAGAACAGTTCTGTATGAAGGGAGGCGGTCCATTTATGTCTCCAGTTAAAGCGACCTGAGCACCAGGCTGATGCAGAAAGAGCCCTGACCAAGGCCTGAGTTGGTATACTGTACAGGACATGGACATGCTTTTCAGTACGCTGACATTTCTGTGTTAAAAATCATTTCTGTCATATTTAACTTTTTTAGAAACATAATTTTGTATGTTTTACTGTCAGCACAACTCTTTAAAATGATCAGAAAGAAGCAGCTTAAATCTACTGTATCTGTATCACATGAGGGTCACGTTTTAAATTGAATTATTAAAATCATTAAGCGTTTTGAGCTCCTGTAAATAGTGATTAGTGGAGGGAAACTGGATGTGACGTCACAGATGGTTAGCAGCTGTGAGGGAACAGGAAACCGATGGTGGAAATGCCAGCAGATCTGAACTATCCTAAAAGGAGCGTAACCCAACATATGTCACCCAGATTTAATTAATTTGGTTGTTTTTTAAGCAGATTTGCAATCAGAGGTTTAGTATAAAGTACGATTGGTTGTCCATTGGATCTTATTTGTCACCGATTTCTTTCCCTCAGGTTAATTTCACCCTGGTTGCCGGCAACATGGAGGACGTGTTCATGATCAAGACGGTGAACCACAGCTACGGAGAGGTTTACGTCAACGCGCCTTTGGACAGGGAGTCGGTGGACCGCTACCTGCTGAAGGTCAGACAGCCGTCTGCATCTCTAACTTCATTTTTTTTCTGGTGGGCTTCCTGAGCTCCACGTCCTCGTTCACCTCGGTTTACCTGTGCCTTTGCAGGTGCGGGCCACCGACAACGGCACGCCGACCCGATACTCAGACCTCTCACTGACCGTCAGCATCCTGGATGTCAACGATAACGCCCCCGTCGTTGAGAGCCAGAGAGGGTACAACGTCAGCGTGAACGAGGTAGAAACGCTTCGTTCCACCCCTGAGCTACAAGCCGGTCGACACCGTGAGCTTTACCGGTTCCGCCGCAGGTTTGCTGATCCGTCTGTGCTTTGCAGAATGTCGGAGGAGGTACCTCGGTCCTTCGAGTCGTCGCTACCGACCGGGACATCGGTCCCAACGCCATGCTGTTTTACTACATCACCGCTGGGAACCAGGACCTGACCTTCCGCATGGACCGCATGACTGGAGAGATGGTGACCCGGCCAGCCCCCCCTGACCGCGAGCGGCAGCAGGAGTACCGCCTCATCGTCACCGTGGAGGACGACGGCACGCCTCCTCTGTCGGTAAGGTGCACAGAGCAAGTGGGATGCAGGAAGGTTCAGCCTGCATGTTTCTGATTCTAAATCACTGCAGGCTTTGACCTTAACATAGAGATAAAGTTCAAATTATTGCACAGTCGGCTTTATATACTCGTGTCTGAATCGCATCAGTTTCATTTTCTCTTTGTACTTTATATGTGGAGAAACATTGTGTTTTCTAAATCACTGATAAATTTGACAGATTTTGTTACTAGTTAGTCATAAAGCAACTGATGAGTTAAAATGTTCCTCGCAGCAGCTGATTTAGAATAGATTGATCATTATTTCAAAGTTTTAGGCGTCAGAGTTGCAGGACTGGATGAGTAGAGCAGCAGGAAAACTGTTTATTTTTTGACTCCATGCACTACAATCCAGTTTTTTCCAGTTTTCAGTGAAGGGATAAAGTTTGATGAAGTTAGGGAAACAGACATCTTGTGGCGCAGGGGGAGCTGACTGGAGGATGCATGGAAGGTGGTGTGCCTGCAGATGGAACCGCTGAGAGCTGACCTGTGGGAAGTAATTCCACCTATGGTTGTCACATTTCAGTCAGGAAAAAGAAAAGACACCCTGCCAGGTCTGGGCCTGGTACGGTTCCTTTCAGGGCGACACAACTCAAACCATTACCTCAAGAAAGTACTAAGATTCATTCTTTAAGGAGCTATAAGTAATACTGACACCTTGTGGCTCAAATCGGTACAACAGCCTGCCAATCACAACAATCTAATATGCCGTTTTTAAACGGTGTGTTGCTGTTGTGAATTTTTACTTCCACAGGACAGGTTTGTGATGTTGTATTCTGTTCTATTTCTGGTCCGCTTCTCTTACTGGCTTTCATGTTTGCAGGGTGCTGCTGTTTTGCCAAGATAAAATACCAAATGCTGCTCATTGTGTTGCGAACCCTGGGAACTTTCATATGATTGGCTGAGGAACCAGGAAGTAAACACGGGCTACACTCTGAACTGAAGTAGTTCAGGATCGTACCGCTAAGTTTGAAAGGAGAAAAACGAGACTAAGACATTGTTGATGGAGAATAATGATCATTTATGGGGAATGTGACTTCCATCCCAGAATGATTTAATTTGATTTTACAGTAAATAGCTTACTTATAGCTCCTTTAATATTTAAAGTCAACTGTAATCAAACTCTTCAGATATTCCGCATGAATCTTTATACGTGGCTGAGAATAAAGTTTGTTTCATTATTTTTAGATGAATAAACGTCACACTATACATTATCAATGTGTTGGATTAAATTCTAAATAAAAGACTAGTTGTAGCTGACATATGAAGGCAGGTTTTGGATTTTCTTCAGTGCTGCTGTAACTGCATTGCAGGTAGTCGGTACTGCTAACACATAAGATAAAGTGAACACGGCAAACACAGAAACTGATCACCCAGAAAGTTAAAGGCAGTGGAAAGCGACTGCGAAGGAAACACCTTGTTTTGTCAACAGGAAAGCCACAAGCCATGGTTCCTAAAAGACAACGGCGAGCGTCGCTTTTGCCCTTTAAAAAGCGTTTTAGATGCGACTGTTCAGATGAAAGACGCTTGCTGCCATCTTACCCTTCAGGACGTGGGTGGCACAAATCTGAGATAAACGAGGTTCCCGTTAATGCACTGTACAGACTGTTAACATGAGACCGGCTGAAAAAGGATCACTGAGCTCTCCGTCTCCTCTCATAGAAAAGAAGAAACGTTATTTTCATTGTTTCCGTGCTCAGCGCCAGCCCCTCTCTGGTGCACAGCGTCTCAGAGCCACACAAGTGGAACAGCCTTGTTTTATCGGCCCTGAATCCCTGGACAGCAGCCGCAGCGAGTCCTTGCACGGCGCCGCCTCTGTAGGTCTGTCATTGGAGATGATTTCAGAGACGACACAGGAGAGGCTTTCAGGGTTCCACTTTTATTGTACATGCTACCAAGGGGCCCGTTTAAAAGCTCGAAAAGTCCTCTCATGCAAGCTTTTTACAGCATAAAAACACACAGATACAACATGAAAGTGACCAAACACACGCAAGAAGACTTTTGAACTTTTGTCCCTCTTTTGCACACAAAGACGCCCCTAAACTCAGCAGCAAACCTGTTGAATTTGTTTCTGCAGATGATTTCCGTTTAGCACCAGCTGTGTGCATCTCACAGCGGTTTAAAAATAACACCACGGGGTTGACAGTCACACGTGGACAGAGGTGCGGTTTCATCTCAACGTTCCTGCAACTGGCCCCAGGATGGCGATTCAGACCCGTCTCTCTTTTGTTCAACAGTTCTGGCTTTTCAGACCTAATTGCACACGTCGAACCTTTACCCTGATAAACATAAAACACAATATAAAAGGCAGCCAGCTCCACTCCTGGAAGAGTTTTCCGTGCTATCTGTGAGGCTACATTCAAGAGATAAACTTTTTTTTTCTTTATCATTATACACAGACAACAATAAAATCTTCCCAAAAAAAAACAATAAAATCTATTTTTAAGCTATATACAAGAATATTTAAGGCTACGGTGCAGTTGTAGAAGTACAGGATGGCGGGAGAGTATTCAGAAAAACAGAAGCAGTCTGAGTCTGCAAAAAGGTAACGTAATGCCACTTCTAGGAGAATATGTTGTCTTGTTGTATCTAATATGTCTTTGACCAAACATTTTTTATGATGAACACGTTTCTCTTTAAACTGCTCCAATGTGTTCCTAATTCACCAACCAGCTGGCCAGGTCTGGTACAGACGGGAGCTTTGGCACATGAAGCAGGCATTGCAACACCACAAGATACCGGGTTGAAATCCAAGCTAGAGAGTCCTACGCATAATGGATATGCGTAGGACTCGACATCAGGTGGTGCCTGTGGTCCCTTTATCGGGGCAGCACACCTTGAGGTGTCAGGTGTCAGCCACCTGACAGACACTGCTAATCTGCTAATCTGGGTTGTTCAATAGAAAATTATAAGGCCGTCGTTTTTGACCCGGGTCAAAGACCACCGTCCGTCCGTCGTCTACCTACAACCGTCACATTAAGGCACATGGGCAGTAAACCCTTCCATAAGTCCACCATCACCGTCTCTGCAATGCCCGGTGGTCCTTTAAGAAAACACAAACATGGCTGCAAAGCATCTAAGTCCTCTTTTTTTTGTTACACAATAGGCTGTTGCTACATTACGCCCTGAAGCCATCAGGCCCAAACCCGTTTGAGAAGTGGAGTGTTGCTGCTGTGCTTGGTGGCGTGGAGCCACAGAACGGCAGGATGACTTCTACTACCCTTACCACCCTGGTCCTTTCAGAGAAAAACCAGGCGGTCAGAAGTCTTGGCTGGAAGAGTTTGTGAAGCCAGCAAAGCCTTTCAGAAGTCCAGCTTTGAGGGCCATCATTACCTCGCTGGTGACTCAGAGGTATATGCAGTGGTTTGACTTGAACCACTGTTTCCTCTTCGGTCCTTTGAGAAAACACCCAGACAGCATCTAAAGCCAGCTGACCCGTTAATTCGTCCACCGCGATCGCACCCCGGTCCATTCCTTGCTTGTCCACTCGTCTCTTTGGTCCTTTCAGAAAACGGAAAGATGGACCGAAGGCGTTTGAGTCCCTCTTGAAGGTTTTTGAAATGGGGTTAAGAGTCTGTTGGTCTGATTGCTTGACAGCGTGATCTGTGCACAACGCCAGGTCACTTCGTGAAACCGCTCGTCTGACACTTCCCTAATGACCAGCAAAAGAGACACATTTCCAATCAGACGCTCTAAATTTGGCCACACAAAGTTCACAGAGAGAGAGAGAACAAAGACCAGCAGCTGTTTCAGCCCCTGCAGAGATCGGAGTCGTTTCCCGATCCCGCTACCAGCTGCAGGCAGGGAAAAAGCTTCGTACATCACTCCTCGCAGACCAAGACCGTCACATTTATTATAGTGTCCGTCAAAGGCTCGACCAGGGCCAGGTATCTGAGGGGGTATGAGCTGTTGTCAGAGTTTGGAGATCAGACTTTGACTTTTGGCCTGCAGCTGTTGTTGCAGGTGGACGGGGGTATGTGGATCAGAAAAGCAGCCTTCCTCCCTCCTGCGGTCCAGACAATGTACAGATGACAGATCCAGACGGGAACAATTTGTGTTTATATAGCTACTATGAGACCGCTCATAGGGATAGCATTGGTTTTAAAATGAAGGGAAGAACAAGAGAGCCGCAGGAGTCTTTCTGGGTCAACGGTGTGGGTGAAGAATCAGCTTTAGATCTGCACCAGGTCCGGACACTCCAGGAGGGTGTCTGAAAGAGAAACAGAAGAGAGAAAATCTGTGAATACGTGGAAACGGTGGAGTCCGTCTACACAATCAGGCCCTTTTGGTTTTCTGCTGACAGCTGACAAACATCTGGAGGCGTCTGCAAGTTCAGCTCCGCACTTCCTGCACAAATATGACAGAACTCGTCAAAAGGAGAGTGACGACATTGGTGTTATTGCAATTTTTAACCACACTGACTCGAAAAGGGGCAGACCCAGACTGATAACATTCACAGAAGAGCGGTGTTTTGCTGGAAACTGTAAAAAAAAAAGCAGAACAAAGAGGACCGAACCCACAGTTGCAACATAGTCACGATAACAGGGAAGCGCTGCCTGTTAAACTGTGTACGGCTGAAGGTGGCAGGTTCCCAACCCACGAAGAACGAGGAGGCGTCCTCACAGAACCAAACTTCGGACGGACTGATTGTGTTTCTGCAGAACATCTGGAGGAAATAAGCCCCAACAAAGAGGCAGAGGAAATCATTCATGACGGACGAAGAAGTCTTTGAAAATATCTGAACCGCTCCTTTTTTGGAGGAAAAAAAAAAACAACAGCTGGACTTTCATGTTGCAATCAAGCATTGATGTTTCTCACTAAGATAGTTTTTCTACAAGAAACAGAAATGAATATGAGGCCAAAACTGCAGCATTTGCATAAGACCGAGTCCAGTTTTACCTGACAGGAGTCGGGCATGACACCGTGACCACAGACAGGTGAGCGTATACCAGGTGAGCTCTTCACCGGGGCACCTGGTAGAGGGTGTCACTAACATTTTGTCCTCAAAGCGGCTGAAAAATGGGCACACTTCATGCATGCTCAAGTTGGAGGTCGCCAATATCACATGACTTCTGTAATCTGCTGCTAACATCTACCCCGGAACACCTTCAGGGGCCTGGTGGAGTCCATCCCTCAACGGGTCAGGGCTGTTTCTGCTTTAGGAGGGCAACCAATGCACTATGAGGCAGGGGGTCAACTGCCTCATAGTGCATTGATGAACTGAATGCAGAGCCTATTTGTGTTGCTAAACTGCAAATTCAGCAATCTTCCCTTTAACGAGCTATACCCTCAGCAAGCCACAGACCTCTGCAGCAACCAGCTGAAGCTCTTCTGAACACTTATTGGACCGTTTTAGGGAGTATTTCTTCATGGTCTGAGATTTTTCTGTGAGGAAGTTCAATCATCCAGCCCAGTAAGGTAGGAATGTGTGCCCAGGTGCCCATGGGCTCCAGAAACCCCCTGGAATCGAACCTCGTCCCCGTACCTAATGCTTTGATATTCTTTGGTTCGAGCACCGAGCTTTATCAGCATCAGCCAGGCCCTTTAAAGGGTGAACATGCATTTCTGCACCACAGGATATTTCATCACAAATATGTACACAGTCATAGCTCGGCTGGATTGCACCAGTCGCTGTGTGGATGTTGTAATGTGCGCTTTCTGAGCTACAGCCTTGTGTAATACTCTTACAGGATGCCACAAGTACCACAGATCATAAATGTAGAGACGAGTTTTTAAAGACGGGATCATTTTCTACCAGTGAACACAATTTACTTTCTACCTGCATCACCTGGAGAACATTCTCCTTGAAAAAAGATTAAAAGGTCAGTTAAGTTATTCGGCTTCTCCGTCGTTTATGACACAACTGAATGGATGCAGCCTGATTAGATCCTGGAGGCACCTCAGGCGGGGCCAAACTGAAGGACGAGAACCGGTGCAGAACTCTGCAACTCAGTAGGAAGACGGAGCGCGGTTTCACTTTAAAAACGTCTTAATTTTTTCTGATTTTTCAGGCTGCGAGACAGAATTTACCCTTTAATGAAACGAGTGAGCGATCAGGTAAGCGAGGAGACCAGAGAGGTTTTGATCTGACTCAAAGAGAGAGACTGCGAGCTGCGCTGATTTGGGTCAGGTCTGCAGCACGAGCTGAAGGATGACGGTGGAGCCTGCAGGGTAGTCATCTGGTGAGGTCTGAAAGTCTCATTATGACTAAGCCCGACTCCTGGAGCCAGAAGACCGAGCGCAGAAAACCACCTGAAAGTGGTTCTCCTCTGTGACACTGAGACGTTTCAGCAAGAAGGTAAAAGACTGGCAGGACGTGAGAAAAGATCATGAAAGCTGGCAGAAGATGCCTCAACCAGCCGCTAAGTGAAGGATGTGCCTCAAAGTCAGGCTTTTCTTACATTTATAACCGATTAAAACGACACAACTTTATTTAAAAAAATATATATTTCTTAAGCAGAAATGGACAAAATACATTTAGAGGGAAGACGGGTTTCAGGAAGCTTCATACATGATTATAATCCTAATTATAATTTTAAAATACCAGGTTTTTGAGATGTAAATACAATAAGAATAAATTAATCATTTTTCCATCTATCATTTATTATTCACACTTAGACTGTTTGGGTAGGATAAAAAAAGCTGCACGCCTATAAACTACCACTTATCTGTCGCTCCATGCTTGCTCAGTATGAGGGATTGCTGCAAAGCCATGGACAATGCAGACGACTCTCCCTGTGGCTCTACGCTTCTCCAGGAGCTGCTTGTCAAGACTTGATGTAATCAACTGGTTTCCTTATATAGGACATTTTTGACCAATCTGTATAATATGATTGAATTTGACTTTGTAAAGTGCCTCGAGATGACATGTTTCATGAATTGGCGCTATATAAATAAAATTTAATTGAATTGAATTATCTGAGGCACCTTTGATCCATTTCAGTTTGCTTGATTTCACTCCACCCTTCAAGAATAAATGAACCCCATTAACCTGAAATAAGCATTTAAAGCAGGAGTTGCTTCATATTTGCTACAACGTTTACGTGGCAGCAATCTCCCGTGTTCCCCGTTGCCAGACCGAAGCCTTCCTTTCTCAAATATCCATCCATCCAAGGCCCAGGGTTGGATTTGAACCCAGAACCTTCTTGCTGCAAGGCAACAGTGCTACTCACAGTGCAGCCCCCTTTCTCAAATAAAGCCGTCTAAATCCTCCGGCTTCTTGTGTCGTGGTCCAACCAAACCAAATCTGGTGGATTTGGAGAACTTTACCTGGACAAAGGAGGATCCTTCTACCAAAGGAGTCTCAGTCAAAAAGGGGCTTCACTAATTGGCCTAGGGTCTGTTTTTCTCTCCTAGCAGACCTTTTCAGCCTCAGTGTCCGGGTCGCCTACCTTCAGACGGGAAGAACACGTCGCCGTGCGTGGGAGGAGAGAGGGGCGTTCCCGGGTCGGACAGCAAGTGGCGGCCGGTCTCAGAGGGCTGCCTGGTCAGGATCTGAGACACGGTGCGGGTCTTTGTCTGCGGGGACCCCCCCAGAAAGACCGGGTTGTCATGGCCCGGGGCCTCACTGGAACCACAAACACACAATAAGGAGAAGTCAGCAGGAAACCACCAATATGACTCAGTGCTCCGTTTCAAAACTGGCCTGTTGCTCAACGCAGAAGCCTTGTGTTTGTGTCTTCTGTCGTGAACAGATTGGTGAACAGATTAGTGAAAGCAGAGGATTAACCTGTACCTGGAGACGCTACTACAATCCTGCTGCTGGAGCTGCGGGTTAATTCCCTGCTTCAGTTCACAACCCCATCTTATCACAGATGCACCCAACCTTTGCACATCAGTTTAGTTTTCTTTGTACTCAGGTAGTTTTGTAGATCTAGCAGATAAATTACCACAGAACCACTCAAACCTGACTTAAACTTTAATTTAGTTGAATATCGCTTTTTAAAGATTTTATATTAACCCCAATTTCCTTTGATTCCCATTTGGACGAGTTGACTCTGACCAATTGGAGTCACATAACATCTCTTTACTGTAAGCTATAAGTATGCTAAAGAAAAACACTGAATCATCAGGATATTTCTACAACAATTAACACACAACCTGTAAGAAACCCCCTAAAATTGGCCACCAAAGGACCCAAACCCCCCAGAGCATCAAACGGTGAAGGGATGAAGCGACCAGCCCCCCCGGTATCAGAATCAGAAATACTTTAATAATCCCAGAGGGAAATTACTTTCGTTACACCCTCCATATAAATAAAGTGATAGTGGCGTTCTGGTATGTTCTGATGCTGGTCTGAGTGATCAGCTGACTGTGGGAAAACGTACCTGTCCATCCTCACCAGCTCCTGTCCACCTGGGAGGAGAGAGGAAACAGGAAATGAGCCATTGTGACCGAGCTGAGCGACAATGTGCTTCCCACTACGGTTAATCGGCCACAGCCACAGGAAACGGGTCACACGCGACAGTCTGGGAAGCCCGGCGTAAAAAAACACACGCAGAACTGAACCAGAGCTGGGAGATGGAAATGATTTGTGTTCACGCTGCTGCCAGCATTGGCCACCGTACAGACCTCTGCCGCTTTGAAGTTTTAAACGTGATAACAAAGGTTTTAACTGTGATTAACCACAATGTTCTAGATCAGTTTCAGAAACAACATCAAGGCCTTATTATCACCAGACCAGCAGATCAAAACATCTGTGAAATACCACCTGAGGAAGGCTAAAAGATCTCAGAGAAGTCTGAAAAGGGCGCAGTAAGAGCCGTTATTTACAGATGGAGAAGGCCTGGAAGCATGGTGGACCTTCTAAGCAGGGGTCAGGAACTAAAATTACTCCTAAGGCATGATGAGGATGACTCCTCCAGGAGGCCACAGCGTCTGGAGCTCTGCAGGCCTGGGTCAGACCAGCCAAAATGGCCTCCATGGGAGCAAAAGAAGCCCAACATGGTGCTGACCCGGACAAACGCAGAGGTCCGGCTCACATTTACCACAAACATCTTGATGATGCATCAGTTTTGGGGATATTTATTCCGTGGCATGATGGTCCCAGGCTGCTTTGCTCTTCAGGACAGTTTGCTGGAACTGATAAACCCACAAGTTCTGTTCCCCAGCATGTCTGGTCATCAGTTTGTGACCTTTAACTCCAGAACCCCTCGGGTTATTCAGCAGAACCAGGCTTCAAAAACACCAGAAGGTCTGCACTGGAGTGTCTCACAACCCAAACAGTGGGTTCTGGAGTGGCCTAGTCAAAGTCTGAACTTCAATCTGGCTGAGATCCTGTGGACTGTCCCGATAAAAGCCGTTCATTCACATAAACATCGTCTTTTTATGTTTTTTTTATAAACTATATTCTAATACTGTACATATTAATAAATTAAATCATTCATTTTGTTCCCAGCTTATCTTTGTCTCATGATAAATTGTTCTGAAACGATGAAGGCCGACCCAAAGCAACGATGGGAGAGTGTTAATACGTACGCCTGTTTGACTGGGAGTTCTGCCGCTGCTTGTAGACCAGCACCAGGATAAGAGGCAGCGAGAGCAGAGCCAAGATGCAGGCTGCCAGAGCCAAGGCCACGGGCACCGAGGCTGCTGGAGGAAAAGAAAAACGATAAGCTGCCAGTCATGGGCTGCTTTTAGAGACCCGGGAAAGATTTCATACCTGCAGGAGGCGTGGTGTCCCAGAAAGTGCAGTTTACTGGCCCGTCTCTCCCTGCAGAAACAAAACATCTTCACATTTACGGCAAATCCTCCTTAACTAAACTCAGACCAACTGAATATTTCAATCCTAAATGTGCCGGCATCCCACGTGTCGGATAAAACACGTAAAACAGGCCTTAATTCTGAGCTCTCCGTCCTCCGCTGCGCTTACTTGGCGTGACGTGGAGGATCATGTGGCTGTGGCTGTTCGGCAGCACCTTCAGATGTTTCTGGTCGGCGCTGACCTCCAGGGTCATGCAGCAGTAGCGCCCCTGGTCGGCATAGGTCACGTTCTGCAGGATCACCAGCATGCTGTCGGCCGTATGCTGCATCTTCAGTCCCTCCGGCAGCACTTTGTGGTTGCGAGAGAGATGGCGCGGGCCTTGGCCAGGTTTGCAGTGCTGGTCCGTGTGGGGTGTGAAGAGCCATCGCTCCTGTATGTGGTCCTTGGTGTACGACCCGGCGTTTTTCTGGTTGCACACCAGCCTGGCGGTCGCCCCCTCCGGACAGGAGTAGTGCAGGTGGGCAGCGGCGACGCTCAGCGGGGAGTCGGGGTGGCTGCTGTCCGCCTTGGCTAGAGAGAGACGACAGAGAAGAGTCTGATCACACTTCCTGCTAAATCCAGGGCTCGTATTTTATCAGGATTTAATGCACCAGAAACACATGAAGTAGAGGATTTTAGTGAAATGTAAGAAAATTTTGAAAATATTTGGTTTTCCTGCAAAACTAGAATTGCAAAAATCACAGCGTGTGTTTGCATTCAGCCGCTGTAAGCGAACGCTGCTCCCGCTGGACGTCTGTCTGGGTTTGTCTCCACCAGCTTTGCATGGAGAGCTCCATTCATCGTCCTGCTGACTCTGACCAGCGTCACCGTCCATGCTGACAGGCAGCACCCCCGTAGCATGATGCTGCCACCATGTTAAGTAGAGTCCTGCATGTAATCTCATCTGACCAGAGCTCTTTCTCCCACCTGCTTAACCTTTAGCAAAGGATGAACAACTAGGCACCTTGGTTCAGGTTATTTTAGGTCTGCCACAACTAGATTTTCCAAAACAAAAATGTAAATAAAATCCATTAGGAAGCTGCACAGACATAAGGACAATTAGCTGCCAAAGGGATTTGGAGAAGCAAAGATCAGCGTCTCCATCCTGGGAGCATCCTGCATCCTTACACCCCCCCCCCCCCCCCCTGTGCACCTCAGCTGAGAGGTTTTGTTGCTCTGGTTGCTGGTTTGCTGCCAGCTGAATGGAGAAAAGCTCAGAGTGGGAGAGTCTTTACACCTGGACAGAAGCCAGTGATCTAAGAGGACAAAAAGCCCAAACACACCTGAACAGGTAGGGTTTCCAGGAGGTATTATGACGAGACAAGCTGAGGTCTTCTCTTTCCAATTAAAGTGGAGTCTGTCTTCAGAAGTCAGATCCAGTTCCTGTCAGGCTGCGACTGTCGGATCAGTTTGGGCCGTTTATTACGAATGACTTCTTCTGCTTGGCATGCTCAAAGCCCCGTCAACTGAATCCTTTCAGGGTTCATGCTTAGTTTGAAGAACAAAAAGTGACAAAAATGTATTTCTGGAGTAAATCACAGCTTCCTTTAGAAGCCAAACTAGACGTGAATAAGCTCTGATGCCACAGACGTTTCCCAGACACAACCACGGCACAAACAGACCTCTGCAGCAACGAGCAATCCCAGCGGGGACCTAAAGTCCAAGCTTAGCATTTTCCATGACCAGATTCTGGATGTTTTCCCTTTTTCTTGGTGCCTTTGGGTCAGAACAGTTTGTTTTTCATTTTGTGGATTTAAACTGCGGCTAGAACCACTGAACAATCTGCTGACTTAATCAAGTATATGGTACTACCCTCTTCTGGGAGCCAAATTGCAGGTTCCTCATATATATATATATATATATATATATATATATATATATATATATATATATATATATATATATATATATATATATATGCAAAAATAATGCAACAAAATGACAGATTATCTGCACATATGTGTATTTGTATACACCGGGAAGCACACAAGACAGCTGTGCGACATCTCCTGCACGCTGCACCTATCTCACACTCATGAGTTCTGTTTGTAACCACATCCTGTTTTAACTTCTTTAGAGATGCAGTAAAAATGCACGAGGAGATGCGCTTTGTTCCTGAAAGATTTTCGTCACAACAAAAATAAAGCTTCTGTCCGAAGCTGCCTCTGACGCCGCCCGGACACACAAACTCTCTGGGAGAGAACAACAAAAGGTGGAGAGCGTCTGGAGAATCCCTCGGAGCGACAAGCGGCTCCAGTGTGCCCGGCGTGAACGCCAGCGGAGCAGCCGAACGTGGCTGCAGCAGACTGCAGAGCGGGTGCAGAGCTGGAAATTGCTGTGTGCAGCTAAAGAGGACAGGAAGTGTGTACGAGCTACAAGGATGTGAGGGGGTGGACAGAATCAATAGAGAAGTATGAGAAACAGCAGTGTTACAGTAAGCGTGTGAATATGCAGAGCGGTCAGCAGCAGGTTTGAGGAGTGGACTTCCTTCCTGAGTCGTCTCAGCGTGCTCAGGCTCCCCGCCACCTTCCCTCTGCAGGCCTTTAAACAGTTCCTGCACCGTAACCAGAGGCCATCACTGTAACCTCCCTCCCCACCAGAATGATGCATAGAAATCTGAAAAGTGTGGCGTGCATTTGCATCCATCCCCCCCCTGAGTCCAAACTTTGCAGATCCGCCTTCTGTGACATCTGCAAACCCTTTGGGGAGCGTCTCAGCTTCATCAGCTGTGCACGTCTTCACGCTGCAGCTTTTCTCCTCCCTCCGTCTCAATAAAACGACTCCAGCTCAGTGAATTTCTCGATTTTGGTTCAGGTCTGGACTTTGACTGGGCCATTCTAACACATGAAGCATTTAGTGAAAGAATTAGGGTTTTTTAATACTTAATACTTTACAATTACTGTAGTTCTTCCCTTTGTCCCCCCATTTCTTTTACAGGAAATGTTCAGAAATATGCACTGCAAAAACGGAACTAAAAGTAAGTAAAATTGTCTTGAAATGAGTGTATTTGTCATTAATTTGAGCAGGTAAATAAGATTATCTGCCAATGGAATGAGTATTTTTACCCCTAAAATAAGATAATTAAATATCCTGCACTTGAAATAAGACGATGGAGATAAATTGTTCTTATTTTAAGTGCAAAAATCTTATTCCATGGGCAAATAGTCTTATTTATCTGCTCAAATCAAGGAAAAAATACTCATTTCAGGAATATTTGGGCCCGGGTCCTTACTAGCCAAACTGGTTCAGCGGTTCTTGCTGTGGCCCCTCTCTGAAAACTAAAAAAAAATAAAACATCATGCCTGTTTCACCTCTGGCCTCTTATTTACATATATGTCGTTTAATCTGTGGATTCTTTGTGTTTATCGATTAACAGTTTTTAAAAACTTGCTTGTTAATTAGAATGATTCATTTTTATTTTTTTCGCATTTAAAGTGCATCCAAACTTTTTTTTTCTGTCTACAAAACAGCAGAAGTGGGAAGTATTGCAACATGTGTGAAAGTTTACACAGAAAAAAGCGCTCTTTCAGCAACTTCTTGGTATTTAACTAGACTGAGTCATGAACTGTGGTGCGTGTGAGTTTTGAAGAGGGGTGCCCATGCGCCACGCGGGGAGCCGTGTTTGGGTTCGGCTAGCACACAAATCAGGAAGCAAAGCCGCTTGTATTTCTCTTAAATGTCAGAGGCGGCTGACAAGGTTCGCTATCAATCAGCTGAGAAGGAAGTACAGTAGCATAATATGCTGCGACCTTTGCTCTTTGGCTGGCCGTGCGTCTCTGAGCGTGCACCGAGTGTGCTTCCTGTGTGTTACAGAAGATTTTCCTGGCAGCTGAACTCTACAATCACTATTGTGTGCAAAGAGAAGCAATAGGAAGAAGGTGGAGGGTGATTAAGGTGAAACTGGTATCCTCTGGCTGTTCCTGTCTGCTCTGTGGGACAATGGGAGGGGGGGGGGGGTCTTCGGTTTCACGCCAGCCGCGCCTGCCTCTGCCTTTTCTTGCCTGATCTACATAAGTGTTGAGTTTCTGGTAAAAATGAGTTCAGATCAGAGGCTGACGGGTTCAGGCAGATTGCATTTCACACATCTCTGTCCAACAAAGACCGCGCGGCGTTGGGAGGGAGCTTATATCTCATGTTTGGAGGCGCCAAGTGAGCGTTTTCACCCGCATCGGCCCCTCGGCTGCTGTGATCGGGCAGACAGCCTCAGCAGACACCCTGCGTGTTAATTAATACGTGCAGCGAGGACTTGTCTTGCATGTGTGCAGCTGACTTCTTTGTTTCAGTCTCTGTCACAGAATCAGGTTCCTCCTCCTGCGATGTCTGCCTCCAGGGCCCCCACTGCCCCCCCCCCGAGGGCCCCGGGAACAGGCCCTCTTTGTTGTAGGCCTCGGTGTCACCTGTTCGGGGCGTGTTGCCGCTGACAGCTTCCTCGCCCTCAGACTTGGAGCATTTGATGTCCGTCTTCTTTTCTGCTAAACTGTCCGACCGGTCCCTCTCGCTGCCATGCGACCACACCGCGCCTCATTCCCGGGCCCAGAACCAGGCGGGGAGTGTCCGCTTCATGAACGCGGACCAAAGAGCCGGTTTAGTTAGGAGCTTCAGGTGTAACGCCGTAACCAGGTGAACAGTCACAGGAAGTGCTTAAATCTGGTGTTTGGAAACCTACTCGTGGCAACAGGAAGTGTTTAAATGTCAGCAGGTCACCATGTTCAGCAAACACCTGGGTATTTATTTTCTCTCCTTAGTGGGGCAACTTATACACAACAACACGCTTCTCATCAGTAATTAAGCAGATCTGTGGGAGTTTAAAAAGGCCAGTTTATGTAAAGTCGAATTATTTATTCTTGGGAATAAAGCTGCCTAGTTATTAGCAGCTTCATCTGATGTCTGCCTTATTTAAAGGTCCATACGGTTTTAACGTAGAGGCAAAAAGACGCTATAGTTGTAAAAGCTTTTTCCTCGTATCATTCCTATAACATAGAACGTTCTGGAGGGAGCAGGGCTGCTCCTCCCCCACCTGTTGCTGAGCACTGTCCGTCAGCTGGCTAAAAGAAGGCTGCTGCGCTTTTACCACAACCAAACCAACAACAAATTGGTCTGTGTGGAGGTTTTCCACTCATAAATAATACAGACAGTCGTGATATAAAACCTCCTGCTGACCTGACGGACGGCTTAGAAGCAGATATCAGCTGCTTTTTTTACCGCTAGTCCATGAAAAGCAGCATTAAAACATTAAAAAAAGAGAAATCTGCAATCTAAGCACTAGAAAACTACTAGTAATTTATGCTATTCTTACTGAGTTAATGTTACAAAGTAGCAATAAACAAATAAATCAGTGATTTTCCACTTGTTAACGGGGAGTTATTGCTTTCCACTGTCACCACGTGCTTACTCAGCAGGAGGGATTGCCTCATAGTAGACTCATAGGTTAACCTTTATTAAGTGGGATTATTGACAGAATTTGACTACAGTGTAAAATAACTACAACCGAACTGGAATCTGTGTAATTAGTTTTAAATCTAAATAACTGGGTGATTAATTTGATGTGTTGAAATTAATTGAGGTTAAATGTTTAGAATGAATTATCATAACTAATAATTGTGTTGTCCACTAGAGGCAGTAGTAATATTTGTAGTTTTCTGAATAAAGTGATTATATTTGGCTCTGTGTTCGTAATGTGACTTATTTCTGTACTTCCACTCCAGGTCATCATACCATGAACAGCTCACCAAGGCCCCAGCCGAGTTAAAAAGTCACACTGTTTGTGTTGTTCTGTTTTTTTTAGCATGTAGTTCTTGAAGAGTCAAGGCTGTAAACACGGTGGTTAATGCCGTGACCCTGGGCTGCTCAGAAAAATCACCCGCGTGGGGGACAAGCTGTTCCCAGCAGCGTGGAGGTCACCACCGGCGGTAATGTCGGGCAGAAATCGCTGCATGTTAAACATGAAAAATGTACAAACCTTTCAAGATTATTGTACGCAGAGAAAATTCCCAAAACAAGACGCGCTCCCCCTCCTCCACTCTCTTGCTATCACTCACGCACATGCAGCATATGCCCACACAGCTGTTGCATCACCATACGCCGGCTTCCTGCGTCCCCCAGCAGGCGCGTTATCGTCGATAAGATTGATTACGGAAACACGCACTCTAATAAAGATGCACCCATTTAGCTCAGGATCGATGTGAGCACGACACATGAAGGAAAGAAAGCAGAGAGGCGTGAAAACCGAGCGGATACATTACAGAGGCCCACAAGTGTTCCTGTGCAATAAATAAATATTGCTTAGTTAAAATTAGCTCACCAGAAATAGGTTCAGTGAGTAATTAATTAATTCCTAATTAGTAGCTTCTCAATAATTTTAATATGAATTTAAATATTAGAATTAATATGTTAACGGTTGTTTATTTGGTGGTTGTTCAAATCATACAAAATAATTTAAAATTTTGTTATTTCACGGATGCTGTAGGAGAACATTTCAGTATGCCAAAAGTACCACAATGTATTAAATACTTCATAATAACAATAATAACTATATCTGTCAATTATTTTGTTGGAAACAAATAATAAAAATAAATGTCAGCATGTCAAACGTATTATCTATTCAATTATTGTATAGCACCTGTAAAAAAGGGTGGTTTAATTTTTTTAAAGGCCATAGGTCTTTAAAATTTAATCATTAAAATAGAATTACATACATTTTCCCATTTAAATTACACTGGAAATACATATATTGAATAAATAAATACATGTATCTGTAATGATATTTTTGTCTGATAATTTATTAGATGCATGCCTAAATAACAGATCTTTAATTAATATTTTAGAGTCGTTGCATGTTAAAATTATACAGAACCACTTAAATATGTCATAATTCCCTTGCTGCACTGCACCATGACATTGGGACTGTGGCACTTTAATTGGAGCCTAGCATCTGATTGGTTAACCAGCACAGGGAGTCTAACCTGACCCTAGCCAAATGAATTTCGCTCCGCCTAGCTCCACTCATCCATCTGGAACAGATTCATAGGAATGGTGTTTCAGAAGGCTGGGCCTTATCAAAAATTCTTGCATATGATTGGATAAGCCACTTGTCTGTCATCTTTATCGATGTGCTATTTCAACCACTCACACCGAAGCTAACCCGTGATGCTGATGAGAGCGACGCAGGAAAAAAACAAAACAGTGTGAGAGAAGCTAGGCGGAGCTAAGCGGAACGAAATTCATCTGGCTCGTCAGGTTAGTTCTCTGATGTTCTTTTAATGAAACAATATTAGGTAGATTGGACAACACGGAAGAAATAGCAGCATCAATGTTAACGCTTGCTTCCTCGATGCGAGCCGCCATTGTTGTCTGAATCAAAACAGTCTCACGGTCGCTTCTCCACTACGTCACATCTATGAAACTCCAGCCCTGCGTCCTGATTGGCTGGACAATAAAATTGGTTGAAGAAATCACTCTCTATGGAAGAGGTCCCAGATGGATGTGAGTGAAGCTAGGCGGAGCTAAGCGGAACGAAATTCATCTGGCTCGTCAGATTAGTTCTCTGATGTTCTTTTAATGAAACAATATTAGGTAGATTGGACAACACGGAAGAAATAGCAGCATCAATGTTAACGCTTGCTTCCTCGATGCGAGCCGCCATTGTCTGAATCAAAACAGTCTCACGGTCGCTTCTCCACTACGTCACATCTATGAAACTCCAGCCCTGCGTCCTGATTGGCTGGACAATAAAATTGGTTGAAGAAATCACTCTCTATGGAAGAGGTCCCAGATGGATGTGAGTGAAGCTAGGCGGAGCTAAGCGGAACGAAATTCATCTGGCTCGTCAGATTACAGGGAGTCTCCTTCAGACCAATTATCTGAACCAGAACCGTGTTAGCTCCGCCCGCTGGTTTAATTGGGGAAAGCTGAAAGATGCAGTTCCTACATTTTTTATCTAAATTCATGATGTGCTGCAAAACAATGACATGAAAATATTTATTTTATAGAAATAATTTTGCGCAATGAATAAAATACATTTAATTGTGTATTTAATCAACTATTCATGCATGCGACTATTAAAATTTGTTCACAATGCACCACAGTTATTTAATGATTCATTTATTTATAGCACTGTAGCCCTTTTGGACCACCAGTGTTCTTATTTGACCCTTTTTTTCCTGCACCATTGTCCTCCACAAGAAGCCAAAAGCTTTTCTGGGAGGAAAAGAGCCGCTGATTAAAGCTGGCTTTGACTAGGGTCATATTTTGCCAAGTGGAAATCCAGTACTGGCAGTGGCACAAACAACTGTTTTCATCGTTGCTATAAGACAAAGGAAACTCCCCAACGACGAGGATATAACAGAAAATGGGTGAAGGCATCAAAAATGAGACTTTTTCTGTCTTAATGGAGCCTCTCAGCCTTTTCTTTCTTCAAGCTGAATCCAGTTTCACTCCTTTCCCCTCAGTCTTAGACTTTAACCACATATGACCCAGTTGTTTCTATGGTGTAAAGCTTTTTAAACCCACAAAAATTACTGCAATTTTTATTTTGAAGTGTTACAGACACTCAATCACCAAACAAAACAGCAAATATATTCCTCAATTTATGAAACTTTATCGACACAACTATTAAAATGAGTATTTTAGGGAAAGCAATGCATTTTATTCCGTTTAAGTTTTAGTATTTCCAGACAAAAACAATACTGTTACAAGAACAAAAAATTAACCTGGTAAAAATAAAGTTTTAATGTAATTATGGGTGTAGCCAGACTAATAACCAGCCCACTTTGAGTGTGTTTGATGATGACTGTACCTAAACCTGAATGATGCTATTTTGGAATAATTATAATATATCTTTGTTTCATTTTTCATATTGGGCAATACATAATTAAAAATCTATGGAAAATATGCGTTTAAGAAATTAGATGATTCTGATTAGGGTGCGTTTTGTAAGCAATCTTCATTTAATTTCTCTGCAGAATAAAAAAACAGCTTCTACTAGAGCTAGTCTGTGGCCCAACCACCGCAAGTGTTTATGAAAACATGTACAGCAAGGGGTCGATATTTAGCTGCTAGAGCTGCAAGGTGTTAACCACAAGATCAGACTTTACCGTTTTAATGTTAAGAAAACAAAGAACTCCTGTTTGTTGTTTTCACAAATAGAAAAAAGGAATCACAGATCAACTGAAAGAAGTCGTCAGATCTAATCAAATTTAATCCTAAAGTGGTCCTGATGCCAAAGAAAACCTGAAAGAGCTCCCTGTTTGCACAAATATGGTCACGCTTCCTTGAATCTCTGTTTTAAAGAATCTCGGTTCAGTTATGAATTCACCGGTTAAAGTTTGAAGCAGAAGCTAACGTCTCTGTTGTTAGCTAGCGGCAATGGTTAGCTAGTCCGGGTCTTACAATTCATTCACGTCATCTCTGTCGCTGCTTTTCCTTGCTACAGAGCTCACAGAATAAACAATTTAGAAGTAGAGGAAGTTTTTTTTGTGGTTATGTGTCTCTTTGTTGTTGGCCAACCAAAGTTGTCTGTTAGCTAACGTAGTCTAGGCAAGAGGGCAAGTCAAAAACTACTTATTTTCTCACAACAGAATTAAAGCTGTTGTGATAAACTTTGTTCTGGTCAAGAGATTTTCCTTTTTCACAAGAAAATCTAGAGCAGAACTCCTGGGAAGTCTGTATCAGGCCCTCCCGCTCCAGCATATGTCACACGCTTCTTCCCACACACGCTTCGGATTTCTAACTAATTACGCAATCGTTGTCAGACAAACGAGCAAGAAAAAGTTCTGCCCAGAGGTGGGAGACGAGCAGCAATGACTCCCTAACCAGGGCTTCACATGATGACTAGAGTCATCATTTTCCCACAAACCTGGGAGAGACCCAACCAGGTCGTCTGAGTTTCAAATGCAGATGCAGCAATTACCAGAAACCCCAACCACTAGGGGGTGCTAAATGGACCAGAGGCGGTTTTGATGTCAGATCTGGAGGCGCAAGGTGGCACGTTTCATGGTAGAAACGATGGAGTATGAAACAACATAAATCGACGACAGAGGAAGGGGTGACGTGCCTGGAACCAGTCGACTGGCCCAACCAGGGTCCAGAACAATCCGGTGTCGGTGTTTCCATTTATTGCTGTCTTAAACTGGCAGAATGAGCCCATCTAGGATTCATATGGGTTCTACTTTTCACCAAGAGTTTTCAAGCTTGGGTAATTATTCAATTTAATTTTATTTATATAGCGCCAATTCGCAACACATGTCATCTCCAGGTACTTTACAAAGCCAAATTCAATCAAATCATACAGACAGATCATCAAGGGCCCTTTCTGTAGCCTGCTGACAGTCACGTATGGGGCCCACTATTTACCCTCTTTTCTCCCCATAGTTGGCCCTTGTGGCGACATACAACTTTTAAAGGAAGGGGGGCACACGTTTTGAGCACTTTAATCACTATTTAAAAAAAAAAAGATGCTGATACTGGTTTGTTTACATGTGTGAAACTAAAGGGTGCAACATTGAACTGTTGTCAATATGTCTGCAAAACATCCATTAATTTCCTAACCCTAGGAAAGCCGCCCCCTCTGTGATATTTGGTAACTTTAGATCATATATCTTTAAGGTCTGTGGTCAAAGGAATCGCCTCCTCTGGCTGACTTTCTGACTTTGCATATCTAAATAGACTTAGCAGTGATAACCCGGCGCCTGCTGAGGCTCCAGCTGTTTCTGCGTCTGATCTCCGCTCAAAGCGCGCAATCCCCGCAATCCCGCGGCAGCAATCCCCCGCAAGCAATTCACCGGAGAGAAATCTGCTCCTTATTAAAGGTCTGCGTTTTTCCTTGGACGTTTATCGCCATTATTTCTGGACGAGCAAAATCTAAAAAGAAAAAAAAATCCACTCCCAAAAAAAAGTGTGGCCCTGTTTGTAGGTGGGCTCCCCGCGGGGAGGGGCTCCTAAAGCCGCTCCACGCCAGATGTTCCGTCTCTAAACAACAGCAGCAACCCGAGAAATGTGGAAAATGTTTTTCCACCACTTAGGGTTTAACCAGAAGCGCTCCGGCTGGAGCTGTGATGCTGCGCAGCTGTTTGGGAAAGCAGAGGCTTCAGAGAAGAGGAGGACAGCCCTCACATTACGCCAGGCTGGAGCTGTCAGAGCACAATTACTATTTAACACACATTAAGCAACAATCAGAACTTCTGTGAGGTTCTACGGTGAAAACAAGCGACTTTCTGGTTAGTTTTACGATCAGTTTAAACGTGACAAGTCTCCACTCGTCCGGAGAGATTAGGACGCATCCAGTGATTACGCGCTTACCTCCAGCTCCAGCAAACACAACACACAGGATCCAAAAGGCGGACTTTGTGCCCCGAACTGATGTCCGTCTCCTCTCCATGGCCGGCTGGACTTCACAACAACAGCAACAGGCTGGAGCAGAACCTCCTCTCTCAGTCAGTCTGGGTCTCTTTAACGCGCAGTAAGACGCAAGCAGGCAGCAGAGCGCTTCTCTGGCTTCCTCCAAGAACTCAGCGAGAAAATAGAGGTGGATGGCCCCGCCCCTTCCTTAACTCTAAGCCCCGCCCCCCGTGGTGTTACACCAGCAGAAGAAAAACATAAAACATCTTCATGAGCGCTATTAAAGTTATTAAAAGGCTGCCTGGCATTTCCAGCGCCTCCAGGAACGATTTATACCTTCTTCAACTTCATCACATTAAACACAAACTTCAGTCTTTTTTATTTTTATTTTTTTTACAGAATCAGAATTCTTTTATAAAGCACAACTAAATTTAAAGAGCAGCAACTCTCAAAGGCAATGAAAATAAATATATAATAAATAGTTACTATATCTAGAAACATAGTAGAAACAGAAACAGCTGGGATGTTAAGGAAGAATTAGTAAATAAATGATGATCAGGGTTTGGATGAGATTGCATCATTCAGGGCAACCACAGCTCCTGGGTAGAAACTGTTTTTTAGTCTGATAGTTTTTGTCTTTATTGACCTGAAACACCTCCCTGAGGGCAGGAGTCTGAAGAGGGGATGGTCAGGGTGGTAGGAGTCCCTGATGATGCTGTGGGCTCTACAGAGGCAGCAGGTCCTGTAGATCTCCTCTAGATGGAAGAGGGCAGCCAATCAGTCTCTGGGCAGTGTTCATGACCCTCTGGAGCTGCTTCCTGTCTGCCACAGTACAGCTGGAGAACCACAGCGAGATGCCATGACTCAACACCGACTCCACAGAGCAGCGATAGAAGGACACCAAGAGCTCAGTTCTCTGGTTGTTCCTGGTTTACACCTCCTAAAAATGAACAAACAGTTTCTTTGACTTGGAGGTGTTCAAAATTAGGTTGTTAGTGGAGCACCAGACAGACAGTCGTTCCACCTCCACTCTGTACGCAGTCTCATCTCCTCTAGAGATGAGCCCCAACATTGTGGTACCATCAGTGAACTTTATGATGGTGTTGTTCGGGTGGATGTGGATACTGTCATGTGTGTAGAGAGTGTAGAGTAGGGGGCTTAGGACACAGCCCTGTGGAGTGCCAGTACTGGTGCTCAGTGCTGAGAACAGGTAGGAACCTACTCTCACTCTCTGGGAGTGGTCTGTCAGGAAGTCCATGATCCACCAGCAGATGTTGTGGGGGAGACCCAGGTCCCCCAGCTTGCTCATCAATCTGCTCGGAATAATGATGTTAAACGCTGAGCTGAAGTCTAGGCAGAGCACCCTCACGTAGCTCCTTTGCTGTTCCACGTGTGTCAGCGTGGTGTGCAGATCAGTGGTGATGGCATCCTCTACAGACCGGTTGGTTCTGTAGGCAACCTGGTGGCAGATGTGAAGTGATGTGACTCTGAACCACTTTCTCAAAGCACTTCATGATGAAGGGGGTTAGACTGTTAATATTGTTCCTTTTTGGCAGAGGGATCACTGGGTGAGTGACTGATTACAGATGCTGGTAAAAACCCAGCTAGCTGGTCCGCTCAGTCCCTCAGCACCCTTCCTGTCATCCCATCAGGTACAGCAGCTTTTCAGAGGGTCCACTGCCCTCAGGGTTCTCCATACCTCCTGTACCTGTACAGTGATGGTCTGGCTGTGGAGGGATGACCGCTACAGTAGGGGCTGCGCTGGTGATTCAGCCTCGAAACGGGCGAAGAAGTGGTTGAGCTCCTCTGTCAGTGACCCATCCCCTGGGATTTTGGTGGTGTTGGTTGATCTGAAGGTGGTGATGTACAGGACCCCTGGCCACACCTTCCCGGCTGTTGTTGCTGAACTTATGTGACAGATCAACACAGAGCAGTGCAGCATCGCTGTAAAGTGTAAGAAAAGGGAAACTTTATTTAAAACGTTAAAATAAGAGCCTGAAACATGAATGGTTTGCATGGAGCTCGGTCCCTTTGACTCCGGTACCCGTAAAGGCCGCTCAGTGCAGCAAACTGTCCTTCAGACGTTACCCAAGGGCCGATACAGCCAGCCTGAGAGGAATCTGATTTGTTACACACACACTTAAGTTAATATGTTTCTTTGATGTTTGAAAGAACCAAATGCAGGAAAACTGTTAGCTTGTATTGCTAACATCAGTTCCTGAGCATATCAATGAGTAAAACCCTGCTGCTTTTCCACAAGGCTGGATCTGACGTCATTCCCAGATCCAGGTTCCAACTTCAGCGATAAATAAAATTCACCATATACGTAAATACCCACAAGCACTTGTTCCTGGTTTCCTGCTGCCCAGCTCAGTTTATTTTAGTAGTTCCTGAAATGTTCTCCACGGCACTCTTCCGCAGCGTTTCTAACTAATCAGAGGTCAGTGCGTTGGAACAGGTCCCATTTATTCTGATCTTAAACTTTCTTTGTCGTGTTGAACTGATGGTAAAATTCTGTTTTAAACCCTGATTTTAAACTTGGTGATTTCCAAAGTTCTCCAAACCACCTGTGTGCTTCTCCTGCCCACAGTACTTGTTTCCTGGGGCGTTTTCCAATATGTCACGCACTCACCCACATGCTAAAAACCTGCCAGCCACTTAATGCGATACCTTCACCGCCGCTTTCAGAAGTGGGACAATAACAAGATTCAATCCTCCGTTTCTCATCATAAAACTCAATAACAGCTTCTGCCTCCTCTGTCCTGATTGATTTGCATGAAAAACAGAGTGAATGCCATTTGCGTGAGCTGTGTTTAATTTTAATATAAATTCAAGATGGGCGCCTTCCTTTTATCCACCTTAGCCTCAGGGTCCAACGGGTCAGACTGGTTTGAACAGAAAGCCGCTCAGGCTTTTGTATGAGTTTAACGATACTTCACATTTTCTCTGTTTTAAAATAACTTAGTAGATTAAAATGTTTTTTTTTACTCTTTGGTTTTACAGCTTATTCTGCAACTTATTGCCGTCATGCCCTGTGCTCCGTTCACATCCTGTGTGGCAGGTTTACTCTTAAAGGAGCTGTAAGTAACAATGACGCTTAATGGTAAAAATCAGAACAACACAAACAGAAGCCGTTCTGGACCGTACTGCTAGGTTTCAAAGGAGAAAAACATGACTCAGACATTGTTGATGGAGAGGACTGATTGTTTATAGGGAATGTTACGTCCATCCTGGGTGAGAAATGAGAACTATTCAGGTTGTTTTTACAGTAAATATCTTACTTATTGCTCCTTTAAGCTCATCTTTCCCTTTCAGTTTCACTGAAGAGTTTCCTTCTGACTGTAGAAATTTATCTGTAGGTGAACTCTTCCTGAAAATAACAATATCACCATTTCATAAATGGCTTTCAGAGAGAACCATAACCTAAGCTCAGTGAATCATATATTTCACATTTCACCGCTATAGTGAACCGTTAATATTAAACAGCACTACTTTCAATGTTTCCTTGTTCTCTGAGAACTGTTCCTGGTTTTCCTTCAAACAGAAAGCACTCCTGGTCTGGTGCTTCTGTGTTTAACAGTGTTGCTTTCCTGGACCGAGCCATCAGCAGAGATATTGCTGCCATTAACTGTGTTTATGCCGTCTTTTTCCCTTTGTAGAAAGTACTCCTGGCCCAGTTCATCTGACTCTTTCCTAGACAGAACCTTTGACAGGGCTATTGCTGCTGTTAACTTTGTGTACCCTTCTTGATTTTTCTCAGTGTTAGTGTGTTTAGCTCTGTTTTTCTTTCGTAATGGAACATCTGACGGAGATGTTTCTGCCAACATCCTTGTTAATCGTCCACATGGAAAGTACCAGGGGCCCAGTACCTCTGTGTGCGCTTCCTGTCCTCTCAAAGCCCATTCAGCCGCAGCAGAAGGTTTCTCATGCTGAGCCTGGTTCTGCTGAAGGTATCTTGCTGATGCTGGTGAAGATTCTCAGTCATCCAGGTCATGGTCAATAGAAAAAGGTAAAAAACAAAGCAACTGGACTTATTTTCTGTAGTTGAAGACGTTTCGCTTCCTCTCCAGGAAGCTTTCTCAATTCAAAAAGTCTGGAGTAATGTGGAGTACCAAGCTTTATACTCCTGCCAAACAAAGGCCTTGTAGTGGCTTAGATAACATGCAAATTCAAAAGAAACAGGTCCACCCCTTAGTAACCCATTACTAAGGAGAGGAAGCGAAACGTCTTCAACTACGGAAAATAAGTCCAGTTGCTTTGTTTTTTACCTTTTTCGATTAGTATCTTGCTGATAGAAGGACAGGGTTCCACTTCACGGTTGCCATATTACTTCTCAGGATGAAGGATTGCTGCATAATTGATGACTCTGATACTATTGTCTGTTTAACAACAGGCATTTTATGACCAACTGAATTTGACTATCGTGCGGCTGGATGGAAGTGAATTTCATCTGGTTAGAAGCAAATCTCACAGTATCATCCGCTGTGCTGGTTTAATTGAACTGGAATGGGAGCTATCTAGATTTACTGTGTATAGAACTAGATCTGAAATGTTTAGTTTCGTGAAGTACCTTGAGAAGACGCACTAACACAAACTGAACTGAGCTGGATTTGCTAACGTCTTTCTTCCAGACCTCCACCACCGTCTTCGTTCAAATCGTGGACGAGAACGACAACGCCCCAGAGTTCCCTGAGGAGGAGTACGTCACGGTGCTGAGCGAGGGGCCAGACACCGTGGGGGCCACCATCGCCACTGTGACGGCCATTGACCCAGACGAAGGTCTGAACGGCACCTTGCGGTACGCAATCTCCAAGGGCAACGTGGTCCAGACATTCAACATCAACAGCGTGACGGTGAGGCATCTGAGCTGTTCCTATAGCAGGTAGCGGTGATAAAGGGGCAAACAGCTAAAGACAGTGTGTGTGTTCAGGGGAGAATCACTGCTGTGAAGGAGTTGGACTACGAGATCAGCAACGGGCATTATGCGTTGGTCGTCACAGCTACAGACCAGTGTCCAAAACCGGCTCTGCGCCTCACATCCAGCACGACGGTACAGTTTTAATTCATCTTTACAGAGAAATTCCCAAACTGCCATCCACCGGCTGTTGCTTTACGGTCGTTTGAAGTGTGTCTCCTTCCTGCCGGCAGGTGTCGGTAAACGTCCTGGACGTGAATGACGTGACGCCGACTTTCCCCAGACGTTACGAGGGTCCCTTTGAGGTGACGGAAGGCCAGCCAGGCCCGCGGGTGTGTACCCTCAAAGCCAGCGACGAAGACTCCGGTCTCAACGGCAAAGTGGAGTACAGCATAACCGGTGGAGACAACCAGAGTTAGTATCGGCTCCTTCTACCTCTGTGTTTGTACATCTGCAATGCGAAATGCTTACTATTCACCCGGGAGCTTTCTGTGTCTCTCTGCCAGACGAGTTCATGATCTCTCCTGTGGAGGGGGAGCTGCGGGTGAGGAAGGACGTAGAGCTGGACAGAGAGACCACAGCTTTCTACAACATCACCGTCACCGCGAGAGACCTGGGAACACCGTCTCGCAACAGCTCGGTGAGCCGCTTTACGTCACAAGCTTTAAACGCAAGCAGAGAGACTTTACCATCATATCCTCTTCCACAAGTGGGAACTTGCGAGGGTCACTTCTGTAATGTAATCTCACTTTCTTTAGATACTAAAAGCTTAATGCTCACAAACTACTTTCTGAATCTACTCCCCTTGTATTCCTGCTTCAGGGACGTGTTCCTTTCTATGCATATCTGGTGTTGTGTTTCTTTGCTGTTCTCAGTCCAGAAAGGCAGGAGACGAGGCGGGAATGTCTAGACACTGCATAAAAAAGTCAAAACACTAATTTTCTGTCATACAAAGAAATATTGATGATGTCTAAACTGTTTTCGTTTTAAATGATATGTTTGTTTTGTGTAATTAAACTGAAAACAATAAGTTTGGAGGGGAATGTCAGGTTTAAAAAGGTGCATTAGCCTGAAGTGTGGACACCCTTAAATTGATACTTTGTTGACCCTGCTACAGCATTCGGTCTTTTTGAGGTCACCCTGCCTCCGTTCTGGTGAATCTGATGGACCTGAAATAAAGTCCAGCTGTCCTGGAAGGATTTTCCAGGCATTCCTCACTTGCATCTGTTAGCTAAAGCCACAATCTGTGTGTGAGGCAGGGAAAGAGCCGAAAAACTGGACCCGAGGTACTGGTCATGTTCAGCATGTGACAACAGACCTCAGTATTCTCTTTGTTCCTGGTGTAAGGACTAGGATTACTTTTCTTCCAGAGAAAAGATCCAGGTGCCTCATGGGAGAAGCCAATAGAAGAGCATCCACTCAATAAAGCACGGTGGTGGCAGCGTCAGGATGTGGAGCTACTGTCTCTCAGATGGGATTTGGGCTTTTCCGGAAGCTTTATGTTTTCCCAGTATCACAGTGTATCCAATCTGGTTGAAATAAAAAAAATGACCTCAGAAGAAGAGGAGTAAAGTTTGGTAAATGCCTAATCAGAGCCCAGAACTAAATCTGGCATAAAATCTGCAGATGTTCTCACCATCTCAGAGGTTTAGTGAACACAAGGTGAGGTGGATGTGGCAGGCTGACACATTTTGTTCTTCTTACCACAGAGGGCTGGGTGATGAAACTGAACCAAGTGGGGCTTTGGTTGATTTCTACCAGGGGTGTGACCAGTTGATCTCCGGTAAACGCTGCCCTGTCCTGTCCTCAGGTGATGGTGGGCGTCCTCGTTCTGGACATCAACGACAACGACCCGGTCATCCTCAACCTGCCCTACAACACGAGTGTGAGCGAAGGGGCGGCGGTGTACACCTCGGTGGCCAGAGTACAGGCTCGGGACGCAGATAGTGGACGCAACGCGCTGCTCACTTACAACATCACCGCTGGAAACCTGGGCGGGGCCTTCTACGTCAACGACACGGTGAGGGAAACCAGGAGCCGGCTTACTCTTGTTAAAGGCAGCGCCCTAATGAAGGTTCAGACTCTGTTTTATCCACACACCGGAGGTAAAATGTGGTCAGTCCGGTTCAGGCCATGCATTCGTACCTTGGGAACAGCAGCTAGTAGTGGAGGGATGTTTCCTAACTCTCATTCTGCAATCGCCTCTTGAGAGAACACAAAGTTTCAGATGTTAGCAATAATCATTTCACCTACTCTTACATAAACACGGACATTTTCACACGTCATTGACTGCAAGCGTGTTACAGAATCACGCTGAGGCGTCCCACAGTGGTCCACGAAGCTCTGATTGGCGCTTTGTGGGACCTCTGACTGGAGCCTAAAAGGGGAACGGATCACTTCTCACATTACAACCACACACTTCAATGCGTTTTAAAGGGATTTACGTGACAGAGATATACAGACAGAGCACATTAGAAGGAAAAGGGAAGGACGACGAGACACGTTTTCTGCTTTGCTTTTGTTAATGGAAACTGGATCAGTGTTGAGTGCTTTGTATCCTGCTGCCATGAGTCAATGGTTGTAGAAGCACCTGTCTCTGCAAAAACAGCCACAAAGCCTGCAGGGCTACCTGTCCGACTGCTCAGTCACACTGGATGGACGGCGACTGAACATCTTCACATTCTGAATTAGGTCTGAACTTTGACTAGGCCACTCTAATTTAAGCCATGCTACTGTAGCCTTTGCCGTATATTTAGGGTCTGTTTGCTGCTGGGCGGTGAAACTCCTCCCCAGTCTCGCCCTACATCCGTCTTCCAGTGAACTCTGACTTGGAGAAAAGCGTCTGCACGGCACGATGCTGCCGCCGTCATCGGTAGAGATGTACCCCCAAAAGATTTGCTGTGAAAAGTGACGTTAAAAATCTGAAATTAGAGTGCTGCAGACTAAAGATCTGGACCACCATGTCTCCTATCCCTTCCAATGTTAATCATGCACCACCGCATTAAACCCATTAAGCATGTCTCTCTTGGGAACTTCAAGTTGCAAGGCCCCGTGCTGCACGCTGAACTGTCTACTCTGTACTGTTTTCTTGTGTATAAAGCATGCTGTGTAGGGACATGTCCCTCATTACTGACTCGTCTCTGTCCCACACAGACGGGTGTGGTGCAGGTGAACAGACCGCTGGACAGAGAGCGAGTGGCGGAGTACATACTGACCATCACTGTGAAGGACAACCCGGAGAACCCCCGCATCGCTCGCAGGGTAATTCCACCTTCTGGCTCACCTGTATCGGAAAAAGGCTCGCCGTCTAACGGACGGATCACGGCAACAGTTTCGTCGGGTGTTTCAATCTTCACGCTGCACGAGAATGTGTCATCTTCTGCTACCTATTTTTAGCGTTCGCCTAGAAGCGAGCATGACTCTTCTCAGCAGCTTCAGCGTTTCCTGCTGTACAGAAATGCCTGCAATAACGACCCCGTGCAATGGGTTATTTAATCAGAAACCCATCGTAGTGGGTTAGGTACAAAACAGTAGGACAAGACAAGTTTGCACGGCCTCTGCAAGCAGTTGGAGAGCGTCGCTGCTGGGTCTTATCTGAAAGGAAAACAACATGCAGGTGTGCTCTGTAGAGAAAGGTGAGAAACTGCACATGCAAAGGTACGCACCGAGCTAACCACCAAATCTGTTGCACAGATCTGCAAGGCCTGAGTGCAGAGCAGGGCTCTGTGTGGGTTTGAGTCTTTAAATTATGCTCCCTTTACTTTTTATCAATCACAAAACATTTCCAACTGTCCTGTCTCGTCCTTATTTGGGCTGGAGTGCGTCCCAGCTGCGGTCAAAGTGGTGAAAGTGAAGACGAGCAGGCAGCTCGTTGGGCTGAGGGGGGGAGCATGATGGGAGAAATAATAACAGCTCAGCTGGACCATGCACATGTCTTCTCACGTTTTCCTGCTTTTTCTGCTGCAAAACAACCAGGACTCTGACTTCTTGGTCGTCACCATCCTGGATGAGAACGACAACAGGCCCGAGTTCAGCAGGACCAGCTACAGGGCTGAGATCACGGAGAACTCTGCAGCAGGTACCTGCCTTCCTCCTCTAATTTGAACAGGGCAATCCATTTTGCAGATTTGAAACTTCACTGCGTTGTCTCCACAACTTCCTGACTTTGTTTGTGCATAAGCTTGATCTTTTTTTTCCCCCTCTTTGCGGTTTTCACAGAGGAACTGCTGTTGTTTGCTCTGTACCTTTAAATGCCATTGATTTGTTTTGTCAGCTTAAACTAATCACTAAGCAGAACCTGAGTAGACCTTCTGGTTCCATGTTGGTATAGAAGAATTAAAAAGGTGAAATATGAGAAGTTTGACAGAGAAATCTATCAGTTCCTGATCTGAGCTGAACAGCTACTGTTTCAACCATGCCGCCTTGCAAAGGTAAAATCAGAACTTATGCCACAGATCAACACAAAGTAGATTATAACTGTGAAGTGCAAGGAAAATATTGCAACTTTTTTAACATTTCTTTCAAATAAATAGTGAAAAGTGGCATGCTTTCATGTCCACTGTTAGTGAATACTCTGTGGAAGCAACACCTCCTGCTGCTGCTTCAGCTGCTCGTCTCTTAGCAGCTTTGA
The DNA here is from genome assembly GCA_037039145.1 of Fundulus diaphanus. Lineage (NCBI taxonomy): Eukaryota > Metazoa > Chordata > Actinopteri > Cyprinodontiformes > Fundulidae > Fundulus > Fundulus diaphanus. Next base: position 54,381,431 of record CM073121.1, on the reverse strand, counting down.
ACATTTAGAGGCTAAATGTTCTCCTGCTCTCTGCTCCAGCTCAGTGAGACGGGTTGCAAAGCTTCTGTTCATTTTCAGGTTCTCACCAGGATTTAGATCTGGACTTTGACTGGGCCGTTCTGCCACATCAACAGGCTTTGAGCCAAACCGTCCCATTGCAGCTCAGGCTGCATGTTTAGGGCCATTCACATGAAAGCTGAACCTCTGCATCTTTCATGTGACAACACTATGAAAAAAGACTGAAAAACTCTGGCAGCTGTGGTTACCTGAATTTGTCAGTGAAAAAATACAGTAAAAATGTAAAGTAGTTTACAGAACCACCTGGTTATTTTACATGATAAAACCGTGGACTGCTTGTTTTCTTTAATTGTATGTTTAACAGCTATTTATTGTTATTATTCGATGTTTTTTAGGGTTTTTTGTGGCATTAGCGGTCCATTTTGGTTGAAGGTAGGCTGACAGGAAGGGGAAGACATGTGGAAACGGAACTGATCCTGGGTCAGGTTAGCCCAGGACTGAGGCCTCTCTCAGTACACGGACAGTGTGTGCTGCCCCTGTGCCACCAGCGTGCCCCAATTGTTACTTTTAAATACATTAATTATGATTATGACCCGTCCCAGGACTACACTTTTTTTAGTCATAATGTATGTATTTAAAATTTACAGTTAAGGCGCATTGAAGTTGAAGTTAAGGCGCACTAAATTTACTGATCTGATGACTCCTGAAGCAGTCGCTTGCTATAGATTTTATTAAGGAGTGTCAGAGTACAAATGCTTCCCACACTTTTCAGATTTTTATGTGTAGAAGAATTTGAAGAGGGCTTCCATTTCACAATAGCTCACTACTACGTCTTATTTTATCACATAAAATCTAAAGGAAATGCATAACAGTTTGTGATTGTGACAACATGTGAACGGCCTAATAAGCAACAAGTCCAAGTCCCATGGGTTAAATTTCAAGTCATTAACAAGTCATAGTGAGATATCCCTGAAACAATGAGGAGAGGAAACACATGTCAGGATCAATATTTTTACTGTTTTGTATGATTTCTTTTTCTCTAATGAGATCATCAAGTCATTCCAAGTCCCAGAAGTCTTTTCTAATAAACGTCTCAAGTCATCAGAGCTGTGATTGGGGTCAAACTTGAGTCAAGTCAAAGTCCTGATCTATGGTTATTAGTACTTTATGATGTACAGTAGAGGCACGGGTTTTCTATTCTGTAATTTCTAAATTGTTGTTCAGGCACCACCGTTACTGTTTTAAACGGGCCGGTTCTGGCTGAGGACAAAGACATCGGGCCTAACGCTGTGGTGAAATACCGACTGCTGGGGCCCCGGGTTGACCTCTTCACCGTTGACTCTGGCACCGGTAAGCCCATTCCTCTGCAGACAGCCAGCATGGCAGCAGACTGAAGAGCTAAAACGTCTGCGTGTCTCTCTCCAGGGGTCCTGCTTGTGCGTCCGGGAGCAAGGTTGGATCGTGAAGCCTTTCAGGACCCTCGAGTGGAGCTGTTTCTGGTTGCGGAAGACGTGGGCGGCTTGAACAGCAGTGTACCTCTCAGCATAACAATCCTGGACCAGAACGACAACCCTCCGGTCTTCAGCCCGTCCAGCTTCAGCGTCCGGCTGCCTGAGAACAGCCCGACTGGTGCGTTGCTGCCACGTGGTTGGTGTTTCCTGAGAGGGAAATGTCTCGTGGGGCTTATGTAAGGGAGACAGAGATGTCGGCCCCCCTTGGTCACCTTTGTGTCTGTCCCTCCCAGGCGTCGTGGTGACTCAGCTCTCCGCCACCGATGCGGACTCCGGCTCCAACGGTTGGCTGATGTACCGCTTGGAAAGCGGCGCTCAGGACCGCTTCGTGGTGGACTCGCTCTCCGGTGCCGTCCTGGTGGGCAACACCACTCTTGACAGAGAGGAGCGCGGGTCCTACCGCCTCGTCGTGATGGCAACTGATCGCGGGACGCCGCCTCTGACCGGCACGGCCACTCTGACGATTATCCTGGACGACGTCAATGACTCCAGGCCATATTTTATAGAACCTGTGACCATGATAAACGTCAATGAGTCGACCCCACCCGGCGTGGTGGTAGCTACCCTCACTGCTGAAGACCCCGATCTCCACCCGAGGCTGGAGTACTACATCATCTCAGTGGAGGCAAAGGACGACGCGAACAATCCAGTGGTTGGCCTGCAGAACTCCTTCGGCATTGATTTACACACAGGTTAGACGTGGCCTTCTGAAACCTTTGTGCTTTATGTATTGCATGGTGGACGTGGTGGACTCAATAGCATGCTGGAAGGTCCTGACATGTTTTGGGGTATTTCCAGGTGCAGTTTTTGTGCGTAAACTGCTGAACAGAGAGCTGGTGGCTACATTTGAGATAATTGTGTCTGTCCACGACAACGCCAGCGAGGTCATCGACAAGTCCGGCAGCGTTCCCAATGGTAAGTCCAGGTTATCCTCAGGTTCTGAGATTCTCCTCCAGCATTTCAGACTTTTTTACAGTAGAAGGCGCCACATTTAATAATGATATTACCAACCCTCATCTCTCATTTCATGATGCTTTCCTCTCAGCGAGGCTGACCATCAACGTGCTGGACGTCAACGACAATGCCCCTCGTTTCCGGCCCTTCGGGGTCACCAACTTCACAGAGAAGATCTTAGAAGGAGCCCAGCCAGGCACCACCTTGCTGTCCGTGTCAGCCGTGGACCCTGACAAAGGGCCCAATGGTCAGGTTTTCTATCAGCTCCTCCACCTGCCAAGAGGCGGATATGTTAGACTGGAGGACTCTTTCACAGGTGCGGTCACCCACAAGCTGCTGCAGAAGTACAAACATGTCATTTAATGCGTATCACCACAAAGATTTACTTTAACACGTGTTCTAGTAAAAAAATAATAATTATAGCGGCGTCTGCGTTTTCAGGAAAGATCGTGGCCAATCAGACGGTGGATTTTGAGCAAGTGCAGTGGCTGAATTTCACCATCCGGGCTCAGGATCACGGGACGCCTCCACGAAGCGCCGAGCTCCCTGCTTATCTGCAGATAGTGGACGTCAACGACAACAACCCAGTTTTTCTGCAGCCCTCCTATCAGGTATGGGAACAGGTCTGATCGGCAGAGGGCAGCCTCTTCTGAAATGTTTCCTTGAAACTGAAGTTAAGGTGACAGTGTCAGAAGAGGCCTACCTGGGCTAAGGAGAGAAAGGGATGGACTGCTACTCAGTGGTCCAAAGTCCTCTTTTCAGATGAAAACATATTTTACTTTTGATATCAAGGTGCCAAAGTTTGCAGGAAGAGAGGAGAGGTGCAGAATCCAAGCTGCTCAAGGTGTAATTTAAAGTATCCACAGTCAATGAGAAGTTGTGTACCATGTCGTCTGCCGGTTCTGGTCCGCTGAGTTTTATCAAGTCCAAAGTCAGCTTTATCTGATCTGATCTGATCATTTTCTAACTGAACGTCTGGTGTTCAGTAGTCTGAGCCATAATCTTCTAAACGAAGAGAAATAAATGCTTGAAGTAAATCAATCTGACTGTAAAGAGTCTTTAAAAAAATCACGCTTTTGAAGGAAACAAAGGTTTGGATGGTGTTCTAATCGCCTGAGATGCAGCTGCACTTACAGACCGTGTTTCTCTTGGTTTCAGGAACCCGTCTTTGAGAACGTGGACCTGGGCACCACCATAGTTCGCGTGAGAGCCACAGACGCTGATTCTGGACTCTTCGCTGTCATCGAGTACGGCCTTGTGGACGGAGAGGGAAAGTTTGGCATCAGACCGACCACTGTGAGTTCATCTGGAGAACACCTTGGCTCAACCATTTAACCTTTTCCTGTCGGTGTAGAAATGACAGAATATCTTCATGCTGGAATCACGATGCTCACTTTCAATGTATTTTGGGTCTGCATGCTTTGTGTTGCAAGAGATTTTATCCAAAGGACAGCAGACGGCTCCTCCAAAGATAATCATTTATTGACTTGAAAGCAGCGGCCGGCTGTGTTTTCCCTTCTCGGCCCGCTGGAAGTAGTCCTGTCTGGAGCTGAAAGCCCAAAGAAAACATCTAAATGCCCCGAGCACAGGCGACACGTCCCGGCTCCCCACCCCTGTTCTGTCGCACACGCAGAGCCAAAACAACGTCCTCATAACTGCGCCGCGCCCACTAAGTGCTTCCTTCCTCATCATTCCTTGTCCTCTTTCTTTGTAAGGGAGAAATCTACATCCTCTCCCCTCTGGACAGGGAGACAAAGGACCACTACACGCTGACTGCTGTTGCACGAGACAACCCTGGGGGGAGCCCTAACAACAGGAGGGAGAACTCGGTTCAGGTAGAGACACCCGGAGAGCAATGCTTATGTCACACCCACAGAAACATTGTAAAGTGTGCATTCATTATGGCAGCATGGTGACAATAATGAGTCTTGATTGTTAGCTTGAGTTTTACAAGAGATATAAACATCTTTAGGCAATAAAAAATTATACACACTGTACAAAAACGTCATTTTTCATCACTTACTGACATTAAATTAGACTAAACTTTGCCATTTTTAGGTCTTGTAGGATTTATAGTCATTTTTATTTACTATACGCCAGAATAATGAGAGAATATTTTGATTCTGAAAATTTAGTTTGAGTTAAACGGAGGCACGACGGTGGATGGATTCTGAGACATTGCCAAAAACACGCCGCCTCCTTGTGTGACGTGATGGAAAAATCAAAAGACATCCGCCAAGACATCACAAGGGGAGTTCTGGACCCCCGTGGGTCTAGTTTGTCCCTGGGTCCACTATCCAGATGTCAGAAGGAGCCACCTTCATCTGCTCAAGCAGGTGTATGAAGGTATAAAGAGCATGAAAATATCCAGCCATCACACAGTTCTGGAAAGGAGACGGGCTCTTCATCCCAGAGATGAACGGGTTTTGGTCCAAAGTATGCCGATGAATCCAAAAGTTAAAGACCTTTTGAAGATCCTGGAAGAACCTGATAACAGTTTACAGTGAAACAAGTCCTGGACCATCATGGGTGGAAAGGCCGCTCAGCGAGGAAGAAGCCATGACTCCAAAAAAAAGGCAAAAAGCCAGATTACAATTCGCAAACGGACTAACATACAAAGAGTTTAACTTTTTGGAAATGTCCTGTGAGCTGATGAAGGAAAAACTCAAACATTTGACCATAACAACCATTTTGAGCACGGCATAGACAGCATTGTGCTGTAGGAAGGCTTTTAGGACTGATGGACTTCACATACTATAGGATAGAACAGAAAACATTTCAAGGTCCGCCAGGAAGTCAAAGTTGGGCACAAGTGGGTCATCCAAAAGGACAATGAGGTGTTTTTCAGGAAATGCCTCTCTGCCTTTATAACATGAAGAACTCGGTGAGAAGAAGAACCTCCAGGATGCAGCCGGTGTCTGTGGCGTAAACTGCAGCATCATTGTTGAATCAGAGGAAGTCATTGAGCTGTGCACCTGAAGCCAGAGGCAAGAAATGCTTCATTATATTTTCTCCTCCATGATGCGTCATATTCTGCTTTACATTGATGTGGGAGATCCAAACGTTTCCATTACGGTGGCCGTGTCCAAGGAGATGGATGGAAACGCATGAATTTAGAGAAAGTCCCAGGAACAATCTCTCGTTATTCTAACGATTACCAAATAAAAAATGTCTATAATCTTAACTTTAGTCTGATTTAATGTCAGGACAGTTCTGGGTCATAGTTGGTGGTTTAGATTAACTGTAAAACAGCCAAACATCAGCGATTTGAGACCTGGGAATATCTAGCAGGGTTGTATGGCGTCTGAGCAGACCGTCTTTTCCGTGTGCCTCATCAGGTTCTGGTGACGGTTCTGGATGTCAACGACTACCGGCCACGCTTCCCGAAGCGAGTGTACAACACCAGCGTGTTTGAGAACGAGCCCAGCGGCACGTCGGTGATCACGATCACAGCCGTGGACCTGGACGAAGGAGAGAACGCTGCGTTGATTTACAGCCTGCTGGGACCTCGCTTAGGTACAAATTTACCCACAAACGACAAAGAGCCGGATTCTCCAGAGAGCCTCGCCAAAATATTCATTCCACTTGACCTTGTTCACATTTTGTCACATTAGAACTACAAATGTCTTTGTATCTTATTGAAATAATGTGTAACTGTGAAGTAGTGGAAAAGGAAAACATTCGACAAGGTGGATCCAAACGTGGATTTTTGTATTTTTATTTAAATGAGCTTCCTGCTTGCCGTACTTCACCAGGAAGAGGGACCAGAACTGATAAAACAATGAATGGACCTAGATGCAGGAAACGAGGTTCCCCTTCCAGCAGGAGTATATTCATGTATTAGAATGGCCTAGTCAAAGTCCAGGCCTACATTCAGTTGAGATTCATGGAAATAACCTGCACAGAATCTTAATAAAACGTAGTAAATTGTGATGTTGTGACAAAGTGTGAAAAGGTCCATGGGGTGTGAATACTTCTGCAGTTCAGTGCTGGGTATATTTCTCTTATTTCACCTGTTTGCACACACGAGGACGGTAGATGTGGCGCCTTGTCTTTGGGTGGAGAGAGGAGCTTTAAGGTGTTTCCTCTAACTTTGTGCTTGGACATCAGAGAAGCTATTGGTGCAAATCCCTGAGGATAACAGAGATTTGCTCATTTACATTTGGTCCTGTGTGCATTGGTGAGATGATGTGAATGTTTAAATATTACAGTCAACAGGATTGTTTGGTTTGTGGTCATTAATCTAGATTATGGGTCACCAACCTTTTTGAAACTGAGAGCCACTTCACTGATAATGTGTCACACGAAGGGCTAATAGTACTGACCATAGAACTATAAGAGTTAGAGTTCACCATAACTTTATGTAAAATACATTTTTCATGCTTTGTTATAGATATTGTTGTTTTCAAATCTATATAAATGGAAGTGTGAATAAACAGGAAGAGTTTTATATGCAGCTCACTGGTGGATTGTGCTGTTTGTAGAACAGGCTCGTGGTCATGTGGTCCCCGGGGGGCTACTTGGTGCCTGCAGGCCCCATGTTGGTGACCCCTGATCTAGATGATGAGATACCTTCTACAATCAATAAGTCTGGTGATAAGTTAATGAATTTTCCAGGTTGCAGTGAAGCAAAGGCAAGGCTAATTTATTTGTATAGCACATTTCAGTACAAGGACAACACAGAGCTTTACATGATTAAAACATAGGAAAATAACAGCAAGTTTAAAAAACTGTTGGAATAAAATGTGGGGAAAATTGAAACAAAATAAAAAAGGAAAATCTAAACTAAAAGCCAATATTAATGATTTTAAAAACAGTAGGACTAGAAACTTACACTGATGATATTTCAGTAAAACAGTTTAACTAGAACAGTCAAAGGCAACCCTAAACAAATGTGTTTTAATCTTGATTTAACAGATCAGGGCGTATAAGCTAATTAATCAGAGATTGTGTTTCATTACATTCTGTGTTTATTTAAAAGCGTGAAGCTTGAAATGTTTTAGGGAGTCATCTCTGGTCCAGCATGTGCCTCTGTCCTCCTGCCTCTCTGTAGACGCCTTCTCCCTGGATCCCATCACCGGACTGGTGCGCTCCCGCCGCCTGCTCCAGTCTTCTGAGCGCTTCAACTTCACCGTGGTGGCTACAGACCAGGGACGCCCGCCGCTGTGGAGCACCGCAGACCTGATCATCACGGTCATAGACGTCAACGACAACAGGCCCGTGTTTGTCCGACCGGCTAACGGAACCATCATCCACATCTTGGAGGTACCTGCAGGATAACGTCACCGAGCTGCCGCCGTCACCAACCTGTTTTTAATCAGTGTAAACTTTATCAGACTTCCAGGCAGTGACTATTCATCCAGGTCGACATTTGTTTTTGTCCCAATTGTTGCACATTTCAACATCAAGGCGGGCCAAAGTGCTTTACATCATGAAAACATAAAAACATCATAAACACATCAAAGCGGTCACTGGTTGGGGCGCGCTCGTGGCGCAGCGGGTAGCGCGACCCATATACCGAGGCCTTTAGTCCTCGACGCGGTCGACCCGGGTTTGAATCTGACCCACGGTCCTTTGCCGCTTGTCTCTCCCCCTCTTCCACCCCCCTTCCTGTCAGCCTACTGTCATTAAAAAAAAGCAAACCACTAGAGCCACAAAAGATCCCTAAAAAAAAGAAATCACTGTTTGTGAGACCAGTAATAAACACTAAATTATATCAGGTGAAAACATCAATACACATCAGATATGTTGGTCAGTGTTCCTGTTTTTATGGCTGAAAGCAGCTCTAAACAGGCGGGTTTTAAGTCTATATTTAAAGGAACTCAGTGTTTCGGCTAATTTATAGTTTTCTGGACGTTTGTTCCAGATAAGTGGAGCATAGGAACTAAATGCTGCTTCTCCATGTTTGGTTCTGGTTCTGGTTCTGCAGAGCAGGCTGGAGCCAGAAGACCTGAGTGGTCTGGAGGGTTTATACAGTAGCAAGACGTCTGGGATTTATAGACTAACAGAAGGATTTAAAGTCTATTCTCTGCTCTACAGGGAGCCAGTGGAAGGACTTTCCACTTACAATTTAAGGTCCATTAGGTCCGAGTCCAGCTGCCATCTTTTCTTGTTTTTCAGATGTTTTGTCCCATCAGGACTTGTGCAGGCAGGGGCGGTTCTAGACGGGGGCCAACAGGGGCCCCTGTAGATCTGGTCCTGGTCCCTGTTAACATTAAATACACTTCTTACGATTATATGCACTAAATAACCGACTGGTCACTTTGTCCAATTTTATTTTTTACCGTTACAGTTTTACTCCAACAAGGATTTAAAAAGAGTTTCACATTTAGCGTCAGCCGTAGTGAGCTGGGATCACAGTTTTCATCTGCTAGATCAGACGTTTAACACAAAGCTGGTTTGTCTCTTACAGCTTCAGTCTTTATTTAACCTGTTTTTCTGATTTAATGTTGAACTGTTTGCTGTAATGCTAGGCTCAGGCTAGTGTGTGCGCACTCCGTCTGGCTCTGACACGGCGTGACAAAACTTACAGAAGTTGTTTTCCGGCCCTTTGCTTTGACTGTTATCGTTGTTTCAGCTGCTCTCTGCACAACTCTCCCCACAAACAGCGGATCAGCGGTGAAGTCGGTGACTCGATGTTTCAAAACGCAGCGATTGGAACCCCAACCTGACGTTTTGGATCGGATTGGGACGACCACACTAACCGTCGTCACATCAATATATAAATTACATACGTCAATATATGAATGAAAATCAAGAAATGAGCAAAAGAGGCTAATGCAGTTTTTAATTCCTTTTTTGTTTTGGCAAAAAAAAAGATGCAAACAAATCAAAGACCAAAGTTAAGATGTGCAGGTCCTGGGGGTAGGAACAGGTTTGCAAGGCAGAACAATGGAGATGACCTGCTGCAGGTCTGTGAGCAGCATATTAACAGGCAGGATCTGTTTCATCAATGTGCAGAACAGCATAAAATAATAATAAATAATAATAACAGTATGAATGACTTCATTCTTCAGTCATTTACTGCGTTTTGCTCCTAAACCCTTCATGCAGCAGGCCCTCTTGTTTACATGTTTTCATGTCACTGCATCAATATTATTTTATCATGGTGTCTCATGCTGTCACCAGCTCTGATTCACTTCAGCTCCTTCCTGTTTCCTGTGCTGGAACCAGATTAGCTGTGGTTTGTGGGTAACTGCCGGGTCACCTTCTCTCTCCGCTGTGCTCGCCGCTGCAGGAGCAGCCTCCGGGACTGCCCGTGTACGAGGTGCACGCCACCGACTCGGACGAGGGCGTGAACGGGGAGGTCCGCTACGGCTTCCTGCAGACCGGCGCCGGGAACCGGGACTGGGAAAGCTTCCGCATCGACGGCGTGTCCGGAGTCATCACCACCACCGTCACCCTGGACCGAGAGAAACAAGCCCTTCTCAGCGTGAGTCCCTGCAGCTACTGCCCCCCAGACAGGCCAGTCGCACGGCCCCCCGAGTAACCAGTGTGCACATCCCTCTCCCAGCTCATCATTGTGGCCCGGGACATGGGTCAACCCGTGCCCTATGAGACCACGCAGCCTCTGCAGGTGGCGCTGTTGGACATTGACGATAATGAACCGGTCTTCCTCAAGCCACCGGTAAGCATGAAGCTGTGCTGTGGGTGTGCAGGTGAGGGTTGTCTGCATGTTGCAGTGACTTGTTTCTCTCCTCAGCGCGGCAGCGTGCCCTACCAGAAGCTGTCGGTGGCAGAGCAATCCCCACCTGGGACTGTGGTGGGCAACGTAACCAGGGCTCTGGATGCCGACGAGGGCGCAAACGCCGTCGTCTACTATTTCATCGCAGGTAGAGAGTTGCCATGCGTAAAAATATCACTCTACTGATGGTGACCTCTCATTAGACAGTAGAAAAGGACATTTTGTCCTCCCATTGTGTGAGACATGAAAGCGTCCGCGCTTCACAGGCGCGAGAATAATGCAGACGCGTGTGGAGATCCATCTTCACCAGAAACCCTTTCATGTCCCGTCTGAAGGAGGAAACGCTGACGCAAACTTCGGCCTCAGTCTCGACGGAGAGCTGAAGGTCCTCAAGGATCTGGACAGGGAGGAGGTCCCCGTCTACTCCATCATCATCAAGGCCTCCAGCAACAGGAGCTGGACTCCTCCCAAGGGTCAGAGGTCGTTACGGGCCAGGGCGCTAGACCCCGCTCTCGACCCGAGCCTCCTGGAAGTCCGAATCGAGCTGGAGGACATCAACGACCAGACGCCCCGGTTTGCTAAGACGGAGTACACGGCAGGTAAAGGAAGCGGCTGCTGGTCCGGGTGGGAGCGTCTGCGTGAAGCCAGACTAATCCTCTCTCTCTGTTGGGGGTGTAGGTGTGGCGGCGAACGCCAAGGTGGGCTCCGAGCTCATCAAGGTGGTGGCTGTAGATAACGACATAGGGAACAACAGCGTGGTCCAGTACCACATCGTTACCATCCGCTACTTTCAGAGCCAGAGCAACGGCAGCGAGGACGTGGGCACCATCTTCACCATTGGTGAGAGGACAGAGTTTAGCCAACAAGGCGGCTCAGAACCGGGTGTTTAAACGAGAATACGACAGATTTATTAGTTTGGAGAGAAGCGAGGATTTAAGTCAAGTTGTTCGCGGTTTGGATCTACGGTGCCGTCGGGGAAATTAAAGGAGCAATAAGCAATATTTCACCAGTAGGTGGGGCTTGAGCACCGTCTGTAGACCAAAACAAGATGGCCTCCCTTTCCCCTCCCCTTCTCACCCGTCACCTCGTATGTGCATATTTGTAAAGAATAAAAACACAGCAAACAGCATCACCTTTCACAGGAACATGTCAAGTGAAGAAGTAAGTAACTCATAACTTTGTAATGCTGTAAACAAGAAACGTTTCAGTCTGCTGGGGTTCCTCTCCGCCATGTTGCTCCAACGCTGTGCTGCTCTGATGGTGGTATTTTATAGACAGGGCAGGGCTGAGCCCTGAGTGGCAGCTGTTCACGTACATACCTGTTTTTACTCCAGACGTCTGTTCAGGTCTAGTTTGTAATTCCTCACGTCTTCTAACTCTTAATGAGAATAATCAGGTTTTAGCGAGAGAGAAGCCATCGTTTCTGAGCCATTTGGCTTGACTCCCACGGTGCTTTGCTTCCTTCTCCGACCCACTGCAGGTTTGACGGATGGGCAGATCCGGACCTACGACCTCTTCATGGCGTATGACCCAGGCTACTTCCAGCTGGAGATCTTGGCGTGTGACCTGGCTGGTCACAGCGCCACCACCAACGTGAACATCTACATCCTGCGAGACGACCAGAGGGTCAAGATCGTCTTCAACGAGATACCCGACTGGGTCCGGGAGAACCAGGATGACTTCATCAGCCTGCTGTCCAACATCACAGGCGCTATCGTCAATCTGGATGACATACAGGTCAGACCCCCTCTCTTTCACTCATAGACTTAATTTGTTTGTTTAGTACGCACAGCGCCTTCAACGGTACACCTGCACCTTTAATTTTTAATATCATGCCACAGCCACACATTTCCATGTATTTTGTTTCTTATGTGACAGAGCAACACAAAGAAGCAGATAATTTGCCTAGCTGCTAAAGAATTAAAAAATAAATGGTTATTAAAGGTTTAACAAACAAAAATCTGAAAAGTGCGGCATGGGTTTACGTTCATCCAGAGTTAAAACTTTGTAGAGCCACATTTTGGTGCAGTTATAGCGTCCTTTAGGTTTTGTACTTTGACTAGGCCGTTCTCACACGTCGACTTGCTCTGATCCAAACAGTTTGACTGCAGCTCTGCCTATAAGTTTAGGCTCATCGGTGACCCTCCCCCCAGTCTCTCCTCTCTGGTCAGAGTCCATCTGTTCATGAACTCTGACCAGATCTCCTGTCCCTGCTGAAGAAAAGCATCCCACAGCATGATGCCGCCACCTCCGTGTGTCACAGTGGCGATGGTGCGCTCAATGTTCAGTTCTGGTTTCACGTCGGCCACAATATTTGGCCTTTTTACCGACATTTGATGGATGTCCTTCAGGGCCAGACGTTAACAGTACTGGTGGCGCTGAGCAGACTAAAAGGGTCTGACTACTTTTACATGCCACACTTTTCAGATTTATGTTGTAAAACCATTTGAAAACCACGTCTGTGGGTTTACCGGCTGCAATCCCAATAAAACACGCTGAAGTGTGTTTCCTGTATATTGGTGTGTGATGATATTTTAACCTCGCTCCAATCATTTTCAGTTCCACGTGGACAAGAAGGGCAGAGTGAGCTACGGTCAGACCGACATGCTCATCCATGTGGTCAACAATCAGACCAACACCATCCTGGATGTGGAAAGGTCTTTTATCCCCCCGGTTCCCCTTTAAAGCCTTACTGTCACCCAGCTTGTGGTGGGTAAGGCCTGCGTGTTAACCGCGCTCCGTCTGCGTGTCTTCAGAGTCATCAAAATGATCGACGAGAACAAGGAGCAGCTGAGGAACCTGTTCCGGACCTACAACGTGGTGGACGTCCAGCCCGCCGTTGGCGACCAGCTGCCCGACGACATCTCCACCCTGCAGGTGAGTGTGGAGCCGCAGCCTCCCGCCGCGCCCACGCGCCCCGGGAGCCGCGCTCACGGCTCTTCTCTCCTCGCCTCTCGCAGCTGGTGATCATCATCCTGGCCGTGCTGCTGTGCTTGGCGGGGATCCTGTTCGTGACGATGAACTGGCATTATCGCAGAGTGTAAGAATCCCTTTGAGCCGTAGCAGATGTGTTCGGAAACAGGGAGTGGCTTAAAAGCAGCCGAGGAGCACATGTTTTAGCAGTCTGTGCTGCAGCGTAACTCTCTCATCTTCTCGTGATGTTTCTCCTGTCAGGCACCAGAGGAAGCTTAAAGCCATCGTTGCAGGATCCACAGGTGAGCGGGGTGGGTGTTGTTTTACAGACAGGACCATCTCGGGACAAATGCTCAGCAGACTGTCACGCTCTTTGCTTTCTGCAGGAAACCAGGGCCTCATGGACATCCTGGACATGCCAAACACCAACAAGTACTCGTTTGAGGGGTGAGGAACGCATCCAAGGAGCCCAGAGGGGCCCGCCCTCTTTGTCAGTGTGGGACTATAAGTGTTTTTAGAGCATAAATCATTTTCATCCCACATTATTTAGCTGTTCATGTGTTGCTTTTACAGATTACTTACAGATTTATCCCAGTAGATACAGTTGAAAGGTTGGCCTTCTTGCCGTGGTGCTGCATATCCGACAAGGTGAGACCCAGCTGAGCAGCAAAGTGACGCTCCTGTGCCGTCTCCCTCCTCAGAGCCAACCCGGTGTGGATGGACCCGTTCTGCCGTAACCTGGAGCTGGCTGCACAGGCCGAGCACGAGGACGACCTGCCGGAGAACCTGAGTGAGATCACCGACCTGTGGAACAGCCCGGCACGCACGCACGTCAGTCCCGACGTCCGCCGGGCGTCTCTCACCACAGCCGTTTGTCCACTTTACGTAGAGTTTAGACATCTATACATCCTCAGCTTGACATTCAGAGGAGCTTTTGCTGTTATGGATTTATTTTGAATTGTCCTTTTTCCAGGAAGATTAACAAAAGATTGCTCATTTACACACGTTCACCGTCAGTAATATTGGGATAAATGTCCTTCAGCTTTTGGAAGATATCAACCAGCTTCTGGTGTAATTATAGCTTAAGATTTGAAACCCCCCACAGCATGATGCTTCCATTCATTAATGCACTTTGGCTAATCGTCAACATTTCCTCCAAAAGGCTTCCAGATGGGCAGCTTCAAGCTTTTAGAGCTATTCTGGTCGAGGTGCTTCTTCTTGGTAGGCGTTCCCTCAGTCCACGGTGCTCTTAACCTGGCTTCACCGTAGACGGAGGCGCTGGTCCAGCAGTTTATACCAAGCTCAGGTCTTGGTTGTTCCTAAACCGTCTAATCCAGTGTCCGAAATTAACTTCCTGGTTCACCGGCCTTGTTGGCCGGTAGACGTAAAAAATTACCGGCCAAGCATATTTTTTTACCAGCCAAAGTAATTCTGACTGACGCCTGCTGAATATCTCCACATAACCCCTCTACGTAATTAGCCTGAGCTAAAGGCTAGCTGTTAGCAAACGGACATGACGTAGCTGCTGTAGCTCTTGCGTCACCTCCAGTGTTTGTGTACATTTGTTGTCATACGAGCTGAAAGCAGAGGAACATAAAGAAGCGTCCACCCAAATGATGACTGGAATACACAATTTATTTGGTACAAACATTTACTCGCCATGTGGCAGCTAGCTCTCTGAAATTTACTCTCCAAACGGAAAACTGACTCGCATTTGGCATCTGGCGAGTTTTAATTTCGGAGGGGGACGGTTTGTTTCCATCAGCTGAAAGTCGGGTTCATTCGGTTGTTCCTGCCCGACAATGATCCCACGCACATTAAAATGGAAGAAGCTGGCTAAGGCTAAGCTACTGGAAAGGCCCCGGCCTCAACTCTTAGTGAGCCGTGCTTTAAGTGCCTGAACACAAGTAACTTCAGTTCAGATTGCCCTTACAGACTCAGATACTTAGAGCCCACATTAATGTGTGTGGAGGGGACCCAGTGGTTGGAGAAAGACAATCAGGGCTCAGACATTCAGCATCCTGAATGACTTTATATGCCGTTGACGTCCATGACGAGTGCGTTTGGTTTCCCTCACAGGGCACCTTCGGCCGCGAGCCTCAAGCGAGGCCAGAGGATGATCGCTACCTGCGGGCAGCCATACAGGAGTACGACAACATCGCCAAGCTGGGTCAGATTATGAGGGAAGGGCCCATCAAGGTGAGGAACATCATGGGTTATTCATTAGACACCCTCCCTGACCCCAGTCAACCAGCACTGAGCAGCGGAGGAATCCCCAGGCTGTTGGTGCGGGGGGGGGGGGGGGCAGCTGCTGTACGTGTTGACTGGGTGTGCTGGGTGGAGTCACAGATCTGAGTCTGATCCAAACCACCCTCCTGCCAGGGTTCTCTGCTCAAGGTGGTTCTGGATGACTACCTGAGGCTGAAAAAGCTCTTTGCAGCGCGGCTCGTCACCGTGTCCACCAGGGAGGGAGACCAGTCGTCGGTTACTGAGGTGGGCCGACCTATCAGCCGCCGCCGCTCAGGCGGACCTGGCTCCTCCTCTGAGTCCCTCCCTGACCTTCTGACCTTTTCACCACTGCTTCTTCACGGCTGCCCTGAACCAGACTCCACGTCGGATGGAGTCTGGTCTTTTCAAAGATCTGTCAGAAACCTTTCTGTCCCCCTCGGCTGGAGACACTCACTCTTTTAAATCTTGGTCTGTTGGAACAGATTCTTCTCCGATACCTCTACTAATCTACATTTCAGCTGTGTCCTTTTACCGACCTGGTTTACTCTGATAAAACAACTGCTGTCACTTTTTCCTAACATCTTTGTTTTCACTTATGAGAAAAAGAAGAGTACACACCCTTTCATTTCTGGAGTTCAACCTATCAGGACATGAAACGATCTGATCTACACCAGGTTATAAATGGCTTCAAATCTAACCACAAGCGTCCAAAAACACTCTGGTTCCAAACTGTCGCTATTTATTTAACAAAGATGAGGCCAAAATGGAAAGTACACCTTTGCTGGTTCTGTAGGATCTAAAAAAAGAAAGTGGTACACAAGTAAGGCTAATTAAAACAATGAATTGGTCTTCAGGAGGTCTGAACAATTATGAAAGTACCAGTTTTAGCCAGTTTGCTCCGGTTAAAAGTACCAACACAACGCCAGGCATCAGCAACGACCTCAGAAAAGCAACTTTTGTTTGTTCCAGGCAACATAACCTGCGTCTTTCTACTCTGAGGAATATTGTTCACAAGTGGAAACCATTTAGGAGAGCTGACGACGTTCCCAGGAATGGAGGCCTCAGCATATTCCCTGTAAACAGGAAGTAGTGGTTGGACGGTGCAAATAAGCGTGGCATGGACGTGGGCAACCGACTGCTGGGTGTTCATCAGAAAGACAGCCGGGGGGGGAGAAACTTTACTAGCAGTCTGTAGGGCTGAAGTTAAAAGTCTATACTGGTGTGTCCAGGATGTGTTGGGTCTGCAGAGATGTTAGCTGCCCTCATCCTGACCTTTGACCTGTAGAAGCCCTGGATGGAGGGGAGGTCAGCCCTGATGATCCTCTCTGCAGACCTGATTGTTCGTTGCAGTCTG
This sequence comes from Fundulus diaphanus, assembly GCA_037039145.1. Taxonomy (NCBI): domain Eukaryota; kingdom Metazoa; phylum Chordata; class Actinopteri; order Cyprinodontiformes; family Fundulidae; genus Fundulus; species Fundulus diaphanus. The sequence goes on along the minus strand of CM073121.1, from coordinate 54,364,768 downwards.
GACCCGTTATTGCTGTAGACAGTTGGTCCTAATCTCAGTTTTTTTCTGTTCTTGGCCTCATCTCTGTCTAACAAATCACTATAATTAGATGCTTATATTCTCAGAGCCTTGGTAGGACCAGAGCAATTTAACACACTCTGATAGGAGAAACCTCAGACGTGGAAAGGAGTGTGCGTCATCTCACAGCTAACCTCGTTTTACTGACGCTCTTCTCCTCCGTCTCTCACAGCTGATCCAGAGTGACCTGGACGAGGAGGAGGACGAGCACCTGGGCGGCGGACCGGGCAACCTGCGCTTCAAGCACAAGCTGCCGGTGGAGTTAAAGGGTCCCGAGGGCGTGCACGTGGTCCACGGCAGCACGGGCACGCTCCTGACCTCCGACCTCAACAGCCTGCCGGAGGACGACCAGCGGGCCCTGGCTCGCTCTCTGGAGGCGCTGAACGCAGACGGCGGCTCGTACTCGGAGAGGAACGCCCGCACCGAGTCCGCCAAGTCCACCCCGATGCACCGGCACAAGGACGGGGACGCGCTGTCCGGGAGTCCCCTGGAGATCACCGAGTTATGACTAGCCGAGGCCTCGCTGGTCTGAGGGCAGCCGTCGCTGGTGTGTGTCCTTGTGCCTCGGCGCCACCGTCCTGGGAAGGACCGCAGTGTTTGTAGTCCGGGGAAACCCATCAGCCGGCGCATCGGTGAACCATCCAGCAACACCGGGCGGCTTTGACCGGCTCTGATGTGGAAGAAGGACGCCTGTCGTCAGCAGGACCAAAGATTTCCCTGAACGAGAAGGACCGGGCCTCTCTGGGGGAGCATTTGCTCCAACCAGGACCTTAAACCCATCCGTAAGGCGCCTCATCGTCCTTTTTAAACCGACGCCTGGACTGCAGACACTCGCACAAACGCACACAAACCGGACTCCACACACTCAGACCAGCAGATGGCCACTAAAGGGAGACTGAGAGCTGAATAGTTTCAGGGGGTTGTTTTGGCGGCGTGGCGCAGTCAGCGTAGCGCGGGAACAGCAGCAGATATGACTCTTATTTGTTTGGAAACGGTTTCAGCTAAATGTGGAACTTTGTTGATTGTTTTTGCTGAGATTTCAGAAGAGTCAAAGAAGAGTTAAGAAAAATGTGAAAAAACGCGAACATATCCAGCAGACTTCCCAAACAAAACGGACGATCATTCTGGAGGTGAAGGACAAAAAAAAAACACAAAGGTTTTATGAAAAAGGAACTTAAATATTTCTAAAAAACAAATTACTGATTTTCTAGAAGACGGCAAAGCGCCCAGTGACTTTACACTGCCACGCGGAGGAGGCAAAGTCATGCTCAAAGCGAGAAATCTTTCATTTATTTTTATTTTTGTATCAAAAAAAAAAAAAACATATTGAATTAAAAGATATTTTTTAAGAAAAAAATGTTCTTACCAAAACAGCAAACAAGGAAGTAATGTTGGATGTTTGGCGTACGAGTATCTAGTGCTATGGTGACATGTCCGTTTGTTTGCCTCGTATAACAGATGTTTCCGTTGAGTGGTGTGTAATGGGGAGAAGAAAAAAAAAGCTTTTTTATTCCTGTTTTGTAAGTTTTTGTTTTTTTAAATTGTTGTCGCCAGCCATGAGATCTGTGTTGGGAAATGTTGTGGGATGATCTGTGCTAATTAAATATGCAACAGTCTCTGATCTTAATGTGACGCCTGACGCACCACAGCGAATGAAACACTGAACATTTGCAGCCATTATGATCCATAAAGCAAAGTTTTACACTTCTGGACGTCCTACTAATTACAGATACATCTCAATAAATACCTGCAAACTAGATTTATTTCAGGGATCCATTACACACAGTACAGGCATAGGTTTTATTATTAATACCTGACTTATAGCTGAAATTTTATTCATTTATTCAGTTAATTTGGAGATAACAGACCAGGATTATTTATCTATTTATGATTTATCTGAATTTAACCCTCTAACTTAGGAGGAATAATGTATTAAATTCAGTGTAGAGCAGTAAACTTTAACAAGCAGCACCAGAACAGCAGCTATGAAATGCTGCCCCCTGGTGGCCACCAGCATACACACTGCAGACATGAAACATCAACACCGGCTCTCAGACCAACTCCTTCCTTTTATTGTTTGGGTCACATAGAAAAGTTTTCATGAGGAAACGGAGCGAAGAGTCGGTTCTTTGCAGCTCGGACTCATCGGCTCGTTATCGGTGCTGTTGCCACCGTGGTTCCGGTTATTGTCATTTTCTTCAACGTCCGGTTTAACTGTAAAGGAAAGGACCAAAATAAAACATTTATTTTTAAATATCGGGGTGAAAAAATAAAAAATCGGATTTTATAGAATAAAACCGCTTCAGAAAATTCAGACGTATTAAACCTTGTGGATGTCCACTTACTTCCTCAAACTTGTGGATCTGTCTGATGAAAAAGTCTCCGTACCGACGAGCAACTTTGGTGTCGGCGATGTGGATCATGTCCTGCAGGAGAGGAACGAACCTCACAGAATAAACACAAAACCTTTTGTCTGCAGTAAAATATCAGACTTCTGCTGGGACTTCTCTCCGTCTGTGTTTACGGTGCTTTTGCAATTTGGAATTTACAGAGCTGGGAAAAAGGTTTTACCCCCTTTTTTTCCTCTAACTTCAATGTTTCACATCAACAAATCCATTAAATAAAAAAAGCAGCTTTCAAATGATGATTTTACTCATTAAGGAGGAAAAAAGCCACCCAAACCAACCTGCCCCTCTGGTAAAAAGTAATTGCACCACCTTGTTAAATCAATATGTGATTAAAGCTGAGCTCAATTACTCAGACCTGCAGATATTAAAAATGACAAATATAACCTCGCTAACAGCTGAAGGAGCTCAAAAAGCATCACATCTTAAGAAAAAAAGAATAGAAATGAGCATCTGTCAGTGTGAAAATGATTTTAAAAGCTCCTTTCTAAGACTTTGGGTCTCCAGCGAACCAGAATCAGAACCAGAATCCAGAGCCTCGTTAGTGACAGACAGGTGGGCTCACTAACGGAGCTCTGGGTTGGTCTGGACTTCACTGTAGACCAGACGCTGTAGCAGGACATTAAACACGGCGTTCATAACCAGAACATTTCTGCAGAGCGGGTCAAAATCCTCCGTGGTGTCAGAGACTCAGAGTCAGGTCCAGAAAAAGGTGGCACAGCTGGTCTTTAGGGTCAGGCTGGTTTGTTTTGCCCACCTCCTCCACAGAGTGACACCAGAATCTAAAAACTGCCTTTTTCATTTACTCAGGTCGTTTTAATCCAGCAATAAAACTCATCTGTTGACCGTAAACAACATAAAAAAGCCAAACCCGATGAAAGCTGAGGAGGTAGGCGCCTTGTCACACCGCGGCGCTTTTAGCACCCTCACCTTATCAATGTAGAAGTCGACCTCAGACGCGGACTGGAACTCTCCTTCCAGCGCCGAGATGCCGCTGGTCCACACCAGGTTCTTCATCTTGTGCTTGAAGACCAGCAGCTGGATGCGGAACTCCTGCTCCGTCATGTCCAGGAAGCCGGCCAGTTTGGCCACGGGCATGGTGGTGTAGAGCTTCAGGAAGCTGTGGGCGCGGTCACACGGCTTTTAACGGCTACGCCAACGACAGCAGAGAGGAACGATGCAGAACACGCAGAGATGAATACCTGCGGATGGTGGAGAGCTGAGCCTGCTGCTGCACCTCCTCAGCAAAGACCTTCAGCTGCTGCTGGAAGGGCTCCTTGTGGTAGTTGGGGTGCACGTTGTCGTAGTTTGGCACCACCGGGGACAGGAACTTGGGACAGGCGAAGCTGAAGAGCTCCTCAAACACCTGCAGATCTCTGAAAGGGAAGCAGGACAACAGCATGAAGAAAGGACGGGCGGCTCCAGATCTACTGGAGTGGAGTGGCTGGAGGGACCTTCTAAAACGGAGACGCACCGACCAGGAGGAGATCGTTGACCTCTGGAAGAACGTTAGAGTATTAGAGCGGATGCTTTTATTACCATAAAAACAGGGTAAATGATTACAGCGTTCTAACACTAGCGTTAGCATCTAGCTGCTGGTGTTGCAGGATGAACGCCTCTCTCTATTCCCCAGAGAAGGTACCTGCTAACCGGACCTCAGCTGTTCCAACGGGCCGCCAACGTGTCCAGACAGGACAGAAGGTTCAGAATAATAACAGAAGAACTCTGCAGTAATCTGGTCAGCCTGCCTGTTATATGCTGGTGAAGATTCTCAGTCATCCAGGTCATCATCATTACAAAAAAGTTATAAAAAACAAAACAACTGGACTGTTTTTTTCTGAAGTTTGAAGACGTTTCGCTTCCCATCCAGAAAGTTTTCTCAATTCAAAAGTCTGTAGTGTGGAGCTCTAGGCTTTATTTTATTGCCCAAAAAGACTTGTTCTGGCTTAGATAAGCCAGATAAGATCCTCACCGTCATGCAGGCGATCACAACATCTCCCCTGTAAGCCAGGCCACGATGACCCTAATGACTCCCCATTACTAAGGAGGGACCGGTTTAGGTTTATTTGCATGTTATCTAAGCCAGAACAAGGCCTTTTGGGCAATAATATAAAGCTTGGAACTTAACACTACTCCAGATATTTGAATTGAGAAAACTTTCTGGATGGGAAGTGAAAACGTCTTCAAACAGTCCAGTTGTCCACTTTTTTTGGAAAGTCCCCTTCCTCTTTTTTAAACCCCTCTGATACCAGAGGGCGGCGTCGTCACCATCCAGTAGTGTGTGACGTGTTCAGGGGACCAGAGACCCGCTGCTCACCACTCAGGGTGGACGGTGGTGAACTTCAGAATCAGAAATACTTTAATAATCCCAGAGAGAAATTACTTTTGTTACATGCTCCAGATACACACACACACATTTATTTATTTATTTTTTATTTAATTTATATATATATATATATATATATATATATATATATATATATATATATATATATATATATATATATATATATATATATATATATAAATAAATTATATGTGATAGTGATTTGTGCAAGAACAGTACAAAGAATGAATAAATGTCAATTACAGAGGGGGGGTGTCTGAATCACTTAACTTCAGCCTCCGGCCAGAGGTCCACCATCAGGTCTACCATCAGGTCACCATCAGGTCTACCATCAGGTCACCATCAGGTCACCATCAGGTCCACCATCAGGTCACCATCAGGTCTACCATCAGGTCACCATCAGGTCTACCATCAGGTCTACCATCAGGTCTACCATCAGGTCACCATCAGGTCTACCATCAGGTCTACCATCAGGTCCACCATCAGGTCACCATCAGGTCACCATCAGGTCACCATCAGGTCACCATCAGGTCTACCGTCAGGTCTACCGTCAGGTCTACCATCAGGTCACCATCAGGTCCACCATCAGGTCCACCATCAGGTCCACCATCAGGTCCACCATCAGGTCTACCATCAGGTCTACCAACAGGTCTACCAACAGGTCCACCATCAGGTCTACCATCAGGTCACCATCAGGTCACCATCAGGTCTACCATCAGGTCTACCATCAGGTCTACCATCAGGTCCACCATCAGGTCACCATCAGGTCTACCATCAGGTCACCATCAGGTCTACCATCAGGTCTACCATCAGGTCACCATCAGGTCACCATCAGGTCTACCATCAGGTCTACCGTCAGGTCTACCATCAGGTCACCATCAGGTCCACCATCAGGTCCACCATCAGGTCTACCATCAGGTCACCATCAGGTCCACCATCAGGTCTACCATCAGGTCTACCATCAGGTCTACCATCAGGTCTACCATCAGGTCACCATCAGGTCTACCATCAGGTCTACCATCAGGTCCACCATCAGGTCACCATCAGGTCTACCATCAGGTCACCATCAGGTCTACCATCAGGTCCACCATCAGGTCCACCATCAGGTCCACCATCAGGTCCACCATCAGGTCCACCATCAGGTCACCGTCAGGTCTACCATCAGGTCACCATCAGGTCCACCATCAGGTCCACCATCAGGTCCACCATCAGGTCCACCATCAGGTCTACCAACAGGTCTACCAACAGGTCTACCAACAGGTCCACCATCAGGTCTACCAACAGGTCTACCAACAGGTCCACCATCAGGTCTACCAACAGGTCCACCATCAGGTCACCATCAGGTCTACCATCAGGTCTACCATCAGGTCTACCATCAGGTCACCATCAGTTCTACCATCAGGTCTACCATCAGGTCACCATCAGGTCACCATCAGGTCACCATCAGGTCTACCATCAGGTCTACCATCAGGTCTACCATCAGGTCTACCATCAGGTCTACCATCAGGTCACCATCAGGTCACCATCAGGTCACCGTCAGGTCACCGTCAGGTCACCGTCAGGTCACCATCAGGTCACCATCAGGTCACCATCAGGTCCACCATCAGGTCCACCATCAGGTCTACCATCAGGTCTACCATCAGGTCTACCATCAGGTCTACCATCAGGTCACCATCAGGTCCACCATCAGGTCCACCATCAGGTCCACCATCAGGTCTACCATCAGGTCTACCATCAGGTCTACCAACAGGTCTACCAACAGGTCCACCATCAGGTCTACCATCAGGTCTACCAACAGGTCCACCATCAGGTCACCATCAGGTCTACCATCAGGTCTACCATCAGGTCTACCATCAGGTCTACCATCAGGTCCACCATCAGGTCTACCATCAGGTCTACCATCAGGTCACCATCAGTTCTACCATCAGGTCTACCATCAGGTCCACCATCAAGTCACCATCAGGTCACCATCAGGTCTACCATCAGGTCTACCATCAGGTCTACCATCAGGTCTACCATCAGGTCTACCATCAGGTCTAGCTCTCAGCGCACCGTCAGCTCTAAACAGCTCTTACCCTTTCTGCATGCGCAGCATCTTGTCTCCGTACTTCTCCCTCAGCTGGGTGTGGATGCTCTCGTCGATGCGCATGGGGTACATGGTGAGAGCGATGGCCAGGAGGCCGTGCATCTGCTCGTTCTGCTTATTGATCTGAAAACGGTTCAGAGAGCAACGTTTCACTCTGATCATGTGAAAGGGTTCAAGTTAAAAACCTCTACTCCATGAATGACCCTGCTGACCATCTCGTATTTGTAAGTGGACCTCTGGAACATGTTCCTCGTCCTCTGGATGTAGAGAAGGATGTTGGCGAACACGCGGATGGCGTCCTGGTAGCGCCGCATCATCAGGTAGGCGAAGCCTACGTAGTAGTAGGTGGTGATCTGGCACTCCGGCACGCGGGAGTACATGCTCTGCAGGACAGAGGGGGTCAGTCATCTACACGTCTACCTGACGTCCGTTTATACACCGTAACAAGCTCTCGTCTCACCTTCTTGTTGAGCTCAATGTTCTCCAGGACCTTGATGGCCTGGTAATAATCTCCCAGCAGCGAGTGCAGCCTCAGGAGGCCCACCAGGCTGAAGTAGCCCAGCATCTTGTACAGGGAGTGACGTCCGTACTCTCCGGCCACGCTCTCTGGGTCCCCTGCAGCCAACAAACCGGTCAGCGCTGACAGACTAAAGCCAGACGTACACTGTACCAGTTTTTGCCCTTTTTGGGGCGATTCTTCAGTCCTGTGAGAGTTTTTTGGATCAGCGTAGTGTCGTATAGAGGGGGTAATAAGGGGCGATCAGCCTCTCACCACCACCTCCTGATCAGGAGTCGACGGTCGGATTAAAAATCAAACATATCTGATGGTGAGCGCCTCCTGCTGTTGAAGCAGAGCTACGAGCCGATTTCCCCCAACCTCGCGCACTGAGCATGTGCAAACAAGGAAATTCTTCTTCTCAGAGGAAAACAGGAGCGGAGAGAAGCATGAAGGCGGTACGTGTTAGGGCTGCACAATTAATCGCATTTGCAATATAATCGCATATAATCGCAATTTAACAAAACGCAATTTCCAAATCGCAGAGGTCAGCAATTTATGGCTACGTAACAATTAGTGAATCAGACGCGTCCTTTAGGTGTCAGTAAAATGTTTAAAGTGGGTTTGCCTCCACATGGAAGGAAGAGAGCTGCAGCAGTGAGATAATCTAATTTTATTACTTGTTTCAGAGTTTATATAATTATACTGTTTTACCAGAAACTTTCAGGAATCTGACCACAGCATTAAGTTCTGGTCAATAAGTTTAATACACAGACTTGTTGGTTGCACTTTATGTTCAACAAGGATTGATGACCAAATAAATTAAAAGCTGTTCTCTTGAGAGAACAGTCCTGATAGAGAGCTGAGCCAAAAGGCGAAGCTCTCGATTTACCGGTCGATCTACGTTCCTACCCTCATCTATGGTCACGAGCTTTGGGTGGTGACCGAAAGAACGAGATCCCGGATACAAGCGGCTGAAATGAGTTTTCTCCGTAGTGTGTCTGGGCTCTCCCTTAGAGATAGGGTGAGGAGCTCAGTCATCCGGGGAGGACTCAGAGTAGAGCCGCTGCTCCTCCACGTCGAGAGGAGCCAGTTGAGGTGGCTCGGGCATCTGGTCAGGATGCCTCCTGGACGCCTCCCTGGTGAGGTGTTCCGGGCACGTCCCACCGGGAGGAGGCCCAGGGGAAGACCCAGGACACGCTGGAGGGACTATGTCTCCCGGCTGGCCTGGGAACGCCTTGGGATTCCTCCTGAGGAGCTGGCCCAAGTGGCTGGGGAGAGGGACGTCTGGGCCTCCCTACTGAAGCTGCTGCCCCCGTGACCCGACCCCGGATAAGCGGAAGAAGACGGACGGACGGCTGTTCTCTTGAATAATATTCTGATTAATAAAAACGTTAAAAGTCCTTGTTTTAAATAGTCCTTGTTTAAAACATCTTTATCTAGAGGCCATTTTTGTTGCTTGTGGTTAATGCAGAGAAAAGTCACAATCAAATCGTAATTTTGGTTGAAATAAATCGTAGGCAGAACGCAATCATTTCTGCTCCGAGTTTAGACGCTGTGGGTCTTTTAGCGCCTTATCTGCACAGCGATGAAACAGATTGATTTGTTCTTGGTATATGTTTAAAAAGACATGATAAATTACACCGGAAAAAAAAAAAATCGCAATATTAAGAAAAGAAAAAATTGCAATTAGATTATTTTCCAAAATGGTTCAGCCCTGGTAGGTGTGACATGGAGTCAAACTACGGAGGAGCAACTCGTAGAATTACCAGGGCAGCGTTTTGTTTAAGTGAGCCTCATATTTAACAGAGAGCATCGACACTTCAGCCTTTTTCTTCTTCTACTGTTGACGTTTGGCTTTCGGATAGAGGAGTCCGAGTAGCGCCATCTCTCTACGGCGCTGAGTCTGACGTGGTTTTAGACGTACAGTGTGAGCAGTCAGATCATCAGAGTGTCGGGTCATACAGTGAGAACAGATGGAGAGCTGGGAACTTTTAAACCCTGAGGCTTCATCGTACAGTTTGAGTTGAATCTCAGGACGACTGAAAACATCGTACAGTGTACGCCCGGCTTCACATCAGCTACATTTCCTTCATTTAAACTTTCAGTGACGTATTTAGAGCCTCCAATCATCTAATCTTCTGCAGCCTGCTGTAGCAGACCAGGGCGGGACTCCTACCTCCGCTGGTGTAGATCTCCAGCTGCCGGTTGATGTTGCTCTTGTCCACCAGGGAGTGGAGGACATTGAGGACACTGTGGACGTTCCAGATCTTTGGGTTGTTCCTTAGGAACTCGATCTCCTCCTCTGACTTTTTGGCCGTCTTGCAGCGGTACTGACTGAAGGACTGGAACTGTGGGGGGAAGGAACAAATCTAGCCTTTATTCCACCAACATCACAGCCTCTACCTCCACCCCGTGGTGACGGTGTGGATCACCTGGTAGATGAACTCATCGATGATGTCCCACAGCCACTGGTTGGGCAGCTCCAGAGGGGCAGGCCCGTCTGCATCTGTTTACAGTCACACATTCTCAGAACTGCAGTTTTATTTTAGCAGCGATGCTGAAAACGGGACTAAAACAGCAGCTTACTGAGGATGTAGTTGAAGAGGTTGCAGTAATTGTAGTAGGACTCGAACCTCTGCTCTAAGGTGGGTCCCCCCTGGTTAGAAACAGACAGGATCATGGTCAGCAGACATCAGAACGGCTCGGCTATCGTCTCCGGGTTACTGCTGGGGTCGTGCTGGTACTCACGCTGACTTTAGCGTAGATGTGTCTGTAATAGAGCTCCTTGTAGAGGATGAGGAACACGGCATCTGTGCGAAGGGCAAAAACATCTTTAGCGTTGGCCGTTCTTTAGGAAAACGTGAAACAGCGATTGGGTGGAGGATGGTGCTGCAGAGGCTCTGAAAGGCTGCTTAGCTTGTCTCCTCTCTGCCAGTTATCTTTAATTTATCTAACATGATTAATCGTCGTCGTTAGCAGATCACTAAAGCGAGGAACCGACTGGACGACGCTCTCACCGTTGCCAACGAGCGACGCGATGCCTTCAGCCTCAGGCCAGGGGGACGTCTTGAAGAAGCGCTCAGTCAACTTGTTCCAGCTGATCAGAAGCAAAAATCCCATAAAGATCAGCTTCAGTGCCGGCGAACAAACAAACACACACACACCTCTCCTCGGCGGCCAGGCTCACCTGTTCTCGTAGACGTCCTGGATCTCGTAGATCTTCTGCTCGATGCTCTCGCTGGACACGCGGCTGGACTGCAGCTCGTACACCTTCTGGTCGATCAGGTCCGAGATGGTTTTGTGAAAGTACTGCAGGAAGTTCTTGATCACCTCCGGAATGACGTGGTAGGTCTGCTGCTCGTACTGCCTCTCGTACGCCAGGTCGGCTTTAGGATCACCTGCGGACAGAAGGCGCCGGCCAACTTCACTTAGAGCCACTCCAGCGGAGTGCAAGCTTCTGTTTTCACTAATTCAGTATAAAAAGAGAAACTCTTAGATTGTATTTTAGGCGTCTATTTCTGTTTTGATGATTATGGCTAACAGCAAATGAAACCAAATATAACTGGATTATTACAGCTATAGCTGTGATCTCATGGTCATCAACACACATATTAGAAGCTGTCGTCGTTTCTTGAAGCGGACTACAGCATCAGTGCCTTTTAATCTCTCCCAACATCCTGATCCAGTTGCTCGTGGATTTTCTTTGTGCAGCACTTTGTCCTTCCACTCAACTTTCCATTAATATGCTTGAACACAGCAGTCAGTGTCTGCTCCGGGTCGGGGAGGATGTGCCGCCCCTAGTGGAGGAGTTTAAGTTTCTCTGGTCCTTTTAGTGAATGAGGGAAAGATGAAGCGGGAGATCTATAGACAGATAGGTGCTGCGTCTCCCGTGAAGCGGGAGCTGTTCCGGGCACGTCCCACCGGGAGACCCAGGACACGTTGGAGGGACTATGTCTCTCGGCTGGCCTGGGAACGCCTTGGGATTCCCCCGGAGGAGCTGGCCCAGGTGGCTGGAGAGAGGGACGTCTGGGCCTCCCTACTGAAGCTGCTACCCCCGCGACCCGACCCCGGATAAGAGGAAGAAGATGGATGGATGGAGATGGATGGACAGCAGTCAGAACTGCCGGCTTCTTTAACTATGATCTGTGTCTCTTCTTGTGACTGTCTGCTGAATGAGGGTCTTTACTAAACAATGCTGTAATAAAACTGTCTGCTGGTCATCACATGTTATATTTGGGTCATCTGAAAGCCATAAACATGACAATTAATAGAAATAAATCGCTAAAAAAAAAGGAAAAAAAAGAAATAAATCGCTAAACATGACCATTAAACATGATCACTGATCCTAATGAATTCATGCAGTGAGTTTCCACTTTGAATAGAAACATTTTTAAATCAATTAAGATTTTCGGAAATAAACTGAACTTAACATCCATTAAATCGTTTTTAAACAATGAAAATCAAACGTGACCATCAAAACACTCAAAAATATGACCAAATAACGTGTAATATTTACCTGTGTGCAGATCGTATTCGTAAGGATCGTACTGTGGAGAGAAATGTCATTCAATCATTTAGCAGAAGCGATAATATCCGTCATGCTAATAGTGACCAGCAGCTCAAGCTTCACTGGACAAACACCCAGACGCCTGAAAACCAGCCACCAGACATCAGAAACTACCCACAGACACAGAAATGTCCGTTAGCAGCACAGCGGCTCTCATGCTAGCTGCCGGCTGTTAGCGCTGCGGCTAGCAGCTAGCATACAGCTAGCTAGGCGGTTAGCTATGCGGCTAACGTCAGTATGTAGGTCAGAAATGTCGCTAAAGTAGTTTAGAAGCGCGTCGGACGAACCTTGACGGTGACTTCCTCCTCTTCGTGGTACGACATGGTTCTGATATCAGTCCGAACCCGTTCAGTTACTGAGACAAGCGGCCAGCAGCGTGACCCGACAAGCTAACGCCGCTAAACCACGCAGCAAGGGAAGGAAGCGGAAACAGGGCGTCGTGACGTGAGGAGGAACCGCGGCGGCGGAGGATCATCGGAAATGTAGTAGCAAAGCGCTGTACGCAACAAACAGTATAAATAACAACAAACACACAACACGGATTAAGAATAATTAAAAATAATAAAAGTAAAAACACTGAAAACTTCTATTACTAATTAAAGGCAATGTAATTATAAATCTGTCCTTTGTCTGATAAATTCTCTTTACTTTTCTTTTTACAGACATTCAGAAGCAACTTGAGCCAAACTCTGCGCCTCTTTCATTTACATCCAGATTTAATTCAGCAGAGAAAGTTTACAAAACGTTCTCTTTAACGTAATTCATCAAATAAAACATTATGCTGAAGGCTGAACCTGCACAAAGCGCTGTTTGTGGTCCGCCGGTCAGGCAGTACCGGAAGTCACCGTCAGGTGGCGTCAAAGCAGCAGCAGGGTGGCGTCCTAACGGGACGGACGCGTTCAGCTTTCCAGGTGAACCTTCAGGTGAAGCGCTTTAGCTTCAGATACTACCTGAGCATTCTTCACACCTAACAGAGGCTCCTGTGGACTTATTATGGGCTGGAGGATCGGAGCCATCATGGAGCAAAATGGCGCGTTATTTTAGAGTCTAGATGTAAGACTGCTGCATAACTTTTCTAGGATATTCAGGACATTAATATCTCAAAAAATTTGAGTTTTCACCTTTTGGGTAAAATGTAGCTTCTGGTATTATATTTTTTTCATCCACTAAGTTGGGTTTTAAGGAAAAAACTGCAGGTTTGCATGAATTGGATGAAGGACAAGAATACCTGAGGTTCTGGCTGGCCTACCACCAGCAGCAGACCCTGCCTCCTACCTCCTGCCTCCTACCTCCTGCCCACCGGCTGCGCAGCTGCCTGCGTGAGCTACCTGCCCGATAAGGAATCTGCTCCATAGAAAGTATGGAGGGAAAGGGGTGTGGAAGCTGAATCTGAAAGAGGAGAAAAGAGAGAGAGAGAGAGGGGGAACACACGGAGGGAGGGGGGGAGGTCAGGGCTGCGGGGGGGTTTATTACTCTGCCAGACGTAAGGAGAGTTTCTACAGAAGCGGGTTGGCAGAAGAAAACAAGGAAACGGAGCGAGACCAACCAGCAGCGCGGTTCTGTTCCTCACAGGTACTTTCCGCAACAGGCAGAGTGGTTTTTCAGCTCCTTTCCCCCCCTCGCCTTTCTCCACGAACATTTTTCTGGTGCTGGAGGGACGGACGTCCGCGCAGTGGAGCGCAGGGGATTTTGGACCGTGCGTAATTCTGGAGAGTTTGTGTTGTTGCGCTGCGTCAGGATGCGCGTCTGGCCGCTGCTGGCTCTCCTCTGCCTGATGTGCGCAGGACGCGCTCAGAAGTTCTCCGCTCTCACGGTATGAAGCCGCAACTGTCACACCACGTTTCACATTCTGGGGGGAAAAAAGCCTTTTTTACATTTAGATGGCGATTTGAAAACCCCACAAATCTAGTTTTACAGACAATTATTACACAAGACCATTAAAAAACGGCTTCTAAATACAGGAATGTTTGCCTAAGGGAAGTCTGTCCAGATTGCTGCCTCGTTGCTGTGTGGCAGGTAAGGTGCCACCTGGCTGTTAAAGCAGGTGTTGGTGCTGTTGGTGGTGCAGGCAGGTTCTACGTCCTCCTGGAAAATGAGATCAGCATCTCCATTAAGCTCGTCAGCAGAAGGAAGCATGGGTAGGAGGCTGCGGTGACTTTGAACCTGATAAAACCCAGCAGCCCAACACCAGCAGGTGACCTGGCTCCACACCTCACCTCTAGCTACTCGGATTCTCTTCCTTGGTACTCTTCCTCCACACTCGGGGACCTGTCCTCTTTCTCAGTCCTGATAGGACACTTCTGATGTCCTCCCTGATGGTTTGTGTGTGGGAGCTCTTGAAGCACGTAATCATCTGCAGTCAACGGCCGTGAATCTCCACCAAAATCTTCACTGGGTTTTGCTTCATAACTCTAGCCAGGCTGCGGTTATTGCTGTTTCTTCTTCGCCTTTCTCTAACACACTTTTTCCTTCCACTAAACTTTTCATCAGTATGCTTTAGCGACGACCTTTTATGGCTTACACAAACAGGCTCAGCCTCAGTGAATGTCTGCTGGAGCGCTCTGAAATCAGCCGTCTTCCCATGAATGTGTCAGCCACGACCACAATGCAACATTTCCGTATTAAGTCCTTCTTTTATTGGTCTTTTATATTCAGGTTTTCCTTCACTGCAAGCCAGTGTCATCAAAATGAACTGAAATAAATAATTAACACATGCCACTCTGAGTTTAATAAATTGATACACTTTATAAACAGAATTATGGAAATGAATTAACTTTTCGATTAAATTATTATTTATTAAGCTGCACCTGTAGGTGGTGTTCCACAGAGAAAAACCTGGCTCAAACTTTAGGCACCATATAATGTCTCCTTGGAGGAAATTGTCAGAAGGAAACTGGGGATCCTTTGAAACAATTGTTGCAGTAAGTGAACGTCTTTACATGCACGTGAAAAACAAAATACAGTCATTGCTAAATTAATAACAGAGGCTCAGACTGCCTTCCTCAGCAGTGACACCCAGAATAAACAAAAGCCTTCACAGGTTTGTTAAATGGAAGCTGTTTTATCTTATTAACTGTTATAAACATGCTGGTATGTAGAATTTTACATTAGTTTAGATAGAAATGGTTTCTCATTTGTTCAGATGGCACCACATGTGCATGCAGCCGTGTTTGTGAACAATGAACGTCCTTCATCTGACTCGGCAGTCAGCAGGGCCAGACAACGCAGAGACGGGGCCCCGGGCGAGTCCCCCATTCGTGCAGCCCTTGCAGTCCCCCCCCCCCCCCCCCAAGGGGCGACTGTGGCTTGGTGGGTTGAGTAGTGGGTTGAGTAGTCGTCTGGCAATCTGAGGGTTGTGGGTTCGATTCCAGCTTCCCCCTGCCACATGTCGATGTGCCCCTGGGCAAGGCACTTAACCCCAAATTGCCTACCGAGCTGCGTCTCGGTGTATAAATGTGTGCGTGTTAGTGAGAGCGATTGGGTGAATGTGGCTATAGTGTACAGCGCTTTGGGTGGTCAGCATGACTGGAAAAGCGCTATATAAGTTCAGTCCATTTACCATTAGAACGTAACACTAAACTAAAACTAGAAAATGATGTATGTGAAGCACTGCAGCCCTGTGTGAGAAGCCATGTATTTAAAACCACTTCTACTTTTGAATTTTTACTTTCTATTGCTATTTCTATTTACTTTCAATTTACACACGTACAGAGCTGGTAACTAGTTACATTTACCTGAGTAACGTTTTGAACAAAATGCACTTTTTACTTTTACTTGAGACACATCAACTCAAGTATCACTCCTCTTACTTCAGTAAACTCTCTGGCTGCTCGACCTGCTGTGAGTAACTTCATGAATAAAGAACAAACTTGTTTTAACCAAAAATGCACCAGAGAGACAAAAAGCCAGAGTTTATGTTAAAGTGAGACTTCTTATTTGCACACAAGCTTTGTTACTTTAATGTTATTTTAATCTGCAGAGCTCATTGAGCCATTTGGAGGTCAGATGAGCGTTCAGTAAACAGTAGATATTGTCATTGGAAGCACTTTGCACTGTTCTAACATACTGGATATACATTAACTGCTGTAAGTGCTGCTTTCAAGTCTATTGTTGTCTAATGTTGAAAAAAAATATGTAGAAAAGTCTTTCTTTTGTCTTTAAAAAACCAGAAGTTGTCTGTCTGATTACATCATTTTTAAATATTTGTTATACTTAGTTACTCAATACTTGAGTAGTCTTCTTACCGAATACTTTATTTACTCTTGAGTAATTTCCTGGCTGAAGGTTTAATTTTACTTGAGTAAAATGTGTTGAAGTGGTGCTACTCTTACTTGGGTATAATGTTTGGCTCCTCTACCTATCTTTGCCCACGTGTGGCGGATTGTTTCGCTGCGTTTTTGAGGACTTTGGTCGTCCCACCTGCAGCAGAGCTAGGTAGCCCGGACCGACAGGTAGGGCTCTCTATCAGCACACCTGTCTGCCTCGGTCCCCTGCAGCCCCCCTGGGGCGTCGCAGCTGGTGCAGAGCAGCACCGCTGCAGAGCAGCACCGCTGCACATGGTTCTGTTTACAGCCACGGCACGGCGGCCCTTTTTCTTTCCACAAACCGAAAAAAGAATTACATTTTGACAGGGGCTGGGATTTCATTGCTGCGATCAAGTTCAGGTATAGAGCCAAAGAAGGATTAACAGGGAGTGGAATGTGCTCTGTCAGAGGAGACCCCCCCCCCCTCCCTCCCTACCTCGATTTACCGGCTGATGTGGCAGCCACCTCCCCAGACACTTTATTTATGGTTTGCGTTAAGATGTCCAAGAGTTACTAACCTGTGAGTAAAAAGGTTGAAACCCTTTCCCTGTGACAGCGCTCTGAAGCCGTGGAATGTGGGAGGAATGGTTCCAGCCAGCCAAAGCTCCCCTAAAACCGAGACGCGCATTTACTCGCACTAAATCTGCCCGTAGTCTCTGTGTGTATGTGAGTCGGGATCTCGTCTTGAGAAATGGAATCAGAGCGTTTTCAGGTCATAAAGTCATGAAGCGTTTGCCGGGGGAGCAGATATTTCTGGCCTCCCACGTTCTGATGGGAGAGCAACGAGAAGCGTCGCTGTTGGTTTGCATGTTGCAGTGATTTCTGTCAGATGTGTCTGCTCCATTCCTGGGCTCATCTCTGCAAGCCATGCTCTGGGTTTCTGTGTCAGAGGTCCAAGGGTTTGTTCATTTTATCGGGTATTTCCCAGCATAATTAATCCGAGAGGCTTGTTTTCCGTGGGGAATGAGAGAGGAAAACGATGGGTGAAAAGATGGAAGCGCACAGAAAAAAAAGGACGGCGTATATTTTTTTAAGAAGCTAATTTTAACATGATAGTTGGAAAAACATTCATGCCCCACAAGCTTTTCCATATATTAGTCACATTTATTGGGATTTCTGTGACAAACCAACTTTTAAGTTTGTTTTGCAAATGTGAAGAGAAGGAAAGTGATTCATGGTTTTCAGTTTTTTTACCAAAAAGTTTAAAAATTGTGGCGCCCCTGAGTCAGCAGTTGTCTACACTGGGGTGGTGTGTGTGTGTGTGTGTGGGTGGGGGGGGGGGTCTAGTTCAGTTTCTAGAAGCAGCTCAGATTGGATGAAGAACATTTGTGAACATCAATTTTTTGGTCTTGGCACACTCAGGTCTTGGTAGAGTCAGGTCTGGACTTTGACTAGGCCATCCTAGCAGATGAATAATGCTGTGAGCTAAATGACCTCAGCCCCCCCAGTCCAAGTGTCTTGCAGCCGCTGACAGGTTTTCTTCTATCAGTGGCCTGTATTTAGCTGCCTGCATCTTCCCACTAAATCTGACCATCTCTCCCACAGCATGATGCTCCCACCACCTTGGGTCACCATGTGCACCATGTGTTCAGACTGATGTTTTCCCCAAACCTCATGTACGCCAACAGGTTCAGTCCCCGTCTCCTCTGAGCAGAGCACCATCTTCCACATTCCCCTGTCTTCCTTACAGTGATGTTTCTCCTCTCGCCACTCTAAAAGCCAGATGTGTGCGGTGCACAAGAGTTGTCCTTTAGACAGATCCTCCCACCTGAGCTGTGGATCTCTGCAGCTCATCTAGAGTTACCACGTGCCCCTTGGCTTCTTCCATCGTTAAGGCACTTTTAAAGCCAGTCAGTTTGATTTAGTCTCATCAGATTAAAGGCTAGCCACACTATTTTGTTAAAAAAACAATAAATTATTTCTCCTGAACTTTACAGATCTGCAGTAAGTGGAAAGCTTCCAGGTGTGTGAATCCTTTAGCAAGGCAGGGTAAGAGTTCAGTGACCAGTGGGCCTTCAGGACTCTTCACATCTGTCCAAAGAGGCATTTCTGTCCTTGTTTCTCCATCAGTGTCCACTCACAGTAACCATTTTCCATCCAAACATCTTGCTCTGGTCGACACAAAAGGCTGCTTAGAGGCGCTTTCTTCCCCTTCTGCCCCGATGGAAACTAATGATCCCCTTTGCATCCGTGCACCGATGCAGGAAACCCCCGCTAAGGCCATTTAACACATCAGCCGCAGCTCCCGGCCCCGCTGACCCTTCATGGCTGTGGTGTCGGGGGGCTCCTCCGGGCGCTGGAAGCGGGGGCCTCTCCACCCGCAAGGCCCTTATCAGCCTACAATGGGCTCTCTGCTGGAGGCTTGCCGCTGCTGTACGCCATTCAGCCCCACAATGCAACAGAGCCGAGGGGAGGTAACGGGATTCGATTGGTACGCCGGCGCTCTGCGCGTCTCGCCGTCTTTCATCCGTCTGCTGTTCCCTCGCTAACCTCTTGTGTTCCTTTCAGCAGATGCGAGCGGCATCTACGCACAAAGAAAGAAACAAAACACTGAAAAGAAAGCGCAAAGAAAGGGAGAATATGAGAGGCAGCTGTCTGGAAGGAGACAAGAAAAGGATTTGGGCGGTGGATTGAGTCTCAGTGTCTTGTATGGAGCTCCTTTCTGATGAATCGGGGTGGAAGGCTGTGCGGTGTGTGGAAGCAGAGGCCATCCATCGCCGTCCTCACCGTGCTGCGGCACCGCGATGCCGCTAAGTGGGAGAGGCCGGAGTGAGACGTCAGGGGAATGTCAGCCAGGGCCGGACACGCAGCAGACTGCTCACCGCACGAGGGAGAGCGTCTCCGGACTCCATTACTATCCAAAACTTCTTGTCCCGCCTCATTTTCATGTCCTACGTCTTGTCTTCCTTCAGCAAAAAGTCGGTTCTCTGATGACAAATCTGGGTGGCGGATTTCACGCTTGGCTGATTCCACAGCTTGCTGTGTTCTCCGAGGCGGTGATCTTGGAGCTTTGTCGCGGCCCTGCAGGCGCTCTGCGCGCCGCTGTGAGCTCTATAGTCACCGTTTAGCGGGACGCTGAGCCGCTGAAAGACTCAGTTCGGGTTGTCAGTCTGCGGGCCGTCGGGGGGCCTGTTGCTGCTGTGCCCAATGTCGCACTCACACAGACGCCCGGGGAGGTTGCCAGTGTCCTTACAAAAGAAAGACTGGGAGCTGTGAGAGCCAGAGAGGAGGATAAGATGGTGGGAAAAGTCATGAGAAGAGGAAACGGAGTACCACCAGGAGGAACTAAGACTCCAAACCAAGCAGCGCTGCGGGAGCAAAGACATACAGACATGGACACATCTGTCAGCAATGCTTACAGCAACGTGTAAAAAGCCTTGAGCTAAATTATTCTCTCTATGCACTCCCCTCTTCAGCTCCGCCCACAGGCTTTCTGCTTTAACGATCATTATTCTGCTGAGAGACCCAGAGATGATCCATTTGCATTTTTCTGGCACAGGTTGCCAGAAATGTCATTTAAAATGTCCCGGTTCTTCAAGAAGGTTACGACGCCACACATTCTGACAAGGTTCCCAGAGCTTTGGAGGAGAACCTGTCCCCTGGCACACAGACCTTAGCGGTGGGGCTGAGGGGCTTCTCCACATGTTCATCCTTCATTATAGACAAAAACCACCTGGAGCGTTCGCTGCTCATAGGGTCAGTCTTAGTCTCATCCAATCAAAGCTCAGTTAAATGTCCATCAAACTCCAGATATTTACATTTGTGATGGTAGTACAGTGTTCTTGCATGCTGACATAATGGATAAGGCACTGGCCTCCTGAGCCAGGGATTGTGGGTTCAAGTCCCATCAGGGGTGGTTTATTCAAGGGGGATTTGTGGCATGGTGGTTAGGGAGCAGGCCAGTTGAGTTCATCATATCCTGTCCATACCAAAGGTTTGGAGCGACAGTGACAGTGGAAAGCAAAAACTGAGATTTGGGGGGAGTGGTGGCCTAGTGGTTAGAGCATTGTGCTTGTGTCTTGGAGGTTCTGGGTTCAACTGCCACTCTGGGTCCCTGAGCAAGACCCTTAACCCCAGATTGCTCCCCAAGGGGATGGGTTATATGCAGAGAACACATTTTATTGGAATGTATGTTGCAATGACAATAAAGATTATTATTAAGAAGGTTATTATGGAGGCTTCCTGACCAGCGAGCTCCTGAGATTTTTCTTACTAACGTGCTAATTGTCCATGATGGTGAATTCAGTCACAGTTCCACCTTCACTAACCTTTTTAGTCATTCCTCTGACTGTAGACATGGACGGGTTTAGGTATAAGGCTGTTTTCTTGCAGCTATCTCCTGAATTATGAAGATCAGCACAGATTTGTCTCACTTGAATGGTATGTTCGCTCATCTTTACCATTTTTGACAGTGGCTGAGAGCCGGTGGCCGGGCCCCTGCGTCTCGTCATAGTCATGCACCAGGGAAACAGGAAGCCATGCATTACTAATTACTGAAATCTTTTATTAAAAAATGCAAAGTTTATTTGAAAGAGAACAATTGTTGCTCTGGTGTCCCTCTCTGGATAAATGTACTCAATTTAAAGATTGTATTTTCCTCAGATTTTCATTCTAAGATTATTTTAATGCAATAAAAAGATCAGTTTGTACCTCTTTTTCCATCAAATAAACATAAGAACGAATAAACCTCTCTGCGTCTATAAGTAGGCGTTGAAAGAGACCAACAGGATCTCTTCTTCATGTTTAAACACTGCTCGTTAAGGTAGACCAGTGGTTCTTCAAACGCCAACGGCGGATCATGCTGCCAACTCATCAGGAGCTCCCTGATGGGTTCAGAGGTGGAGGAATGATCAGTCATAAAAAAAAATCCCTGTTCTACGGTTAGATAATCAGCAGCTGCCAGTCCGTTTCAGTTACTGTGACTTGGTGATGATACATGATTTAGATCTCGTCTTAGAAAGCTGTTGGCTTAGTTTTAATTCTCATCATTCATCATACACTCTGAAAGCCAACGATATCCTTCCTCTAGTTTGTATAGTGAATAGCAGAATATAAAAGATACATCAGAGCACACCTGAAATATCCGAGCGCTTTGTGATGCCTTCTCTTTGTGGAACACATTTAAAAGCCCATATTCCTCGTAAAATGTGACTTTTTTACGTCTCTCAGCCCAAATCCCTCATGGCTTCTCCTCTGATGTGTCTGAACGGGCCTTTCCACTCTGATATCTCCAACAGGAAGATTTACGAGCGGGGCTGACAGAGTGGGCTGCAGACCCCCCCACCCTCCACCCGCCCACGGGCCCGGGGCGAATCCACCTCCCCTGCCGTCCCTCTCCCAGGTGCAGGCAGCCCTGCAGCCATACCTGTCTACAAGGGGGGTGGGGTGTAAGCAGGGGGAGGCGAGGAGTCCTGTCACCAACCCTCATCTCTCCGTTCATTTGTAAAATGTCAAACACTGCAAATTTTTCTTTTATTGGTGATGATGGCTCCTTCCTCCTGGAACCGGGTCTCGTCTGATTCTGCGTTTCGGGGTTCCTGCTGCTGTCTGCGTTGTCCGTGCCTCAGACCGATGCGTGCACACGAGGGAAGAGGCAGAGCTGGCTTTTGTGCATCTGTTGAACGCTGAGCAAACGTTTCACAAAAGAGCTGAAAGAAAAGTGTAAACCGTGTTAATATCGGGGAACAGAACCTATCCGCATTCATCTCTGAACGCTGCTGCACCTGTGCTGGCACGGGCGTGGAGTTCATTACTTCAACAAAGTAAATGTATCACACAAAAACTGCCTGAAAAAAAGGTGAGTGACGTGTGGTTGGTTCAGTCCTTTATTTATTGTAGCAGTCACAGCTTGTTGCCACCCCTCCTCACCTCTGTCTCTCTCTCTGGGGTTTCAAGCCGCTGCCGCAGACACAATGGCGGCATTGACACAGGTGATCCGACGCGTTCAGCCGAGGGCTTCTGTCCTTGTTTCTCTTTTCATGGCTGAGCAGTACGTCTTCAGGAGCGAGGCCAGGTGAATGCCCGTGCAAGTGTTTGCACTGACAAAGACAAGCGGATGTGTCTGTCAAGTCTTCTGCAGGACCTCCGACAGAAATAAAGTGCAGCTGCAGCTGTTGACTTTACTTTGCACCGATTCAGCTGCGCTTCAGGAGCTAATGTTCCACTTTATCTTCAAACCGTAAGACTGGAGGACAGTTTGCACGACGTCCTCCAAGGACGTCTGTCCTGAAAGCAACTGCACGTGCATCACAATAAATTAGGATGTCATCAGCAAATTATTTTACTTCAGTAATTGCAATACAGCTTGAAGGAAAATTAGAGCATATTATCTAAATTAGTTAAATATAATAGTGTGTGTCTATTGAATCCTACATGATCAGACTGGAGTTACCAAACTAAATGAACTATTTAATGAACTACTATATTAACATTCACCTTAATTCTGGTGTTGTAATTTCCATAAAATGTGTTTTTCTACGCCTGCGCCATCTGCTAACTGTAGTGAATCCCTTAAAAGCTTCAGGTTCTGTTTTCAATGATTCAGAGCTCAGTGCCTCTCAGAAACCACTCGCTTGGCCAATGTTTCCTCCCCTCATCTGCTCCGTTCTTCCTTTTGCAGTTTCTGCGGGTGGATCAGGAGAAGGAGTGCAACATGGACTGCACCGGTGCTCCTCGGAAACCCCTGTGCGCCTCCGACGGCCGGACCTTCACATCTCGCTGCGAGTTCCTCCGAGCCAAGTGCCGTGACCCCCAGCTGGAGGTCAACCGAGGGCCGTGCAAAGGTCAGGTCACGAGTCAGTCCTCAGCGATGCCTGGTGTTCTCAAACACACTGGGGGTTGGGCGGAGGGGGGGGGGGGTAGAAGCCTGTGGGTTAAATTCATTTCAGCATAATTGAATCTTTCAGAGAGCATAAGTGGGTTTGACACTGTGAGAGTGGGTGGGTGGGTGGGTGGGGGAGGACTTCTGCCTGGATTGGTTCCCACTTTTTTCAGCTTGTAAGTTTGTTGTTAACACCATCAACATACTGAATATATTAAATAGTGGTAAGGACCTTCAAATTTAAGACCTTTCAAGATTTAGTGGTCTCATCATACTGGATGTAAAGCTCTGCATGAGCTGCAGATGTTTTGCACGCTTTGTCCTACAGCCTTCAGTGTAGCTTATTAGGATTTATCTGATAAATTAACACTAAACGTCCAGGAGTGAAACGTCCAATTCGCTGTGAAACCCTTAAATAAAATCCAGAGCAACCACCCGCCTTCAAAATTCACATATTTAGTGAAGACAATGCCCCTGTGTCTGTTTATCCAGCTGTTCTTTGAAGGCTTCAGAGGTTCCTTGGAGAACATTAGGTAACAAACAGCATCATGGAGACCAAGGAACAAAAGAGACAATAAGTTATAAAACAATGGAAGCTGATATTCTGGTCAGATGAGACGGAAATTCAACCTTCTAGCTGATATACAAAATGCTGCATGAAAGAAAACCAAAATTCCCATAGTGAAGCATGGTGGTGGCAGCATCATGCTGTGGGATGTTTTTCATCAGCAGGGTCCGGGAAGCTGGTCAGAGTTCATGGGAAGACGGATACAAGACAACATACAGCCAGAGCTAGGAGGGGTTTAGATCAGAGTGGGTTTATATAATAGAGTGGCCTAGTCAAAGTCCGCAGCCAAATCCAGCTGAGAATCTGTAGCAACACTGAAAAAGAATTGAGACAAAGACTGATTTAGTTTCCATAGAAGAAAATGCAAAAATCTACAGATGTTGAAAGCTGGTAGAGACAAGCCCCAAAAGATCAGCAGCTGTAACGGCAGTGAAAGATTCAATTCAATTTCAATTCAATTTTATTTATAGTCTCTACTTTACAGATTCTCCTGTAAAGTAGAGACTCAGGGAAGCTAAATACAAATGTCAGCAAACAGAAAACAGGTTTAAGAACAAACCAATTTTAAAACCATTTCAGTTTCACTTTACTGTTATAGGTTTCCTTTATTACATACAATCTCCTCCCAAAAATGAAAGTTAATGGTTGTAACATTTAAAAACTGAACAACTTTAAGTGGTATGGAGGCCCAGCGAGGAGTGAGGATGAATCGCTGCTGAGGGTCGAGCGGCTCATAAACTGTCTCGTTGTTTTAGTCCTTCTCTGACGGAGGAACCCCTCCACCCCCGCCCCGCTCGCCAGCTTCATATACCAGCTCATCGCTCTACAGACTGGGGACAATGCCCCTTTCTTACCATGTTAGAACGCCAATGCAGGGCATGCAAGTGAAAAGGTTTGCTTTAAAGAAGTCTTATATGATGGAAAACCGCGCAACGGTTGTGTACCCGCGGTGGGTTTCCATGGCAGTCTTTCTTAGCAGACATCTGGACGTAGCTGACAGTGACGCTCCTGAAAATAGAGGCTCCCAACTAGGAAGCTGAAAAGACGAGAGCCATGAAATTGGTTATGCATGCATCAGTAGCATTAGCACCCTCTCCTCTGCCCCCTGCCTCTGGACTAAAAGGCACAGCGACGGCGAGCGAGGCCGCCGGAGAAATAAAGCAGAGTTGCAGGCTGGTTTGAAAGCACAGGGATGGCATTGTGTGCAAGGACGGTGAGAGTGGCACCACATTTGTTTCCTATCACTGCGCTCTGATGATTCCAGTGTCCCGTCATCTTTTCCAGACAACAGTTTTGCTCCGAGCACGACGGGTTTTTAGATTTTCCACTGCAGCTAACTTTAGAGTTCCTTAGCTCACTGCGTTCCCTCCATCCGGAACGTCCCGCGTCTCGCGCCCTCTTCTCACCGGCGTCCCTGAAACGGCCTCCAGACTGAGACAAACCAGCACCAGCAAGTGTCTAATAGACGCTCGCGTGTGTGTGTGTGTGTGTGTGTGCCAGCGGCTCTTATCCTGCTGACCAGACCGGCGAATGTTTTTTAGCTTACCCTGAGTCATTGTGTTAATGAGATTCGAAGCTGTCAGCCAGAGAGCCACCGCTTGGCAGGCTGCTGGTGTGTCACAACAAGTTACCATCAAACCCGTCACTGATCCACGGTGCCTGAGTGTTTGCACAGCTGGCGCTGCTGGCCAGGTGAGCCGAGGCACCTGTGTAGTGACAGGATGAGCCGTGGCCCTGACTGCGACATGTGGAAGACTCAAGGTGTGCACAGGTGAAAGGTTCCTGACCCGCATGTCTGCTGACAAACGCTTTAATTCAGACGGAGAGGTACAGATGGTTGGGCTTCAGGACGATAGCAGTGCAGACATCAGGGACGGGTAAGGTTTTCCTTGTGCATCAGCCCTTTTTAGGGGTGACTGGAATATTTGGCTGGATCAACCCGCGCTGCCTCACTAAGTAATGGCTTTACCACCAGGCACAGCGCAGGTTTCCCGGATTTGCTCCTAATAACACTCGTGTTGCTGCTTCTTCTCCCAGTCGCACAAACATCTGCAGCTTCCGAAATGCAGTGAACCGCTTCCCCTCCGGTGTCTCCCCCCCCCCCCCCCCCCCACACTCTTTGTGTTTTTCCCCTCTCGGTTTTCATGATCTCTGAGATTCAGCATTCCCCCTCTGACTCTTTCAGTATGTTGGCTTCGTAGTTGTGGAATATTTAAGAAAAATAGTCGCGCTGTGGGCTAAATGATGGCCGCCTCTGATGTTTAGTGATTCTTGTGTGTGTGTGTTGTTATTATCCTCAGAAACATCCAGATGTGTTGCAGAGAAGAAGTACACTGAACAACAGGCCAAGAAGCAGGCCTTTGTTCCCGTATGCAACCCTGACGGCACTTACAGCGAGGTAACAAACAGCTTTACATAAATGACACTTTAGTTCCTAATTAAAGCCAAAACATTTGACCAGGGACGCCATACGTTGTTCAGCTTTTGCCGTGAAGTAACACTGAAGGTATTTTTTTAGGTCCAGTGCCACAGCTACACTGGATACTGCTGGTGTGTCACCCCTAATGGACGACCAATCAGTGGTTCTTCTGTTGTCAATAAAAAACCTCGATGCCAAGGTGGGTAAATTCAGAATATTTTCTTTTAGCTTACATTTTAAGGTACTCTATAGTCTTCACCAAAGTATTTACACCTTCTGAACCTTTTCTTTTTTTTTTACGTTACACCCACAAACTTCAATTTGTAATTTTTTTTCTGGAGTTTATGTGAGATTAACATTTTCTTCTTCTTCTTTGTGTTGTGGGTGAGTCAAACCACACAGTGATGGATAAACAGCAGAAAACTGAATGATGGTCATGTAGGGCAGGGGTTCCCAAAGTGGGGGTCGGGACCCCCTGAGGGTAGCAAGATGGTTTGATGCTGTTTTTTTTAAGAGTTCTTATAAAAATACAACTTTATTCTCGTACTTTTACAACTTTATTATCTTAATATTCTGACTTTATTCTCAGAATTTCCAATGAAAAGGGTACCCTTTAGGCCCCCCCTGTCAAAAGGGGGTCACCAGGCTCTGGCGCTATTATTTTGGGGGCCCAGATTGAAACATTTGGGAACCACTGATGTAGAAGATGACCAGCAGCTCCTGTGGAAGGTTGGACTTCTTACTATGAGCTGAGTGAGCTTCTGGTTGGTGAAGGATGTCTGGATTAATGGTTTTGGAAGTCGAGCTCAAGTCAATAAAAAAGGACCTGGAGTAGCTCCCTGGGGGGGTGAGGTGTGCGTCACCACAAGTCGCTCAAAGGATTTCATGACCATAGATATCAGGGTGACAGGTCTGTAGTAATTTAACCCTCAACAGGATGATGATGTAGCATACATTTGGCTCTAGCGTAAAATGCTTTGAGTGGTCGGAATGACTGGAAAAGTAGCAATTAAATTCAGACCGTGGACCTTTTAGCTCCATCCATTTCTCCATCAACTTTGGTCAGCCTCCCTGTCCCTGGTCAACAAAGCCTCCCCACAGCATGATGCTGCCACCACCCTGTTTCCTGATGGGGATGATATTTCCAGAATGATGTACAGTGTTTTTTTCCCACCATATATAGTGTTTTCTATCTAAGCCAAAACAATATTTGGTGTCATTTGAGCAGATCACCTTCTTCCACATTCGTCCTGTGTTCCCTACATGGCTTGTGGATAAATGCTTAGGAGGCTTTTTATTGCACCGTTTCAACAATGCTTTGCCACATCTCTTGAATTCATGACTAATGGTTGACCTGTCAATAGATTCTCCCACCTGAGCTGTGGATCTCTGCATCTCTTCCAGATTTACTGTGGGCCTCTTGGCTGCTTCTCTGATTAATGCTCTCCTTGCCTGACCTGTCTGTTTAAATGGATGTCCATGTGTTGGTGGCTCTGCAGTTGGTCCACTCTCTTCCCATGTTCATGATGATGGATTGAACTGAGCTCTGGGAGATGTTCACAGCTTGGGATATTGTTTTAGGACCTATTCCTGCTTTAAACATCCCACATCCTTCCCCCTGACCTGTCTTGTGCATCTCTTGGTCTTTATGATGCTGTTTGTTAGCTAATGTTCTCAAACGAGCCTCTGAGGCCTTCATAGAACAGCTGGAATAATGTTCAGATTAAATTACACCCAGCTTGGCTTTGTTTATTAGTTATGTGGCCTCTGAAGACAGTTTGATTGTACTGGATTTTATTTATGGGAATTAGAGTAAAAGGGGCTGACACAAATGCACATTTAAATAACAAATGTCGAAAACAATGTATCATTTTCTTCCACTTTATGATTCTGGAAAACTTTATGCTGGATTGTCATATAAAATCCCATTTTAGAAAATGGAAGTTTGTGGCTGTAAAGCAACAAAATGTAAAACATTTAAAGATCTGTGTTTTATGAACAACCTGATTTGTATTTTTCTATGCTGATGATATCTGACTTGTATAACATTGTGTGTTATGTTGGTGAGGGGAGGGCAGAGGGATTTCCAGCTCTGTGAGAGAGGGATCCGTGGTGGACTGATAACCACTGGGGGGATCCAGGCCCTCCGCGGGCCTGAGTATTGCTCAACTTCAGAGACTGCGGTCTAAACAAACCGGGTAGTAAACCCATGATGCAGAGTTAGGCAACAGTTTAACTTTTAGGAATGTAAAAGTTTTTGAGAGGACAGTCCCTGCCACACAACCCCCAAACCAATGCCACATGTCCTGTCCGCACATCTCTCTGTGACTGCCTGGGAGGTTGTCGGTGTCTCCCTGATGAGACAGCAGCTGCTGCAATGCAACTTCCATCTTTACATTAGGTCTATTTCACGAGCCAAAAGGGAGGCTAGATTATACAACAAATGACCCATATAACAGTGAGACAGGACAGAATGGTCAAAATTGTTTTGGAACTAACTAAATGAATGGATAAGGATGTTTGCTGGGCAAATGGGGGACGTTCAGTGGGGGTTGTTGGGGAAGCTAATCTACCTCTGTTTAACTAAAGCTGTTGATTTCTAGGTTCAAAACAAGACAGAGCAACCCCCGTAGAGCCAAGACCAGGTAAGAGGTTTACATACGAAAACACACTGCCTCCCCTGTAAGGCATGCTCAGTCTGACTTCCCTGGAGTCATCTGTTGTAGTGACAGCGTGTTTATACACCTAATTGTGACATTAACATTAACAACCGTGGGCAGTAAGGACAAACACCCAATAGAAAGTAAACTGTACACCAGCCGTCGGCCAGCAGGACTGGATGATCACCTTCAGCCAGTTCTGACCAGTTCAGAAAAGTATAAACTGTTATTCTGAGGCAAGGATACATCAGTGGGAACATTGATTTCTCCTTGACTTTTAGCAACATCAGCACCTCCTGCTTTGTCATCTCCAGCTTTCATGAACCTTAGTCGTCTTCATGAACCTTAGTCATCTTCATGAACCTTAGTCGTCTTCATGAACGCTACAAATCAGGAGTAGATACTACCTGAAATGGAAATACTGATGGTTAAGATGACTTACTGTCTAAAAAGATGCAACCTGTGATGTTCAGTTCACACTTAAAGCTGCAGTGTGTAAGATTTTCACACTGACGCACCATCTAGTGGTAATTAATTACAAACGACCTTGCCGTTAAGCTCGTAATAACTACTACAGAAGCCGTGGAGCGTCATACATGTGACAATGTCAACATGTCCTCCATGTATTAGCTACTGCTAATAGCTAATGATCGTAATAATTATTACGGTCATTGTGTGAAATGGGTTTTTGGCATTGTTACCAAGTCCGCTTGTTTTTTCTAAAGTCGCTTGTAAATTCATTGAGTCGCTGTTTTTTGTCTCATTTCTGAACACGCCGCCGCTCCGCGTACACACATACTAGAGGGAGAGGTTGACGAACAACAGAGCCGTCTCTGCCTGCGGGGAGGACAGAGTAGCTGCTGGACCGCTCTGCCCTGTTTCTATCGACAAAATAAACTTCACTGTTATTTTAAATTAACTTGACTGTCCAGCAGAAAGCTGCAACCTCTCCATCAGTTTTAAATCCCCGCTCCCTCATGAATGATCTCCACCTGGTAATAATAGCTGCATCGATATAGACTCTAGTTTTCTCTCGGTTATTACTACTTTTTCTTTTCTTGGTTACTTTCTCTTCCCTCTCGCTGGGCAAAGAGTATGAATGGTCCTTCATTTTAACAGAGAACGGCAAAAAGAATGATTTACAGTCATCTTTGCTTGATCATGCTTGTTTGGCCCCTTTCAGCTACTGAAATCAGAATTAAAGGAGAAGTCCGGTCAAAATCAGAATTCAAACTGCTGAAAGTACTTTAAATATAAAACTACTACATACTGTGCAAAAAATTATACGTTTTTTAAATTAAGAATAATTCTCATTTAATCATGTTTATGTGGAGGAATCCATCTTGGTCAAGAATAATACTGTCACCTCCCATTTTTTGACGTCACTCGGCGGACCCGCTGTTGAGCAAGTTTCAACGTTGTTTGTCACGGCGCACTATTTTCCAAGATGGCGACTGGTGCTCTGTACGAAGCAGAGAGTGATGAAGTATTTAGTGACAGTGATGAGAGTTCTGTGGAGTCATCATCATCTGATAGCGATATGGATGTTTTAGAAGAGTTTCTTGACAGAAACCGGACTTTTGACGGAATCCAGCGTACCTATTTCCATTGCAAACTCAGTCGGGTCCTACAGTATATATATATACACGCGCGTGTGTGTGTGCGCGCGCACACACCCACACAGCGGAGGAGAGATCGCGCTGAAGTGACTTAAGTTATATATTTGCGCCCTAGTAAACAGGGCAGGTGGTCATTATTGTATAAATAATAAAATATAAAAGCATTCCAGCACATGCTGGGCGGAGCACGGCTTTGCCGGCGCTGAAGCAGAGCGGACGCACACACACACACACACACACACACACACACACACACACACACACACAGAGCGGAGGAGAGATCGCGCTGAAGTGACTTAAGTTATATATTTGCCCCCTAGCAAATAGGGCAGGTGGTCATTATTGTATTGTTGTAAGTATTAAAATATAAAAGCATTCCAGCACATGCTGGGGCGGAGGGATGCCATGTGGTATCCCTCCGCCCCTCTGGTCGGTAACCATCCCCGTAACTTCTAAATTAAAAATTGAAAATTTAAAAATAACTTACTGAAAATCCTCGCCCTCATGTCATGTTCAAAACATTCTTCTTCGAGATGGTCACTGCATATGACGTGTTTTCTCTCTGGCCAGAAGTTAGATGGCAAATCCGCTCTTCAAGTTGGCAATCCAG
Source organism: Fundulus diaphanus (assembly GCA_037039145.1). Classification (NCBI taxonomy): domain Eukaryota; kingdom Metazoa; phylum Chordata; class Actinopteri; order Cyprinodontiformes; family Fundulidae; genus Fundulus; species Fundulus diaphanus. The sequence goes on along the minus strand of CM073121.1, from coordinate 54,333,807 downwards.
CGACGAGCCCGGTGGCTCATGAATCAGGAAGTTGAAATAAGCAATGTTTTTTCCTCTTTTACCAGTTGTGTTGGAACATCCGATGGCCATGCACGTGGGCATTGTTGCTTCAGCAATAGCTCCCGCGAATGTCAGCGGTGAAGTCCTCTGGAAATCCGAAATAATTATTGATGATCGCAGCTGTGTAGAACGGCTCCTATTGACTTTGCATGGAAAGCGGAGAGAAATGCTGTCGCCGCTTCCGCTCTTCCACGTCGCAGGATGTGATGTCAAACGCCCTTACTACCCAAATATGGGCAGTAATGTCAGCCCCCATACACAGTGATTCAGACGACAATTTATGTTTTTATTTTCTTATTGATTAAAGATAAGTTCATTAAATAACCACGAACGTATTAGTTTTAGTTATAGCTAATGATACCCTGATTTTTCCTTGTTGACCGGACTTCCCCTTTAACGATGCAATATGGCGCCTTCCAGTGAGTGCACCGACACCTATGTATTTATAAACCACTAACGAGAACACTTTAATTTTTGATGTGAGGTTATTAGACTTTGCCAGAATATGTATTTATAAAAGCAATACTTGATTTTTGCTAATTAAAAGCCTAATTAGTCACACACTGTTCCTTCAAGACAGGCAGGAAACAGAAAGAGAAAATGTCATTGATTCAAATCCTCAGAATCACGTGTTTTGTCACAAGTTGAAATAAATTTGCATTTTTATTTGCTTATTTTTTTGTAATTGTGACTCTGTTGCTTTTTAGGTTCAAAACCAGAAAAAGGGGCTTCCATGGATCCAAAACCAGGTGAGCAAAATTAACCCTCAATCAATGTGTGTTCAGTCTTTCTCCCTAAATATAAACTGTCGTGACAAACAACAGCATTTAATGACAAGTATTCTATTTTTGCAACACCTACTACTCAATTTACTTCAGGGTTATAGGTCATGCATGAAAGTTATATTTCCATTCATGTTCCAAGTCAGGAAATCTGTAAAAAAGCTAAAAAGAAAGGGAGCACAAGGCAGCTGAGAACACAGCCAAGCGCTGTTGAAGGATGAAGTTACAGTAGTGAACACTGAACATGGGTGCAGAAACAACGGCCATACAGCAAATAACATAGAATCCCATCCTGAATTGGATTCTATAAGACAAGGGTGCATATACTGAATTATCTAAATTATCCAGTGAGCAGCAGGAAGTCAGGAGGAATGCTGTCTGAAAGGCCATATCCATCAACACATATATCCATCCATCAACAGGAAAGCTAGTGCTAAACACGTGGTATTTGGATGTTCATTTGATTCAGACACTGAGAAAAAAACTAGTAATTGACTGATTATTGTGCACGAACAAGCTGGCTGGACATTTTTAAGGGAGTGGTTATTGTTTTAATTTATTAAAACGATCAGCGGACTCCTCCTTTTGCTGACAGCTTCTCCACTAGCATCACCTGTTGTAGCGTAGAATAACCCGCGTAGGGCCTCTTCCCTCAGGCGTCGGTCGTTCCTCCCACTGAATCCTAGATTCACGTTGTTGCATTACCCCGAGGCAAAAAGGTGCTTCAGATCTATAGACAGCTTTAGGTGTGACAAACCTCACTTACTGCATGTTTCGTGAGAAGAGAACCCTCTGGGAAAGTAAGAGCGCTCCCTCCACCCTGTTCTGTTCTCCCAATAAAACCTTCGTACCTTCGTACTCCCTCTGGGGAAAACCTTTGTTTTACAGAAAACTATTTCTTATTGGAACAATAGCAGCTCCAAACAATACATCATCATCCACACATGGTAAAAAGATGGGATTAGATATTTTATTGTCCACTAAATTTAGATAGAATGAAAAACTTCCTTCACCATCTAGGAAGAAAAGACCGTGCAAAAAGTTTTAAAATGCATAAAGAACATAACTAAAACCAATAAGTTTACTCATTCATGTCAAAGAAAACCTTTTAAATGTCTGATATACGTTTAAGGAAATTAAAAGATCAATTGTGATTCCCTCATGATTAATAACTTCTTGTATATTTTTTTATCTGCTTCTTTCCACTGACATATCCCACAGGGTCTCATGCTTCCCTCCATACTATTTTCTCATTAATCTGTTATTTTTATTGGTTTGAACGAGTTTTTAGGCGAGAGTTTGTGGTCCACTGCGACATAAGCTAACCTGACAACAGCCAGATGCATGTCTCGCTCCGCCTAACTCCACTCACATACATCTGGGACACCGCCATAGGGATTGCCTTTATTGAAGGCCGGGCCTTATCAAAAATCCTTGCATATGATTGGATAAGCCACTTGTCTGTCATCTTTATTGACGTGCTATTTCAACCACTCACACCGAAGCTAACCCGTGACGCTGATGAGAGCGACGCAGGAAAAACGCGTTTTATTGACAGTGAGCTGACAGGAAGAGGGGGAAGACAGGCGGCAAAGCGCCGCAGGTCAGAGTCGATCCCGGGCCGACCGCGTTGAGGACTAAAGGCCTCCTAACATAGTTAGCGCTAACCGCTAACCGCTCCGGGGCGCGTCCGCGGCAGACGCGGACGCGCCCCGGAAAACAAAACTTGCCAAATCCGGTCGGGAGAAGGGCGAAACCATCGTTTCCACCAACAAAAGCCTTCAGAGCCGTTCTCTGATGTTCTTTTAATGAAACAATATTAGGTAGATTGGACAACACAGAAGAAATAGCAGCATCAATGTTAACGCTTGCTTCCTCGACGAGCCGCCATTACTATCAAAACAGTCTCACGTCACGGTCGCGTCTCCACTACGTCACATCTATGAAACTCCAGCCCTGCGTCCTGATTGGCCAGACCATAAATTTGGTTGGAGAAATCACTCTCTACCGGCGGTGTCCCAGATGTATGTGAGTGGAGCTAGGCGGAGCGAGACATGCAACTGGCTGTTGTCAGGTTAGACATAAGCTGCTTCTCTGCCTAAACGTCTCTGTTTTCTTCACCAGGCTGTCAAATCCAGGAGCGTCAGCTCCCGAGTTCATCTTGGCTAACAACTTTCTCTCTTCAGGCTGGTTCTTTTTCTCCCAAAGTCTCAAAAGACACAAGGAAATGTCCACAGATTAAACTCCAGTCTACTCTCCTTCTGTCTCTCATCAAACTTCTGCCCTCTTCCACATAAACAACCACTAAGATTTCCTTTGTTTCAGCACCAGAAGCAGTTAAATCTGCCCCGCTTGTTTAACTGAAGCGATTTGGAAGTTCGCAAAGAGAGTAATTTGGGTTTATTCGGATAGATTCCTGATGCGATGGCGTATACGAGCAATCATCTGTGTTTCCCCCGTGGGTTTTTGTACCAGCGTGACTTTTCCTTCTGTTAACGGTCCGGTGCACGGTGTCCATCTTGGCCAGGTCGTTACACATTCATCATGGGAGGAGGAGCGCTGGAGGAATGAGGGAGGCAGGGACAGGGACAGCCTGCGGTTCCATCTGAGCTGGCTGGATAAACAGGGTGGTGAAAAGAAGAATAAACTCTGGCTCTGTGGTGCGCCAGCGCTGAAAATAGCGGCGATTGCATCAATATTTTGATTTAAAAGAGCCCCATCAGGACCAAAGTGTTTTACAACGCACCGTGGCCCACAAAATGATTCATTGCCCTTGATGTTTTCAGCATTTTGTCACGTTACCACCACAAACTGATGTATTTCTTTGGGATTTTATGTGACAACAACACAACCCAGTCCAGCATTGGGAAGTTGAAAAAACATTATACATGGTTTCAAAAACATTTAACCCCCCAAAAAATCTCATAAACCTGTTTTCTATTTGTTTTCACCCTCCTTTACTCTGATGTCCTGAAATGAAATCCAGTAAAACTAGTAGCCTTCAGAAGTCCCCCATTAGTAAACAGAGACACGTTCTTTTTACGTTGATAGACCAAAGAGTTACATAACCGTGAAGTGGGAGAAAATGATACATGGTTTTAATATATTTTAAATACAAAAGCGTGGTGTGCAGTTGTTTTCAGTCCCCTTTGACTCTGATAACTTTAAATAAAATACAGTAACATCAAATTTCCCGCAGATGTAGAGCTGCCTAATTAATTAACAATAGAGTCCATCTGAGTGTAATTTAATCTCATTTTAAATCCAGATTTTCAGATTAAACTGAGAGGCCAAACAAGCAGCGCATCGATAATAAAAGCAGCCCTGATGCTAATGGTAACTCTGGAGGAGCTGCAGAGATCCACAGCTCAGATAGAAGAATCTGTTAGTCATAATTTTGGCCTTTGGTGGCGTTTATGAGGCTAATATGACAACAACCTGTCAGCCAGAGCTACACAAAACAATCTAAAAGACAGAATCCTGAATCTGAGACTTTTAGAAAACATTTGTAAATCGGTGTTCCCTGCTTGAAAAGAAAGGGTGCGTATCCTTTCAGCTGCCCTCTCATTCAGGTCCCCCTTATCAAAGATGAGGCCCCGCTCCACGATGAGGGTCTATTTTGAGAAGAAGATCAATTATGGTAGATATTAAGCAGGCTATGTAGAGACATAGCAGACATACTACAATCTCTTTATTTAAAGGTCACACTGCAGGTTTTTATTTGTCACACATTTTGATAAAAAACAAAACTCTTTTTCTTCCTCTTCTGGGTTATGCTCAACCTTTTGTTGATTTATCACTTCACATTGGAATAAAATGCATAAAAGTATTAATACTTTTGCACAGCGTTGTTCATGGCAGCCGTATTGATGTCAGATCGTAGGGCTACAGACACCAAGCGTCTCGCTTTAAGAACAGTTTTAATTGCTTGAATTAAACCTTTTTTTTCCCCCAGATACTGGAATCATGTGCAGCTGACGACTGACAAGCGGCAGTAAAACTAAAGCCTTCTGACCGCAAATAGCACGGGGCTTTCCTGGCAGATGCTAAGAGAGGTGTTACAGTCATGTAAAAGGCCACAAAGTAAAGATCCGTCATTAGTGGTTCACTGTAAATCCACAACATAAATATGCCTTTGAAATGGCATTTCCATCCCTGAACGGAGGGGGATAATAGCGCGTCTGACTCAGTCGCGCTAGCCGTACGCGCCTCAGCACAGTGAGCAGGCACGAGAAGATGACCGGCTGGCCTAACAACCTCGCGTTTCAGTAAACTCTTCATTTTGCATTGGAAGTTCATTGTTAAGGAAAGCTTTCTTTACGTGGACTCCCTGTTTGTGGCGCCTGAAGCAGGTCGGTGCTGCAGGGAGAGTGGCCCAGGCTGAGGTTAACCACACCGACTGCCACGGTCTCCCCCCCCCTCCCTGCCTCCCTCCTACCACAGAGCAAACAAACAAAAACCAAACATACACTCTCAGATTTCCCTCTGGTGACGGCTTCACCTCACACTCACCAACGCCAGCTTTCTCCTACAAATGTTCCCACCTCCGTACAGCTTTTATAGTCACGCGAAAGCAAGGAGAAAAATCACTGCTTCTATCTGTCCTCGTCTCTAATTCACCTCTGTTTGCCCCTTTTAGCGCTGCGGCCTCTGGGCTGACGGACCCCTGCTGGCTTTTCCTCTCAGCTTCCAACACATACAACCTGTTTCCATTCTGCTCCTCTTCACCCCCCCCCCCCCCCCCTTCAATCCTTATTGACCGGGCAACGTGCAAAACCACATTGTGACGTGTTGTTGAATCTTGCTAATATTTTTAATTGTAGTCTCCTTGCAAATATTCTCCATTCTAAATGCAGAACCGGTGGAGCCGCCGTCTCCTCCAGAGGACGAAGGTAAGCTGCTCTCAGTCAGAGAAAAACCTGTTACTGTGTTTATTTAAGCTCTATTCGCTGTCAGAGGCTCAGTCCCCCTGGCTGCACGGTGGTGGCAGCATCATGATGTGGGGATGAACAGAGACGAGGCGCAGGAAGCCAGAGACCCAAATGTAAGATGGCAGACAGAGAGTCAACGTGGGGCGCAGAGATTAAATAGAATACGGGGAACCTGAGATCCAGGAGCTGATTTAATTCTGGCCGTGTCAAAATCTGACAGCAGGTTTGGGGAGAAGTCAGGTTGATTGGGTTGGAGGGACACCAGAAACTCATTTATAATCCACGTCAGACACAGGGAGGGTGTGGGTTTCCAGGCTGAAACACCTCAGAGTCATTATTTATCGCATCGGCTCTTGTGTGGGATGGACGTCTTACAGACAAGATGGTCAAAGGATCTGAATGCTAGGGGCTTTCCTTCAGACCACTGTCTTCCCAGCCCAACGCTTTCACAGGCCTTATTCCGACCTGAGGACTCGTGAATAACAGCAGAAAGGCTACTTAAAAAGATCAGAAACGGTTCATCAGAGCTGCAACAGAGGACGTTTTTTTAGACTCAATGTAAAGATGCAGATCTCTAGAATCATAGATTGACCTGTTTCTGCATCTCTGCCAGGGGACAGAAAGAAATGGCTTGTTTGCCTCCACAGCATCTCACAGCATGGATGAAAGTTGGTGCATCTGCTGCGTTTGTGTATGTTGAACAAAAAGAAAATAAACCCCCGGGATCTGCGCTGTTAAGAGAATAAAACACGGTGAATTCTGGAGATATAGCCTCTCTCTGTAAATACAAGAAAACCGCGTGGCTCTGAGGACGATGATCCGTGGGTTTCTCAGCAACAGAAACTCTGTCACTGAATCTTCTGACAGAGGAAGTATATTTTTTTTTATTGAAGTATATTTTTGAACTAAACCTCCATATGTGACCCCCTGCTTAAGTCGATTAGAAAATCAAACTTTTTACTGGTTGTTCTTTTCAGGGTATTTAAAATTTTCTTAGATAGGAATTAGTTTTGACCAACCTGTATAATCTGATCGAATTTGACTTTGACATGTTTCATGAATTAGCGCTATATAAATAAAATTGAATTGAATTGAATTAAATTGAATTGAATTAAATAGGCATATGATTTTCCTGAAGAAAGGGGGAAACTTTGGCAGATATTCTTTATTTCACTGCCTCCCTAAAGGGTTTATTTGCCATATTGTTATGGTAGCTTTGCTAATTCTGGATGGAGACAAAGTGGTCCGACCCAGTAGTAGCAAACAGAGACTCATCTGGTGAAAGTCTGCCTTCAGCCAGGCTGGCTGCCCTACATGTACTCATCCTCACACCTGGCTTCTGCTTATGGTCGTCTTCCTGCAGAGTTTGAACCAGAGAAACTTGGTCCGTACATTTGAGAACGCCTGGGTTTGAGAGGTTGTGATTTCCTTGGAGGATAATCTTGGGTTTATAACGATAGTTCTCCCAACGCGTTGGATGCTCTGCCTGCCGGGGTCTCAGGTTCCTACTGAGCCTTCCTCCCGCTCTGATGATGTCATGATCCAGGACTAGTCTGTAGAGACGGCCATGTCTCTTTACGTTGACATCTTTCTCTACAGTGCGTTCGTCTTTCTGGTCCTCTTTGCTGCCTCATCCTCCATGGTAGCTCTGGTGCTCACTTGTCCTCCACTTCCCTCCCTCTGCTTAGCTTAGCATGCAGACTCTGGATGCTGGATGGAAGAGGCTCCTTGTCTTGATATCATTGGCTGCCATCTCCTCCACGGCCAGACCGTTAGAAACATCTAATGACCGGCAGAGATTAAACATGCTGCTTTCTTTTGCCCGTTTAACTACATTGTCTGGGCGCTTCGTTCTTGGTTGTCGCTGACTTCTTTGTTCTTGCCTGTGAGATCTCAGTAGACGTATTTGCTGTCCTGATCATCTGCAAAGTTAATTTCTCGTAGTTTTAGGTGTGGCGAGGCCCATCGTTGATCTGTCTGAACGAGATTCCAGATTCCTTGCTGCACGTTCCAGTTCCATCATTGACTCTGGGTCTCATTTTAGCCGTAAAGCTTCAGGTTATTCATGCGGAGGAGATGCTGGATGATGGCTCCCCTTCATAGCTGGTATTTTATGTAACTCTTTGTGACGTTCTGAGTTCACACTGCAGCAGAACAGGAGCAGGGAGAGACATCAGCTTGGTATAAATCTTTGCAACTGGCTTCAAATTGACCTTTACGACCTTTAGTTTATTATTTTGTATGTCCAGGATCCATCGGCAAAGAGTCTGGTAGTCAGTTCAGCTTATGGAAACATTATTGGAGTCATAAATTGAATTTTTTTTTCACATTTACATGTACGGAGAAGCTGAGCACGGTCACTGATCAGATTGAGAACTCTCCTGGTAACGACAGCCACCTGTAGCTTCGGTTGCATGTCCACTCCTGGAGTTTGTAATAAAACAATCTGCATGTGTTTTACAGTGTGTAGCTCGTTGAAACGCCAGGATCGGCTCAGGTAACTCCCGTTAACGCAGCTGCTGTCATTTCTTTCAGACGTCACTTCCCCGTACCCCGACCTGTGGTTGGAGCAGGTCCGCAGCCGGCAGAACAGATCCAGATCGTCATGTGAGTTGTTTTTTTTTCTTTGATGTCGAAGTTCGGGATGTGTTCAAGCGTCGGCAGAGAGCCCGCTTTGAGCTGGTCTGTCGTGTGTAAGCAATCCTAGTTTGAGGCCGTTCCTGTCTTTTAAGGACAGATGCCGGGCTGTGAAGCCAATAGATCTTGGTGTTGAAGTGCGTCGGGCTTTGAGGATCTGCTACGCTGCGGTTTCTAGTACTGCTTCAAACCTGTAATTATCACCACATGGCACACATACAGGATCTCCCGCTCTTCTCTTTTTACGCACGTGTGTTTATCTTTATACCAGTTTCAAGCTCATGGGGGAAATATGTTGGTTTCTATCATTTAGACTGGCCCATAGATGAGAACCTTCTGTGCCTGTGTGGGTCTGAGCATGAATCCCATTATCATAATTTACAACCAATAATAAGCCTGAGAAATACTGCATTGGTGGTTTTGATTACCATATGCTCTTTGGAGCATCGGGGTGAAAAAAACAAAAAAACGCCCCGGCCCCAACAAAGTGAGCCCATAAAGAGACACTGGAGGGAAGAGGGTTACAGTAGAAAGTGTGGAGGTATTTCATTCGGTCTCTTTTGTGTGGCTGAAGATCCGCTGTGAAAAAAAATAAGCAAAGAAAAAAAGAATATCCATAATCCCACGGCGGCTTCAGAGCCTTTAGGCACGCACCAAAGGGAGGGAGAGCTTGGCAATAAAAGTCCTCCTTTCTTTTCTGACTTCAGGGCTCTTATCTTTGTTGGAGAGCTGACTGAAAGCAGGCTGCAGAGGCTCTATAAAACACACTTTCACCCCCATTAAGCCCACCGGCTTTTTCTCAGTACGCAAACTAAAGACACGATCACAAAGAGTTGCTTCATTAATGGAGCACGTGCACATATAGACTCCTGGTGGTGATCAATGAGCTGCGTCTGTCTCATCCGTCTCTCTCTCTCTCACACACACACACACACACACACACACACACACACACACACAGCTACAAAGGCCATGAGGAGTGTCCAAATATTTACTCAACGGAAAAGGGAGCTGTACTCAGTCATTAGCCTGTTAATATCCAGAGACAGTGTCATGGGGGGGCTGATGCGGCGGCCTGCACACAACGTCTCGTCCTCAACAATCTCTCATATAATAAGTGTGCAGAGAGGACCGCCGCCTTTATTTAGCCAATAAATGAGAATAAATTAGGTATGTTGTATTTGGCGAACATCCAAAAGTATCTGCCGGGCCTGATTAAGAGTTCTCCTTAATAGGCTATAAACACATCCTGCTGTTTAGACTGAAAATGGACGTTTTTCCAGAAGTCGTGCCACTCCGGAGTTAAAGCTTACGTTGTCAGGTTGGGTGGAATTGGATCGAGGCGCAGACAAGAACTCGGGAGTCGCATGTTGCTCGGTGGTGATGTTTATTAAAATGATAAAACAAGGCTTACAGAGAGACAGGGAAACGGTGATGGCCAGAGCAGAGTAGATACGTGGAGGAAGACGGAGGACCTGACAATTGGTAATGGCTGGGCTGACGGTATATATAGGAGGGGAAAGAGGAGCAGTAGCAGGTGGCAGTAAATACACAGGTGAGAAGAGTGAGATCTAATTAACAGAGGAAAAGGAGGGCAGAGAGCTGGCAGGGGCAGAGGGAGAACTAAATCTAACAGGGAAACGTGAGAAGATCTGAGGGCACAAACTAACTAAACTAAGGAAGAGAAGAACTAACAGCACTACTTAAATAAACAGGAGAAGATAACAGGAACCAAATCTACCAATCACAAGAATGCATAATTAACATAAATACTGAACAGAAACAGAACGAAAGAAAGGCAAGCAGAAAATAAAGATCTACTAAAACAATAAAGAACATAAGCTAACTAGACAGGAACTGAATCTAACAGATACCAGCATATATTATTAACATAAACACTGGACAGAAAACTAAACAGATGACATAAATGAGGATCTAGGGAACAACCAGACTGCGGGATCCCCAGGGAGGTACAATAACTAATCAAGCCCCTGGGTATCCTGACATAGTTGTGGATGGAGCGCCTGTCTGATGGTTTGTGTTACCTCTGAACTCTCTCCAGCGTCGTCGTGTGACCAGGAGCAACAGTCCGCCCTGGAGGAGAGGAGGCAGCGTAATAACGACGCTGTATTTGTGCCAGACTGCGCCCAAGGCGGGTTCTATAAGCCGGTCCAGTGCCACCCCTCCACCGGCTACTGTTGGTGTGTGCTCGTGGATACTGGACGGCCAATACCGGGGACTTCAACCAGGTGGGCCACAAATACCAGAAATCAAGGACAACTGTGAGGTATTCCTGTTTGGGAGGGACTCCTTTAACTAGAGGACCTGCAGTTTAAATGCTGTGTGAATGCTTTCAACTGAAGCAAGATTGCCAACTCTCACTCCTCTGGAGTGACACTGAAGCTTTTCCTCTATTTATCTCTCTCTCTCTGTCCCCTCAGACACATTTCACTAAAAAAAATGAAAAATCTTGTACTTTAAGCAAATGCCACTTTTAGGATTGTTTCCAAAACTTTCCAGGTGCATTCATGAAATTTAAAGCAGCTATGTGGTCGTACCTGGCTAATTCCATGAAAGTCATGTGACCAGATTCTATGAAGGTTCTGTTAAAGTACCTGGACGGTTTCACAAAGGTACCTTTGGATATCTTGTGAAATTGGACGGCTAAGTTCCAAGGAGACTCCATTAAAGTTTCTAAACCTGCAGATCTGACTTCGATATGCTGACGGACACCTGTGTTGCAGGTGACAGAGAGGGGCTCAATGGTCTGGATAACAGCAGGTCAGAGGTCAGCTGAGGACTAGCTGCACTCTTATTAGGCTACATTGCAAGGTATCACATTAACGAGAGTCCAGGCAGAGTGCCAGGAAGCACATTAGGGCGCTCATGGAGGATTTTCCTCCTTGTCGCAGACTCGCTTTTTGACCCCGCCGGACACGAGCAACAAGGACAACGCTGTCTCTCAGGGAGGCCACGGAGACATGCTTGTGTCCCTTGCTCCCTGGCTGCCTCTCCTCTTCTATCACAATCCATCTCACCACTTCCAAATCCTTCCCATCTTTTTGGACGAGTTTCACAGCCCCTGGTTCACCACAGAACGATCATTTGAATCCCTAAGATTCAACCGACCGGGGTCACTGGAAAACGGGATTCCTCTGATTTTACGACGAGGGCTTCGCTGTTCGTTGTAAACCCTTTGGTCCATCGCAACCTTGACTCACTTCACATTCTTTCACAGGTATGAGCAGCCAAAGTGTGACGGTAATGCCAGAGCCCATCCAACTAAACCAAAGGACCCTTATATAACCAGACATCTCCAAGGTACGTCTCCAGTTACTGGAATTTGTCTCTATTTTTCCTCTTACTCCAGACCACATGGGGATTTTTTTTTTTTTTTTACCACTTGGCCTCCAACTGCTGCCAAGCTTCCAGAGCTTTGATAACAATGTGTGTGTGTTTGTGCGTGTTAGTGTGTGCGGACATCATTAGCACCGATGGTCAAGGAAAAGCTTGATAAAGAGGCGAGGATTACCAGATAGCAGCCTTCATTGGTCAATAAGCAGGGAGACAGAGACGGATTGGGGTGGGGGGGGGGATTAATCTTCAACTGACACTGGAGCTGGAGGACAGCGAATGAAAGCAGTGAGGAGGAACAGCAGGGAGGTGAGGGGGAGATAGCGGATAATAGGATGCCAGAGACAGGTGGTGATACTATGACTGATAGCGAGGCAGATAGCTAAATTAAAAGCAGGAGATCCATTTGGGGGCAATGTTCACATGGTTGTCTTAATGACACAAAACTACTTTAAAGGAATATTTGCAGGTTAAAATCTGACGAATAAAACTGTATCTGAGTAACGTGTCTGAACTGGACATATTGATCACATATCAAGCCACGTTTGGGAGAATTTCAGCAACAAAGAACAATGATTTAAGGATGTTTGGCCACTTCAATCATATTGTAAGATGAACAGAATTATAGGCATTTAAAAAGCCCTCTAGTCCTCTTTTTTTGCTGCAGCAGCAGCAGCTTGACCTCACACAAAGCATTTTAGAGAGCTCCAAGCTTTATTACAGTCCATTTATTTAGTTTTTCTTCATATAAAATCAATGATGATGCACTCGTCGACCCAATATGTCTTTATGTTTTTACTGTGAGAGTCCCTAAGTTTGTAATGCATTAAATCGTGTTTCCCTATAAGTGAACCTGACACAGGGATATTACTCTTGGCTAGTTTTCAGATTATGAAAGATAAGAGAACGTACCAACAACAAACAAAACAGTCATTTAATTCAATTCAATTCATTTTTATTTATATAGTGCCAATTCATGATACATGTCATCTCAAGGCACTTTATAAAGTCAAACTCAATCAAATCCTCCAGGTTGGTCAGAAAGTTTCCTCTCTAAGGAAACCCAGCAGGTTGCATCAAGTCTCTCCAAGCAGCATTCACTCCTCCTGAAAGAGCGTAGAGCCACAGTGGACAGTCGTCTGCATTGTTGATGGCTTTGCAGCAATCCCTCATACTGAGCATGCATGAAGCGACAGTGGAGAGGAAAACTCCCCTTTAACAGGGAGGAGAACCTCCAGCAGAACCAGAACCAGGCTCAGTGTGAACGCTCATCTGCCTCGACCCACTGGGGGTTCACCTAGACTTACCCATACCTACAGTCAGAGTGATAATTAAAAACACTTGGATCTGTAAGAGAACAGGCCGGACGTGGTCCTAAATTTATCTGCTTACCGTGTCCAGCGGTGACGACGGCGTTGCCAAAAGCTTGGTACCGTCACAAGGCCGCTAGATCCAGAACCAGAACCGCACGAGATCCAAAAATGATTCACCAAAAAACCAAATCAACCTGTTTGATCCACCAGTGATTTCAAAAACACATTATTTCTTTATTTGTGATATTTTATCCACTAAATAAATTCAATTCAATTCAATTCAATTTTATTTATATAGCGCCAAATCATGAAACATGTCATCTCAAGGCACTTTACAAAATCAAGTTCAATCATATTATACAGATTGGGTCAGATTATACAGATTGGTCAAAATGTCCTATATAAGGAAACCAGTTGATTGCATCAAAGTCTTGACAAGCAGCATTCACTCCTGGGGAACCGTAGAGCCACAGGGAGAGTCGTCTGCATTGTCCATGGTTTTGCTGCAATCCCTCATACTGAGCAAGCATGAAGCGACAGTGGGAAGAAAAACCACCCATTAACGGGAAAAAAAAACCTCCGGCAGAACCAGGCTCAGTATGAACGGTCATCTGCCTCGACCGACTGGGGTTACAGAAGACAGAGCAGAGACACAACAAGAGAGACAAAGAAGCACAGAAGCACACATTGATCTAGTAATCTGTTCTACATTAGATGGTAGTAACGGGTGAGCCGTCTTCTCTGGATGATGTCAAAGTTAACAGAACGCCAGACCAGGTGTACCTACTATGAAGAAAAAGAGAGAGAGCAAAAAGTTAAAAGCTGAAATGACGACAGTCATTTCAATGTAATACAATACAAAACTGGAGAACCGTAGAATGAAGAACAGTAGAAATCAGTAGAGTGAGAAAATTAGACCCTGATGTCCTCCAGTAGCCTAAGCCTATAGCAGCATAACTATAGAGGTAGCTCAGGGTAACATGAGCCACTCTAACTATAAGCTTTGTCAAAAAGGAATGTTTTAAGATTAGTCTTAAAAATAGATAGGGTGTCTGCCTCACGGACCAAAACTGGGAGTTGGTTCCACAGGAGAGGAGCCTGATAGCTAAAGGATCTGCCTCCCATTCTACTTTTAGAGACTCTAGGAACCACCAGCAGACCTGCAGTCTGAGAGCGAAGTGCTCTGTTAGGAACATACGGAGTAATCAGAGCTCTGATATATGATGGAGCTTGATTATTAAGGGCTTTATACGTTAGAAGAAGAATTTTAAATTCTATTCTTGATTTAACAGGAAGCCAATGAAGGGAAGCTAAAATTGGAGAAATATGATCCCTCTTGTTGATTTTCATCAGAACTCTTGCCGCAGCATTTTGGATCAGCTGAAGACTTCGAACTGCATTTTGTGGACTTCCTGATAGTAAAGAATTACAATAGTCCAGCCTTGAAGTAACAAATGCATGCACTAGTTTTTCAGCATCACCCCTGGACAGAATGTTTCTAATTTTGGCGATATTCCGGAGGTGAAAAAAGGAAACTCTGGAAACCTGTTTAATATGGGATTTAAATGACATGTCTTGGTCAAAAATAACACCAAGATTTTTTACTTTATTACCAGAGGCCATGTACTTAACTTAGTGTGAGATTGCGCTGCTGCAGTTTAATGCCGCTGAATTGTTTAAATTCTGTCCTAACCTTTTCCTCAGGACAGCCCAATGTTGTGTTTGCCGGGTTGAGAAAGCTGCGCTCAGGTTGTTAGCGTGTCTCTGAAGATTTGCGCCCCTTCATTTGTTTCTTAGGACATATGTATAGTTACAACCTTCAATAAACTCACATTTCCTGCTGGTGAGGGTTTCATCCAGAGCAGTTCGCTGAAGGGAGGCTAACGCTAGCGGGTTTAATCTCAGTTTTGGTCTAAATCGTCCATGATTGAACTCAGCGTTTCTCTACATGGTTCCAGCCAGTGTCCGAAATTAACTTCCTGGTTCATCGGCCAAGTTGGCCGATAGATGTAAGAATCAACCAGCCAAGAATATTTTTATCAGCCAAAATATTAATTCTGACTGACTCCTGCTGAATATCTCCACATAATCCCGCTACGTAACTAGCCTGAGCTAAACGCTAGCTGTTAGCAAACGGACATGACCTAGCTGCTGTAGTTCTTGCGTCACATGTGCGAATGTTTGTGTACGTTTGTTGTCATACGAGCTGAAAGCAGAGGAATATAAAGAAGCATCCACCCAAATGATGACTGAAAAACACGACTTATTTAGTGCAAACATTAAGTCGCCATGTGGCAGCTAGCTCTCTGAAATTTACTCGCCAAACGGTAAATTTACTCACATTTGGCGTCTGGCGATTGTTAATTTCAGACCCTGGTTCCCGCTGATGACTAGACTTCATAACGGTAGCGTTTTGCTTTGAATGTTGTCATTTCTGTCAGACAAAGACGAAGGGAAATCTGCAGCATCCCACACAGTCTCTCTTTCACTTTTTGGAAAGTATTCCTACAACTTGCTGCAACAAAACCAGTAAAGCTGGTGTGGCGCTGCGGTTTGCCAGCTTCTGCCTTAAACCTGAACATTTATTGGCAAATCTGCTGTTTTTTATGCTCTTTTTTTGTTGGTTTGGTAAACATTTTAATAATCCAGCAGCACACCAACAGAGCTGCCTCTGTGCCCCTTCTCATCCACAACTGTTTATGTAACGCGGTGCCAGGGAACGCTCCAGGGTATGCGCTCTCCTCGCAGGTGCTGGGCGTAGCAGAACAGCTCTCCGTCTCCGCGCAGACGGCATCAGGGACTCTTGGACATTTCACGAAGAGCAGAGAGACAATGAGGTCACAGATAAATTCCTCTCCGGCTGCCAAATACCTTTCGTCTTTGCTCTCGAGTGGCACGTGTGGAGACAGAAAACCAATTCTGCTGCAGGAAAGACTGCTGAAGACCTGTTGTGATACAGCAAATAAAACGCTGTGCATTTATGAATACAGGCACACACACTTCGTTCTAAAGCTGCCCAATTGACTTGCATAATAGGAACCTGGTTTCCAGTTAGAGAAGAAGCCAAGATTTAGTCAAAAACAAACAAACCGTCTTGTTTTCCTTGTAGGCAGTTGCGTCAGCGACTGTAAACCTGGTCGCTGTGCAAACACAGAATAATTATAAATGTTGCCTCTGAATCGCTGCAGCCCATTTGCTGTTGAAGCGCTGGTGTTGAGAGGTTTATGGGGCGAGAAGCGAGAACGGAGCGACTTGCCATGGAAAGGGGAGGACAGGAAAGCCGAGCCGCTGGCTGGCTGGCTCGTTGGAGCGGGATCGTCGGGCAGCGTTGGGGCAGGCGTCCTAAGCTGTGGCTGCGAGTGCTGACAGGGTTCTGCTCCGTGTGGCTCCACAGAAACACTGCTTCTTCTTAAGAGCAAAGCACGGTAGCGCACATAGAAACACACACGCACTGGCAAACCTTCAACAGACGTGTGGAGGCCGGCTCAGCAATTGCTTTCTTTTTAATTTACAGCCTTTTGCGAACCTATTCGTACCCCTAAACCTTTTCAAATGTTGTCCCGGTATCCCTGCCACCTTCTGCGAGTTTCACTGGGGTTTTGTTGTGATAAACTAACACAAAGCACAGCATGACTGTGAGGTGGAAGGAAAATAATTCATGGTTTTACCTAAAAAAAATCTAAAAAGTGTGTCCCCAAATCCACCTAAACCAGGCAACTCTGGAGGAGCTGAAAGGATCTGCAGCTCAGGTGGGATGATTTTTTTTTAGACACGAGTGGCATAAAGTCACAAGAGGTCATGTGTGCAAGACTGAGACTGAAGTCATGAAGGAGACACACGTGCCAGAAGGTGCTCCGGACAAATGAGACCAAAACCAAACTTTATTGCCAGCGCTGTGTGGAGGAGAGCTAATGCTGCGCATCACCCTGAAAACTACAACCTCTGTGTGAAACGTGGTGGCGGCAGCATCATGCTGGAAGGATGCTTTTCTGTCGCGGGGACAAGGCGCCTGACGGTAAAATGGATGGAGCTAAAGACAAGACAGCGGCGGACTCAACCTGTTAGAGGCTGCAGGAGACTGGAGACGTGAGCGGAGGTTCACCTTCCGGCAGGAAATCGACCAAAAACCTGCAGTCAGAGCCACAGTGGAAGGGTTGAGACCGCAGAATATTTATGCATTTGAACAGCCTGGACTAAAAGACAGCTGAAAATCTGTGGCTAGGCTTAAAAACATCATCTCACAGGAGTTTTCAATCCCATCTGACGCAGTTTGAGCTTTTTTGCGAAGACGGACGAGCAAACATTTCAGCCTCTAGATGTGCAGAGCTGGTGGAGACATATGGCAGAGAAACTGCAGCAGGACGACGGTTCTGCAAATGATCGACTCAGAGTGGATGAAATCAAATGCAAACCACAGTTTTCTAATTTTAATTTGCATGCATGCATTTCCCTCCCCTCCCATCGTTGCATTACTTGCTGTTGGTCTGTCGCATGTTTTCCCCAAAATAATGCAAGTTGTGATGATTGATGATACAGATTGTGACAAAACGGGAGACACCCTCTCAGTGTGGTTCTCTGCTGCATCTGGTAAACCTGCGCATAATACAGCTGCGGTAACTGTAAACAGAGACATAAGCCATTTGCAGCCCTAAAATAAACGTGAAATAGCTCCAGTGAGTTTCCTCAGAATGACAGCAGGCGCATTAGCGTCCTGCCCCGCAGTTCAACACTGTCCAGACAGACGCAGGCGCTAGTTTGTCTCGGTCCCAGCAGAAAAGCCTTTTACTGCCAAGAGGAAGCGGCTAACGCTTTACCTGATGGCTTCCCCTTAGAACGAAGTGCAGACGCGTTCAGATTCCTGCGTCCTTACAGAGAGCGCCGGTCGTGTCCAGCAGCGTCCCACAAAGCTGGGCCGGATAATAACGCTTTTCCTCCTGACGAGGACATTCTGGGAGCGTCTAGACCGCGGGTCAGCGACCTTTACCATCCAGACAGCCACTTTTACCCTCGCTCCAGCCAAATAAAACGGTTTAAGAGCCGCAAATTTTAGGTGTCTTTAAAAAAAAAAATGACAGCTTGTAATTTTCAGTTAATATCTATTTTGGGTAATTTATCGTCGTTCTCAAAGAAAAACCATTTGATTTCTATTTTTAGGAGCTAGAATAAACCTAAGGACAGGAAAAATGGATCTAAAAGAACATTACTGGTGGTTGTGTGTCAATCTGTGGTGCAATTATTTCATGAAAAACCTGAAAAACTGCAAAAACCTGAACGTGCCTTGGTTATGAAGAACCACTAACGGCTCCGGAGACGCCGGTTCCAGAACCCTAACCTAGACTAATTCCCCCCAAGAGGCTCTGCACGGTACCGCTTCATCCAACAACAGACGCTTTGCCGGGTCTGGGTCATGGGTAACAAGACCAGAACAGATATTTCAGCCTTCAGCTCCTCCACCTGTTAGAGGGGAGCGAAGCATGCCATTATCTGCCGCTCAGGAGAATCTGGCCCCGCAGGCGCTGGCCGTAAAACAAGAGCAGGAACCCGGAGAATCTCTTGTTCCCTGCAGGCCCATGAGAGGGAAGCCAGACTGTGAGAAAGGCCTTCATAGCCTTCAGCTCTTCTGCAACATCCCTGGTCAAGTCGCTCTTGAAACTATACGGCCTGACAGACAATTACTGTCATTAGTTCGTGCTAACGCCGAGTTTTCTCATCTTTCTGCTCGTAATAATCCTCCCTTGTTTGTTTTTACCAGGTTTGGCTAAACTCACTCTTGCTTATTTTAGTCATTTTTTTAAAAAGCTAATCCTACCCCAGAAAATCAGCGGTGGTTGTTGTGCATGGTTCGACTGCAGAAGGACAACGCTTAGTCCAACGTCTTTGAATCGAGTGATTCTCTGCGAGCAACCTGATGCTTCAGCAGAGAAAGTAGCATTTAATCTGTACTTTTAATGAACAACATTCATCAGGCTCCCAGCAGGGCCGGTATTTCCTGGATGCGACGCTTTCAGCCGGGAGGCTTGAACCCTCGGTCCCGTGTGAACTGCATGCTCCTACAAACTCCCGTCTCTGTGCTGGATTCTTTTTTTGCAGGCTGTCCCGGGGCGAAGAAAACAGAGTTCTTGACGAGTGTTCTCGACGCGCTGTCGACAGACATGGTGCATGCTGTCACAGATCCAGCATCCGCCGGAAGGTAGGGAAGTGCAAACGCTCCTCTTGTTATGCACAGCGGTGGGAACGGGCTCTTAGCCTCGAGGCATCGAGGGCGTTTGCTCTTCTAACGTGTTGGGATTAACTCACCTGCAGGGCAGTTAGCTGTTAATGTGATGAAGGAGAACAGGTGCATCTTAATATGTCCGGATGTCTTTGATATGTTTGTGTTTCATTTGTGTCGGTAATCCAGTTTAAAAAGTGAAACCCATAGATGTATTACACACAGAGCATTTATTTGTGTTGTCCTAACCTCATACTGGTGATCATAGCTTACAGCCGATAAAAAAAACACACGTTACTCATAATATTACACAGTGGATATAAAATCGCTGCATGTTCATCTCAAAATGCCCCAGTTATACTGCTGTGAGATGGAATGAGGCCATGATAAATCCTTACAGTATTATCCACCTTTAGTGTGACCTCTGACCTTTTCAGTCAAATCCCACCGAAAGAAAAACAGAAAATGAAACAAATGTTGTGGTTGCATGTGTTTATAAAGGATCCCACTGATTAAAACGTGGAACGTCGAATTAGCTGAGGATAGTCATGGGAAGTTTGGTGGAAGAAAAAAGTCTATAATGATAGCCATTGGCAGGATTGTAACTAACAGCCTAAACTAAAAGTTTGGCACAGATCCACTCAGTGTGGACTGCAGCTGGAAAGACGGGCTTTCTTCATACTAAGACACTCCTGAAGCAAAGACAAGTTCACCAACATCTTACCAAAGAGCACTGTTGCTCAGTGCTCTAAGGTCAACCTTTCAGATTTAAGCAAAGTTTGTATTTCACTGGAGAACCAAGGACCCAGAGTCTGGAGGAAGAGTGGAGAGGCTCAGAATCCAGGCTGAGTTTATTCAGGTTCAGAGCCAGAGCAGCATCTGATTCATGCTTCCTTCTGCTTAGAAGTCTGATGGAGATGCTGATTTTGTTTGGTACCTGCCCATAGTGCCAGAACCCAGGTCTACTTTATTTAAAAAGGACAATTTTAAAAACTATTTGTTTAACTAAAGTTCTGCACTAACGACAGAAAGATCATGTAGACTAATAATAATAATAATAATAATAATAATAATAATAATAATAATGAATTGAAACAAAAAACAATGAAAGCAGAAATAAAATGTGCTGCAAAGGCTGAAATGACTTAAACAGAAACAAGCCAACTTACACTGTGTCCAAAGCCTCTGAAAACAGTTTTTTAAGGGAGACCTTAAAGCTGAGAGAGAAGAAGTTTGACTTTTAATGGCGACGTGTTGCGTAGCTGTGGAGCCACGGCTGAAAAAGCCCATTCTCCTCTGGGCTTCGGCCTCGTTTCTGGTACCAGAAGCTGGTCTGATCTGATCTAAGGGCCTGTGGTGAAACCAGCTGCAGCAGGTCAGGAAGGACCAGAGGAGTACCAACACCAGCTTTATGGTGTCACTTGATTGATTGACAAGGTGGCCCATTAAAAGCCAGCTGGGCTTCCTGAACACCTCAGCAGAACCACAGGCTGATCTCCTCCATGCCGCGCCGCATTGATGCAGTAATGCAGGCAAAAGGAGCCCCAACCAAGCACTGAATACGTAAACTGTACAGTACGGGGACAAACTTTTCACCAGGCCTCATAAAAAAATATTCTCTTTAATAACTTAAGTTTCTTAGAAACTGAAAGCTGGGATTTGGTTAGCTGGAATCCGAGATCATCAAAATTAACAGAAAAAAAGACAAAATACATCAATCTGTGTGTAATGAATCTGTGCAGTGTTTTGCTTTATGCTCTGAACTACTAAGATAAATGTGGGTTTTACTGACATGCAGCCGTCCCTGTCCCTCAGGATGGCGGAGCCCGACCCCAGCCACACCCTGGAGGAGCGGGTGGTCCACTGGTACTTCAGCCAGCTGGACAAAAACGGCAGCGGGGACATCGGGAAGAAGGAGATCAAGCCTTTCAAGCGTTTCCTGCGCAAGAAGTCCAAGCCCAAGAAATGTTTGAAGAAGTTTGTGGAGTACTGCGACATCAGCAACAACAAGGCGCTGTCCCTGCAGGAGCTGATGGGATGCCTAGGGGTGACCAAGGAAGAGGGTGAGCTGAACCGGGACAGCCGGAAAGTCCCTCCACTTTAAATCATTTCCCAGGCAGCAGGATGTAATATTAACAACAGCTGATCACCAATAAAGTTAAAAAATCTAAATTAATGTCGGGCAACGTCTGCTACAACGGATTAACTGAAACCAAGAAACAAATCAAAACCTAACCATTAATTAAACTAATTAAAACTAATGCAATCAACACCTGATGAATTATTGTAAAACAAGAATTAACAACTTTAAAACTGATAAAAAATCAAAGAAATACCAGCAGTTTATCGGTTTCTCAGCTGCTGGAAAGACTGTGAATCTTAAATCTTAATCATATTGTCTCACTCTGATGTAAGAAGAAAAACTGGAGAAGGAAAGGAGTCAAAGTCTGGAATCGATCAAAGTTGTCAGAACCAGTCAGTCGTCGCCGTAGAGCAAAGACTGACTGTTTCAGCGGTCATGGACACCCTAACCCTGGGTCTCTGTGGACGTCTGGTTCTGTCCTCATCAGCTGTCCGGTCGGCCCCAGGGCCGCCTCCATGCCGTTCCTTCTGGCACGGGGCGTCCCAACCAGAGCCGGCCCGAGGCAGAAGCAAACTTAGCCGCCCCATCGCATGCCTCACGTAACTGCTTGAATTTTGACTCAGAGCACAGACCTCAGATTCCTATATTTGTTTATGGAGGATGAGAAACTATTACATTTGATTTGACGGTTTCAGCAGAAGTAAATTAATTTTCATTTTAAGATTCAAAGGAATTGGCGAGTTTACTTTGCAAAAGTGTATATTATGATCTTTCTAGTTTGATTGTTGGTTCCCATTGGCTCAGGTCTTTCCTTTCCAGGACTTTTCTTGCAAGGATCTCACACTGTTGCCAGTTTTTAGGTGATTAACATCTCTTTTTGTCTCACAGGGGCCAAATCTGGGGAAGACCTACCTTCCAGTAAACTAGTAAGTAAAAAGCTGCTCGTGTACAGGTGGAACAATTAGCTGCATGCGCTAATAGCACCAGATCTAACGGCTTTCAACACATTTCAATTTATTCATAAATCTCTGATTCAAATCAAACATTATCTCGACATATGTTAAGACGAAGGCCCCGTTCCCACTGACCAGGTCAGACGATTTAGAACCAGTGGTCCTGAATCCCATGAGATTCGTATCTCATGCGTATTTAATGCGTCCTTGACGTCACTTTCAATCAACAAGTATCACAACTTTGTGCCAGCAGCAGCTGATAGCAGTTAGCATTAGCAGTTGCTAATGCTAACTGCTAATGCTAACTGCTATCACCTCTGGGCTTGCTTGACAGCAGTGCCATCAGTCCACTGCTCAGTGCAGGCAGAGGAAAAATGATTGTGACTAGTGCCCTGCCCTTGAACTTGAAATGAGAGGCGCGGATATTGTTGAAAGTTGTCCTCGACTTCCTAAAGTTATAAATAAACTCGGTCTCTGTGAAGTTGTTACAATCCTTGCTCCATCCCTCGCAGTCAAACACACCTCTGTTTAGCCGAACTGTGTAAAATGCCAGAGTTTCACTTTCTTTTTATTTGCCCTTTATTACAAGCTGACACAATAAATGACTTCGGTGGGACACTTCAATCCATATTTCTTCCATGTTTGCTCGACCAAAGCGGGCTGCATGAACTCATTAATATTGTTCTTTCGCGCATGCGAGTCAGAATTTTAAAAGTAAAAGGACACAGCTTTGCAAAAAAATCGTAATTGAGCATTAAGACCTACAGTGGGAACGCGGCCAAAGAGACCCGGGTTATGTCCAGTTACAGGCAGTCTTTACTTTTTCCACATTTTTACCAGTGTATCCAAAATAAAAAGCTTCTGTTCAAGACTTTGCTGAAGCACCTTGGACAGCTTCTTCTTCTTGAGTGTGTCTCTAGAAGCTCGGCCCTCCTTTCCCTGGGTTTCACCCACTGTTCTTCTCTGCAGATCGTCTCAGTCCGGTTGGACTTGGCGAATGGGTAACCAGACATTTTTAGGTTTTTGGCCAAGGCCCATCAACACAGATTGCTCTGTTTGTTCAGGCAAACAGATCCTGGGAGGATCCTGGCTGTTGGAAACTGAACAGCTTTTCGGGAATTCATTTCTTGACTCCTTCTCCAAATTTGCACTTTCACACTCTGCAGAGATTTCCTTTGGGTCCATAGCTTGGTTTCTGTTATGATGTGCGCTGTCGACTGTGGGACCGGATTTAGACGGGTCTTTTCCAGTCCAGTCAACTAAATGCACCACAGACAGGTTCCCATCAAGTGGTGGAAACATCTGAAATGTGATCTTTGGAAACAGGATGCAAATGTTTATGAATATGTGAGTTCAACATTGCCGTTATGGGGTGTTGTGTGTTGCATTTATAGTGAAAAACTGTTTCAACCCACTTTGGTAACCTGAATGTGCAACATAACTAAATGTGGGGAAAATTAAGGTCTCCAGTTCATTGCCATCATTTAGACAGCTTCAAATTCAATTACATGCGTTCTCCTTCCATCCTAATCATAAAACAACACCAATGAATCATCTATCTAAGACACCCCACGCGACTGCAGCAATTCCTCGCAGCAATCCCTCATCTACACTCATATTGTTGTGTAGCTTCATCTGTTTAGTTCAGAAATGTGACTCATTTAGATAAGATGATTGAGAAAAGCCGTAAGAAAGCAAACCTGTTTTCCTGACAGAAGTCCATTTTCCCTCCACAGAACCCGAGGAAGCAGGGCTAAGCCCAACTCCTGACGCTTCCCCTCCCAGTCCGAGGATCTGCCCTCAACAATCGGCAACAGTGGAAACCATAGTATTTGCACTTTGTACTTTAAAAAAAAAAAGAAAATGTAAATTCACTTTGTAGAAATTAGATATTTAAACAGTCTGCTGAATCTGTGAACGGTGTAGTTAGCGTTTTGTGTCCTGACAAGCAAGAAATACTTAACACATACAATGTATGTGTCCTTTGTGTGTCTAAAAAGTGTAGTTTAAAAAAAAAAAGAAAAAAAGAAGAAGAGCAGGAATTCAGGTTTGATGCTACTTTTTGTGTCCCAGTTAGCTTTCAAGGCGGATATTTGTATAGTTTGCTCCATAGCATCGATAAATTAGACCACATCATCTCTTGTCTGCTTATCTGTCACATCTGTTTCCGTGTTTTGTAAAGCAGTTTGCAGGAATGTATTAATAATCATGCAGTAAATCATAAAAGTGTCTCATATGTTCACATGTATTCATCTTTATTAGAAATAAAGAACTCTTTTATACAGGTTGTGTTTTGGGTCTGTCTCATAAATTAAATAAAGTCAGGCGATCCCTTTGTTTCCCTAAGACCTAATTTGTGTTTTACAGTTTGCCTTGTCGTATAAATCTTGTAATATCTTTGCCTTTTTGTATTTTCTTGTGCAGCCTTTAATAAAACAGCTTGTCGACATCTTCTCTAAGAGCCAAGTGTTAGTCATACATAGCAGGGGTTGTGTATCTTTCCATTTAACAAAAAGGTTGCCATTTGCCCCCGAGGCAACATTTTGAATTGCATCGACGAGTGATTCAGTTCTTGTTAGAGATTTTCTTCATGTACTGAGGAGAAAACATGAAACCTCAGTGTGTTACATACGTCTCTATTAGACAGAGAATAGTTTTCATGATTTATCAATAATTGTTATTTTGGTTTTTTGGTGAATGATCAGAGTGTCTGTGAATCGTTTCTTTATAATGAAACACTTTCTTTTCCCCCTGGCGTATGAATATAATACAGCCCTAAGGCCCAGTTCCCTTAGCCACTTTTTAAAAAGAGAAGAAGACAGGGCATTTTTTGTATCCCAGATCTGTGTTGATTTTATACCTACAAAAACAGCTTTTTCTTGCTCGTATCTACATCTGCTCAGGGTGGCAGTCTGTATAGGGACCCAAAATGCCACCATTTAGGGTGGAAGGGTAGGAGAATAGAATCAATTAAATAATAAATAATTTTTTTTTATACGATGAAACATAATTTAGCAGCCAGAAGAACAAGATCCGTATTAGCATAGATAATATTCAACATTAAGATCAGCAGCTATCAGGATATTTACCACATTCTGTCCATTCTGGGTCTTATAGGATAAGCTCTTGGATAAAAGCTTTTTTTTTGAGTCTGTTGTATTTGAACCTTCTTCTAGACGGAAGGGGAGGAAAGAAAACTTGACCGGGGTGACTGGAGTCTATTTCATGAGGTGAAAACGTCTTAACTTCCTGAAGGAAAGGTGGCCTCTCCCCACCTGCTGTGAGATGTCTGGGTTCCAGGTGAGGTCAGCAGAGATGTGGACTCCTAGAAATGTGTAGCTCTTGAATCTCCAAACCTCCTCACTGTATATCAACAGGAAAACGTGCTAATTATTACTTCTTTCATCTTTGACTTGCTGAGGTTCAGGTTACAGTAACACCAGAGTGTCAAGAGCTGAGCCTCCTCTTTGTAGGCCGACTCGTCCTTAAATCAGACCAACAACTTTGGTGTCGTCAGCAAACGTGGTGATGGTGGAGTGAAAGGGGGAACAGTCATGAGTGAAGAGTGAATAGAAAATGGGGGCTGAGGACACATCCCTGAGGTGTCCCTATGCTCAGGATGTGTGCTCACCCATCTGTTCTGGTCTGTTCCTGAGAAAATCCAGAATCCACCTGTACGGTTAGAGCACAGTTAGAGAACTGCTGCAAAGACTGAAGAACTGAAGGGCAACAAAGACAAAAACCAGGGGGAAAGCACATGAAGGCTGGATAAAGAGCTGGAGAACCGTACAGCGAAGCAACGCAGTGAGTATGTAAGTACTGGGGGGGACGGTGAAGATCTGAGTCTAATTACTGAATGAAGGACAGGAGGGGAAGAGCAGGAGGACGTGGTATGGACAGAACATTTTACACAAAAATCTGGCGCTTTGTGCTTGAAAACTGAAAATCTATGAGAATTTAAGCTGGATAATGGTCCACGTGTGATCATATCGACACAAAAATGGTTCAATCAGCCCATTTGTTGCACTGGGGACTTTGTTAAAAACAATATTCTTAATGTTGAAGACGTTTTTCCTCACCAGATAAACGTTTTAACCGCGGCCGGCCATAATTATGAACCCAATCGCTCAGTGAGGTCTGAAAGGATTCTTTGTTGAGCAACAGCATCCAGCTCAGAGCCGCTGCGACACACACACACACACACACACACACACACACACACACACACACACACACACACACACACACACACACACAGCACCACTGTACATTGTTTGGTCCCTGCCTGATTACGCCGGGGCGGCTCAGTAATAAGCCGCGGCTTTTCGCACTTCAAATTCTCCGCAGTGCCGAGCCGCTGACCTCAGACTGACCCGCTCGCTCCGGCTTAGCCTCTAATTTATGATTAACACGTCAGCCTCCTTTCTGTGATCTAATCCAGCCCAGTGGTCTGGGTTTAACACCCCAGGGAAACACAGAGGAGAGATCATTACTGACAGTGGATTAGTGCTGGATAACCTTTGACCTTTTTAAACGCTCTCTCTCTCTCTCTCTCTCTCTCTCTCTCTCTCTCTCTCTCTCTCTCTCTCTCTCTTTCTCGCTCCCTCCATAGCTATGGAGCTGGTTCCGCTGCAGCCAGAAAAAAACAAAACAACAAAAGCAATGTGCAAACTCTCAGAGGACAGATTAACCCCTGGTGTCTGTATATTAGCTTTAAATTAGCGTCAAAATAAATAAGTCTTTCTCAGGGACTTGGATTGTATCCAGTGAACCTTTGTGCAAAGCTTACAAAATTCTGGTGCTTCAAGTACAAGAACTTACTGTCCGTCCTGAAATCTTCTAAAACAACAGAGAATAAGTGAGAATGTTGTATAAGCATTCTCACTGATAACCTCGTAATTGGCTGTGGTTGTTGTTTTTCAGTACATGTCAGAGTCCTTGTCATTAATTTAGCTCAGATTTTCTTATTTTCCTTATTGAAAAGCTTTGAAATGATCCGTAGCAGGTTGGGACTTTAAATACGGATTGTTTGCTCCGTTAGCCTTTTGACTTTTTGACGTCTTTGGTTTTTGTTCTGTTCAGATTGCGTTTCGTTTTCTCCCGTCGGTCTTGTCTTCTGTTGAAGTTACGCCTCTTGCAGGTGTCGCCGCACATCCAGCAAACTCGCTGCTGAAGATCCAACACAATGCCAAACACTCATCAAGAGTGATTTTTTTCTTATTTTTTTCTCTCCTCTGGGCAGACGACGCATGTAAACACTTTTTATGACTTGGCTGGATGTCAAGGCCCGGTTTTCCCAACGTGTTCCCCTGATGGCTTGGACTCCAGCCTGAACTCATGGAGTGGCTGAAGAAAAGCCTCCAAACTTTTTGGCACAATCACCAGAACCTTCTCACGATTGGCACAGCTCCCCATCTTGCTCTCCTTAAGCCTGCTTCCTCGCTTCTCTCGCTACCATGTGCACAAACACCCGCTGCAAGCACAGAGATACCATTGAGCGCGGTTTGTTGGCCCACGCTCGTGTGTTTAAATGGGCAGAAGGAGGAACCCAATCACGCTGCTGGCAGGCCGTGGGCTGTGGACTCATGCAGAAATTACTGTCAAAAGCCATCAGGGCTTTAATAGCCTCTGGCCCAGCAGCGGTTCCCCCCGCTCCCCCCAAAGAGGTTCTGGTCTGTGGGTAAACAGCTCGGGGGCAGCCTGCACCCTGGGACCTTCTCTGTTAAACCGTCTCCTGCTGCGGCTCACACACCTGAGAGCGGTCGGCCCGGCAGAAAACAGACAGTAAATAAATTAGTTAGAGAGTGAAACTGCTTAATTAAGGGGCTGCGTGAGTAAAGCACATCATCCAAAGGCTGTTCTGATCAGTTCTGTCGCCACATATTCAGCTGAGTCAAAGCAGCTTCAGCACAAGAAGATTTACTTCATGATGTTTTCCTTTTAACGTGAATTTATGCTGGAGATGCAACAGTGGGGCAGTTGGTGAGAAAGTCCTAAGTTCAAATCCCAACCTGGGGTCTCTCTGCATGGAGTCTGCATGTTCTCCTTGTGCTGCGCGGGTTCTCTCCAGGTTCTCCGTCTTCCTCCCTCAGTCCAGAGACATGACTGTGAGGTTAACTGGTCTCTAAATTATACTTAGACGTGAGTCAGGGCTGTTTGTCCTGTATGAGTCTGTGTTGGACTGCTGGTCTGTCCAGGGTGGACACCAGACCCCCAGCAACCCTGAAAGGATGAGTTAATATAGATGATGGATGGATGGATGGATGGATGGATGGATGGATGGATGGATGGATGGATGGATGGATGGATGGATGATAGATGATGGATGGATGGATAGATGATGGATGGATGATGGATGGATGGATGGATGGATGGATGGATGGATGGATGGATAGATGATGGATGGATGATGGATGGATGACGGATGGATGGATGATAGATGATGGATGGATGGATGGATGGATGATGGATGGATGGTGGATGGACGACGGATGGATGGATGATAGATGATGGATGGATGGATGGATGGATGGATGGATGGATGGATGGATGGATGGATGGATGGATGGATGGATGGATGGATGATAGATGATGGATGGATGGATGGATGGATGGATGGATGATAGATGATGGATGGATGGATGGATGGATGGATGGATGGATGGATGGATGGATGGATGGATGGATGGATGGATGGATGGATGGATGGATGGACGGATGGATGATTTTGTTTGCCTCTCATCCCGATCAGAATGCAGACTGTTTCCAGAGTCTGAATATTTTCCTGCTCTCACTTTCACGCCACACGCTGGAACTACAGCAAAGTTACTCAGATCAGTGGTTGAGACAAAGTTTAAAGAATTGAAATAAGCAGCTGTCTTCCTCTCAGTTCCCACTTTTTCTGGGATGCTGATCATCCATCCATCCATTTTCTAACACGTCTATCCCTCATGGGGTCCTGAGGGGTCCTGGTGCCTATCTCCAGCTGCCAATGGGTGAGAGGCGGGGTCACCCTGGACAGGTCACCAGTCTATCACAGGACTGTCAGAGACCAGATAAATCCTGGAATCTCATTTAATGTTTTGAACTGTTTCTCTTTTTGTCCTTTAACAATCAGAAAAGTGCGGTGTGCTTTAGTATTCACTCCCCCTGAGGCAATCCTCTCACAATCATGTTTGGCTCCAATTGCAGCAGCAAGAGTTTTAGTCTATACAGTCATTTTCACATAAGAATATTATTTATTATTGAAAAGTTCATTTATGTCAGCAACACATTTACCTCAGTGAAACACATTGTTTAGATGAATTTCACACAGAATGATGTTTTAAAAACTCTATTTCTGTTAATTAGGATTTTCTGCATTTAGGATCAGAATATTAGATCGGACCATTAAAAAAACATTGTTTATTTCAGAAATGTGGGGCTAATGTAATGTATGTTCAGGACCTGCTCAAAGGTTGTTGTTCCCAACATGAACTTTTGATCTTTAAACTCTTTGCGGCGCATATTCTAATGAACTGAATGTGTTTCTACCAGCTCTGGTGACCCAGAGCTGATAAATTTAGCTCCTTCTTCTTGGCCAAATAGCTGAAGCTGTGTGAGACTGGATGGAGAACATCTGTAAACATCAGCTTTTAAACGTTGGATTCAGGTCTGGACTCTGTCATTCTAACAGGTATTAGATAATGGTTGGTCTGAACCATTGTAGTGCCAACCGGCCGTATGTTTATGGCCTTTCTTTTGTAACTCTATTTTGCAGATTCTAGCAGATTGTCTTCCAGAACCACCCAGTATTCTGCTCCATCCTTCTCCCCATCCACCCTGACCAGAAGAACAGAACAGCTGCTTTGCATTAAAAATACACAGAGGTGGACTCTGTTTACCGATTAGGTGATTAGTGGAAGATAATTGATTGGTTTCATTTAGGAGCATCAGAGGGCTGAATGCTAATTCCTGCACCCCTTTTTAGAGCTTTTTCTTAAAAACCACAAATACTTTTCCTTAAAATTCACAGTAAATCCTTACAAACACAGGCACTCTGTTGTTCCTTGGTGTAAAACCGTGATAAAATGTAGTGAACTTTTGGGTTGCAACATGATAAACTGGGAAGGTTTATGGGGTGTGAATACTTTTGGAAGGCACTGTGATGGTGGTTCCTTTTTAGAACCTCTGAATAAAGAAATGAATAAATCAAGCATTCGTTTAATTAACTACAACATGAATATCTCAGTGTTAACACAAATGCATCATGTATTATAATAAAACATAAAACAGATGCATCAACTAACAACATCAAACCGCCTTTATGCTCAGGCAAATTCCTCCAAAACTCTCTTTTTTAGATCTTCACAGGCTTCTTCTCTTGACACGGCTGCATCCAGCATTACGCACCGCTGCCAAAACAGCAAACCCTGCGAGATAAAACGCTCGGCTCCAGACAGGAGCGTCTGCGGTGCCAAGGG
This sequence comes from Fundulus diaphanus, assembly GCA_037039145.1. Lineage (NCBI taxonomy): Eukaryota > Metazoa > Chordata > Actinopteri > Cyprinodontiformes > Fundulidae > Fundulus > Fundulus diaphanus. Next base: position 54,303,021 of record CM073121.1, on the reverse strand, counting down.
GGAAAGAAGGGGGATCGTCGTCCTCCTCGCCCGCCGGTGACATGTGCAGCGCTTCTCATTCATGTGTTCCAGCTGAACGGGGAGGGGGGGGCCAAAAGTGCAGGATCTGGGCTGACATCAGAATTTCCCGCGGCGATAAAGAGACTTTTGTTTGATAGGAGGAGGCGAGGGCGAGAGAGAAAAGAAATGACGGGGATACAGGCCGAGAGATATGGGAGGAATGAAACTGCCACAGGACGACAGTATCTACGACCGTAACATCTTCAAACACCTACAATCAGCCCAGTGAGTCAGATCCATGACGGAGAAAGGAAGGGGAACCACAACAGGACGTACAAAGTCTATTTAATGTTTCCAACAAAAGCCTGCAAATCTGAGGCTGGTGGTTTTTGTTTCATCTCTGAACATTTAGGAGGATTACAACACCTGGGTCTGCAACCTGGAGATGGAGAATGAGCTTGAGGAGCGTACCGGCCCTTTAATCTCACACTGCTCACCCTCTAACATGATATGAGAGTCTCCTGTTTTAGCTTTAGAGGGGCTGAGGAGGAGAGGGGGGGGGGGGCATGGAGAGGCAGGGAAGGTGGGAGGAGGGGGAAGCTTTCGGGCCTAAACCCAGGGGATTAACGGGGTGACTTCTCCTCAGGAATGTTCCCCTGACAGCCAAGGCCCGCCCACCCACAGCTGCTCGCTGCAGACAGGTGCACGGCCAAGGCGAGGCGGGTGGTGGATGTCTGAGTGCGCTTGTAGGGTTGGTGGTGGGCGGGAGGGGGACGGTGCAGTGTGCAGACTTCCACGAATCCCGATAAGAGCATCAATGGACCACTGAGTCCCCCAAGTTAACCAAGACAGTCTATTTATCTCCTGAAAACCGAAATCCTGGAGGAAAACCTGACAGAGGCTGCAGGAGACGTGACACCAAGGCAGAGGTTCTCCTCCCAGCAGGACGATTACCCCGAACATACAGCTTCCATGGAAGCATTTGTTAGAATGGCCTAGTCAAAGTCCAGGTCTCAAACCAACTGAGCATCTTTGGTAATGCTACAAAAGTGATGTTCACAGATGGTCTCCATCCAGCCTGAGCTTCAAAGCCAAGCCAGAAAACATCAGTGTGTGCAAACGGTGAAGACGTGCCCCAAATGATCTGCAGCTGGGATCGCAGGGAACGGCGGTTTGGTTTGGGAGGGAAGGGAAGGGGATGGATACGAACACTCACCACACTTTGCAGGTTTTGATTATTGTTTTATTTAAAACTATGCCTCATTTCCATTCTGCTTTACGTGTGTTTGCTACGTTTTGTTGCTCACAAAAGGACGTTTCTGTTTGAAATCTGACAAAAACGAGAGAAAAACTCTAAGGGGTAGAAACCCGTTTACAGTTCTGCTCCAGAGATTTATGCAATCACCAAATAATCCGTGGACTGGGATAAGAAACTCTTACAAACACCTCCTAAGCAGATTGAGACGCCTCCAAAGTGGAAAACTGAAGCTTCATGAGAAATTATTGAGCTGAATAAGTTGGAGTTTAGGCTCAGACACAGGCTTCTCTGTTGCAGCAGAACAATGCCCATTTTCTCCCCCTCCACTCATTTCATCAGCATGTTATATAAAAATCAGACCGGGCAGCATTTGGTGCAGGATACCACAGCATCATCCTCCGCCTCTATTTAACCCCCTAGTGAAAATGTGCAAAAATGTATTGAATTCAGGTTTTATTGCATCAGCATAAAGCTGCAGATGATTTTCTGGATAATCACTTTTTTATTTGAGTCACAGAGATCTGTGATGCTGTGGGCCTGATTTAAGGAGCTCCAGTGTTTGGGCCCATGGCATAATGAACTTCCAGGAGTTCCAGGACCAGTTTTTTTTAAAAACCTGGAGTCCTCGGTCAGGAGAAATGGGTTGTTACTGAGTTCTTCCTCAGGATGATCCAAAACACACGGCCAACACAATCAACACAGAAATGGCTCTCCAGACAGAAAGATGGCCTCCTTCCAACTTAGACCTCACACCATATCCTAATTAAATCCTTGGGGTGAAAACCAAGGATCCAGGAGATTAGGCAAAGAGTAATTATTTTAAAACCAGCATTTGGGGCCAGTATTATGGGCCAATATTTGGGTCATTGACACTTTTGTTAAAAACAAACTCTCTTTATCTCTGTTTTAATAATTTTCCTGTTTATCTTCTATGGGTGTTGCTTCATTAATTAATTCTTTATGTTTAGTTGCTTGTGTTCTGTTCTTTGTTCATTTGGATTTATTTCTCTCAGCTTAGTATTTATCATTTCCTCTTGGTTAGAAGTTTGTTTGAATCTCAGTTCAGCTCTGCTCATGTTAATTAGTCTCCCTTCCTCAGTCTCCCTGTGCAACGTCACGTTATTTCCTGATTAACTCACCTACACTGTCATTCTCCACTTATCCCTCAGTATACATCCCTTCTGGTTCTCCATCAATGCTGTTTTGTTCTGTGTTTCTGTCTCATTCTCGGTCTGTTTCCATGCCCGTAACGGCCTGTTGCTCTGCTTCTGCCTCTGTCAGGTTCCCCTTATGCAACTCCTGTAAGTTTGAATTTTTAAATTTTATTTTCATTTCTAAAGACCCGTTTTCTCCCCAGTCAATCTCTGGGTCTTTCACAAATGAAATCATGGGACGTTGTCATAGAATTTGTTTTTACACATTGAGTAAATGTTCACAGAGTAGAGGCTCTCATTTTTAGGTTTTTATTGATCTGACATCATGTTGCCACAATAAAAGGCCTTTTGGACATGTTTACCAGAGGATTCAGTAAATGTGGATGGCACTATGTAGTCTTAATCATACCTGTGGAAGAATGAGCTCTTACCTGTATAATTATCGCCTCTGAAAACTGGAAATCAAAGAATTAATTTTCCTCATTCTTTTTCCCAAGTAGATTAAATCTATAAAGGTACATGCACAACAGTTATAGTAACATCTCAGGTTGCAACAGAGAACAAAAAGCACTGCTGCTGGTCTACAACAGCCTCTTGTTCAGCAGCAAAGGAAAAATCCCTCACAAATCTTCCTTTGAAGCCGGTGGGATTCCTGTGTGTGTGATTGTGCTTCTAAGATGTTTGATTGATAGAGGGTCTGTGAAATCTGACTCTTTGTTTTGCTCCCTCTCCGCTGACCTGCCCTGTCATGTCTCCCCCTGTTTTGAGAAGCAGGTAGTCTATCCAAACATCTGGTGGGACAACACGGAGCTCAGGTGGTGGGACCTGAGCTTCTGAGAGGTCAGAGATGATAAACCAGGGTCACTGTGGCATCCAGGTGGATGCTCTGGAGGAATGCCAGCAGCTTTTGTTACTAGAGGGAAAGGAAACTACAGGAGAGAAATTCGGTTGAGATGCAGAAGCTTTTTTTTCTTTTCCCACAAGGAAAACTAGAGATTCGGAAATTAAATTTAAGAATATGAATTAAATAATATACGGGCTGTAAAATATTCCAACCGTTTAAACCAATTCAACTGATTTCTTATTAAAAAAACAAATACATATCTTTTGCATATTACATATATAATATATGTAAAATAACATACATATCTGTTCATCATGCAGAACACATATGTCCACCAGGAGTGTATCATGTCTCTTCTGACTGAACCAGGCAGTTACAGGTAAGCTAAAAACTGCTCATGCACCTTGCAGATTTAAGTTTGAGTTAATCTTTTAATTTTACCAACATGTCTCAACTTGAATGTCTTAGAGAATCTGTGGTAAAGATTAGAGTGATGGCAAGGAGGCCCTCCAACCTCCAAGACCTTCAAACACCAGTGAAACATGCAAAACAAAGCCATTACGAGAACAGCTAGACAGCTTTCCTTCCAATAAAAATGTTTCCACTTATTATTGAGAAAAGTATAAATGATTTTTAAACAGAAACAGGTTCTTTTCAAACGGTATGTTCCTTTTACATTGTCTGTTATCTTCCGGGAAGACTTTTTTCTGAAAACAGGAAACAGACTTTTCATACCTCTCAACTTTTATCAAAAGTTAAGAGTGAGATTATGCTAATTTTGGGGGCGGGGCTTGTTTGGGGCGGGGCTAACTGGACCATGGAAGAGCCGGTGGAGTCTCAACTCCATCTCATTTTTATCCCACCAGACATTGAGGTAGACATGTATTACTTTTGTTAAAAAGAGAAAGAGACGTATTACTACCTAATTGTTCAGTTAATGGATTAAAACATAAAAAACACACAATTGTTCAAATAATACTGAATAAAATTAAGTAGTTTTAAGTTATTCACCGAATTATTACACTGTTACACATTAATCTATGGGTTTGTTTATCATTGTAGATCTATAACCTGATTGAATCAGTGAATCAGGCTGAGTTTCATCAAGTTTTTATGGTCAACATTATCCCCTCAGCAGCAACACTGAAGCACACAGAGGTTCACGCTGCGTCTTTATGCACGATCCAGCTGCTGATGTCTCCCTCTTTTCAGCTCAATGCTCTTCTAGACTGTTACAGTTTATAACCAGCCCGTTGCCAAAAAACGCATCCCCTGCTGTTTCATAGAAATATACACTTGTAGTTGATGTAACATTTTCTACGTGTTTACACATGTGTTCTGAACTACTAGTGTGAATTTCAGGTGTGTGGGACAATTTTTAGATTAAAAACATAGGGGGATGTGTTTTTGGCAGCCCCATTGCCAAAAAACGCATCCCCTGCTATCTCAGAGGAGTTGACACTTGTATGACTTTATTCCTGTATATCCATCTGTAATTAAAGGACAAGGGTCAGCAAATGCAAATTCTGCCCTGTAAAACAATGACAGCGCAATTGTCGCTCTATGATCTGAAGCCCCATTTGGAGCTTTTAAACAGGCTTTTGAAATACTTTGATAATTTGCTGCTGTAATATTATAGATTTTTCAGAATAAAAAGCTAGCAGATGCGCAGAATCAAAACATAACAGAAATACAATTATAGAGCATTCAGTATTGTAAGAAAGCCCACACTGTTTCTGGATAAAGAGATTATTGTATGAGTTAAGTTCTATTCCGTTTTATGCCTCTTTCCTTGGAAGTTTGAAATGTCCCATAATCCTGAATGCACCATAGCTTTCTGACGCTCACGAATGCATCCCACTGGTCCATGAACGCTGTGTCTGTACGTTTGATCTTCCGCTTAAGAAAAAGCTTTTCAGTTTCAAAACTCACGTCGGCTCTCACGGTTTATTGTTGTGTGTAAAGAGACCACAACAAATAAATCAGCCGTACCTCGGATAAAAACTTTGGATTTAATGTTGTTAATAACACCCGTACTTTTGTAAACGAATCTGCCAAATACACACAGTTTTTTTCACACTAGAAGTACATTTAAACGTTTTTATATAATTAATATAAGAACAAGTCGCTCCGTTGGTCGTATTTTAATTCGTTTTCCGTCGATATTCATTTGTACAGAGCGAGGCGCGCTCCCGCGACAGGGGATGCATATCGGCAGGCATGCACATTTGAGCATAACACCGGCTCACTTTCACCACTGGTTAAGACTAAAATTATTCATAACTCTGATCACTCTTCCTGCTGCTCTGTTAACACGAACTGCAGCAGGAATTACTGATGGCCACAAGTTGTGAAAGAAGCCGAAACAGCTCAGCAGAAGGCGGAGATTTGTCGTCCGCAGCCCAGATGGGCTTTGTGATTTTTATGCGTGAGAGATGCCATGTTTGCGTGTGAAATGCCATGTGTTGCGTGTGAGCGTGTGAAGTTAGTGAAATGCGTGTGTCACACGGTCAATGCGTGAGAGTTGAGAGCTATGGACTTTTGATTGAAGGAATTTAAAATCTAATCTACCAGCATGGTGGACATTTTTTGGCTTTAATGTAAAATCCCACCAGCTTTTATTTATATTTCAATTTTTTCTGTTTGTGATGACTGGACAGATTTGTTTTCCTCCTCTGGTGTTGTGGGGGAGTAAGAAAGACGACACAGGAGCTAGTTTTGATTATCTCGTTTACTCGACTACTACTGAACTGAGTAATGATACACGGTGTGATGATAAGCAAAAAACACATATTTTTAAATGAAAACATCCCATCATCTGGGTGTGAGTGGAGCCCCCTAGTGGTCCACCACAGTGTCACCTCAAAACAACAAATTGGCCTGTGGACAGTGTCTACTGGTTGTTAAAAACCCTAAAGTGCCTCTTTTTGCTGTGGTTCTCTAACAGTTGGCTCTGGAGATTTTCACCTCTATCATCCTCCAGCTGAACCAAGGCAAGGTCTACGTTGGTCCTCCATGTTCCAGCTTTTTAAATGTTTTAATCACTGTTCAGTATGAGTTTCTATAAGTATCTACTGAACCTATATACATATACAAATCAAGTCCTCTGCCTTACTTGAACGGCATATTCTCCTCTTTCCCATTTTGAAGAGGCTAAGGCTGCATCGGAAAACGTCTAATTGCTAAGGACTCTTCAGCCAAAGAGGAAGTAAGTCACCATGATAAGTGCAGTTTTAAAGAAGGAGCTAGGAAAAGGAGGCTGTCTGCTACCTATCACAGTTCCTTTAGCATAGGAACCTCGTGATGTCCCTTACCAGCGCTATGGAGCTTTAAGGAATCCCACAATCGTGACATGACTAATAAGCACAGCCCACCTGATGGAAATAAACAAAAATGCCAGGAGAGAAGGGAGTGCTCACTTTGTAGTTTTCAGAAGGCTGTGGGCCAGGATTGGACTCGCATCATACGTGAGCATTTCCGTCACGAAATGGTGTCGGAGTTAAAAGCTGTCTGAAATCATCACAGCAGCCCGAAGCACCTTTCCTCCCATGATGGAGTTCCTACTGTTGACCCCATGAAAGGTCAGGAACAGGAGCTAGGAGCTGTTATTGAAACATTTCGGATGCAGTACCGTCTGTACCGTCAGCAAACAGGAAGTCATGGATTACTAATAGACTTTCTAGACACTGAAAACTTTAACAGTTACCCGACACGTCCAAGGAGAGGACTATGAGAGTTGCCTCATGTTACAGCATGGTTCCTGAAAACACCCTGTAGGTTCCATGAAAGTTAATTTTGAACTTTTCCTCAATCAGGTTTACTTTATTATTAGGGGTCCCAGTAAGTTTGGCACTGTGTGTGAGATTATGTTTTAAAGCTTTTCTAGATCTTTACTGGAGTAACCAGTAATGGTTGAGGGCACTGCTGCCACCGATAAATAAAAGATGATCAGATATGGATCAAAAACGTCCATTAATGTTTTCAGATAAGGCAGTCATTGCTCTTACATGAAGGCACCGTCAACTCTCCGCCGCTCTACAGTCATTCCAGGCATGCAGGATGGATTTTCCATTGGGTACAGAAATGAGGAACGTAGTGTTGACAAAGCAGGTGTGTCCCTGCCCCACCACCAACCAGGCTGTTTTGGGCAGATCATCCAGGCATCTGAGCGGACCACCGGGCAAGGCTTTGTACTTTCCCCGAGTCTTACTGCTGAGAACTGGCTTAGAACAAGTCCGGGATCCCATAACTCTGCTGCTGTGACTCACTGCACACATTCTGAACAGTGTATAAACAAGAGGAAGCAGGAAGGTAATTCAACAAAGCACATAATTTATTCCTTTATTAATCCCACAAGCTTTCACTAATACACGTACATCCACTGGAGCTCAGAGCCATCTTCTCAAAGTCTGCCTATTTAATAAATTACGTCATTATTTGGCTAAAATCAAGAAAGAGTGGATTTACCTCACATGAAGTTTGAATATAGTTATTTACGAGTAAACATTGCACAGTGCCTCCCTAAAGTATTTGGTCACATTACAACCACAGACTTCAATGACTTTATGTTACTTCTTAAACTTTGAGATTTTATGTTAGTCCAGTCTCTGCTGGATCTTCTTCCAAACAGTGTCTGTGTGTGAGGAACATCTCAGGTCCAGAGAAAAGGTGATTCCTAGGAACCGGAAGTGATACGGTGTTGCTGAGGATTGTGAGGAGGGGGGGGGGGGTGTTCTCCAGAAGTCATCTGCACTGTCTTGAGGTTGTTAAGTTGTCCACTCTCATCCTGGATCAGACCCATGACAGTCATGTCATCTGTGAACTTCAGGAGTTTCACAGATGGTGGTGGACAGCTCGGTGCGGTCCCTGCTGAAGGCCCATGATGCATCATTCAGATCAGGAGACAAACCGGCCTAAAGCAGAGCTAGAACTGGACTGAAGAAAGGCATCCAAGAAGCAAAGCACAGGTACAAGCAGCGCATCGAGGACCACTTCAGCAATAACAACTCACACGTGGAGAGACACAGCGACCAGCGGCTCAGCAACGACTCAGATCTCCCTGTCACCTTAAACAGCTTCTTCTACGCTTTGACTCTCCAAGCTGCAGGGAGCCTGAACATCTTCATCAGCCAGAGGAGCACCATCAGCCTCTCGTGCTGCAGCTGCACCACGTGACCTCCTCCTTAAAGAAGGTCAACACCAGCTAGCAGGAGTCTATCTGGACATCTTCAACCTCTCCATGATTCTCCACAGATTCTCGAGCGGATTTGCATCTAAGCCATTTTAACACACTTTGAGCTAAGCCCTTCCATTGTAGCCCTGGCTGTAGCCCAGATTCTCTTCTAGGATTGGCCCGTCTCTTGCTCCGTCCATCTTTTCATCGACCCTGACCACCTCCCTCTACAGTTTTGCTGTATCCTCTAAAAGTGGCCCGTGCCAGACTGTAAATAATACCTCTCATGACTTCTTTTAAACAATACCACTTTTCCATCTAACTCTATTTTAAACTTTCCCACAGTGTCATCCCTGACCCTTACACCTGACCCTTACACCTCATAATGATGTACTACCTTGTGTTGGTCTATCACATAAAAATCCTATGAACTCCATTTAAAATTGTGGTTGTAATGTGACAAAATAAGAAATAGTTTGTGCTGTGTTACAGTTTTTATAGATTGCTTTGACCTGTTTGAAGAAACTGGCAACCTCTAAGTTTTCAGCGTCACCACCTCAGCAGAGCAAAAGACACCTCTTGCAAATGAGTTAACCCATTCTCATTGGTTTGACACATTTTCCCCGCCCTCTTCCAAAACAGTTAACACAGATGTCATTCATGCAGTCCAAACTCCGTTGCTTTAGCTGTGGTAGCCAAACAGAAACCATATGATCCCAGCTCTTAGAAACTTCTTGATCAGAATGAAATCACTGAAGCACCTGATTGACACTTCTTTACACAATTTTTAATTTTGCAATCAGTTTGCAAGCTTCTCGTAAAAGGTGCCGTGTTGTGTGTTGTTCTTTGCAAGCATGAATGGTCAACGTAAGGCAGATGAGAGTCAGAGTAAGAGGTAGATGGCTCAGGAGAAGATTATGAGGAAGAGGAATCCGTGTGTGAGGTGGAGGTGTAGCTGGAAGGGCTCAAGTTACAGATGAAATTCAGGCATCTATGATTGATTATGTGGTAAATCATGGCCTTTCACTTAGAGGGGCGGGACAAAGAGTCCAACCTTTTCTCAATAGAAACACGGTTGCATCCATTGTAAGAGTTTTTCAGTGGGAGAGCAGGTGTTGCTGCTATACAGTATATACATATATATCTATTCCTATAGAGGAATTCTTCAGTGCATGGAGATGGAAGGTATATGATCACCGCCCCTATGACCAGATGCCCTTGCTCAATGCAATGTCTGCTGCTGCCCAAGATATAGATGCAGAGGCATGTCAAGGATGGATCAGGCATGCAAGAAAATGTTTCCCTAGGTGCAAGGGAAAATATTGAGTGTGATGAAGATGAGGCCAATGTGGCCGATTCGTCAAGAGAGAAGAGACTAGAAGAGACAGACAGCTCTAGTATCTTCTGTTGGAATATGTCATTTGTAGCCACAATCTGAAAAAAAAAATGAATAATCAATAAAATATGGATCACAGCATATCTGATTCTGGATCCATTTTTTGCAAGAAGGCAAATTTGACTCCAAATGACACTGACATGTAGGCTGCGTACAGTCTTTGGCTACAATGACCAGAAATGCTGCACTGATTCACATTGAGTGTGGTATTTTGTATTTTGTTGCCCCTTGTGTTATGAATGATTTGAAGGGCTCAAACATTTGTGTGCAGGTTGTATTGTTTGAGGGCAAAATGTGCTTTTGGTTCATATTTTAAATGTTTTGGCAGAGTTGGAGCCTTTTGCAAACAAAATGTGTAATTTTGACCATTGGTGCCACTGTTTAGGCCTCTGCGTTAACTGTTTTGAAAAATGTGGGTTTTGAGTTGACTGCTGCATCAAAGCAATCTATAAAAACTGTAATACTTTGCCAACCCACTACTTATATCTAATACTGTAGACACATTTTCCTCCGCTCCATCCCTGCCTACAGTTCTCAGGCTGCACTAATCTGCCCGCCTCATTCTTTCAGGTTTAATGATTCATTAGATCCACCGAATCCAGCAAAGCAGCAACTCTTGAAGGCCTTGTGGTCACATTGTTCAGACACAGTGAGCAGTCAGTCGCTGTAATCCCTGCTGAAATGCCCCTGAAAGAGGCTCTTGTAGCTGTCGCTCCTTCGCCGGCTTGAAAGCGTTAGAAGTCAGCCTGTGTGAACGTTCGCCGTCAGACAGCTGCTGGTGAGGCTTGAGTCTTTGTCGGTGAAAGTGGTTAAAGCTGCACCGGTTCTCTGAGGAGGGGTGGTGGGAGATTTCACTGTTCATATTTTCATTTTCTTTATCAAGAACCCGAAGGAAAAGGCTTCAATTCTAAAAATGTTCATCCACATGTTATCTTTACTTACACAGTTGTCTAAACCGATAATACAGCTAATAATTCAACTGATTAAAACACAGGAGACAGACACTGTTAGATCTTTGAACTATTTCCATTGTGTCAGAACAAAATACTTCAACAAAGCTGTCTTTTAAAACAAGGAATTCAATTATTTATGGATAAAAACATTGCTGGCCTTCAGCTGCTTTAGTCTTTTAGACTTTTCATGTTAATTCATTATAGATCTCTAACCAGGAAAGTTAATATATTTGAGTGGTCATTCATTTAGTTAATCCAAAATAACAGATATTTAACAGAATTAGTATGTATGTCCTGATCTGATGCCAAATAGCAGATCAGGTCCTGATCCCTCTATTATAAAATCAAGTCTAGTAAAAGTATTTTTCTACCACATATTTAAAACAACAGTTGAGAAAATTGACCACTTAAACAGCTATTGTATACTGGCCTTCCCATTGCCACATAATCAACCTTGTCCCTGTTCTCATATAGCAGCAATAACCCAGTAGGATTAAGGAATCTCATGTTATGCTATGCAGTCGTTCTGTCTGCACTGAAGAAGATTGGACTCACCTTCTGGATGCTGTTGGCCGAGGCAGTTTTATCTGAGGTGCTCAGGCCTGATTTATGATAAATTAAGGTACTAATTATCTGACTACTTGGAGGCACTCATAGACTGAATGTGCATTTTGAACTTTTATATCCAGATTATTAAGTACAAAACTATAGAATTAATAAGAGACGTTGTGTCATTGGTTGGTTGTGTGGTCATTTCATTCTGGACTTTGATATTAATTAACTAATTAAAATCACTTCTCATAATTCATGCACTAAAGGGACCTGCTTCTGTAGCGGGACCAAAATTTATCAAGAACCAAACCAATTGGAAGGATAGCAACGCTGTGATTTCAGTATAAAAAATACTTAGAGCATTTAGCACAAGCTGGTGTATATTACAGCAGTAAATACATGTAGGTTTGAAAAGGAAGCTTTTTTGATTCATTTGCATAGAAACAAAATTAATCTGTACATATATAAACTCTTCCTCAGACTCCCAGACACCAGCGGATGTGTCGCCAAGTGAAGAACCTTCCCTTTCATAGCAGACAAGGGATTTTAGGGAATGGCAAAACATGTTATGACAAATTACAGAAGACAGTTGTGCCACTCTCATGCCTAGATGGCTGCACACAATGCACTTCTTTGACAGTGTCTTTTTTTTTCTTTTCTTTGTATGAGATTCCATCACATCGTTCCAGGGAAGGTCCTGGGGATTCACTGACACCTAAACCCACAATCACACCCTGGCCTCATGGCCCCCATCACCCCCGCATCGCTCCCATGCCCCTTTCACCACCATCTCTATCAAAGGCTCAGTGTGAACTGTGGATAGATGACGGCAAAATATGATTTTGGGCGGAAGAAAAATCAGGAAAAGCAAAATAAACTGGAGGAATTAAGTGAAACATAAATGAATGGATAATAGAGCTGAATACTGGCGTTGGTATAAAAAAGCCATTATCAAACAAAAAGCTTGTCTCATCAAACATTAAAACATTTCACAAAGAAAGAAATTCTATGACTGAAAAAAGTCCTGCTTGCGTAGTTGCCTTGAATTTATACAGTTGTAGTCAGAAGCTTCAACCATCCATCCATAGCAGGGCTGGTGCTTATCTCCAGCGGTCATTGGGCGAGAGGCGAGGGACACCCTGGACAGTTCGCCAGGCCATCTCAAGGCAAAGCTTCAACCATCAAGAGTAAAATTATTCGTAAGGACAAAACCCAACAAGAACTGGGTGCAGAGCTCAGAACATTTTGGTAGTGTTCTCGCTTCCTCTGGGTCAAAATTATGTAGACCATCTTGAACATCGGCATACATGTTGTTAAATTGATCTGAGGTGCTGAAGGCTCTAGATCAGGGGTCTTCATCTCCAGTCCTCAAGGTCCGATTTCCTGTAGCTTTTAGATGTGACCTTGATCCAGCACACCTGAATCAAATGACCAAATTACTTCCTGAAGCCAAGTTCTCCAGAGTCCTGCTGATGACCCGCTCTTTGACTCAGGTGTGTTGAAGCAGAGAAACATAGAAAAGTTGTAGAACAGCAGACCTCGAGGATTGGAGTTGACTGGATTGATCAATATTTAGGACAATGGGAACATCTGGAGAACATGACAAGGATCTCAGAAGATGACATATTTATACAGGTTGGGAACGTCTCCAGCAGCAGAATCTCGGATCACCGGTCCAAACAATCATAGAATCAATCAGATGTATCAACACTCTACAAGGTCTTGAAAGAGGATCCAAAATATCATAAACAAATAGGAGGAAACTGGCCACGATGTTCAGGAACAACCCAGGAACCACCAAGGCTCCAGCAGCCTCCCATGAACTAAAATATCACTAGTGTCACTAGGATCTCTAGTGTCATAAGAGATAAACATCGTCATAAACGAAGAGGGTGCCTACCAAAATGGAAGCCCTGCTCTGATAATCCAAACCTTTGAACCCAACAGAGGTCTGCAGCTTCCCACGTAGACAAGCCAAGCACCTCCTGGAGGAAAGCTTGACGGTCAGATGAGACAAAAGGACAGGAATGTCTGGTAGCACCAGGTGGAGCTTTCAAACTCACCAACGCTGCACCAGATATCAAGCACAGTGGTGACAGCATCATGCTGTGTGGCTGCTGGTGTGTTGGGGAGAGGGAATGAAAACTTGGACACGGTCGGCTGTTCTAACAGAACAATGGCCCCAATCACATGAAACTGGTTTTAGAACGGATAGAGTTCACAGATGGTTTCTGAAACCAACTCCCAAATGTCTTGAAACCAGTTTAAGTCGACTCTGACCACTTTTTTGTGGCAGAATTGTCAAATACATAAATACGGCCTTGTTGGCTTGGTGTGCAACTTGTGGGCTGGATGTGTGAATCCATAAAAAATTCATAGACGTGCACCTGATTCAGGTTTATGTGCTGTTTACCACCCTGGAAAAATGATTCCAAACGATCCTCCGAAGTGCCAAAAGGATTTAAAATCGTAGGTAAAGTTCTCACCTGAACAGCAGCGGCGTTTCTTTGGAGCCATAAGCTCGATGCGTGGCGCTGAAAATAAAGAGAAGCTGTTTGCAGAAGCTTGTTGAGGTTAATGTGTCAAAGGTGTCAAAACAAACAGGGCCGAGCAGAGGGCCCACAGGTGTGCAGCCTGCTCACCTGACCTGCATGCATACCACACCAGCGTGTTCCCTCCAGACAGTTCCTGATTGGCTCGTCTGATGGTTCTGTCATTTTCCTGCTACCTGCTCCTGGATGACTGAGGCTGCTGCTGAGACAGTGACACGTCTTCACCCGTCCACACCTCCCGTCCCCACAGGAACACCGTCACTGCAGCTTTAAGCATCATCTGAACACTCCTTGCCCTTTGAACCCCTGATAATGATTTCTCTGCCACTCCGGCGCTCGCTGTCCCTGGTTTTACCCCCGGTACTCACCGCGTCCCACACCTCCCCGCTCCAAGGGTAAGCTGTGGTCGGGCCCTGACATCCCAAGTAATTTACTGAGTCAACAAGAAGTGAAGAGGGCCCGTGTGCTTCAGAGAAAGAGCCTCTATGTGCAGGAGACCCGTGTCCCGATGAGACACGGTATAACGGAGAAGAGGGCTGCCAAGGCTGGGAGTCACTCAGAAAATGCTGCACAGCCTACAGTAGGGAAAGGAACGGCCTCTCCAGCGATCTGCAGCTATCCTCCCCAGAGACAGGAAGCCGTGGATAGCTCACTAAAAGTCCTCAGCAGCTTAAAAAAGTAAAAAATTAACCAATAAAACACAGTTGCTCTTGTTTTCGGTTGAACCTGGGATTCAGGAGGAGCTGTGTTTCTGTTATCCAATGATGAAGCCGATCTTTACGCTTCCAGGATCGCTGAATGGGTCAAAGGAGTTCGGTTTTCCCCTCCATGTGTGTTTTGTGGACATGATGAAGCTTTAGGAGCATTTTATTAAGGGTTCTGTAGGAATATGGGGGACCTGCGAGGCTTTTAAACTTGGAAAATGAAATAATTTTCTTCCTCTGCCTCTGCCAACTCGCACCGTTCTACAGCAGGATCTGATTCCTCTCGGGCAACTTATAAAACTTATAAAACCAGCGTTTTTTATGTCAGATTTAATCTCTTTATTTAATCTGAGTTGAATATTTTAATCATTTGTACTTTTACTGTGTTTATAACTCCGAATCCTTCTTGTAAATGGGACCTTAGACCCCAGTGAGACAACATGTAGAAATAAAGGATATGTAAAAAATAGTTTTTTAAATATCTTTTATTTCTGGGTCTTCAACCCTGACTGCAGCGCAGCATGTTGCAGCCGAGAGGGAAGAGGCTGGGATGAGAGTTAGCTCCTCTGATGGGGAGGCGATGCTATTCGATTGGAAACCTGGAGGTCAGGGTTTACCTTTAGGGGAGATGCTGACGTATCCTGGTGTCTTGGTCCGGAGGGATGGAGAGATGGATCTGTCTATGATCCAGTTCTCACCTATGGACCATGACGGTTCATGCAGCTTGGATGAGGGTCGTCAGCAGGGTGGCTGGGCTCTGGGATCCAGGAAGGGCTCCAAGCGGAGCTCCCCCTGGACGTATTAGAGAAGGTCCAGCTATCTGAGCAGGAGGCCTGCCTTTGGAGGTTTTCTGAACATTCCCCATGGGAGGAGACCTGGGTCAGACCTGGAGCTCTCTGGGAGGACCACAGCCTTCCTGGGTTGGGAACACCTTGGGGTTCCCTGGGATAAGCTGGGGACTGTCACTGGTACAAGAGGCGTCTCGGTTTCCCTACTGGACCTGGTACCACTGGGACCTGAAAGCCACAGGGTTGTCAGGGATGCCTATAATTATGGCACAATGATCTCTTATTACTGGGGTTTTAGTTTCCCCCACTAACATGAAGCACAGTCAGATTATATGTTGAATCTTTCAGGTTCTTTCGGCGTGAGACTTTGCAGCAGTCTCCTCTGAGAGCATGAAAACCTTCACGTCAGCTTGTTCAGCTGCACTCTCCCTGCCTGCCGCCCCTTGTAAAGAGGCCTCGGTAATCACCGTGTTTGCTTTCCTATTAGACTGCACTTTAGAAGTGAGGGCTACCCGGGCCGGTCCTCTCCCAGAGGAGAGCTTTTCACTGCCCTCCACGACCAAAGGAGCACCTCACAGGCTAATTAAGGGTCTGGCCTGGAAACACAGCCGAGACGGCCATCGGCTCATTTTCTACGCCGCTGCAAACAGCAGAGCATATCTGTGTGGATGGAGGAGCCGGATATCTCCTCGTGGTCTGGCCTTTGGAGACGCAACTGAGAAAGAAAATCCTGTTACTCCTCCACTGCTGTGGAGCTACGGTGCTGTTGGGACTAGAGCGTGCAGCGGTGAGAAGGAAGCATGCTCACCTGTGCAGCATAGATCTGATGCAGGTAAAGTCATCTATGAAAGTCCTGATTTTATTCTGCCCAGTGAGTCTCCATGTGGTCATTGAATAACAGAAAAACCTGCTGCAGCTGACGCTCATGGTGTGCATGAGGTCGCATGCAGAGATGGAGTTAAAAACTCAGAGTTTTAAGAGGCGATGGGAGGTTTTTCAACAGGACGGGCCGTGAGAATACTGTCTTTACAGAAGCATCTAAGGCGCTTAAACTTTGTGTTACAGCCACAACCTTTAATTGATTTCACTGGGCTCTATCACCACAGACCAACACAAACTGTAGCGGTGAAACTGGGAGGAAGAACCCAAATTAAATATTGTTGTTAATCCCTTTTTTTTTTTTTATAAAAGTTCAAAACGTTTCCCCTCTGAGTCAGTCAACGGTTTAGTCCATTCTTCTTTGTAAACGAGTTTAAGCTCAGTTAGATTTGATTGAGACCATTACTCTCTCACATGGACTTTGACTAGGCCATTCTACCACATGGAAATCTTTTCATTTTAACCCTTCCACTGTAGCTACGGTTGTTATTCGGGCGTCCCTTCACACACAGCTTCTAAGCATAAAGGTTCAGTCTTGGTCTCCTCTGACCAGAGCAGCTTCAAACTGCTTAGAAGGTCCGTATGAGCTCAGGCGGACACATCCCACCCATTGTTTTCCTTCTTCTTCTTTCTCTCACTGTCAACACCCTCCGGCTGTCTGTCTGAGACGCTCCGTCCACGTACTACGTACGAATCACAGCATATAACACATCTGTAGCCGACAGCAGTGGTAGTTAGAGGAAAATAACATCCAAGAACTGCCGTGTGAGTTCAGAGAGGCTGCAGTCGGTGCGGGTCGGAGCTGAGAGAGGTCCGGGTCACGCTCAAGCCGCAGTCATCAATCACAAACAGCGGGGACCGCGTGGCGACAAGCTGGCAGAGGGAGCCCATGGCCTGACACGACTTGGCTCTCCTGATTCCCTCCGATTCCAAGAGCCGGTCGGCCGAAAAGATTACTGCATAATCTGATATTTCGTGGCACAGGAAAACATTTATGGCTCATTTCGCTGAGTTTTCGTTGGCCTTTTCTGTGTGACCCGCTTCTGTGTGCCTCCCCATGCTGCTTCCAGTTCTGATATTTATCTTTGCATGTCATTAATATTTTTTTCATTAGATTTAGAATTTAACTCTTCACTAAGAGTCTATTCATTTGCCTGGCAATAGCAGACCCTATTCCCAGATGGAAAGCCTCTATTTCAGACCAGGGACCGCAGAAGTGAGCATGTGGGCACGGCGTCCATTGCTCTATGGCTGCTATCATTAATAAATCAATTCAGCTTTGTTTGCATTGAGCCTTTCCCTAAATAAATTGCTTCGCGAGAATAAACAAGACCCCACAGACCAGCTAAGTAAGATAAAAATGTCTGAGAAACTGCGGCAAAGGAGGTTAAAATGCCTTGAAAAGCTGATTTAATCTATCAAGACCAGACAAGAGCTGGACTGGAATGAGGGCAATGCATAATTTTTCTACCCTGTCAGCAGAGAAACCCAGACAAATAGACAATAATGAGTAATAGATGCTTAGGTTTCAATTAACGATACTTTAAAAGCTGAAAAAACTTTAGTAAACACACAAATAAGGGAAAATAGATAAAAATGTATTTTTTAGTCCTGCAGAGGTGTACTTGAGCCACAGATCAGATAAAAGAGCATTAATATATTCAACAGGTTATTAGATCAGGAAGGAATCGATCGTGTTAAAACACATTTTACCCTGGATGAAGCTTCAACGCGAACAACTGATGTTTTGGCTCAAGATTTGATGAATCTGATTAAACTGGAATAAATTTCATCACCTTTATTCATCAAGATTTATTTCACTGGGAGCTTACGAAAGATTAAAACAATCTTTATTTCATAGAAATGTCTCTATAGACATCCTTCTAGAGATCAGACCTTCTTATAAACGCCGACCAGCTGACCATATCTCTGCTGCTGATTTGAGATTTCATCTTTGTCGATGAGGTCTTTGAGCTTGGAGGGCCTCCCTGCCATCACCCTAATCTTTAGCTGCCTCTACAGATTATTTGTTGAACTGAAGAAAAAGAAAACATTAATGTTACTTCCAGTCAGGTGAAACATGTTGGTAAGATTATAACAATAACTCAAACCTAAATCTGCTCATTTTTCCAGCTGAATTAAACAGAAAACATGACATATTAAGTGTAGAAACGATTCATCAAGCTCTTATTTTTATTACATCACAACCCCAGTCATTCTAACAGGGTGTGTAAACTTTAGACGGACTATATTTACCACCTTGCTGCGCTGTGAGAGCTGGTTTTGCGCCCTGGTGCTCCTCTCTGTTTATCAGCGGGC
Source organism: Fundulus diaphanus (assembly GCA_037039145.1). Classification (NCBI taxonomy): domain Eukaryota; kingdom Metazoa; phylum Chordata; class Actinopteri; order Cyprinodontiformes; family Fundulidae; genus Fundulus; species Fundulus diaphanus. The sequence goes on along the minus strand of CM073121.1, from coordinate 54,284,449 downwards.
CATCCGGACCCGGAGCGGGCCAATAATCTGTTACCTCGTTGTCGCCGTGAGCAGATCCGGAGGTGAGGAGACGTTGCTCCCGCAGCCAGGAGTTTACACAGCTCAGATAGCCAGGCAGATACACCGTGACACGGGCCGCTGATAGCAACTCACCAGTAGATGGTGGCTTTAACTCGCTCTAACATCTGAAGCGACGTGGACCTCACAGGGTCTCTGCACGCTGACGAAACGTGGAGCAGATTCTATCGCAGCAGCAGAGAAAAAAGAGGTTTGCCACCATGAAGATCCGTCTCTGAGGTTCTCCTCTGGTCCAGTCCAGTCTGCTGCTGTTTTATTTGCAGGGATCATAGCTGCAGAATTGGTAGACGCTTATGGAAACTGGGTCATGGTCGCAATCTTTCTCCAAATAAAGCAATATTATGGACCAAGGGTGATATTACTACCAGCAACAGAAGCTTATATGAAAAGAAGTGGATGGAAAGAGGTGTAAAGTTTGTTGAAGAGTTATTTGATGAAAAAGGCGACCTTTGACACCAACGTCCTGAAAACCAAGAGCTTTCCTGTTCAAAGTAAAGAGTTTTCTTCCCCTGGCAAGGAGGAGTTAATGAAAGCAAACTTTATCATCAAAAACGTCACGTCCAGATACCTTCTCTAAAAGTAATAATAAATACTCAAATACTCACATAAGGAAAGTTCTGCAAAGTTCAGCTGGGATTTCACCCAAAGAATGGTTTCTCTGGAGCAGTTTTCTTTTAATATAAATTAAACGAAGGCCTGGATGCACCGCCTTCACTTCTGTATTTCAAATAAAATAAAGGAGCTAAACATCAAAATGTTGCGCAATATTTACCCGTGTAACAAAAAACCTTCTGTGTTGAAAGACGTGGATGAAAAGCGCAGCTTTGTCGGGTTGAATCAGAGACTGGAGTGTCGTCTCTCCTCTGGGTTCTGGAGGAGAAATTTTCTACAAAAAAACAAACTAACTAGCAGACCATCAGAACTCAGGCCTGAAGATGTTACAGCAAAGTATAAATGGAACGATGAAACTTATGCTTTACATGCTGGTGAAGATTCTCAGTCATCCAGGTCGTGGTCATTCCAAAAAAAAAAAAACTGGACTTTTTTCCGAAGTTTGAAGACGTTTCGCTCCCCATCCAGAAAGCTTTCTCAATGCAAATGAAATGAATTGAATTCAAATCTCAATTCAAATGTGAATTGAGATTTGAATTCATTTGATTTTATTTGTTTTGTTTTTTTACTTTTTTGGACTTATGCTTTATATTTAATCTAATGCTTCTGATAGATGAATCTCAAATACATAAAGCAATGATCTCTTGGTTCCTCTGGGTAAGTCGGGGGATTTTAATTCAAAGTGAGCTAGAAATATGAAGGCAGAATACACACTGCTGCATCTCCAGAACTTAAGACTCACAATGAGCCTCAGCTTCTTTATTTATTCCCTAGACTCCGTTCCTTGGATTTACTTAGCTTATTCCTTTGTTAATGTAATGTTTGTTTTTTCCTACGTAATATTTCCCTCTGGAATGTTTTTCTGTTCACGTCCAGCACTTTGAATCGTCTTGTTACTGAAAAGTGCTTCATAAATAAACTTGCCTTGCCTTGGATTGTTTGTGTTGAAGTCAATCTGTTTTTTGTTTGTGTCTGTAAGATAAGAGAAGACAATAAAGGTTTTAAAAAACTCTGTAGACTCTTGTATTTAATTTGAATGTTACATTAAAGATTATGTCTTGAAAGTAATAAAATGACACAGCGACGGTCGGGTGGTTAAGATGTTGATGTAGCTCTGTGAATAAAATACTGTTAAAAATATAGTTATAGTTAAAAAGCCTTTTAATACATTCAGTTGTCATGTTCTGAGGTAATGTACCATCGTGTGATACATTGATAATGATCACGCGACAACCGTTTCCTGAATCAACCACAACTTGAGACGCAGCTGCAGTGAAAAAGTCCCAGAGCGTCCCAGAGCGTCCCCTCAGGACACGGACCAGGCAGGAGGAGCAGCAGGAGTCTGGAAGAAGAAGTCTATGCTGGTTTGATTATAAACGGCAGGAAAAAACTTTGTAAGAGGTTACATAGACTCCCAGAAAGGGAGGAAAGATAACACCTCTAAGATGTTTCATCCATGCCTCCATTAATCTGTATTCACTGATGCAGCACTTTTTATCACGTAAGGTGGCAGACAAACCTCTCCAGGGTTAAACTCAAAATGCACAGAAAGGTGGAGTTTACAGAAATTAGATTGGTTTGAAACACTGGAAGTAGACATGAAAATTCACAGAAACTGATTCTAGAAACCTGGTTGAAGAGTTAAAGGCACAAGAAATTCAGGAGCCGAGAGCAAAAAATGTGATTCATGACGAAACCTGGGCAGATGAAGCCGATTGTAACTTTTTGGTTTACATGCACATAAAATATGTGTGGATGCTGTTTTCAGCCTGGATGGACGGAGCTAAATACTGGGAGGCAATGAGAGGAACCGTGTTAGGCGCTGCAGAGGACCAGAGACCGGGGCGGAGGTTCGGCTTCCAGCAGGACGACAGTCAGAGGAACTATGGAGCGGTTTGGATCAAAGCTCTGTCTGTCAGAACGGCCTAGTCAAAGTCGAGACGAAAACTGACTCGAATGACGTTAGCTGATGCGCCCGGTCCAGTCCGACTGCCAAATGAGACGCCGGTGGAGACAAACTCCTCAGGACCTGCAGCTTTAACTGGAGCAAAGGCTGATTCCTGACGCTGTACTTGTAGTTTTGTGGGTATTTTACACGTGAAGCTCATTTAGAAATGAGCAGAGTTACCATGTGGCCGTGGTGTGAAACACCAGCGAGGGCTTTCCATGAGGCCTGAGGACGTGACAGAGTCTCTGCGGTCGGCTCGCAGCACAGACCTGCTCTGTGTCTGGATCCCTGCGTCAGACCCGGCCGGGGACAGGAGGCTCGTATTATGGCTTTGGACCCTCACCTCTTCCCCGTAGCTAACAGCTTTTCAGACACACCAACATGTCAGGGCCCAGGTTTCCCATTTCACCCACATTTTCCTTCTTTGACCACACATCCAGCTCTTGGCTCAGGTGTCCAGAACACTCAGCGCCCAGCCGGGTCCAGAAACACGTCTCCTCCGTCAGCCATTCCATCAAAATCCCTCCGACATCCAAAGACAGTAAAGCATCTGAAACCGGGTCGAGTTTAGAAACCGATATGCGATGCCGGTTGGATTTACATGAGCGCCGGTAGCCGTGGGCCTTGGAGCCGACACATAAAGGAAGTATAGGCTTTCACTGCCCTGAAAGGACGTTTTTAGCATCGGAGCTGAGCATTCAGAGCAGAAAGCGACGAGCAGGGATGCAGGTTCTGGTCAGCCCGACAGGAGAAACCGCTGGATGTGTCCTGAACGGCTCCATGGGCGCCACATTCTGACCTTTGGCCTCCTCTGCAGGAGGTGTCAAGGTCAAAGGAGGACAACAGCGAGTGTCCGGAGGAGTGAGCCGGTCACGTTTGGAGGCCTCAGTCTGCAGATATGCGAGGAGTAACAGAGAGGAATTTGCAAACAGTTGCTGAACATTATCTTGTTCCGAACACTGCAGACGCCCTCTGTTTGTACGGCAGGAGGCGGCGGGACGGGGACGGGGGGGATAATTGCTCCTCCTGAGGGAGAGATCAACAGAAACCGTTTCCAAGCTCTGATTTCTACAGCCATTGTGCTTTAAACGGCTCAGAGACAGAAGAACCTGCAGTAATATTCACACCCCTTCTTCAACCTGTGCACGTTCGTGTCATGTTGCAGCTACGAACCTGAGGAGTTGCAGCAGGTTTTTTATGTATCACGTATTTTTAAGGTTGACTGAAAATGATTGGTGGGTTTTCAACTAAAGCAGCAAGCACAGCTCTAGCAGAAATGTTCCTTCTTACTCGCTGCTTGTGGCCCACATTGCTAGCAGAAAACAGGAATCCTCGTGGCTTTCAGGCTGCAGCGTCGTCCTAATTGCTTTTCTCCCGTAGAGGACAGATTTAGGGAGTTCGTGAACAGTGGCGGCTGCTGATAAAGTTTTGGGGGTTGCAGTAGAGGTCAGAGATTACAGCACAACAATAAACTCCACATGGGCATAAATCTGAGCACACTTGTCTCCAGCTGGAGTTTTAATCTGGTTGGGCCGCTTCAAATTCCTTCATTTGCTCTTTTTTTCCCACTCCTGCAAAAGCCTTGTGAAATTATAATTCTGTAAATAATTTTCCTTCACTACCGCCATTCTCTCCTGTCTCGTCGTTGTTGGTATCCGACTCTTCCCTTTGCATCCGTATGAATGAGACATCTGTAGCACCAAAAAAGCTGATTGGCCACGCATGCAGAGAGGAGACCCTTTAGGTGACCAATGAGAGGCCAGCATGAAGTCACATGGGAGTCAAAACGTTACAAAGACACATAAACACTCGTTTGTCAGGCGCCCCACGCTGCTGAAACATTAAACTTAGGCCCAAAATCCACCAGAGAACAGAACAGAAATTTTTAAAGAGACAAAATCAGACACATTATTACTTTTATTTAATTTTTTATTTTATTTATACCGTGTCTGCACTGTTTTTACTGTTATTCTGACTAGGTGCAGACAGCTGGTCGGTCTTCAGACGAAGGATTATTATGTTTCATAACTCTGCCGTTGACTCCTCTCCATGATGCTGTTTGCTCACTGATGTTCTCTGACGAACCTCTGAGGCCGAGATAGAGCAGCTGGATTGTGTTAAGTCTTAATTACACACAGATCATCAGTTCTGTTTTTTTTCTCTGTAAAAAGGAAATTTAAAAACAAAGTCTAATTGTTCTTCGCGTGCATCACCTTCTGTCTGTCTGTCACGGTAAAAATCCACATGAATTACACAGAAATGTGTGGTTTTTACTCCCCAAACGTGAGCAGACTGAAGGCCTGGCAGAGACACGTGTGTCCGACCGATCTGAGCTCATCGGTCCAACGGCGCTCAGAGACAATGGGCCTGTTTTCCCTCCGCTTAAGCAGCCCTGAGCCTTTGTTTGTGTAAAAATCAAGCTTTAATCCCCTGCTTCTGATAGATGTTTCCTTTCCTTTCGAATGTTTATGGAAATACAGCCAAACAGCGCTGTGTGGTCCTGCCTCTAATGAAGCCGACTCACGTGTCGGTCGCTGCCTCCGGATCGCCGACCGGACCGCGGAGCCGGGCCTCCACGCCGAGCGCCTTCGTCCGTTAAAGGAGGTCAGGCAACGTGTGAAAGAGCGACCGAAGGGCCCCTGAGCGTTGACCCCGGACTCGGCGGCGCAGCTGTGTTGGTGCTGTCAGGCCCATCGCCTTCTGGCCCGTCTCCGCCGGGCCCCCGTCGAGGGCCTCAGAGGGATTAGCGCCCAGGAGGAGGTCAGGAGCGAGCGTTTGGGGGGCTCCTTCTAGATCTGATCTCCTCAATCAAAGCGCTGTGTCGAATTAGTCCGATTGACCTCGATTGACCTCTGCAGCCAGTCAGCTACGATTTGCTCACATCTCCGTCCCCTCTGCTGGATTCAGCTCGTCCACAGCGGCAGGAAATCACCTGCTTCGCTCTGAGCTGCCAGGAGTTAAAGGACGGGACGCACCGGTGGCTCTTCAGGGCTTAAAATACTCCGTTTGTTGTTCTGTACCGGCGAAAAAAGCCCATTTAAACAGGAAGAGGATGTGACTCCTGAGCGAGATGCTGATCAGCCATGAGGGGTGCTTGGATCTTCTCCGGCTCGATGCGACGGCTTTGTCTGCTGGTGTTCCTGCGTGCAAGAAGGAACTTGCCCCGCCACAGAAGAAGAGACGCGTCCTTGTTGCCGTAGCTAAACTATTTTCCTGTGTCACTGCCACCATCTTGATAAGCCGCACATAAACAGACGGAACAAATGTCATTGTGTCCCAGCGCTCAGTGACAGCGGGGCTCTGTGTGGGACAACGGGCCTTTCTCCTCAGGCCCATCCTCTGGGAAACGTTCTTCTGCAGCTTTAGGGGGCGTGCCAGAAAACAACACGTTAGGCTGTTTCTGTCCCGCCATCACAGATGTCTGGAATTCTCTAAACAACACATGTTATACAACAAAGAGTGATTATGTGGAAAAGCACCTTAAGCTGGACGTACGTATGATGGAGGATCAGTGACGCCGCGGAACGACCGCAGGAACTAGAAGTGTGATCAACCTTAATCCGATAATAAAGAAATCTGGACAATAGTTCCTCCTGAACCTGTGAGTTCAGCTGAAGATGAGAGGATGCTTTTCCTCTGGATGATGCAGAGCAGGGATCACCGACCTTTATGAAGCCAAGAGCTACTTCATCAGTACCGTGTCATTCGAAAGGCTACCTGTACTGACCTTTGAACTACAAGACTCCAAGCTCACCTTAACTTTACATAATATAAATACGCTTTTAATGCTTTTGTCATTTTTAAATCTGGGTAAATACAAGTATCATTAAAAAGGAAGAGCAACTGAATAAAATATCATTTTAAATGCAGCTCACTGGAGGATTTTGCTATTTTTTAAACAGGCCTGAGGGCCCCACATGGGGTCCTTGGGGGCTACATGGAGCCCGCAGGCCCCATGTTGGTGACCCCCTGTAGAGTTGTCCTCTGCCTGCATGGGGCCACATTCCAATAAATACATAAATACACACTTTCAAGTAGAGTAAAGAATACCATCAAGAAGTTAATTTATTCAAATAACTGAATTCAGGAAGTTAAATTTGTGTATTATCGAGAAACACAATAACAACCTCAGAAAATGTTTATACTTTATAAAAAGTTTTTGACACGCTAATGTTTTACTGTGGCCTAAACAATCATGGGGAAACATTCGCAATGTGAGCCACAGAAGGCGCCGTATCAGAGCATATTGATGGAAAGTTGAGTGGAAGGAAGAAATTTGGTCAAACAACATAGGTGCACAGGCAGTAGTGATAATCTCGGTATTAAGAGGATCAGATGTAAAAAGCCATCAAAGCGTTTTACAGAGATTCAGAAGGCATGGACAGCAGCTGGAAGCAGAGCATCCAGAGGCATGGTTGAGGTCATTGCTGGTGTTGGGTCTGAACTAGAGGTCAAAAGTGTCTTCCCTGGTCAAAAGGACTGGTCAAAAGCCATATTTTCAGAGGATCAAGCTTCCAGAGTCTGGAGGAACAGTGGAGAAGGACCAGATCCAACCTGCTCCAGAGTCAGGGTTGGTTTCTGGTGGGCAGACCATGCTGCTGGTCCACCGGCTTTTATCAAGTTCACAACCACAGCAGCTGTTAACCAGGAGCTGTATCTATTACCAGGCTCATCACTCACATGGCTGCTCACCGTCCCGTCTGCCTGGAGGTTGTTTCATACGCCTGGATCCGCAAAAACACCAGAAGCGAAAACCCCACGGTCTCCTCTTCTCATTTCAAAGGCTGAGTCTCTCTCTCTCAAGTCGAAAAACGAAGTGCTACCATCATAAACGTCTGGTCCGTTTAGGAGGTAGACGTAATCATGGGGGAAACACCATACTGTGTGGTCAAGTCTTGGGTTTACTTCCCTCTCCAGGGCCGTGGCTCTCTGGAGTCAGAGGTAAACTGCTCTGACGTTGCCCTGCCGCCCATGAAACGACACGAGCCTCCTGAGACTCCTCCTGATGCTGACTGCCCCACGTTCACATCTCTGCGCAGAATGAGGCCGTCTCCAGGTATAAACGTCGCCTCTCTGAGCAGCTTCTGCTGACTGGAAGCGTTTCTGCTCTGCACCCATAAGTAACGTCAGACGGCCGTAAAAGTGCTGCGGCTGAAGCAGGTGTAAACACATAAATATGACGAAAACTTCACGTCCCCCTCATGGAGATCATGCGTGGCACAATGGCTCCCTTCACCAACTCTGGGGCGCTTTAATTTAAAAAAAAAACTTCTCCTGGCTTGTCACAAAGGTACAGATCATCCACTGGACCCCGGCTGAAAGGAGCTCACAGTTTTTATGGGAAGGGGCAGCAGTAAATTAGTGAACTCAGACCCAGGTCTTCACGGAGGACGCCGTGGGAGCGTCTGCCCCTCGCTCGCTGCATCTACAGCATTTGCTTAGCTCAAATAAAATTTGATGAGGAGATAATTTTGCGAGCAGGCGGCATAAAAGGGCCTCTCTTGTGGCCCAAGTGCTCCACGGGGAGGGCCAAAAAAAAAAAAAGACCCGCAGAGTATAACAAGGAGGTTGGAAACCTCATGGACAAGATGGCAGAGGGCGATACGAGCGCTCTGCTCCAGAAGTGGCCAATAAAGCAGCCCAATCACACGGCTGCTGCTAAAACGCTTTCTGTAAATTCAAAAAGCAGTAAATCAATCTAAAGTTGTCAGACTCAACTCAGTCTCCTGAGTCTGAGGAAATGAGTAATTATATTACAGGGTGATATATTTACTCATTTCTGATTAATCTGATGGATTTAAATCCTAATATTTATCCAAATGCTGTAAGTTTCTGAAAAGCCTTTTGTCTGTAACTCTTTTGTAACTCCTGTGTCTTTAGGGGTAGTTTTCCAAAGGGTTATGGTGCTTTTTGCACTTTTGATCAATGTCACTAAGGATGTAATACAGCTCAGATGTTCAGCCAGAACTACCAACTGGACATTTCATGGAGTTCTGGAGCACATAAAGCCACTTCAGCATAAACGCCGACCTCAGCGCGCTTCATTAAAATGTTGTCTGGTCTGTTCCCGTAGATCTTTGATTGACTTCATCCTGAGCGAGCATGGCGTGGCAGTAGAGAGGAGCCATGTCGTTTATACAGGACAGAACCTGTGATAGAACCAGGTCAGAATCCATCCAATCATCTGCCAGAACCAGCAGAACGATCAGACCATGAAAAGGAGAAGAGAAACACTCGACCAGGTGTACTTTCTATTGGGAAGGAGTTAATGCCAGCAACAGCTCTACCATTGGCTCCACCCTGAAAAAGAGACCCGGTTAAACCCAGATGCCCTGAGCCAGGGCTGCATTTCATGAAACACATTACTAAGAGTTTATATCAGTGATAACTTTGTTTACTGTCCCATTTAGCAAAGAGCCTCAGCTGAGCACAGAAATACTGGGTCAGGAATACTTTTTAAGGAGAAAAGCAAACACAAAGAAAGATGTGGCTCTGTCCAAAAAAAGAGACACAGCTAAACATTTGAGCAATTTATTAAGAAAAGCAAAGAACGTAGATGAAGTTCATGCCTCTGGCAGAAATCACCATGTGCCACAAGAGAGAAACCACAAGACGCTGTAATTCTGGGTCAGGTCTACTTTCCTTTGGAAAGAAAACATGGAGAGTACACAGAGCTATTAGCAGCTATAAGGCAAGGCAAGTTTATTTATAAAGCACTTTTCAGCAACAAGACGATCCAAAGTGCTGGACATGAACAGGAAAACATTACAGAGGGAAATATTGCATAGGAAAAAGATTACAGTAACAAAGGAATAAGCAAAGTAAATCCTTGACTAGACTTTCATACATTAACAAACACACAGAAAGCATCAAATCAAATAAAGTAGGTAAACCCTTGACGGTTTCTGATCTAAAGTCATTTTGTCCAACTTTTCTAAAAGCTACAAATAGAAAAACTTATTTTGTGTCGTTGTTTCGAGCTTCATCGCTGACATTTTAGAGCTTAATTGTTCCTGTTCATATATTACCCAAAGACAAACATTACCGTCCCGCTGGTGGAAGTCTCCCTCCTAGTGTTTGCCAGCAGCAGCAGAACTGTTACGGATGAGCACGACATCAGTCAATGTCCAAAGGACCGTTGAGGCTTGTGTTTCTTGGCGGCAGACTAGTTGCAACTGAACCAAAGAAATCAAAAAATCAAGCATCGGTTCATCTCGCTGCTTTAGGCCTTCAGGAACAAGAAGTTCCCAAGCAGTCCGGTGGGACCCTTGGCACGACTGGTGGGTGAAATTAATGAGTTTTTGTCAGATATGATGAATATGGGACGTAAAAAAGAAGCGTCCTAATGCCTCTAAATGGGTACATTTTTTAAAAAGATAGCAGCTTTTGCCTGCTGGAAGCTGCAGATGAAACAGGGACTCCCTGAAACAACAACACAGACACGGAGACAAAGTGGTCTGGAAATAACTCACAACCTGCAACATTCTTCACAGCAATTTAGCTTCTTTTCAAGCCAACGTCAGGTTTTTATACCGTATCAGATTTTCCTTTGAAGCGAGAGTCCGTAAATGCCTACACCCTGCACTTGTTTGTTTCCTCTCTCCACGCAGAGCCAACAATGGATGGACTGCCCTGCTCCTCCTCCCAGACACTGACACAACCCCACATGTGACAAACCGCTGGTGCTTTCCCCCTCTGACGGGCTTCTGCCCACCTGAGCCCATGCCACCCCTTCTACCTGCCGCGGTGACACGGATCCTGTCCTCCGGGTCGTTTGTTTGGCCGTCAGGAGCTGTCTGATTTAAGTGGATGGGTTTAAAAAGAAACACAAACAAACCCAGAAAGCAAAGGAGAAGCAGCATAAAAGAGAAACCCACGCAGCAGATCCAGTCCGGCTGATTAAGTCTATTTCAGCACACCGCTGATTGTCACTGTGGTGACAGGAGGACGCGTTGTGGAGCTGCGGCTCGGCTGATGTCACTATGAGGGGGGAGAGCTTTGAAGAGGATGGGGGCGGACGGACATCCAGGCCTCACAATGCAGCGCGGCGATGCGCCAGCAGCGCCGCAGGGACATGACGGCATGCCTGCACGCTGCAGGTTTCACAATGCGGCGTGGGGTAAACATGACAGCAGCGCCGTGATGAAAGGCCTCGTCAAAGTGTGGGTGCAGTCAGGCATGGCCAAACAAATTATTTTTTGATCCGTATCTGAAGAACGATGCTGTAATACCCAGCGGGCCGGGCACGGTCACCACATTCACACCATACAGGTACCGGACACCTGAAAACACCAGAAGGTTGTTAAAAAGTTATTCATTTCAGAAAGTGAAGCTCATATGTTATACTGATTTATCATACACAGAGTGAAATATTTCAGGCCTTTATTAATTATAGTTCTGGTGATTGTGGCTACAGACGAAAAGCAAAAAGTTGTGTCTCAGAAAATTAGAATATCGTGAAACATGTTGATGATTGGAATCCCATGGTGTCACAATCTAATCAGACAATTAACTTATCAATTAAAGGTTTCCTGGGCCTCTGGGTCAGTAGACAACGGCATCATGGGAAGACTGCTGACTGGACAGAGGTCCAGAAGACGGTCATCACCGTCCTCCACATGGAGGGGGAGCCACTAAAGTCATTTTGGAGAGATGCTGGTTATTCACAAAGCGCTGTGTCTAGTTATAGTTGTATAACGTTTAGTGGAAGGAAGAAGTGCACCAGCAACAGAGGTAATGGCAACCTTGAGAGAAAGTCAGAACCATCCCATCTGGACCAAAAACACGGAACCGGACTCTTTCTCAGTGGTCCAAACACCTTTGTTCAGATGAAAGAAAAGTTTTCATTTTACTTGAAGATCCAGTTCCCAGAGTCTGATGGAGGAGTGGAGAGGCCCAGAGTCCACTCTGCTAGCAGGTCCAGTGCTAACTTGTCACAGTCACTGATGATGTGGGTCACCGTATCACTGCTGGTTCTGGTCCACTGGGTTTTCTGACGTCCAGAGTCAACTTAGGCGTCTACCCAGACTTTGCAGAGCACTTCCTGCTTCCTTCTGCCGGCAAAGTATCCATGGAGAGGCTAGTTTGATTTTACAGCAGGACTTGGTACCGGTCCACACCGCTAACGGTACCAAATCTGGTTCAGTCACCATGGTGGTTCTGTGCTTGATTGGCCAGAACCAGACCAGAACCGCATAGAGAATCCATGGAGTATTGTCAAGAGGAGGATGAGAGACACCAGAACCAACAATGCAGATGACCTGAAGGCTGCTACCAGAACCAGCTGGGCCTCCTGAACCCCTCAGCAGAACCACAGGCTGATCTCCTCCATGCCACGCCGCACTGATGCAGTAATGCAGGCAACAGGAGCATAAAAATGAGCAGACGTTTTGGAAGTTTGATAAAAATTGAAAATATACTTTTCCAATAGTTTTATGTAATATTCCAATTTTCTGAGACACTGAATTAAATGTTTTATTGTCTGTAAACCAGAATCAATAAAATTACATGAAATCAAGGCTTTACATTTCTCATTTTAATGTATAACATATACAGGACTGTCTCAGAAAATTAGAATATTGTGATAAAGTTCTTTATTTTCTGTAATGCAATTAAAAAACATGAAATGTCATACATTCTGGATTCATTACAAATCAACTGAAATATCGCAAGCCTTTTATTGTTTTAATATCGCTGATTATGGCGTACAGCTGAAGAAAACTCAAAAATCCTATCTCAAAATATTAGAATATTTCCTCAGACCAAGTAAAAAAAAAAATTATAACAGCAAAACAAAATCAAACATTTGAAAATGTCCATTAATGCACTCAGTACTTGGTTGGGAATCCTTTTGCACAGATTACTGCATCAATGCGGCGTGGCATGGAGGCAATCAGCCTGTGGCATTGCTGAGGTGTTATGGATGCCCAGGATGCTTCAATAGCGGCCTTTAGCTCATTTGCATTGTTGGGTCTGGTGTCTTTCAGCTTCTTCTTCACAATACCCCACAAATTCTCCATGGGGTTCAGGTCAGGGGAATTGGCAGGCCAATCAAGGACAGTAATGCCATGGTCAGTACACCAGTTACTGGTGGTTTTGGCACTGTGGGCAGGTGCCAGATCTTGGTTGTGCAGCGTTTCCTGCCACATTTCCCCCTTCCAACACACTTTTTGTGAATGTGCTTTGAAACTGCACTCTGTGAACAGCCTGCTCTTTGAGAAATTTCTTTTTGTGTCTTACCCTCCTGATGGAGGGTGTCAATGATGGTCTTCTGGACAGCAGTCAGATCAGCAGTCTTCCCCATACTTGTGATTTAGTTTACTGAACCAAGCTGAGTGTTTTTCAAGGCTCAGGAAACCCTTGCAGGTGTTTCGAGTTAATTAGACAATTCAAGTGATTAGTTGAATAGCCTACTAGTATACTTTTTCACGATATTCTAATTTTCTGAGACAGTCCTGTATATATATATATATATATGTTTCACTTTGTGAAATAAGTGACAAATATATTAGCTTTTTCATTATATTCTAATTATTTTAGGTGTCCTTGTGTGTGATCAGTGGGTGTGTGATGGGGGGGGGGGGGGGGGGGTCTCAGAGGAGGCAGAAGCAGAGCCATGCTGCCCTCTAGTGAAACACAAGAATCAATAGAAAATGGTTCATACAGCTACATTATTACACCCAGTACACACAGAAGCACTCATAGAAGTTGTTCCCATCTTGTCACATTAAAGCCACAAGCGTCAATATTTTATTTGACTTTTATGAGTCAGAGTAAAACAATGTAGTAGATAACTATGAAGGGGAAGGTAAAAAATCCAGTCAGTCTGTTTTTCTTTACATACAAAAACCTGGAGCAACATTTGAGTCAGCACTCATTACTAGAACTGCCCTTCACTGCAGTCACAGCCACTGTATGTGGACTTTGACTGGGCCGATTTAACACATGAACATACTTTGATCTAAACCATGCCACTGCAGCGCTGGTTCTTTGTTTAGTGTCGTTGTCCCACTGGGAGGTGAACCTCTACCCTGGTCTCAAGTCTTTGGGTGGCTTTGATCGCCTTCCCTGTTCATACTACATATTTATTTGTTGGATTTAGCAAACCGTGGATTGTTTTCCTATCAAACACAAGAAAACACTTTGCAGTTTGTAACACGAGAAAACATGAATAATTGAATATATATCTAACACTTTCTGGAGGAAATATTGTCATTTGATCCATATCCTGTCTTGATTTGCTCTCTTCCACAGAAGTAACGCTCTAGCTTTTATTATACTGTAACTTTAAATGTAAAAACTGGAATATCTGTAAAGCACACTGGACCATAAGGAGCACTAAATATTCTTCCCAAGTGTGTAATATCACTCCGCCTCTTCGCGTACATCGCTCTCTATCCATCTCTGTGGGGAGGACAGAGTAGCTGGACTACACTGTCCTGTTTCTAACATAAGGACAAAATAAACTGAACTTTTACATTGAATTAACTTCCTAGGTTTATTGTTGCTAGCGCTTACTCTAGGCTGCCTCACATGAATGCACTTCTAATTTAGAAATTACAGTCAGGAGGTCTTGTAGACAGCTCAGGGGTCCTCAGGTCGTGACACACATTAGTGTACCGTAATGCTCTGAATATCCACTGAGCGGAGCGGCTTCGTTGCAAACCAGTCATACTTACACATTTTAACAGATTTATGAAAGCATTGTACCACATAAAATCAGTCAGTAAGCACAACTGTAATCAGATAAAAGGTGCACCATCAAGTTTTGAGATGATTTAAGGATTTTAAGTGCGCCTTATAGTCCGAAAAATACGGTACTACATTAAGGCTAAAAATAAAGATGAGTATGATATAAAGTGAAGTATTCATTCTTGTTATAGTATTCATTCTTGTTAATGTGAGCTATGAGTGTTGGAACCACTGACTGTTTCTGTGTCCCCCCCCCCCCCATTCACAGACTCTGGTTCCTACACGCCTGTTTCCCACGCTGCATCACTGACATAAACTCAGCTGCATGTGTAATCCTCATAATCCAGAAAAAGAAGATAATCCCTGAGTTTTAAACATCTTAATCGCCGTAGCTGCTCCCACAGGTGTGCATCTCGGCAGGTATTGTGCTCGTTCCTCTGCAGATAGAAGCAGATAGAGACAGGAACGGACCATCCCCCCCCCCCCCACGCTCAGCTCGTCAGCAGAGCAGGTGAACCTGATGCTTGTCGTCGCCTCTTCACACGAGAGCTCGGCTGCTCCCTTATTTATTTGTTTTCAGATCATTGTCACTGAGAACAAGTGGCTCGTTTGCTTCAGTCAGACGAGCGGCTGCTCAGCTGGAAAGGGCAGAAATACTTGACCTATGAGTCACCTGCAAACATCAGTGACATTTAGCTGCCCCGCGATGCTTAACACTGCACGGAAACTTTGGATTTCTGTAGGAGTTAGAGCTAAATATCAGCTGACTTTCACGCACCCTAAACTGAATAAACAAAATCTGAATTAGTTTTAGCAGGGATTTCAGTTACTGTGAATATAAACTATGATGTGTTTCGTAACAACACATTTAGAGCCTTTTTATGGCCCGTGTTTTCTGAAAAGTGAGTTGCTCAGACACACCAGTAAAGTTAAACCTATTGCAAATATTCAGAGTATAAATGAAATTGAACCTTCAAAATAAAACAGACTCAGACTGTGTGTGTGTTGTTGTCCTTGCAGCAGAGCGAGAACACGTTTTGCTCATTTTACTAGTAAAGTGAGGACCTTTTGTCACTTTTATTCTGGGCTATGGTATGCTTTAGGACTATGGAGTCAATTAGGTTTAGGGTGACTTTAGGGTTACAGGGTTAGGGTAAACCCCGGGCTCACATTGAATGCAGTGCAGATCCAGTTGCGGCGCCGCAAGGAACCCAGATAATCAAAAATCAATGCGTCCGCTCACATCAGGTGCATGTGGTTACGACTACTGTTACCGAGGCCGTGCAGCGCTGCGAAGAATTCTGCAAGATGGAAGTTTGACTGGACGCTGCAGGAGCAAGATCCAGAATTTCACGAGCTAAACAGGAAACGTCAGGCGCTAGACAGGATAAAGGTCTGGTGAATTTCAGAATAAAATCACAGCACTAACTTAACTAACTTAACTAGCATTAACAAAATGGTGACACAGAGGAAACAGAGGGGCTTTTGGAGGATATTTAAGCACATGGATAAAAGATGAAAACCATGCCAATCATTTGTGAGGGAGAGCAGCAGAAAGGACCACATGAACTTCTGTTCTCGCAGCTGGCCTAGGAGCAGAATGGTTTGGGGTTTGCTGAAAACCGGAGCTGGATCAGGACCGCAACCCGCACCGCGGGTCCGGGGTCAGACCGTAGAAAGGCTCACCTCTTCTATTACAAGGTGACTCTGCAGCTGCAGCACATCCAGGCCAATCAGGAGGAGCATGAGAGGAGGGGTTTCCCCTGAGGTCGGTGCCAGATTGTTCCTACTCACAGTGAGCATTACAACCTTATTGTTTCTGCCAATACACCCTTTTCAGACTGTTTTAATTTATGTTACATAAAAATATTTATTATAAACTTGTGTGTCTGAAATACATATCATACCAAAAATATCTTTGTCTCCAGTCTCTGGTTCTGTCCAGGTCCAGGATCTCAGTCCACTGCGTCCTACACCTTGGAGTTCTCTAAAGGACCCTGGAAACCTCCTTTTGCTTCTCCCCTGGACCTGATTTCAGAAGTCCTCCATGCTCTACCGACCCCACTCAGCCGTCTGTCCACCCTGCAACACTCTGCCGCCCCCACCTGGAAACGAAGGTTCATTACTAACCAACACCACAGGCCAAAGTCTGCCAACCTCAGCACCTTTGGATGTACTCACCTCCCTGCTGGACCTACACCATCTCCATAAACACGCCTTCCTGGATGCCTTCTGCCAAGCCTCGGTTGTCCGTACAGAAACCGACATGACAAACTGATTCAGAAAGAAGCTGATTGGTGAAACATGTTGGTTTGTTTTTCAAAGCTTGTTTAGCTGCAATGCTGGGGCAGTATTATTGGTACCTGAATTCCCAATGATTGAAACCTTATTAAGCTAAAGCAGAGAGTGTGTTCTGCAGTACGATGATGACCCTAAGAGGACATTTCCTGTTTCTAATAGCGTTAAACAACCGTCCAAAACCTCTCTGCTGTTTACTGGCAGAAGAGCTGACCACGTCCATTGCTCCTGTAGTCAGGTTTTGCTTTGACCAGCCTACTGCTGCACCTCTCCTAATGCTGCATTGTGTCGGCGTAGCTGACGGTGGCATTTGGACCCAGCAGACTATCAGGAGAACTACTCAGGATTTACCCAACAGGGATCAACACCTTTAACCTCACTGATGTCCAGAAACACCATCCTGTCCTGGCAGAAATCAGCGGTCATAATCCCTGATACAAACCCAGCAGCCGGCAGAAGCCTAAACAGACTCAGGAACCTTGATCCGGCTTCAGTGGACATGTTTTAGAGGGCTGGTTTACCCCCGTCTAGATCTGCCTCCTCCACCATCCATCCCTCAGTCCCCATCAGGCCTCATTTTGTCACATTACAGCCACACATTGTGTGTTCAGGCTCTTTAATGTCTAATATTTACTCTCAGAAATCTCCTGGTAGGTAATCAGAGTCAGGCTTGTGTCTGATTTAATCTCAGTATAAATCCAGCTGCTGTGTGAAGGCCTCAGAGGTTTGTTAGAGAACAAACCGGTTTATGTTTGTGTTTGCATCAGTCTCTGCTGTTTATTTAGCTCAGGATGTTTTTTAGTGTCACAAATTAGTAAATTCCTTTCAGTTTAATTTATGACTTAATTTCTTGTGTTTTGTTTCTTCTGTATTCGAGTTTATCCCCATTAGTCGGTCTTTGCCTTCTCCCCAGTTCAGTCCCATGGAGCTGAGCTATTTAGCAAAGCGTGATGGAGAAGAAGTCCAGTCTCTAGATGTGCAAATCTGACACATTCATATTTTTAAATATTCAAACCTGTATTATTGTATCTTTTACCACTAAAATACAACTAATAACTAATTTGTTTGGCACGTACATAAAAATAGACCAAAGTTTGTGATTGTCATGTTGAGGGAAAAAAAGAAGGGGTTTAATGGAGATGAAGCTCTGAAAGACTCTGGATAACGACAACCTGCTGCTTTCCTTAAACCCAATGGTGCCACCAGTGGGGCGGCCACCCTGTGCCATGTCCTGGCCGCCCCACTGGCCACCCCACTCACCAGTGTAAATTGTAGCATCAGTTTAGCATTTCATCCCATTATGCAGAGCCAGCAAGGCAGCCGCTCTTCCTGACCTTCTGTAACGCTTATATTTCTGTCTGCTAGTATCTATTTTCCCCTAGTAATTGTTTTCTTTTTCAATAAATAAATAAATGTACATCTTATTCCTAATATAATTACACAATAAAAAGGAACTGTTGTTCAACTCAGAATGTTAACCGTACTGTTATTGCAGCAGTCTATGCACATTAGATCACTAGTAACATTAATCAAACAATAAATAAAATTAGTAGGTGTTTACTTAAGTCTTTAAGATAGTTTTCTACAGGCAGCTTTACTACAACAGTAGAATAAAATCCTGAAATTATGGCTTTTAGTTTCAGTGCCACTCCAAGAGTTTAAGTGGCCCCATCTGGCCCCCGCTATGAAACATTTCCGGAGGCGCCACCGCTTGCGCCCGCAAGGGGGAGCCATTTATCTGTAGTTAAGCTGTGACTGAGGCAGCGAGGCGTCTGTCTGTGGGACAATTTTCCTTTAGACATCAGAGATGTCTTCGACAGCAGGGTTTCTGAAGGGCGGAGGAATCTTTTCATAGAAGAAAGTAGAAATGCTTATTGAAAGATCATATAAACTACTTATTTTAACCCAAATGATGACAGGATGCGCTGGAGAAAACCAGCTTGTTGGGTTTTGTTTTGATTGGGGAAGGGTGGTCTGCTCCTGGGGGGAGGGGGGGGGGGGATGTAAGACATTCCTGAACTATGTTGCTCCAGTCTGCAGTCTGCAATCTATACGGCTTCAATACAGAGAAAAAACACACAGCAAACAAATAAAAGGAAATCAGATAACCGGGTTTTCTAGTTAAATGGATTAATTTCCATAGGTAACCTCAGACAGTAGAGACTTGTTAAAATTAGGACCAGATGTTCGCTGGAAACCGGGAGGAGGAGGAAGAGGAGGAGGAGGGCCCCTCTGTGTGTGGGAGGAGCTTACACTCCTCTTTGCGCCCAGCTCTTATTCTAACAGGTAGTTTAAACCCCAAACGGGTGTAGAGCGGCTGCAGAGAGGCCAGAGCTGTGATTATCCATCCATCCATCCATCCATCCAAAAGCGTCTCCGCTCCTTCCGCAGCATGCTGAGCAGGAAGGGCTCCTGTGCGGCGGTGATGGCGAGCCCAGCGTCCGGACTGGAGCGCGGCAGGGTCCGGGAGCGGCTGCAGGCTGCGCTGGCCGGGCTGCAGGAGCTGCGCCTGCTCCGGGACCGGCACGGAGGCATGGTGAGCTGGGCCCTGCAGCTGGACCGAGAGGAGCCGGTCACCGCGCTGCGCGCCGACCCGGTGGAGGCGGAGGAGCAGCGGCTGGAGGCGACCCTGGCCGCCCTGAAGCAACAGCTGGTAGGAAGTTGGCCTTCAGTCAGAGAAACCTCTCAATTAGCGCTTAATTAAGTAATCTGTTGGTGATTAAAAAACGTTTTTTGTTGTTGTTCCTTGAATTGTTTATTTGTCCTTGGACTAAACTGCCCCCCCCCCCCCCCCCCGTCAGCTGATGCTCATGCGCCTTCGCGCTGCAATTATTACCAGGAAGACTTTCATGCGCTCAGCTGGGGGTCGGAAGCAGGATAGATGTCATAAATCAAGGTTCATTGCAGGCCCCCAGAGGACTTTTTAATTGTTGGTGCGTGCACGCGCCCCCCGTGCACGAGCCTCAATCATTAACCACTAAATGCCAGGAAATAGAAACAAATGTGGATTTTTTTTTCCCTCTGCTGTGAATGAGGGGAAAGTCTCATCCCTGGGAGACCCCCTGAGTGCTGCAGACAGCTGGCTCTGCTTAGTTTTCCATGACAAGCTTTTTCCATGTAGCTTGCCTGCTGGTAAAATCATTCAAGGGAAGTGCGGGGATTAATGTGCTATGCTTGACATCTAGTGTGGAGCTGGGCAGACGCATCAAAGGAAGTGTCACGGCGTGCACAGGGCAACATGAGGTTCAAATTATGTTTCGGGTGTGCGCAAACCCAGTTCCCCTCTGCAGATTCCGCCTAATCCGGAGATTAAAGATATACACAAATGGTGCAAATGACAGGAAGTAAGTATCAGATGCAGCTCTAAGGTCTGCTGTAACAGTACATGCCCTGAGCTTATTCCCAACCCCCCAAGCTTCTCCTCTTGTGGTCGTTTACACAATGGCCAGGCCCTCGCTGTGGGGGGGAATGAGTTACCACCGCTGCTTCTTCAGTGCTCCCCCATGTCCTGCTGGGATTAATCATCAGCCACAGCTGAGGTGCTTTAGTTTTCTCCACGGCGGTACATTAGAGCCGTGGTCCTCAAAGTTTGCAGAGCGAGTACCACCTAAGTAAATACCCGGTTTTCCTAGAAACGCCACGCTGACCCAGATTTTGAAGCGCTGATAGCCTGTTACAGCAGGACTTGGCGCTGCTTGGTTGATTTAAGGAGGTGATGCAGTCAGGGAAGCTATATTTGCTCAAAAGTTGAAATAATGGAGTCTAAAGTTGGAAAATTAACAGAAAAGTCCCTAGAAGTTGGACGTTTGAGTGGGGTCGTACAAGGTTTCTAACCCACCCCGCCCTTAAAATCCAACATGGCTGCCTTGCTTCCAAAACTTTGTCATAGCAGCAGAAAAAACAGTTTATATTGTGTCATCACTCTTTAGCGTTTTTTATAAACACGGTATTTTAACCTCCTTCAATGAACCTGTTGCTGCAGAGTTTGACTCCTCTTCCAGTGTCAGAGAAACATTTTGTTGAGCTCGTAATGCTGACAGCAGTTTACAACGTCCCAGTGGTTCAGACTGAATTTGCACCAACATCCTTCCATTCTGTGCCTCTGTGTTGCCATGTTGTCTCTGCCTACTTCCAGTTCATGGTCATAAACAAACACACACATGTACGCAGACCGTTGCATGTCACTTTATTGCTCTTTTAAGTATTTTGATGAGTTTTGGCAACATATGAGCCCCAAAATGCTCAAATCATACATGCATTTTTTCAAACTGTTTCAGTTTTTTAAATTGGGTCTGTTGAGTCTTGTTAAATATCCCAGATTATGATCCCTAAAAGAACCAACAGAACTCCTAATGACCTGCTGCTGATGGGTATTTTTGTATTGGAGTCCCCTGTCCAGATAGTTGGTATGAAAAGTCTGCATCTGATACCCAAACACGGTACAAAACTACAAGGGTAGGAAATGGAGAAGGAGCAAAAGAGCCTGCACCCTTACTGAGCTAATCTAATAGCTGATAGAGCTTTTTGGGACTTGGAACAGGAAGAGGGTTCGGTTAGGTCAGATCCAAGTTCTGACTCCAGAGGTAAATGAGACACAGCGTTGTTTACACCTCTGCTTCCCTTTTTTATTCTCACCATCATCGACAGGAGAAAGTCCATCTACCCCACCAGGGCCACAGAGCAGGAAATGTTAAAATCTACTGAGTGCTGCCTCTAAGCAGTCCTTTGCAAGTTATTTTTTCCACACTGATATTGTGATGATGTTTGTTACTTGATATATTGTGCATCTCTAGTTTGCATGCTTGTATGGCTGTATAACTTTCAACACTTGGACTTTCTGTTTTGAAAGAAAATCCTTTAAAAGTCCTGCTCTCTGTTTGCCGTATCACTTTTCTTCCTGAGGCTTGCTTTAAACTGACAGTTTTGTGCCTTTTGTTTCTGTGCAGTCTCGTCTGCGGAAGCAGGATGTCGGCCTGAAGACTCACCTGCAGCAGCTTGACCAGCAGATCAGTGAGCTGAAGTTGGACGTGAGCAAGACCTCCAGTGATCAGCTGGAGAGTGACAGCAGGCCCAGCTCAGGTGTGCAGGCAGCCATGCAGTTCACATTAATCACACAGTACAACAGTCTCACATATTTATAGACGGACTGGTTACCTGAAGATTTTTCATCAGTGTTTCTGAAGTTTAAAACCCTTTAAACCAGAATTGGTAACCAGAAATACCAGAATTTTCTCCAGGTGTCTGGAGCAACATAATGCTGCCCCTCCCCCAGCTGTTGCTAAACACTACTAGTCAGCTGGCTGAGAGAGGATTGCCACATTTTCACTTTACTCAACTATATTAGCATCATGCATCACTTTTAATTAAGGACTGTTTGGGTAGCTATGAGCTGCATGTCTGTAAAGCAGTTCATTGTGGGCTGGCTACCTGAACCGCTAACCCAATCATTACCCAGCTAATACCGTCTAATTGTACTTGCTAACCTATAAAGAGCAGAACAAAACAATTTCTGTGCAAAAAGCACTTGAAACCTACAAAATTTTCATGGGTGTTTATTCTAGATTTTTAGAAGTCTGTGTTAAAATACCAGCCAATAAATGTTCTGGATAATATTATTGTGCCTCTTATAATCAGTATGTTACAATATGTCTAGTTATAAGGATAACTCTTTTCTGTTTTTCTTATATTAAAATAAAATTGTGTGACATGATGTAATTGATTTTAATTAAACTAGAAAAACAAAAATGATTTCCACTGCAAGTAAACTTATGCATTGATTATTATTTTTATACTAATAGGTCATTGATATTATGTACTTATTTTGATTTTGATACATGGATTTAAGCAAAAATATAGAGCAAAACACTATACTGTTGATTAAGGAGTCCTTTTTAAGTGAAAATGCTTATTTTACAGAATACTATCCCTTCTTGTTGTTCTGCTTTTATAGAGTAACACTCGGAGAATGACTTATATTAGCTTATATTAGCTTTTATTAACTTATATTAGCTCATATTAGTTAGTATTACCTTGTATTAGCTTATATTAGCTTATATTATCTTGTATTAGTTTTATTAGCTTATATTAGCTTGTATTAGCTTTTATTAGCTTGTATTAGCTTTTATTAGCTTGTATTAGCTTATATTATATTGTATTAGCGTGTATTCACTTATATTAGCTTATATTAACTTGTATTAGCTGGTATTAGCTTATATTAGCTAGTATAAAATTGTATTAGCTTTTTTTTAGCTTATATTAGCTAGTATTAGCTTGTGCTAGCTGACTAACTAGCCTGCAGTCAGCTGCTTTACATACATGCAGCTTGTAACTTGCCAGCTGTAGTTGTACAGCCTCCTCAGTAAGTGTGATGGATGCTGTGTCTTTAACTTCCAAACATGACTCTTGGTGTTTTTGTGGCTAGATTCTCTGGTTCTTTCTCTGGTATCTCATGGAAAAGACTTTTAACCATAGTAACATCATTACGCTGATACTGTTAACCAAACCTTGGTTTCTCCCATGATCTAACTAAATAAATACATGCAATCATTTCTGCTCTCTCCAGGTTTCTATGAGCTGAGCGATGGTGGCTCCTGCTCCCGGTCCAACTCCTGCACTTCTGTTTACAGCGAGTGTCTGTCATCCTCCCAAACAAGCCTCATTCCCCTGAGCCCAACCAGCTGTCACATTAGCCCCCCACCACAAGCTGATGTTTGCTGCCGGCGCTCTGCCGATGAGAGCCCCGGCCAGCCCAACCATCCACGGGCCACAGGCCTCCATCTTGGCAGCAGCAGGATCCGAGCAAGTGCTGCAGGCGCAGATCAGACACGACAGAGACCAGTGTCAACAGGTAATAATATCTCGCTTTTTTTATTTAAGAGAGCCTCTGCTGTAGTAATGGGTTGTTTTTACTCAGCAGCTCAACATATATTTTACTGCCTAATGACATAGAATCCATGAGGGGAGTCAAAAGTTAATGGCTGTTTTTGTCTGCATCAGGAGATCTTGAAAGAATAATGGCTCAAGGATTGGGCTGCTTCAGATCCACGGATGCAAAGAAACCCCAAGTGTGCCCGAAACAGAAGACCTCCCCACTGGACCCCAAATTCCAGCGCAATCTAGAGTCCTGTGGCGGGCCTGAAGTTTACCAGTACCCCAGTCCCCTGCATGCCGTGGCTCTCCAGAGCCCCATCTTTTTCCATGGGGGTGAAGACGTGGCATTGGCACTCCTAGAGGGCCAGGGAGTTAACGGTTATGACTCTCTTGAGATGGGTTACAAGAACAAGACCCTGGGTTACATTGACAAGCTTCTCCAGCAGCGCACCTTGAGCAAAAACCAAATCAATGCAGGTGCAGAAACAGTGGAGACACAGGACAGCTATCACGTGAACCTGGCCGAAAATGGGAATGAGCCCTTTGAAGTGTCTCCAAAGCACGAGTCCATTCTAAGTCCTCCTCAAACCAAGACCAAAACCACTCCAGTGAACAGTGACCCGAAAAGGCACTTCATGGCATACTCAAGCCAAGAGCCTAGTGGCAGGAGAAGCCAGGAGTCACTGAGAGCACCAGAAATGCAATACAGGTACTCCTACCAGGCTGCCACGAAGGAGTACAGCTCTGATGAGGTTGCATACTCAACCCTAAAGAAAAACGACGGTCCCCAAACAGAGAACCCAAGTTTACAGAGGAACCACTCTGATAAAAACCGCGGAGACGATCCAGAGATGATGAAGCCACACTGGCAAAGGCCGGTTGTTGCTCACGCTTTAAGCACAGAGGAGAGTCCAAGCTTTGAGGTCCAGAGTAGTCACACAGGCTCTCCTGAGTTTGTCCATGCTAAGTTTGTCCCCGCCTCCTCGCAGAGGGTCAAGGTCAGGCAAGCGGACCGTAAAACAAAGGCTGTGAAAATCAAGCGAAAAGGCTCAGACAAGCCCCGAGTGTTGAGACAACAGCACAGCTTCTCGTCCGGTGAACGCACCAAGGAAGTCGGCGTGGGAGCCAAGGGGGAGCAGAAGAGATCGGGAAAAGGAAAAGCCAGCGAGAGAGGCAGCACCTGGCAAACCCAGGAGCACAGACAGAGGTCTGGCTCTGACTCCAGCCTCTACAGTCCTGGACTCAAAATCACCCACAAGGTCCACCCTAAACCGCATCCAGTCCCTGCTTCCACAAAGCTCAGCAAAAACCGGAGACCACAGTGCGTAGAGTACGAGCATCCAGTTGAGCAAAGAAAAAGGAGACAGGCAGCCCCCAAATGGCTAACTGATGCAAACATATACCAGGCCCCCTTTGTCCAGCACCAGAGGTCAAAGGAGCATCATGCTCGGGCAATGGAGAACATTCAGATGGTCCGGAATATTAGCTCCAAGCCAGGTCACTGGATGGGACCTTCACACCCTTTCCACTTCCCCATGTCCTCCAATTCTTTCCTCCAAAGTCTTAACACCAGGTACCCCCCAGCACCCTTCCAGATGAGCAGCTACTACCCACCCAGATGTGAATCTGAGTATTCAGCAGAGTGCGCCTCGCTGTTCCACTCCACCATCGCCGAAAGCAGCGAGGGCGAGATGAGCGATAACACAACCAACCGCTTTGGAGACAGCGAGTCCAGCCAGAGCTCCAATTCCTTCTCAGACTCCGACAGCAGCCTGTCCCTGGATGAGGGGGACCAGGTGGAGATACAGGAGGAGGAGGGGGGTCTGGTGTGGGCCGAGGCAGCGCTGGGGCCCACCGCAGCTGGACAGCCCCTCCGCCAGCTCCCACCGCGCCCCGAGCCTTCGGCCTGCCGCATCAAAGCCTCCCGAGCCCTGAAGAAGAAGATCCGGCGATTCCAGCCTGCCTCCCTGAAGGTCATGACCCTGGTGTAGATAAAAGGTACCCTGCAGCAAGAATGAAAACTCCTGGGAAAAAGCCCTCGGTGCGCTGGGAGCTGCTTTAAAACATAGTTTGGACAGATCTAATGAGGTCACTCAGACCAACACCCTTAATCTGAGCTGGACTGCATTCATGTGCTGATTGTTTGGTTCAGACATGAAGAATGAGATCGTATAAAAGCATGTATAACACTATAATCACAATTAAGCTTAATGCTGCAAGACGTCTGTCGCTCTAATTCAACACATTTCTGTCTTTTATATTTTTGACCTTTCTTTTGGTGATTAACCGTTTTCTGTTCTGCTTTAGTTTCACTTACGCATTGTAATTATTGATGTTTGACTTCTAAGAATAAACGGATATTTAATTAAAACTGGGACCGTCTTCTCTGGGAATTGAAACCCAACGTTTCCTCCATGCTCACACAGCTAACGATAACATCAAGCTGTCGTCCTGCTACTAATACCACCCAGGTTTTCTCCATAAACACGACTGATCTGGTAAACTCTTTCCCTTCTGGGTTTCTGTTTATCTGCCGTAATGGGAGAAATCTCCCGTTAATCCCCCCAAACATCCCACTGGGGTCGAGCAGTTTAGCATAGATAGCTCCCACAGCCCCCCTTATCTGGCTTCCTGACTCAGCTCAGCCGTTCGTTTTAATAAGATACGGCTTCAGCAATCAGACCAGACAGTCGGGTTTAATTAGAGGCTGAAACTTATCAGGCTCCCCTCATTTCCCTGTGGGCAAACATTTGCAGGGAATAAACTAAAAGCACACCCACTTCTAAACAGTTTCACAAACAGACATTAGCATGGTGACAGTTAGAGTTAGGCTTGGTGAACTGTCTTTGATATGGGTGATATGGCACTCCGCCCAGGGTGACAGGCATTATGGGACGCCACCAGGCAATAAAACAAAAACAAAATCTGCTCTATGAAAGAGTTTCTGTTGCTTATTTTCATGTCCGGTCACCGGGAATGTGCAGAGTAAGAAATATTTACATAGGGTAGCTGCCGGATCTGAAGTTGGTGGCTGATCAGAAGCTTATGAATCATTTGAGTAGCTGTTCTTCATGTAGGCAAGATGGCTCGTCGCCCAGGGCGCCACTGCTAGGGGTGGCGCCAGGACTTGAAAAGATAAAGAAAAAGATCTTCTGTCTGTTTTTAATTGTCTATTTACATATCCAGGGGGAGTGAGCGTCCCCTTTGTGTTGTACAGTGTAAGCACTGTTATCAAATGTAAGTTTACACCACAGCAATGATGCAGAAGTTGGTGTTGGGTTTGATGTTAAAGGGTCTGAAGTGCAACTTAATACACGTTTTTTTTCCCCCCAGTAAATACACTGCTAATGGGACCAATGAAAGGACATTAACTACAGTTGTCCAGACAAAGCTCACATACAGAGGAATCAATAATACAGGCTGTCGATTTAGCATCAACAAGCTAATATTAATATGGAGCAGGATTGCTTTCTAATTCCTGGGGAGATTTCAGCTTATTTTCTCCATGCGTCCAATACGTTGCTCTATTGTAATTCCATTTTTATTCCTCATGATATAAATTATGGACTAATTTGTCTGGGTCTCTTTGTATGTGTGAAGTATTGGTTCTCGATATCTGGTGTAAATTGTATGTCAAAATCCAACATCCTGAACTGAGATTTTTTTTGTTACGTTGCAAATCTATGAAAGCTTCCATCCTATTTGTGACAACAGAGTTATTTTAGGAACTCAGTTTATATACCACCAATTCACAACATGTCATCTCAAGGCTCTTTACAAAGTCAAATCCTCCTTGTTGGTCAGAAAGTTTCCTCTCTAAGGAAACCCAGCAGGTTGCATCAAGTCTCTCCAAGCAGCATTCACTCCTCCTGAAAGAGCGTAGAGCCACAGTGGACAGTCGTCTGCATTGTTGATGGCTTTGCAGCAATCCCTCATACTGAGCATGCATGAAGCGACAGTGGAGAGGAAAACTCCCCTTTAACAGGGAGGAGAACCTCCAGCAGAACCAGAACCAGGCTCAGTGTGAACGCTCATCTGCCTCGACCCACTGGGGCTTAGAGAAGACAGAGCAGAGACACAGAAAGCTCAGAAGCTCACATTGATCCAGGAGTACTTTCTATGTTAGATGGTAATAGAGGATGATCTGCCTCCCCTGGATGATGTCACAGCTAACAGAACACCAGACCAGGTGTACCTACTATGAAGAGAAAAATGACAGAGAACCTAAAGGTAGAAGCTGAAATAACAACAAACAATGCAGATTGGAGAACAGTAGGAGAACTCAGCAGAGTGAGAGAAATAGGCCCTGATGTCCTCCAGTAGTCTAAGCCTATAGCAGCATAACTACAGAGGTAGCTCAGGGTAACATGAGCCACTCTAACTATAAGCTTTGTCAAAAAGGAAAGTTTTAAGATCAGTCTTAAAAGTAGACAGGATGTCTGCCTCACGGACCAAAACTGTGAGTTGGTTCCACAGGAGAGGAGCCTGATAGCTAAAGGATCTGCCTCCCATTCTACTTTTAGAGACTCTAGGAACCACCAGCAGACCTGCAGTCTGAGAGCGAAGTGCTCTGTTAGGAACATACGGAGTAATCAGAGCTCTGATATATGATGGAGCTTGATTATTAAGGGCTTTATACGTTAGAAGAAGAATTTTAAAATCTATTCTTGATTTAACAGGAAGCCAATGAAGGGAAGCTAAAATTGGAGAAATATGATCCCTCTTGTTGATTTTCATCAGAACTCTTGCTGCAGCATTTTGGGATCAGCTGATTATGGCTTTATATGCTGGCTTTAGAAAACCACACAACTGGTTAAATCTGGACCATCATTCTACACTGATCCCAGTTTTTTCTAATTAATGGAACCTGGACTGTTTTTATAGACAAAAGGAGGCAGCAGAAGAGGCTCGCCCAGGGCACCAGTCATGCAGGAACCGGCAGTGCTGACGGATGATAGGAGGCCGCTCGCTGCTGGGCTGCCCTGGTGAGGCTGAGACAGTGGGCAGCTGCACGAAGTGGCCTGATAATCTTGTGTCTAAAATCTGCCGTGGCATCTCTCCATTAAGATTCTTTCAGAGATGAGATGAAAAAATGGGCAGTTCTGAAGGGAATCAGCCTGGAGACTGGAAGCCCAAATATTATTGCTCTGGTAATAGCCTCTTCTCTCATCACGAAGCTGCCGTGACCCTAAAGTTCCTGACTAAGAGGCTTATGTGGCCGATAAACACGAGCATTTTATCAGATCTTACTTTGAAGTTTGTTATGGAAACCATTCGTTTAAGACTCATGAATCATTCAGTTGGTAAAACTCGCTCTCGGGTTGTACTCCAAATGCTTTTATTTCGTGCAGAGGAAAGGGGGGGGGGGGGTTTCACATCCAAACCCATGGTCACTCAGCAGCGTCGTTAAAACACAGGACGGGTCCAAAGGCCAGCCAGAAACATGCACATCAAAGACGGCCCTTTAAGTTGACAAAGTGGCCAGAATCTGAAACGGCTTATTGGGGTTTGCACCTCCAGCTGAACTCTGTCCTCTCTGTAGGAGCGAGGGATTAGCGCTGCTGTTCAGGGCCCGGCTCAGAAGGGAGCAGGACAGGAACTGGACCCGTCTTTGATGTTGAGTAGAGCGGGCCCTGTTGATCTGACTTTAGTGCGCCGCCGGGCCTCCATCCTGGAGCAGCCGCCTCTCCGAGTGGACGGCCCAACAAAGGAGAGGTCAGGGGCTTTTGTCGGATGCTCCCAAGCTCATGGATTTCTTTTTGGAGCTTTTTTGTGTTCAGCAATTACTTTCTTTGGACTGACTGCTTAAGTCCGACATAAGAGGGTAGGGCCACCCGCTGAATGCCGGGATGTGCAGCCGCAAACGTTTTCACTTTGACGGCAAAATGAACCCAACGCTGAACAACAGCCCTGCATGTGCGCACCTGCACATCAGAGACACTTGTGATATTTCACCAAGTGTGAAGCCGTGCACTGAGAGCAGATTAGTGCCACAATGCTCCGTGAAATCCTTATAATAGGTGTGCGCCACGCTGGAAATCACGCTGGATCTTACGCAAACTGCTGGCTCGGAGGTAAAAGGCGCTGCACGCACAGGCGGGCCCACATCTGATCTTATCGCGTCCTATCAACATCATCATCACCAAACACGGCTGATAGAAGTCGTTACTGTGGCTGACACGCATGGAGGTACACGCTTTGTGCTTTTCTTTTTCCAACCACGACTTTCTGTTGCTTTCCTAGAAACAAGGAAAACAGCTGCTGTCAGGTGTTTACCTGCTCATCTCTCACACCAATGTCCTACTTATTCTGGGCTTTTAATGATTTATTTGAGTCAGTGCCATTCAAGGGTGGGATGATTATACAACATCGGGGACATTGGGTCTTAACCCTTCAAAGTCTGATACTAGGATTAGTGAGAAAACATCACATTTAAACAAAAAATAATAAAATCTTTCTGGTTGCTTTAAAGAAAATGAAATAAAACACCAAAGCTTTCACATTTTCTTTGTATCGTGATTGATAAGTTAGATTAAAAAACACATTTTCCTCATGTTTCTGTACTTTTATATAGGGTGTGTGAAATATATTCATTTGTATGTGGTAACTTGTATGTTCAGAAAAATACTGACTTTGTCAAAGAGGTAGAGGTCTCAGAAATATTAGTTTAAAAAATTATATATTTGGAGTTATAGGGTAAAAAACATAATCTATCTATCTATCTATTTTATATATATATATAGTCTACAGAGTCTACTAGGTTTTGGTCAATGATAAGGTCATTGAACGTTGTCTGCTGTGCAATATGATCAGGATGGAAAAGGGACAAACCAAATAAATCATTAAAACCAGCCAATAAAGCAGCATTTATGCCCAGGATGACTAACCAACAGGCTAAAAAATACCAGATTAGCCTTCCTGACATTCACTCTCTCTAAAGTCACCAGCAGAACCTGCATGGGAGTTAAAAATAGGCGCTAGTCTGATTTCAGTGCACGCTGCAGAGCTGTAATACAGTAGATCTCTGTATGCACTCCTTTGTTACAGCTGCTCTATTTCAAAATATTCCCTCCAGATTTCCATAAACTAATCCATAACTAACTGAGTTTCTTTTCCCTGTAGATTTAATGACTTTGTGACAATGCAGTGTGTAAAACAAGAGAAAGGTCCCAGAAGGAGTGAAACCAACCCAGTTTGGGACCTCTGGTGCAGACAGACTGATACTAATTAAATTCTGACTTTGTTTGCACTGAGTCACAGATGGAGGACTTAAAGCAAGCACGCCCCAGTCTGTCCGCCTCAGGGCACAAAACAAATAATCGTGCTATCAGTGCTCTCCCAGTCTGTCTGTTCCTGTTTATTCTGGTTACCATGTCCATGCTGTATGAGTATTTCCTGCCCCGCTGTCTTAAATATGAGTCGCTGGACGCTCCTGAGGCCGTTCCGCTTCACTGGTGTCAAAACTGCCGAGGAGGCGCGGGGCCTCAGATGTGGATTTAGTGAGCCGACAACTGGGAGCTCAGAAACTCATTACCACCTCGATGAGAGAGGCGCTCCACCCCCACCTGAAAGGCCCAAGCCCCCCCCATCCCCTGTTAGCATGTGGGGAGGGGGGCTTCTGAAAAGTAAACAAGAGGAAGGCTAAATAATTAGGATATTTTTATTTGTAAACTAACAGTTAATTCCTATAGGAGCTGTTCTTTTATGAGGTCAAACTAATCATATGTGACCTCTTCCTTTTTAACAGATTTAGCGCTTTTCTCTAAAACCTGCTGAATTGAGTAAAAATGTTACTGAATATTAGGGCTGCCCAAGATAGGGAAAACCTCTAGCCGGAGTATTAAAGGGACAGTCCATCCAACTAGGTCAGGGGTCTGCAACCTGCGGCTCTGCAGCCACATGTGGCCCCCCTCGTTTGGCTCTAACAAAACCCAATAAGACATGTTTTTTTTCCCTTATAAAGGCGATAAGGGTGGTATTAGCAGGTCTCCTGTTTGTTTTTATGCAATATCTGCATAGAACGCCTATATCAGAGGTGCAAAAGACATGCCTTTAATAAGTGTGTTTATGTTTTTTTTACTTCAAAGTATGTGATTCACAGGAGCAGACACCCTGTCTACTTTTAAGATCAGGCTTAAAACTTTTTGATAAAGCTTATAGTCAGAGTGGCTGATGTTACCCTGAGCTACCTATATAGTTATGCTGCTATAGGCTTAGGCTACTGGAGGACATCAGGGTCTATTTCTCTCACTCTGCTGAGTTCTCCTACTGTTCTCCAATCTGCATTGTTTGTTGTTATTTCAGCTTTTAACTTTTTGTTCTCTGTCATTTTTCTCTTCATAGTAGGTACACCTGGTCTGGCGTTCTGTTAGCTGTGACATCATCAGGGGAGGCAGATCATCCTCTATAACCATCTAACATAGAAAGTACTCCTGGATCAATGTGAGCTTCTGAGCTTTCTGTGTCTCTGCTCTGTCTTCTCTAACCCCCAGTCCGTCAAGGCAGATGAGCGTTCACACTGAGCCTGGTTCTGGTTCTGCTGGAGGTTCTCCTCCCTGTTAAAGGGGAGTTTTCCTCTCCACTGTCGCTTCATGCATGCTCAGTATGAGGGATTGCTGCAAATCCATCAGCAATGCAGACGACTGTCCACTGTGGCTCTACGCTCTTTCAGGAGGAGTGAATGCTGCTTGGAGAGACTTGATGCAACCTGCTGGGTTTCCTTAGAGAGGAAACTTTCTGACCAACCTGGAGGATTTGATGGAATTTGACTTTGGAAAGAGCCTTGAGGTGACATGTGTTGTGATTGGTGCTATATAAATAAAATGAAATTAATTGAATTGAAAAGGCTGCTGATTTTATGGTGGTCGTCCACAGTGGAAATGCATGGGATTTGAAAGATATTATCCTGTGTCATCCTTTGTGATTCCAATATTTTACACTTTAGTATTCTGATGACAACTGTGATTTAATCTATTGTGCAGCTTTAAAAAATTCAATTCTTCAAAACATGCAAAATGCCTGAAAAATCTGTTTTACAGGCATTTTGGCATTTTCAGGCAAAATCTGTTCTTTTAGGTTCTGACAACTTGATCACAAAACTCTGATGTACCAGTAAGAAAATAAGTAAGAAAGTTTGTTATTTAAGTTCATGTTTCAGATGACTGAGAATCTGCAATGATTGCATTAAAGACCAATAGCTCAAAGTTGACGGTAATCAATGAAAACTGAGAGATGCTGCTCCAAAACTGGACCTTCAAGTCCATACTTTGAATCTACAGCTTTACCTGCATGTTTTCTGTCTGAACAAAGATTGCGCCCTTTTATTTAAGGCCTGCGACATTACACAGAGTGAAAGGAATGACAATAAAGGAGGACTACCTACATGTTCTTCAAACGCACCTCAGATTACCCCTAAACACACATTAAAACTGGTTTTGCCATTGATAAAGCAGGCTTAGATTACGTGTCAAGTGTTGTGAGGCCGTACTAAAGTGCAGACAAGAGCTCTGCATGGTGAATGGAACGATTTTAACAATAACAAAAGACAAAACATACAGCAAGGTGAGAGGAGAACAGGGCAAGGAGCACGGACAGAGAAACACCAGAGATGGAATCCAGCGATGTACAACCACAATCAGAGAGCTTAAATACTGAGGGAAGAGTGGAGAATGAAACTTTATGTAGCTGATTTAATTAAGGGATTAAGTGGAGCAGCTGAGCGAGGGGAAGCTGAGGGAGGGAGACTAATTAAAACAGAGGGAGTAGCACTGAGAAAGAAAAAAACTACCAACCAAGGGAATAAACACAGGAAAAAGCAAAGAAACTATGAACTAATATACTAAATGAACTAATATGGCAACACCTTGCTGACAACAATCAACACAAAGGAATGAACTATGTGCGGAGAGACTTTTTAGAACAGACTCCAGTCCTCAGCGGTGGATGATGTCCTGCATCTTTTAGACGTGTTCCTGGTCCAACACACCTGAATAAAATGGCTGAATCAGCTCCTCAGTCTGCAGTCAAATTCTCCAGAGTCCTGCTGATGACCTGGTTATCTGACTCAGGTGTGTTGGACCAGGGACACACATGAAAGCTGCAGGACACCGGCCCTCGAGGCCTGGGGTTTGACGCCCCTGTTTCAGAACATCACAAACACCAGGGAGATGATGAAAACAGAGACAACAAAAGAAAAAACCTAAACCCAAACATCTAAAGATCGTAACGTCCCGTTTGTGGGACGGCGTTTTTCAAAGCAATCTACTTTTAAAATCTGATGAGTCAGACTGGTTAATGCAAGGAAACCAACTTTACTAAGGCTGCCAAGCAGAAGGATCAGCTATCAAACAGGAGCTATACCAAAAGGTTGTTGGCAGCTGCGTTCAACGTTGAACTCTTTTAGGGTATTTATCTTAGAGCATTTGTTGGCGAGTTAATTAGGATTAAATATAAGCCTCTCCACCTTTAACAAAAACGGTGTTTCCATGTGGGCCCTGCCATGGGGGCTGGGGTCCCTGTGTGGGACAGCTCTTGTCCCTCTCCTTACTGTACATATGAATGGGGCTGGACTGGAATGTCCAATCTCATGAATGTCAATTGTCTGATCCCCGAGTTAAGGAGCAGGCTTCTCTGCCTGAGGAGCACAAAAGAGATAGAGAGCGGAGGGATGAGGCGACACAAAGCCGAGGAAACGACTGGAGGAAGAGACGGGGAGCCCGAAACAGACAGGTGTGAAAGATGTGGAGCTGCGGAGGCAGAGCATGCAGATGCGAGGAAACGGGAGGATAAAAAAGACGCTGAGATGCATGATGGTGATGATGAGCTCCTCCGAGGCCGGAGGATGGCGCTTCCTCAGCCACCACCTGCTTCTCTTTAAGCACATCCTGTCGTTTAATACCTAATCCCTTCATTCACTGCTGCGTGTTTGCTGACCATTGTCTCAGCTCAGCTTCAAGCTGTGGTCAAGAGGTGGTTCAAAAGTTCGCAGAGCATGGACAGCGCTCTCTCTCAGAGGGCGCTGGGAGGGTGTTCGTGTCTGAGAAGAAAGAATGTGCAAATTAAGTTAGCGGGGAAAACTAGTTAGATTAACCTGACGTCAGAAATAACAGAACCCAACCTGTGGCTGGGAGAACACGTCCTAAAACTGACAGACGCGGAGTGGAGGCTGCTAATTAGGTTTCACGGCACTTTGTTAAGGGTTACCATGGCAACGCCTAATTAGACTATTAGCACCAAACACAGGTGAGCGTGACAGCTGTTCAACGTCGGCTTTCAGTTCTGGTAGGACCCGGTCCTGGTTCTGACATGGACCGATCCAGGCCTGGGCTGGTGTAAAAAAAATCCTCTCCAAGGATGTGCTACAGTGTCTGATGTTTAAACACATAACCATAACCAAATAACAACATTTACCTTGAAATGAATTGTTGTTTAGTTTTATTTAACAAAAATGTAAAACAGATTCTATTCTCTAGAATCTATGCTCTATATATATAGTACAGCACAACCGTGGTTCAAATTCATTAATTAAACATTTAAAAACTGCAACAAAGAATTATTATTTGAAATAAGCGTAGCATGTTCTGCCTTGTAGCAAGAAGGTCCTGGGTTCAAATCCCAGGCTGGGAGCAAGGATCTTTTACCCGTGCATGTGTGGGTTCTCTCTGGGTACTCTGGCTTCCCAACACGGTCTGAGAACATGACTGCACTGCAAAAACTGAATTAAAAATAAGTAAAAATTTCTTGAAATTCGTGTATTTGTCCTTAATTTGAGCAGGTAAATAAGATGATATACCAATGGAATGAATATTTTTACACCTAAAATAAGATAATTAGGTAAACTACACTTGAAATAAGATGATGGAGTTGAGTTGCTCCTATTTTAAGTGCAAAAATCTTATTCCATTGGCAGATCATGTAAACTTGCTGCTCAAGTCAAGGACAAATACACTAATTTCAAGAAAACTTTACTTATTTTTAGTCCTGTTTTTGCAGTGTGTGAGGTTAATTGCTTAATTGGTCTCCTGGATGTGAGTGTGTTGCCCTGTGATGGGCGGGGGACCTGTCTCCACCTGGAGGCAGTCAACAGCCCCACAACAAACCTGCAAGGACAAGCCGGCATAAATGATGGGTGGATGGTCAACTATAGGTTGTTCACCTGTGTCTATGGAGTTTCTAGACAGTTCTTTGTGCTAAAGTCATTCACACAACCCAGTGACGCTAACATGTTCGTATGTTTTGGACATTTTATCCATCCTGTTGAAGAGGTTGGTCTAGAAAATCCCTTTGGTCTTTTCTCTAATCCAGCAAACTGGATCAAAGTTTTGGACCAAATGTTTGATTAAAACTAAAGAACTTCGGTCACAACAGGACAAACCCGACATTTTTGTTAAAGTAATAAACAATTTTTTCCTGTTTTTACACCATTTTCCAAAAATATTCAAGCAACATTTTCACATTTTTATCAACTTATGGTCACCAGCTTCAAAGTGTTTTACTGGAGTTTATATGATGGACCAACACCAAGTAGTATTTGTCTTGTATTCATGTTAATACCTTGAGGCAGTACCTACCTAAAATACAGCTGTGAACAGCTCAAACAATGTAAACCTGGATGAAAACTGCCTGTGCACATCAGTTTTAAAGACTCCGAATGAGATTTATGTCTGGACTTTGACTAGGCCATTCTAACACATGAATAAGCTTCGATCTAAACCCCGTTTAGGTTGATGTGGCCGTATGATTTGGGTCGTTGTCCTGCTGGAGAGTGAAGCTCCTCTTCGGCCTCATGTCTGATGAAGAAAAGCATCTCCACAGCATGATGCTGCCACCGCCGTGTTTCAGTGTGAGGATAAGTTAAGAGCGCTGAGCAGAGCGTGATTCCCGCTGCATGTTGTGCTTTACTTGTAGGCTAAAACGTTGCATTTTGGTCTGACCTGAACCAGAGGACCTTCCTCATAGTTCCTGTGTTGGAAACCAATTTATTTCCTTATTTCCAGCTCATCCTTTATACTACATTGTGTTTTTGTCTGCAACATAAGATCAGAGAATAATTGGCAGGTTGAAAGGTTGTAGATTGGCCAGATTTGGGAAAGTCCAGCTGTCATGAATCCTTCTTGCAGGGCACTAGAGCATGTAAGCGCTAAACTTCCTCAAAACGCACAGAAAGTGGAGATAGAGTTATTGTGAGAAATAGACGCAACACTTTATGCATGCTGGGCTTTTTGTCAGAGCAAAACAAAAACGTGACGCCTCCTACAAACCAACATGCGGTGAGAGGAAAACACGATCACTAAAGAGCGGCCTCTGGGAGAATAAGGCCAGTAAAATCCCTAAAGTGTATCAGTTTCCTTCTGTTAGACTCAAACCAGTCGGCGCTTATTGTAAGGCCAAACTAGAAAAACAGCCTGGCTTTCCTGCTTGGGCAGTCAGAGATAATTACTCCACCAAGTCTGCGTGGCTCAGGGGGGGTTCACCCAAGGTCGGCCGCCTCTTCAATGAGCTCATTAGGAAAATGGCCGTAATTTAGAGACGTTTCAGGTGAACGCGGCTGCTTGCTCCTTTATCAGTCCTCGGCGGGGACGTCCTGGCAGTTTTATGAGCAGGATGTCCTGTGTCCAGCTCAGGGGACCGTCTGGCTCTGGTTGGTCCATCCCGAGGCTCTGAGCTGCTAATCTGAACCAGACCCCCCCCCCCCCCCCCCCCCCATCCTCACAGGTCTGTGGCCGACTCGCTGTTTTCCTTTCCTCAGCTGACTCACCAGCAAACCGGCCTCCATTTCTCATCCGAGCAGAAACAGGCCTGGCCTCCTCCGACTGGAGGAGCTCTGGAGGAGGACATCAAACGAGCGGGGAGAGTGACAGCTGGCCCTCCTCCTGGCCTGGCCCCCCGATAAGATCAGAGTGGCAGGAGGACACGGGCCCCTACAGGTACCTCTGTCTCCCCCCGGCCCCCTCCTCGCTGCTCCCATATGGCCCCTGGCCGACTCACGCACACTTACATATCAATTCTTCTTTTAAATCAAGCCTCTGAGCCGACTCACATCAAAGCAGTCATTTTGTCCTAAAGCCCGTTTAATTCTTCATCTGTGGAGGTTTGGGGTTCTTTTGCTTTTTGCTTTTCACACAGCAGGTCCTGTGCGAGCGACAAATGCACCCAGCAGCATCATTTCCATATATACTTTTGAAGTTTTTACACTGCAAAAAGGCAACTCAAACTACGTCAAATTTTCTTGAAAAGAGTGCTTTTGTCCTTGATTTGAGCAATTAAACACGATTATCTGCCAATTGAATTAGTATTTTTACCCCTAAAATAAGATAATTAGATATATACACTTGAAATAAGGTGATGGAGATGAGTTCTTCCGATTTCTTATTCCATTGGCAGATTATCTTATTTACCTGCTCAAATCAAGTACAGATACACTACGTTCAAGAAAATTTTATTTATTTTTAGTTCCCTTTTTGCTGTGGAAACGGTACATTTTTTAATGATACATTTGCACCTGTGAATTTTGTCCTGGTTGGTCGGTCTGGTGATAAAAACCCATCTTTTTAGCATAATCTCCTAATTTTAAGGGCATTAGTGTCTGGTTCATCCATTCAAACACCAGTTTTTATCTGGATCAACCAGCCGTGTCCGAGTTTTAACCACAGAGCTGCTGACCGGAGGAAAGATAAATCCACCTTGTGCATGTCGGGGAGCCCGTAGCATGATGCTGCCACTGCCGTGCTTTATAGTTGGCTTACTTTACTTCTCCAAACATGATTCCTGTCATTAGGACCATTTCTCCTCCATTTCTGTGCGGAAAGCTGTAAATGTCATTCAGCCGTAAAAGAACAGGGCCGTGAGTTTTTGGTTGGCAGCCCTAACTGGGGTTTGGAAAGGACACATCAGGCAGCTGGGATGGTGGGAAACTGAATTAGCCCACAAACCGGTGATTAGAAGCAGGTTCTGCCTCAGGAAGCCAACCAGTCTAAACGGACTCCAGCAATAACAACCAGAACCGGGGTCTGCAACCTTAAACAACCCAAAGAGCCATTTCTCCCATCAGTCCAGCTAAATAAAAACCAATCCAGTAAAACCCAAGTTAACGGTACACGACCTTTAGGCACAGGAAACTCATAACTTTGGACATTTAGTGTCATTTTTATAGAATTTTATATTTCCAGAACAACACTAAACCAAAAAAAAAATTAAACCTTTGCAAAAAAAAGTGGATGGATACATTTTATTTTATTGGATGTTGATATTTGTGGAAAATTGTATTAAAAAAACTAATCTAACAAATGTTTCTGGATATTTGTGAAAATCCAAATGCAACTATTCCATGTAAATTAAAAAAACTACTAAAAACTGTATATGATTTTACATCTATTTTTTTTAAACATTATTATAATTTATAGGCAAAGTTATTTAGAGCCATTGTGAAAAAAGCCCAAAGAGCCACTTTTAGCTGCAGAACCACAGGTTGGAGAACCCTGAACTGACTGGTTGAGGTTCATCTCTCTACGGTACAAATAACCAAACATTAGTAGGGGGGTGCAAACATGTTTAGTCAATAAATTAGAATGTAGGTTCTGGTGAGGCTCGTTTTTCTGAAAATAACCTTTAAGCAGGAAGTAAACATACTTTTCATAATGCCAAAATTTCTGTTTTAAAAGGGTTTTTTTATTGGTCTGATTTATTATTCTAGTCCTAAATGTCAGTTTTTCCATTAGCTGGAAGCAGAAACAATCATTGCAATTAACATAAATTAATATTTTTTAATATATTATCTGGGAAAAGATGGTTCAAATGCAACATTTATTGGACATTTCTGCTTTTATTTGGTGAATCCTTTCACCAGAACTGTACAGTACACAGGCACTCAGCAGCTTTGCTTCTCAGCCCAGGCCTCGTTAACCAGATCCAGAATTCTGGTAATTGTAACGGCGCTAATCACAGTTTTATGACCACTAGTTCATTTTCACCACTTTCCCCTTCAGACTGTTTTAATTTCCTCCTTGTGTTGACAGAACGACATTCGGTGTGGGAGAAATGATGAATTCAGGTGATAAAACACACACGACACATATTTTCCAAAGCATAGGAGACCATCCAATTAAATCTGATTCAGCTGGGGGAAAGCTGCTTGTTATGGGGGGAGGGGGGTCAGAAGCTTGCTGTTTGGTTTGTTTGCCTCCGTCTCCCAGGTATAGTTAGCGGTTAGCTGGCGCTACCCCATCTGAGAGACCCCAGCACGCCAGTGGAGTGGAAATAATCCACCTTGGTGGAGCAGCGTGGGACATAATGAGGCTCTGAGTTCCACGTCTTCAATTAAAGCTACAAAAACACTAGATTGCATTTCAGTGCCGACTCCTCGCATTGCAAACTTTCTTCTTTTCTTTTTTTTTTTTTCTTCCCCTCTTTGCAAAACCTTAACTAACCCAGAACCGTGGGGCAGAC
Source organism: Fundulus diaphanus (assembly GCA_037039145.1). Lineage (NCBI taxonomy): Eukaryota > Metazoa > Chordata > Actinopteri > Cyprinodontiformes > Fundulidae > Fundulus > Fundulus diaphanus. Next base: position 54,244,509 of record CM073121.1, on the reverse strand, counting down.
ATGTAATTTCAGCTGGCTTCACTAACACCCTGAGGTCTTGCCTTGGAGCTGATTTGGACAGAATGGCCCCGCATTCATAGCAGGGGTCAGAGGGTCATGCAGGGAACAGACTAATCCTTCATGCCGCATGAAGTCATTGCACCTCCGCCGTGCACAATGACGACAGACAGACAGAGCAGCGTGGCTTCGGCATATCTGCTCGTATAAACATGGCGTAAAGCCTAATGCAAAGAAACCCGACTGTTGGACTCTTGCAGGGATTACCTGAGCTGAGGAGCTGCATATAATGTTGCGTCACATGAAACCCCATGATTTGCATCTGAAGAGGGCGTACATCTGAAGTAATGTGCGGTATTCTCCTTCTCGCTGTGTTATACTGATAAATGAGCCTTTGAAATGTGACACAAAGCTGACTAATGGGTGGGAGGGGGGGGTTCTTACGGCTAAAACTAAAGCTGAGACTTCCAGACAAGAATTAGGGAGGATTTAATGATGGAAAGATAAAGCTAAATGCTTTATCCCATTAATTATGCTGATTTGAAATGCTTGGAGAGCGTTTTCACGGGGACACCATATGCCGGGCCGCCTCGCCGCTCCTGGCTGTTAGCACCTCCGCTTCCTGGCATAAATATGTTAAAAGGGTGACGAGTGAACTTCCCTTTATGGCTCTTAAGACAAACATTAACAGTTGGCAGCGAATGTGTTTTCGGGTAAACCAAAATCACTTTTGCCTCTTTTTGCCGGTCAGGAGATATAAAGGAAAGGAGAAAAACTGTCTTGAAGCGACTCCGACCAAAGTTTTCCGATATTCTCAACAGAGCGGGAGATAAATCTTTTGAAATCTGATCCAAATCTGCAGCAAAGTCCACACGATGACACGCGGATGAAATGTTTATGTGGGATGTGTGCTGAGGCAGTAAATCACCAGGCCTGCGGTGTAAGGAAGGGTGACAGCCTATCTGGGGGCCCCATATGTTTTCAGAAAGAAGGGGGCCAGTTTGGGAGTGGGGGGTGTGTGGTGGTGGGGGCGAATTCTGTCGCTTTTCGGAGAGTTTGACCCCAGCTCGTTTGACCCCGCGGTTCCTTTGAAGAGAACAGCTCTGGTGACACTCTGGGCCAGCTTGCTGAGAGATCTGCTGAGGACACCAGGAAGACTCAGAAGGTCTGAGCGGAGGAGGGCAGGAAGATGGTGTCCTGAGATAATACGCCGTCCCACAGGAGGGGGGGAGCACGAGAAATCCACCAGGACACATTCTAGACCAAAGCAGGCAGTTTTTTTCCACATTTCACCACGATCATAATCCAAAAAGTCCCACATGGAGGAAAGTTTTACAAAGAAAAATCTGAAAACAAGCATTTGTTTCAGCCCCATTTACTATGAAGCCCCCCAATAAAACATGATGTAAACACTTGTTTTAAGAAGTCACCTAATCTGTAGTCTGTCTGTTTCTGTATAAACACAGCTGCTCTGTTTCTGGCCTCAGAGGTTCGTCAGAGAACATCAGAGAACAAAGAGCGGCAGGTCAGGGAGGACATTATGGAGAAGTTTAAAGCAGGGTTGGGTTAGAGAAGAATGACCCGAGGTTTAAACGTTTCACAGAGCTCTGATCAGTCCATCGTCTGAAACAAAACCACAGAGAATCCACCTAAACTGCCCTGGCTAAACCAGGAGAACATTAATTAGAGAAGCTGTCAGGGGGAGCTTTGGTAACTCTGGAGGAGCTGCTGAGATCCCCAGCTCAGGTAGACGAATCTGTTGAGACATTTGTTGGTTATGAGCTCCACAGCTCAGGCCCCCATGGTAGAGTAGCAGGAAGAAAACCGTGAGATTTACTGTATAGGGGTTTGCTACAAATCATGTGAGAGAAACAGCAACATATAAAAGGTGCTCTGGTTGAATGGGACAAACAAATAAACTCTGGTCTATACGCAAACTCCAAAACGAACGCTGCCTCTGACTGTGACCACACCATCCCTGCTGTGAAACGTGGTGATGGCTGCACCGTGCTGTGGAAGGTGGATGGAGCTCAGGGCTGGACGGTCCTAGAGGAGAACCTGTCAGAGGCTACAAAAGACTGAGGTGGAGGTTCTCCATCCAGCATGACGAGGACCCAAAACATGAAGCCAGAGCTGCAGTCAAAGGGTTTGGATCAAAGCGCGTCCAGGCGTTGGAACGGACCAGTCAAAGTCCAGCGGCACTGGGAATCTGTGGCGAGATTTAAAGCTGATTTTCCTAAACTCACCCAATCCAATCTGACTGCGCTTGAGCTACTTCACAGAAAAGAAAGTTAGCAGGGGTGTCCCGATACCAGTTTTTTTCCAGACCAAGTACAAGTACGAGTACTTTAGTTTAGATAAGTGCCGATTCCGAGTACCGATACCGAGTACCTAATGAATTGGTACTTAAGGATCAGAAATAACAATATGATTGACCATCAAGGGCGATGAATTCGGTTAGAGCTTCAGTTATCGTCTCTCCTTCTTCTTCTTTTGGGTCAGCAAACAACCTCCTGGTCTACAGCACCACCACCTGGTGTAGAGTGGGATCTAACTTTTGAGATGCAGCGTAGCCCAGGAGGAAAACTGGTATTATACAAGTACAGGTATGAGTATTTGACGCTGGTATCTTTATCAGTATCAATATCGGCATCGATACCAGTATCGGTATCGGGTCACCACTAGTTTTTAGTCTGTAAATGTGCACAGTTGTAATTGCAACAAAAGGAATACAAATATGCGCTACACAACCATGCATAACTTTTCTGCCACTGTTACTCTAGCACATAAAATACCAATAAAATACCTAAACATTAGTAAGGTGCTTGTGCAAAGGGTCCCTGGGTGTGAACACTTTTACTTTATTTGTAGCTGACAGTGACAGAGCCCAGCTATGCAAACAACAGAGCGGATTCATTCGGGAAAACAGAAACTTGTGCGGTTTTGTTGTGAGCAGCTCTGAAACACTTGATATCTCCTTGTAGCTGGCTGAGCTGCGGAGCAGAGCCCAAACACGCCTTTTTGCTAATTCCAAGCAATAAAGGTTGTAGCTCTCCTCTGCAGGGTGAAGTGTTCCAGCTGAAAACAACAATTATGGCGTTCTCCGTGGGAACCGAGCTCACCGCGGCCTCAGCGAGGATTAACCAGTCACGCTACTTGATGGCGCCTCCTCAGGAACTGCCCTAATGGTGAAATAAACGCAGAGGAAGATGTGGAGATAGGCAGACATGCAGCCTTCCAGGCTCCTGTCAGGCTGCGTTTCCAAGCAGATCTCTTCTATTGATCCGCGTCCTGCGTGCCGTACTTGGATCAATGCCCATTCCCGTTTTCACTCCTTCCTACGATCTGTGCCAAAGAAGCGTTTCCTCTGTCAGGGTGATCGATGGCAGCGAGGACGTGCTCGGCAGGATGGGCGTGCACATTTGGATTCCCTCCTCCGTCGTCAGGGGAGGGGGGCATGAAACCCCCATGGAAGGAGAGGGTAGACGACGGATGAGGCAGAGATGGTCCTGCTTTGATCCGGGTTTGCGTGTTGACCTGGTGTCCAGCTGACCCGTTTCAGCAGCTCTACCCTACGGCTGTCTGGAGGCCCTCGGCATGCGGCTCAGGCGCCCGAGCCGGAACGCCGTTTCAAAATCCCGCTGAGGTGTTCGTTTTGGCTTCGTGTCAAAACCGCGGCGGAAAGATCCGCGAAGCAGATTAAGGCTTTCTTTTGCGCTCGGTTGTGATTTTTATCTTGACATTCCTGCTGAATTGTGCATGTGGGAGAGCCAAGAATGGATTCCTGTCCTGACAAAGTGTGCATCCCTGCGATGAGAGGCGTATTAGTGATAGACACCGGCACATAAGCCAGAGCTGCACGCCCTTAAGAGGAGGCCGCGGCTTGGGCAAATCACAGTGTGTATCCACCCAACAAACACCCCGGCTCTCCAGGAGATCCTCTGTGTGTTGTCATGGCAGTCCTCCAAACACAGCAGGGATGTTTTTAGGAGCTTTGTGTTTCCTGTGTTTACCAAACGACTTGAGAAATCCTGCTGGGAGGCTCGGGATGTGGGTCTCCACAACAGCAGCGGCGAAGGCGCAGCTCCTCCGTGGGGAGAAAACGTCGGGGAAAGAAAGCCAATCTGACACGACAACAGCGAGCAGCTGTTATGAGCCTTTAAATCACCGCAGTCTGAGGTCTAACAGGAGGCCCTGAATCATTACTTCTTAGCTCATCCGTCCCATCAACAACCGGCGCTTCCTAATGCAGAAGATAAACTCCCAACTGGGCCGTTAATGGATTTCTCTACCAGGCAACGTGGCTGTATATAGAGAAAGGTCTTAGCAAAGATCAGAAACAGGAACCCTACTTTAGTCTGACACCATTAATAACTAAATTCAGCTACAGTCTGCGTTGGTGGGTTAATACCCATGGGTTACACTCTGACAGAGCGACTCTGCAGGGAACAGAAAGCTACGCTGAACCTCATCAATACATCAGTGTGCGGCGCCCTGGTGGAGCGGCTGAGGGCCTCGTGGGCGTTTGGTGGATCTGGAGAAGGTGTATGACTGCATCCACTTCAGACGTTATGTGGACTGGGCTTCAGGAGTGTGGGCCGGCCAGATAAAAGTAGGAGTGTTAATCAGCGCAGAGAAGCTGGTTCCCAGTGCCAGGACTGCTCCTCGTCTACGACGTTGTCTGTGGCGTTCTTAGACTGGATCTAAAGGGTGGGGTCTTTAAGACGAGGGTGGCTGGTTGGACGCCTTAAGGGTCTTTGCTTCATTTGGGGTTCTGCTGGTATCTTCAAGCCACGGCCTTCAAAACATATCGGTTAGCAGCCAAGTCTGAACCAGCTGAGTCAGCTCCTCTCATTGTGGGGCCAAAGAGGTGGACTTCTTCAGGGTCGAAGGTCAGAATCAGCCTCAAGGGGAGGAGTTCAAAAATATTGGTGTCTCGGTAACTATTGGTTATCCACCACAACAGCAGTATTAATATTATATGGATATCAGCCAATATTGGTGCATCCCTATATTCTTAATCCTCTTTCACAAAACGCTTCAAGCAAGGTTCCACATTCATCTCCCTGTGACCGTTTCCTGAAAGATTTGCTGCACCACGGGGGGGTTGAAGTCCACCCACTGCTGTCACACCCTGCTGAGCGGGTCATAACTTCTTACCATGGTTGCCTCTCCAGCAGCAGAAACCATAGTCGGTGTCTGGATTCTACTCTTTAGAGCTGACTGAGAACTGCTTAGTTCTAGTCCACATTTCCTGTCCAGCTGTATTTCTGAGAGCACACATTTGCACAGTAGCTACTCGCCTGGCTGAACTGGTGATTAATGGTCTTTGCAGTGATGTGATTCAAATGTTTGGTGACAGACGTTTCCTTTTCATTCGACCGAAACGGTTTCAGTTTGAAGGGCTAGTAACGATGACGCACATTTCTATGCTTGAATTGGAAAGACAGAAAATGGTTCCTGACATGCCTTTGGAACAACTGTCATGGCATGTAGATAACTTTCAGTAGTTGCTATGAAGACTCACTCAGCCCCCAAGATGAAACTCTTTCTTGCGGTTCTCTAAAAGCGATTTTTCTTTAGGTTTTTAACCTCCCTTAGCATCTTCCTCACTGTGCACAGTGGTAAACAGCCATGTTTCCATTCAATTCTCATGTGAATTTAGAGTAAAGTTTTAAAACGCCACAAATTGTGAATCAGACGTATTTCCATCTGCTGGTTTGTAGCGAATTAACCAGGTGACGGAAAACGTAATGATGTCATACGTTGGCTGTAACAAACAGGAAGTAGAGGTTGCTAACGAGCTACGACCACAGATCAGAGCGAAGTTTTAATGAATGTGTTCATTTTTACGAATAAGACTAAAAAATGCTCGAATCTCTCCATCGGTCCGCATGTACCCGTTGCTGCTTCCAGAAATGGTGAAACTTAGTGAGTTAATTCAAATTTCGGCGTTTCCGTCCACTTTTCTAATGCGATACTTCAAAAAATGACCATTAAGAAATGTTGATGGCAACAAGACTAATGCATCATTTTAAAGTTCTCTTACGACTCCAGTTAATTCAAACTGCTAGGTTATGCTCCAGTTGTAGATTTAGCTCAATTAAGACAAGTAACATATTTCTCGCAGCCATTTCCTGACTTAGCGGCACATCCTCGTGCGTTATGTTCTCTTGTCTTTTCCATTTTTAAGGTTGGCTGAGAGAAACGGGCCTCTTAGTTACTTCCTGTTCACACCCCATGAAAAAACAGGAAGTGATGAACTTTTAAATAAGATTTTTTTGGCCATTAAATAAAAAAGTAAAGCAGAGAGTAAAAATATTTATTTTGCTTTATAGAAATCAAAGCATGCACGTAGTAAAATTAAAGGCTGCATTTTTCTTATTCTTGAAGTGTGAGTTTGTGCTACTTTTCACACAGCTTTGATAGCGGTGCCAGTAAACATGGAGGCTGCTGTAAAGGAAACGCTTGGAGAAGGAAAAAAACAAACCTTGAAACTGTTTGGTTTTATGTCATTTCTGTTTAATTTTAAAATAGCTTTCCTCTAATTTGATATCGCAGTATTGCTTTACAGTGTCCTGTTGCAAATGATACGCTGCATGTGTTTGCAATGCAAAGCTCCTGAGGACAACACTGACACAGCAGCATTCAGAGAAACGTCATTCTCCGTTGCTTTGGTTTCAAGCTTTAATCTGGCCTGGATGCAGGGATTTTAAAAGGGAACTGAGCAAACCTAGCAGAACTTTTTAATTACATTGGAAATTTTTAAAAACATCAGTAGAAGACTTTAAGGTGAAGCAGAATTTTCAGACTGAGCTGCTTCAGGCAAAAGAAAGTTTTCACATGACGAGCCTTAGTAAAGAACTCCGGTAAATCCACCATGCATTGAGTCAGCAGGGCAGGTAGACAGGGGAGGAAAATGTTCATCAATCAGCCATTGTTAACCCCAGATCAGCTAAGAAAGGGTGAGCATTAATATGCTGAAAGAATCACCTCCCAGCTCTGATGCTGAAAAGATTTGAACTTGTTAGGATGTGTGATTTAACACGTGCACGAGTCCTTCTGGTGGGGCTGCCTGTTCTCTGCAGATAAAACAACTCTACACCAGAGGTGCTTTCCTCTGTTACATGGTATTAAGTAGGTAAGTCAGAATCTGCTGAATGTGTTTGATTAAATGACTTTCCACAGAACATTCTCCCAAAAGTCTTGGGGATGATCAAGATGTCTTTGGCCTTTGTGTCCTTCATGGTCAGCAGTGGTGGTGGCCTTATGGACATATAACTAGTTTTATATAGTTGAGATAAAATACCTAGATTGTTCTTTGGTGCTTGGTCTAAAAGCGCCTAGATGTTCTGCTCTAAAGTTCATTAGAAACAGTTTCTCATGTATTTATACATTTATTGCAAAAAAAAAACAAAAAAACATGCATGGTGAACAGGACAGGCCATGTCAGACTGAAGCTGAACCAGAGAAAGACAGAAAGCTCCAAGAGTCAGCAGACTTTTACTCGACCACACACCCCGACGCTGAAGCCTCCTGCAGAGTCCTGCAGCGTCCCATCCTTCATCTCCGGGTGACTCTGTGGCCTAACGAGAGGCTTTAACTCCAAGCCAACGCTTCTTCACTGTCCCAGATTTATCTCCCCGTCTTGTTGTTTGGCTCTTCGGTCCTTGTCCTCCCAGCTTTATTGTCAAGAAGGTTGTGAAAAGCCAATGTCGTGTGAACTGAGTGGAAGCTTAACGCCTTTACTCGCCTTTACACACCAAGTAAAGAATTTATCGGGCCACTGGAAAAGAGACCCATCAATCCTGTGCGCGGTTAATCTGCTTTGAGATCAGATTGTTTCCCTCAAAAGGGCTCAGTCATTATTAAATGAATTACTGAGTCTATCGCGTGACTGAAATAGGTCTTTCATGCGGCTACCTTTATATGTCCTGGGAGAGGGTCAAGCAGTAACGTAATAGTCTCTTTGTTCCATCACACAAATAAAAACACAGTCACAGACAAAATGTTTATAAAGATAAGCTGTAAGGTTTTGCTTCCACCTTCAGACCGAGCCTGTCCAACGTTTGACAGCTTTCTTTAGTTGGTTTAGAAATTAAATTCACGGCTGCTGAAATCTAACACAAACCTTTAAGCTGTATAACAATGTACTAAAACAACCTGTTGACACAGAAAACTGAAACTCTGGGCTGTGAATAACAACAAATCAGTTTATAATTAAAGAAATTAAGACTTTTAATGGATCCCAGGTGTTTTCCGGCGTTAATGTTAAACTGTTTGCTGATGACACTTTTGTTTCTGTTTCTAGTAAAATTAATATGATGATGTTACAGAAATGCAACAAATTAGCATCCTGCTTATTTATAAATCCATCCATCCGTCTCCACATGTTCGACATCCAGGACAGACACCGAGATTTCCCTCCAGAAAGGGATAAATTACATCTCCAGCAAGTTTGGGGTCTGACTAGTTACCTTCCACTGCAATGTTCCCAGAAATACATCTAAAGAGATGCATCCTGAGCAGATGCCTGAACCATTTCAACAGACTACTTTTGATGCAGCCTGAGCTCCCCTTGGATGATGGATCCTCTCACCTTTCTTCAGAAGTGTAGTCTTTATACTTGGAAGTAGGATTTTCCAAGTTCCAGGGCGGAAAAAATAATGAAAACACAACCCTGACCTCAATATTCTGTCCAGGAAAGTTGAAGATCTCCAGCAGCCCGGAGTTCATCATCCACTATGGCGTCTGTTCAAATAAAAGTAGTGAAAGTTGCAAGTATTAACTACTGATTGGCACTTATAACAGATTACACCGCATAAAAAATGGTACATGTTTTAAAATCTAAAAACAACGACCACAATAAATAATTGTAGTTTCACTCTAATGTGACAGTTAACCTGTTTTATTTAAAACAACCGAAGCATCAACTACTCTGTTAAAATATAAAAAGGTAATCTGTTTGTACAATTGTGCACATCCTCAGACAAACATTGTTGAATCACCTTTTGAACTGAATCCCGTCCATCATGGAGAATCTCATTAACCGCAAGTAAAGCTCTGATGTCCCACTACGATTTTCTTGACATTTGCTCAGTTGGAGCCTCTACATAAAACTACAGTTTGCAGATGTTACAGTAATTTCTGGTAAAAAATCAGTCAGTTAAAAAAACTAAAACAACAGAGTGACTTTACTATAACTGGACATTTCTCTATAATTAGTGATGAGGCAAGTGACAGGAACACTGAAGGAGCCGGAGGTGTCTCTGGTTGGAGCTGCACTGTATGCTCTAAATGCTTCGTTATCACAACAACACTGCATGCAACAGGCTCAGAGTGCAGAAAATGTTAGCTAACTGTTTCAGTCTTATATGTCCAGGCTGTTCGTTATTACCATTTGTTTAATTCAGCACAATTTCTTTTTCTTAAGTGTCCTGTCTGGCAATGTACCAATAAGAATTGTTGTCTTAATGCCAAAAACAGCCCAACCGATTTTACTTTCACAAGCCTTACTGCTTTCCCCATAGCGCTCCGCTTAATTTATAAATGCAATAAGCTTTATTATAATTAATGCAGGGGATATTTCATGTTATATGGACACTGAAACAAGAAAGTAGAAGAGAAAAACGGAGAAAAGGTGAAAGAGATAGAGGAGAGAAAAGGGAGAGAATGATAGATCCTCAGTCTGCTTCTTAAACTAAAATGTTTTTAAAATCAAAGAGGTAGTCAAGCCAATGTTAGCCTGAAGCAACGTTTTTATTGAATCCTTGTTGTTCAGATGGAAACAATGACTTTAATTTGATTTTTCCAGTTTCAAGAACAGACTCCTTATTATCTGGAGTCTGTGTTAGCTATGAGCTCAAAGCAAAAAGACATTGACAGGGTTTACTCAGTTGTTTATTTGTCACGTGTTATATAATTATCGCTGCATATGCCGGCACTATCGCATCTTCTAATATCCTGAAGGCCTATTTCTGGTTAGTTGAGTCAAAAGTCTCCCATATTCTTGGTATGAAAAGAAAGGATCCATGTGGCCCATATCTCAGAAAATCTTCCAATGGAAACTTCAACGTTTGGTTGAAAAAATAAGTTTGAAACAAAAGCAACACATCAGAACAACAAAGTGAATATGCAGAATGAAGCATGGTTGTAGCAACAGTTAGCAAAGGCGTACAGGAAAGTTTCCCATTCAACGTAATTATATTAAAACTACTAGTTATCACTTTTAACACTTAAAAGGGAAAAGCTAACATAGATTCAAAGCTGGAGTTAATATTACAGCGAGTTGCCATATAATGATGTCATAGATTGCTGGAAGAATATCTAGGAAAGTACAAATGTAGCAGGAGGGGTGAGGTAGAGTAGGTATAGCAACATAGTTTATCACTCTGCTCTGTAAAACACATTTAAATGTAGTTTTGCATGTAGTTAGAAATATGTATTTTATCACCTTTTTATATGTAGGTTTTTTATTTAACTTTTGTATATAGTTGTTGCATAGTGTAAATGTAGCTTATCACTGCGTGGAAACTGTGTGGTTATTTAAATGTTATGTTTGATGTTGATAGCTGCATTTATAAGTTATTATTACAGTTAATATTATAATTCAGAAATGTGTCTACATAATCTTTATTTTGTGTTAAGGGTAGTTATATTGTTTTTAAATTTTTGGTTTGTTTTTGGTATTTTTTATGCACGTAAATAGGGTGACATGTTATCTTTTACAAAGGCTGTAGTAAAAACATTGCTTTTTAATTTATTTTCTAAAAAAAATACTGTTCCTAAGACTCCACGTTGGGTAGGGCTGGCTCTTTAGTGGCAGCACCAGGCTCTGGGGTTTCTTTTCTTCACACAGAACCATAATTTTCACCCCGGTGGATGAAATCATGAACACTTCTGAAAAGGTTTGGGTCAGTTTTGAAACAAAACCCTCAGAGGTCTGATAGAAAGCTGAGAACAGAGAGTAATGTTCAGCATCACAGGGAGTCTAAGCATATGACTTGGTGAGAGTATGTTAAAGTCTTGGAATGGCCTAACCAAAGTCCAGGACCAGATAAAACCTGCGGCCACCTGAAGAGGGTTTTGAATGACAGATTACCCCACAACCTGACACATGTGGAGAACTTCCCTCCCAATAATTCAAATAAATCACAGAAACTGGAGGCTTTGACCTGAGAAAAAGTTAAAGCAGCACTTTGACTTGTTTCTGCCTCCATAAAATCAATCATTTTGTGTGTGTGCCTTATTTTTTAACATCGTTCAGTTGCTGTAACCTTGTTGCTCTGCTGATTGTAGGTTGAGCAAACGTAATTGTTCTCATTATATTCTAAAGCACAGGTCCTTATCATATAATTAAATCCATTACGCTGTCAAAACAAAACAGAGGGTAAACCAGACAAGTGTTTACAACCCGTTCAGCAGCAGCAAAGAAACTCTGAATAAAAGCGTCTGGGTATGGATCAACTTTGTTATCACAGCGCAGAGCCGAGAGCGGCGAAACGAGTTCCTCCTTCCACACAAACACGACGCGTCTGAATGAGCCGCGGTGTGAGAAACTTCTCCTCTGACACCCTTTCACCAAATGCCAGTTGGCAAACAAGCCCAGCCTTCAAAAGACCCCGATTAGTCCCCCCCCCCCCTCCTCTTTGTACAGGCCAGGAGGCAAGAAGATGCTAAACACAAGCAAATAAAGAATTATAGAGTCCCTTCGATGTTTGGCACCTCCAGCAGCTTGGACCTCTGCACACACACGAGGAAACGACGCACAAGGAGCCCACAGCCTTCTGCCGGCAGCTGCCTTGTTTATGATCCGCTTTTTTTAGACAGAAATGCTGCCGTTGAGTGCTTCAAACGTTATCAGCCGACAGCCACAACAGGAGCGGAGGCTAACAACCAGAGGAAGCATGCTGACATGTGTTCTGCGGCACAAAAGGTCACGACCCCCGACCAGATAAAGACACGGTGAGCCTTTGGACAAATCCTAAGTAAGTGGGCAGGATTGCTTCACCGGCTTTTTTTTACCTTTCTCTGCTGCAGGCCTTTTTTTCCTGTTGTTCCGGCGCGGCTATCAGACAAAGACGTGCGTGTGTGAAGGTGTACGGCTTGGCTGCAGCTCCACGCTCCCCTGCCTCTCGCTTTACCCTCTGAACAGGCCTGAACAAGGCGGCCGGCTCCAACAACGCTCCGTGTGAAGGGGCAGCGCACCGCATGAGTCACAGAGCTGAGAAACAACCAGGGCATGACTGCCAGTTCAGTACAAACAGCAGCCGTACGGCACAGTTCACTCCTGACAGCTGCCTCATTCCCATTCTCTGCTTGCGTGGAGCTGCAGGTCAGAGATCTGGGGGAAATTTAAAAAAAAAAAATACCATGAAACCTTTGAAGAAAGCTGTCAGTCAGAGCAAGGTTTCTGTGCCGTGAGCGTCCCCTCAGGCTTTGATGCAGCATGTTGACGCGTGATGACCCAGTGATCTCTGCTCGTCCGGGTCGTACGGATTCGACCCCGCAGGTGTCCGGAGAGCAGGCCCACAAACATCTAAAGGCATCTTTATGGCCGTTATATGCTCTACTTACTTTGACCACTCCATTAACCCGTCTGTCTCTCTAAAAGCCAAATGAGGCATTTTCTGAGGCCACGATGCGCCACTAAGAAGAGAAAATTGTTAGAATGTTTCTTGTTGCACATTATGAAGATGCTTCGTCATGTAACCGATAACATAGAAGTAATACTTTTATTTTTTTTATCTATTTCTATATATAAAGATGTTCTCATTCAGAGCCAAGATCTACTTTTCGGGAGAAACTTATTTGATAAAACTAAACAACAACAACATTTTACAATATGAGTGATTAAAACACTTTACTCAATTATAAGTAATTATGAGTGTGAAAGTTTGTGTGCTGAAGCGATGGATCACTGCGGGTTTATACCAGGGATGCACTGCACTGAAAATATCAATATGCGATATTAATACTGCTGTTATATCCGATAACCAATTTTACCGATGTGTGTGCGCATATTTATGTTTCTGTGATGGTTTTGTACCGACTGAAAACTATGCTAAATTAATTTTTGAATGTGAGTTATAGTCTAGACTAGAGACACACGATATATCGGCGTTAACATCGGTATCTGCCAATGTTAGTAATTATTTTAACATATCGGTATCGGTCCATTAAGTAAAACTGGGCCGATATTAAGAACCGATGTTTATTTCCAGTTAGTTGTCTCTTACAGCTGTGATTAAAGAGGGGGAGGGGAGTGGTCATGTTACAGTGACAGTGATGCATTGTGGGGGTTCTAAATGAAGCAGAGATATAAAAAAGCAGCGTGTAAGTCTAGACTGTAATCAACATTCAAAAATTCAGTTAGAATAGTTTTCAACGGGTTTAAACTTTTACAAAATTTAACGATCACAGAAACCTAAATGTTTGTATATACGCGCACACACATAAATCGGTAAATATCGGTTATCGGACATAACAGAAATATTAATATCGGAAATCGATATCGGCCCAAGTTTTCATGTCGGTGCATCCCTAGTCTAGACTTACACGCTGCTTTTCGTGTATCGTCTTTCATCATCGTGAAAAACGACCACACGGCTGACGTTGTATCTCTGCTTCAGTTAAAAAAGCCACAGTCGTGTCTGCGATGCGTCACGTGACCAAACAAAAAAAAACACGACCAACCTGCTCTCTTCCCCTTCTTGAAACACAGGCACTAGATGGAAATAACCATCGATTGTTAATATTGGTCCAGTTTTACTTATCGGACCGACATGTTATAAAATGACTAACGTTGCCCGATACCGATGCTAATGCTGATATATCGTGCATCCCTGGTTTATACTGCTCCCCACTCCTTGAATATGTACAGCAATTCTTTTTACATTTTTCTTATCGTCTTCTACTTTTCTTAACATTCTGTATCTGTTGTCATATATTCAAGATAAATAACCACATAATGATCTCTGATCCTAATCGGAGCTAAAAAGTGCTTTGATAAAGTATTACTGATATATTTGAGTTTGTTCACATCTCATCTGATCACAAATGCAGACGTCAGTGTATTTTATTCTGATTTCCTGTGAGGAATCAACACAGACTGGAGCATAACTGGGAGAAGTGATACATGTAGGTTATAAGCTGTGAGCATCCCTCTGTTCAGCCTGAGACACCATCATCCATCCAGACTCACTTTAACCAGAGAAGCAGCCAGGAGGGCAGAGAGAACTCTGGAGGAGCTGCACCCTCACAAAGCTCAGGTGTGTACTCCACAGGGTGCTCTGTTTTTGAAAGAGAGACACAAGGCTGCAGTTTTCCACATGTCACGCAGGTAGAGAGCAGGTATGTGGCAGACGGGGCTCTGATCAGAGTCCACAGTCAACACTTTGCTGTGTGCGAGTAAAACAGGCACGACCACTGGTCCTGGTCTGAAGAAATCTGATTACTCAGAACCAGCACAGCACCGCTCATCCAAACACTTTTTCTGTTCTTTTTTTCAAACAGTAAAACACAACAAACAAGCCAAAGTTCAGCTAAACTGCTGTTTTAAAAGGATGTCGTAAAGGTGGAACTTTTTAGTGTTTTCTGGGACTCTTAAAATGTTGGAGAACTGTGGTTCTGATGTGTTTGTCTGCAGCCATACGGGCTGAACTTTGAGCAAACCTTTCTTTTGTTGCTGATAATTACAGAAGACTGGTTGTTGTTGCTCCGTATTCACTTTCTATTCAGCATCTGCAGCATTGAAACACATGAAAGTGTAAAGGATGTTAGAATATCTGCAGTCCTCTCCCCTCAGGTCACCAAGGGCGTGTTTCTGCTGTGTTCCCAGAACCAGAACCAACCAAGTGGAGGCAGCATTCAGCTTCTGTCCTCTCCAGCTCTGGAAACAACTTCCTGACGCCTAAGCTTTGCAGAAACTGCTCACCAGCTTTAAATCAGGGCTGATTCTACTGCAGCTTTCCAGTAAAGAGCAAAGATTTTAATGTTTTACTGGATTAAATGTGGGTTTTGTGTTTATTTTCCGGTGAAGCACGGTGGATCATCCTGATCGTGACGGATGTCTCACAGATAAACGGGTCTGGCCTCTGAAGTCGATTGATCTGGGGATAGATTTTAGTCTGTGAGGAGCAGAAATGGATGCTCGTGTTTTCATGTAGCACGGCACCAGGTGCATCCCGGCTCCTAATGGGGGCACTAATGAGGGAAAAACCTGCAGACCCACGGCCCCCCCTGACATAAGCACACTCCTCTTGACTCCTAACAGCAATGAATGGCCACTTAGGCAGAGAAAACGAGCGAACCTCCAGGGGAACAATGCACATCCGACTGTTTATGGGGTCCAAAATGTCATGGAGGCCCCCGTCTTTGTGTCCACCGTGCATCTGTAACCCCGGCCTGTCTGTGCAGGACACCCCACCCCCCCGCCCCCCTCTCCGTCCCCTCTCTGAGCGGTGTTCCTGGAAGACGGCAGAGATGTAATCAATGAGTCATGTGTCCTGATTACCACCAGCTCCCCACGGAGCATCTTCAAAAGGCTCCAGAGGAGATGGAGCGAGGGAGAAGCCCTGCCCTCCATGGGGTAATTACAGGCCGAGGCTCTGTGGCTTTCCAGCCCTTTCAGTGGACGGTCAAGCTTAAAGACAGGCCAGTTAACAATTCATCCAGTCCTGTTAGCACAGCGGGACACGCCACTAAGCGCCGCTCGCCCACTAGCAGTGGCTGCCAGGTGAAATTACGCAAATCCCCGCTCTCGCTCTGCACGCCGGCGAGGACACGGAGGAGGACGGCTAGAGACAAGCAAGGGGGGGACACTCTGTGCAGCTGAGTACGCGGCTGTCCGTCCAGAAGAAAAACAACACAAGTGCTTGAGAGCTAAGAGGCCGTAAAAGCAGGCAAACACACTGAAGCGCTGTCTGGGTGCCTCCAGAGCCTTTGTTTTGCACCTCCGGCGTGTTTCCCCCACATGTTCACCCCAGAAACGTCCAATCCCTGCCCACAGCCACACGGCAGCTCAATCCGTCCCTGCTTTTGCTTTAGACGCTGTTTAATTCCCATCGTCAGGATGATAGATTGGCTTTTCTCGTGTTTTTCCCCCTTCAAATAGATATGATCTCTGCGTCGTTTGGCCTGTAAACCGTGTTTAATTGGCGTGTTCAGAGGGATGACGGCACAGAGAAGCAGTCGGAGGGGATAGCATGGAGACAGCGGGGCTGATGATGTCTTAAGGTTAAGACTCCGGTAAATCCGCCCCGCTCCATGCCGAGCCGAGTCAGGGAAGGCCGACCAGAGACAAAACAGTCATTAGCATTAGCTTTCTGCTGAGGAGATGTGTGTTTGCACATGTGCAGAATAATGAGGCTAATCGGAAAATTACTGTACGGGTCCTGGGGGTCCCGCAGCAAAGACCCCTTCACCTTTGATCGTGTTTTCTCTGCTCGGAGTGAGACATTATAGCAGAGATTACGCATATTCAGCATATTCTTTGCCGAAAGACCATAATCTGTCATCCAGAATGTTACGTGACATGAATGTTGTTGCCTATATTTACCGTTTCATCGTTTTAAGTTACCTGCCTGTCATTTCAGCATTTTGTAAAAGACGGTTCTTCAAAAGAAAATGTTGCATGTAAATCTCAAAAAAAGGAATATTGTGAAAAAATAAACATTTTTGCCACTCATTTTAGAAAGTGAAACTCGTATATTATTTTACAGATTCATGATTAAACGAGTGAAATATTTGAAGCTGTTATATTACTTGCAATTCTGATAACAGAAAATGAAAACCCAAAATTTAGTAGCTCAGAAAATTTAAATATTACATATCATCTAAAAAAAAGCGATATTTTCAATAGAAATGCCAGGCTTCTGAAAGGTATGTTAATTTCTATGCACTCAATACTTGGTCGGGGCTCCTTTTGCATCACTGCATCAGTGCGTCGTGGCATGGAGGAGGTCAGCCTGTGGTTCTCAACCTTCAGGTTATCTGCGCTGTTGCATTCTGGGTTTTTATTCCCTGTGGGCCATAATCATCAAAATTACAAAAAACAAAGATTGGAAATAATTGACTCCATATATCATGAATATTTTTATTATATGAGTTTCATTTTCTGAAATTAGTGAAAAAATATTAAACTCTTCACTATATTATCATTTTTTAGACGTAACTGTATTTTTCCAAAAATGAGCCCAAGTGGAAAAGCTTGGTGCAAACCTCCTTATCCAACACCGCCCCCATGTGGAGAGTATGTGCACTGCAACATGGCACCGCTGCCAAATACGGAGATTAAGTACACATTATAGTAGGTAATGTTCAGAGGTGGGAGGTAACTGGTAACTTGTTACATTTACACTAGTAAACCAACTTTCTCTCTTTATATATATATATATATATATATATATATATATATATATATATATATATATATATATAGAGAGAGAGAGAGAGAGAGAGAGAGAGAGAGAGAGAGAGAGAGAGAGAGAGAGAGAGAGAGAGAGAGAGAGAGAGTTTTGAAGTGTCACAGCTTTTCAGTATATTTTCTGACTTCTCTGACATTTTCTTCATTCAGTGAAGATGCTGCTTGTTCTGTGGTAAGCACTTCTGTGGTTCTGTGTTTTACCAAAACCACAGAATCAAAAAATATGTTAAAATTAGACTTCTTGTTTGTACACAAGCTTCGTATTAACGTTATTTTCTATCTGCTGAGCCTGTTAAATCTCCGAGTGTAAGAATTGGCTTCATGCTATGAAAAGGAGGGATTTCAGAATGTGGTTTCTGCTGCCTAAACATGTTTATTTTGTCATGATGTTACTTTTTTTACTTATTTTTATTTTATTCTTTGAAATACCACAGTCCACACAGGAATGCATAATTTTAGATTGTACCGATTTCACAAATTAAATCAAATTTGACAAAGTCACTTCAATAGCAGCTTTACAAACTAGTCTTTTAATCTAATTTAAGTCATTTTTTTAACGGCTGTTTTGGTTCTACCAAAGTAAAAATATATTAAAGCAACGACTGGAATAGAATAGAATAGAATAGAATAATCCTTTACTGTCCCACAGTGGGAATCTCAGTCCTATCTCTAGATATTTTGGGTCCTGTTATTTAACGAGAGGCGTGGTCCACCCAGGAGAGGTCGGCAGTTCATCACAGGGCATCAAAATATAAAAACAATTAATCTCAACCACCTCCTTCATGTCAAACGACCTCAGAGACTGATTGTTAATTAGCCTCAATATTTATTGTTTGGTTGTTATTTCATCAAATAATGCTTAAATTAACATTGAGTTATATGATTAATAACTGTCTGCTGAAAATGACTGATTTTGTTTTAGCGAGGATGTGGATGGAAGGAATTAATTATTTTAATTTTCATTATTCACGGTTAGGAAATGTTTGAGATGCAAACTGCCTGGTGGAAGAAATTCAGCTTCTATTCAGAGGATCTAATGTGTTTCTAGCATCTCATTTCAAATTAATTCATTTCTCACCTTTTTAACATTTGAAACCGGGACGTTTTATATTCTTAATCAGCAGTTTTGTGTTGCTTGTAATTCATGGAGACAGAGTTAGAGCTCTCAGAATATGAATAGAGTCCAGCCAGGTCTTGGGTTTGAGATGATCAGAGCATCACTGCTCAGGAATAACATTTTAAATCAATTCAGGGTCTGGAACGACGAGAAAACTGATGTTTACAGATGTTTTTCAGAATGAGTCTGAAGACAGACTCCTTGTTATTTATTTATTTATTTTCACAAATCAAAATAGAAACTTAGAATACATCAATAAAACAAGAAATGTGATGGAGTGTGACAGAAACCCCATAGGGCTTATACCAAAGGCCACACCCCTAAAACAACAAAACATCAGGCAGCTCACGTTATGAAAGACATTTCACTCGAGAGAGAAAACAGAAACGTTCATATCCAGAAACGTTATTATTATTATTATTAATAATAATAATAATAATACATTTTATTATTATTATTATTATTATTATTATTATTATTATTATTATTATTATTGTTGTTGTTGTTGTTGTTGTTGTTATTCCAAGAAGAAAAAACTGTTTGCAAGACATGGCAAGGCAAGGCAAATTTATTTCAGTACAGAGACAATGCAAAGTGCTTTACATGATTAAAATACAGGAAAAAAGGAGAAAAGCAAGTAGGAATAAAATGTAGAAACAAAATAGAACATGGAAAAATAGAAACTAAAAGGAAACATTAAAAACAGTTGGACTACAAAGTTGAACTAATGATGTTTCAGTAAAAACAGTTTAACTAGAACAGTCGAAGGCAATCCTGAACAAATTTGCAGACAATATGAGGCAAACAATGTTAATACAGAATAACCATTAGAGTTTACAGGTTATGATGTCCATATTCCAAATACAGTAAAACAGTATATATTAAAAAAAGAGTAACACAAATAAAAAAGAGGCTTATAAAAACTCAAAGTGATTAATCAAACTACCAAAGTCATTGACCAGATTTACTTTTAACCAAATGAAGAGTTTTACAACTCGTGTTTCGTTTTTCCTTTCACTTCGTAATTATTGTAAGAATTATCTTGGCTTTCTGTTTGCTGTAAAATCATTCTAAACAAATTATGATCAGTCAAAGCGGCTGCGCTGCTATGAGCGTTAACTACTTTTAAGTGAACTGGAAAATCAAACCCTTTTTTATTATTATCTAAAAATAGAAATATCTTCCCACCAACCTTTTAATGGCATCGGGATTTTGTAATTTCCATTTTACACAGTCACCTGTAAAGTTATTCCAAATCAACAAGACATTTGCATTACTATAAAAAGCGATGACCTTAGCCTTCCCGGTACATAATATCTTTTAATTATCGTAAAAAAATGTTAAAAAGTTGGCCAAAGCGGAGCAGGAACGGACGTTTCCCGGCCGCTCCTGAAGGCAGCATCACGCCCTGATTTTCCCCTCACATCCGGGACCTTTTCCAGTTGGAGGCTGAAGGAGAGCGGAGGGAAGAGCGGCGCTCCGATGACAGCTGTCACCGCGGACACAAACACCGCCGTCCTGCCCGCTTCGCCCCGCATGGCTCTGCCCCGATAGAGGACACACACCCCGGGGAGAACCTCCGCTTCCATCGACGCCGTCGCCGAGGTAAAGCCCCCGGCTTTGGGCTCGGGAGAAGCGGCGCCGGGAGTCCCAGCTCGCCCTGCCTGTCACCCCGGAGAGTCCCGCTTTAGCCTGCCTGCTAACTTTGTCCCGCTGCTTGTCTCCGGTTGGGAGCCGCCGGGTGCGTCACTGCCGTCGGAAGGGTCGTCGGTCAGCAAAGCGCCGTTTTTTTTCTTTGTTTGTTTGTTTTTTGGAGGCGGAGGAAAGGGTCGAAAGGGAAAAGTTGCTGGTTAAACTCCAGCAGGGAGGAATGCTAAGCTAGCCGCTGCAGTTAGCCTGCTGGAGCTAAACACGTTAACTCCGAGTTAAGGCTAACCGAGTTAATGTTATGTTTAACCCGGTTTAACCCACGCTAAGGTGGTCCGTGAGCTTTATTTACCGACATTATGAACATATGTGGACATAAATAATGTTTTTTAGCGTGTTTCTGATCCTTTAAACCGAACCCAGCTCGTTAAGGTGTGTTTGGCACTTTTTTAATCACCTCCAGTAATTTTGGGAAAGTCCTTATTGTTAAAAAGTGACACGCCGGGGAGCCTTTAGTCCACTTTTCCCTCTGAAGACCAGCTCGGGTTGTCAGACCTGAACCTTTCTCTGTTTCCGATCCAAAGGGGTTAGATCACCAAATATTTCCATTGGGAGCGCATACCTTCCTCTGGCTCCATGCGTCATGACGCGGCCCCTGATGCCGACCATCCAGCCTCCGGAGGGGGGCAACTAGGCCTCCCCCAGGGCCGCAGGGGACACTGGAGCTGTGTCAGCCAGTCAGTTCACTGGGAAAGTTGGTGAGATGCGTCAAACTCGCTTTATTCGCGTTCGTTTTGATGACTGTGGCTGACAGAGAATTAAAAAACAGAAGAGGAATAAGTGCGTAAAAAGTTGTTTAATGCGCAATGTTATGGTAGAGGAGCCAAAAAACTGCACTCAGGTAGGAGTAGGAATACTTCAGCATGGTTTTACTCAAGTGAAAGTAAAAGTTGACAGCCATAAATTACCTGACAAGTAAGGAGGCAAGTACTGAGTAATTAATCATAACAGCTGATGATCTAACGTTTAAAGATTGGGTAATTTGGCAGACAATATTAAGTTATCGGTAAATTCAGGTATTTTAAAGAAAAAAAAGAAAAAAAATATATACAAAGAATAACACATCAAATTCAGGCAGAAGAAACACTTTTCTAACAGATTAACATTAGACTTGAAAACAATGCTTATAGCTGCTAATTTACATACAGAATGTTAGAACAATATAAAGTACTTCTAGTGACAATATCTACTGTTTACTGTACGTTCATTTTACCTCCAAATGGCTCAATAATCTCAGCAGATAGAAAATAACATTAAAATAACAAAGCTTGTGTACAAATAAGAAGTCTCACTTTGACATAAACTCTGGGTTTTTGTCTCTCTGGACGATTTTTGGTTAAAACTAGTTTGTTCTTTATTCATGAAGTTACTCACAGCAGCCAGAGCAGCCAGAGAGTTTACCCAAAGTAACAATACTTGAGTAATAATATTACTGAAGTAAAAAGTACAGTGCAGTAAAAATACTCCTAAAAGTAAATTTCGGGTAAATGTAACTGAGTAAATGTAACTAGTTACTTCTCACCTCTGGTTCTGGTATAAGCTACAGACTCATGAGAAAGATGGCCGACCTCCCCAGCGCTCACCGACACCCTTCACTAGGAGGTTAAGCCACAGCGAGAGAAGCTACATCCATGTAGTAATAAGGGAAAGTTGAGTGGAAGGAAAACGTGCCAGCAGCCTAGAAAGGAGTGAAAACTGGTCCGGTAGCTCAGGGCTGATTGACTAGAGGGTGGACTGTGGCTGGACGTATGCAGAATGAGGGCTGGACGGAGTAGGAAAATTGGTAAAGTAGAAATCATATGGATAATCATCAAGAAGTTCATCTAAAAACTGTTATTTTAAGTGCAGCCCTGGCCGTTTTGTGCTGTTCAGTGACCTATTTTTAGATAAAGAACACCCAAACACTGAATTCAACCAACTTTTTTCATCCAAACTGCAGGTTTTTGCTAGTTTTAAACACTAAAACAGAACACGTGCTCGCTGAACTCTTTGCAGAGGGCGGAGCTTGTTGACGGAGCGTTCCCGGACCTCTGTGATTGGTCGGGTCAGTCTAATGACTGGATTAACCTAAACTTTATCGTCGGACCTCATCCAGAATGTGGGTTACTGACCCAGAGGCGGTTTCAGAAGCGCCGTGCCTGGGTCCAGGAGAACTTGATCCTGTTCTCAGATAAAAGTCAATTTTGCATCTGATTTGGAAATCAGCTCCTCTGAGTCTGGAGGCAGAGCGGAGAGGCACGGTTTCCCCGACGCTTAAGGTCCATTCTGCTTTAGAAAGGCCAAAGTTGGACATCCACCTACCCGGAAACGCTGTCGCTCTTCATAGCTTTCATCATTTTCTGCTGCAGCAGCATAATAACACCTGCTTGGTGCAGCCATGATGAAGCTTCTCATCACAAATGAGGAGAAGTGGGAGGCGGATGATCTCAAGTCAGCCTCATACAGGAAGAGAGAGAGAGAGCATGTAGCTAAACATCTGGAAGCACGTCTCCTTAATTTGCCACTTAAATCTTAGAGGACTTCTGGCGTTATTTGTCCTAAATATCTGCTTTTAAAATCTCAGCAAAGAGGGTTTTTTTCTTTTGTTCTTGCAAATTTCTGCCTCAACAATGTCGAAAAATATCTTTAGTTTAAATGTTGAAGATATCTGCCTTTAATCATAGAAATCTTTAAAAAAAAAAATCCTGAGATTTTCCGAACTTTCAGTTGAAAATATGTCCAATTAATCTCAAAACTTCTGAGTTTTTAGGCAGAGATTGGTGACTTTTCTACCTTTCCAAGTTTTTTTTATTGAAAGTATGTGAAATTAATCTCAGAATTAGATTTTCTTCTGCCAGAAATTTACTCTTTTTTTTTTCGTCTCTTCACCAGCTGCGTACCTGAATCATAGAAACCAACATCTGATATTTCAGCGTGTTTGAACTTGGAGGTTTTATGGACCCTAGCGGGCCGGATCATCTCCAGAACTCCTGGGCCCCATCTGGGCCCCTGAAAGGCACCGGTCAGCTCTATCTTAGGTCCTGTCAGTAAACAGTATCAGACGAATGATGCCGGTGGTTTAAACGTCCTGCCTGAATCCCTGAAGCTGCGTTACGTCGGCCACGACGGGCCCTCAGCAGCCCTGATGGGGCCCCTACATCAGCACTTTGTGTCCTGCTGCAGGGACAGCAGACCTCTGAGGGTTAAACGCAGACAGCTGTGACGTTATGAGCGCCCACCCTAAGGCCCGCGGCGCTGCTCGCCCTGTCCTGGTGTGGCGTTCAGGTCAGACGGACGTTAACCGGCTCCTCGCCGCCCACCTGAGCCTTCAGGGACCCAGAAGCCGGCTGTAGACCAACCGGTCGGCAGAGACAGAGCCTCAGGGCTCAGCAGCCGTCGTCTCTTCCTGCCGTGGTGTCGGCTCCACGCCGACCGTGACCATAAACGCCGCCTCAGACGCAGCGCGTGCTCAGTAAACGCTCCCAGGACGGGTCTGGAGCAGAACAGGAAGTACCGCGTCTGTTCTGCTTTTATAGAGACGCACCGATCAGCTGATCTTCTCTTGATCGGCTTCAATCAGTGATCTGTATCGTTTAGCCTGAAACTTTCCTTATAAATAAGGAAAGTCCAATTAATAATGAGAACTGGTCCTATTGTCAGCATTTTTATTTGTTTTACTGCTTTTACTACGGTTTGTTCCAGGAGAGCGTTGATTAGTAACTAAACAATACGATTAACGCTGCTGCTCTGTGCCGTTTGGTGAAAGTATCCGTGTTATAGAGCGGCCGTCCTGAGGAAGCCTGTTTGTTAAAAGGTTTGCCTGTTCTTCATCGTCTCTGCTGCTGTTTGTGGGGCTTTGGCTGCAGTGGCTGCATGTCAGCCGTACAGCGGCCCAGAAAGGCTGCAAAGAAGTCATTAATGAGGCTTCTATCACTTTTATTATCACAATAAATGACACAAAGAGTTGTGATAAAAATGTCATGTCGATATCGTCCATCCCTAATTGATATAATATAAAACTAGAAGACGTATCCCAACGATAACAAGTCGCTTTGGACAATAAATCAGTCGCTGCAGACGGCCTGAAAATGCGCCTGATTGACGCCGATCACTTAAAATCACAGCAGGAAGAGCAGTTTACAGAGTTAAAGCAGCGTTTGGTGCTTCTAGACTTCATGTATTCCAGTTTAATTGTACTGCTGAGGTTTGACCATATATCTGGGAATTAAAGGTCAAAGGTGACGGTCTCAACATGTGGAGCAGCTCTCCTCCGTGACGATAACTCCTGCGGCCCTGACTGCTGAACGGTCAGAAGTGTGCAGCAACGTTGTCTCCTCCAGCCTGAGGCGGCACAGGTGGACCCAGAGACCCAGAGAAGGTCCGGCCGTGTAATCAGAGTCAGAGGAGCTTCTGTTCCAGAGCCGCACTGGGAACCAGGAATGCTGGCCGTCCTCCGGCGGCGCCGCTTCGGCTTGTTGCTCTGCTGTCAGACGCGCTGCGTTCAGGGAACCCGCGGTCACGCTAACGCCAGCGTCGCTGACGGCTAGCGGCCGCCGCGTTAAAGCCTCGGCTCGCTCTCTGTTTCAGGAACCGTGAAAGTTGCTGAGCAGCTGCTGCTCCCCCAGCAGCGCGTGACGTAACGTCGGAGCCGCTCACGGCTGGAAAATACGCCGGCTACTAACGTTCCTGAAGAGAAATCAGCCAAAAACATCCATTCATGTCAACTTCAAGCTGTTCTCAGTGTGGCCCAGCAGCCCACTGGTGGGTCGTAAACCACAACTTTGGCTTCTGGAGGTCGTAGTAAATGAAAGCAGAATAAATGAGGCTGTTGTCGGGGTTCTTAACCAGAACCGAGCCGACACCCAGGGTCCCTCCAGAACCTCCTCCACTGGTCTTTGTCTGGTTCTGGCGGCTCACAGCGTCATAATGTTATGGCTAGGCCCGGTATGTGTAACCTCCAGCTTTCTCCTCTCTCTGTCTCCCAGGTGTTTGCCACCAGCCCGCCTGTTTCCAGCCTGTTTCCCGCCTGTTTCCAGCCTCACGCCTCGCTGAGACCGCTGAGCCGACATGGGGACGCAGGGCACCGGCAGGAAGCGGACTCCTCTGAAGGACCGCTTCTCAGCGGAGGACGAGGCTCTGAGCAGCATCGCTCGGGAGGTACGTTCAGAACCGGGAACGGGTTTAATGTCGCTCTGATCCACACATGCAGCTCTAATTATAACAATTATATATATTAATATTAATATATAATTATTAATAACGGTAATTAACTGAGGTCGAGGTCTGAGACACAGGAAACCTGGAATCAGGAAAATCTGAAGATCTTCAGGACTCCTCTGGGTCAGCTTTTAACAATAATTTGAGATGTTTTATAGTCGGTTAGCGCCTGGTACCAGCTGGCACCTTCGCCACTAGTTTTGGACCCGTTTTGTGCACAAATGTCTGTTTGGTTCCAGCTGGACGTCGCCATGAATTATGGATCTAGAATCATGAAAAAGCTCAAATCTTCCAGAACATTTAGTCGTATATTGATTTTGTTACGCGTTACAACCTGTTTCTGTTTGCTTGGTTCTGATCCCAGTTTGGACCAGTGATTTGTTGCCGGATCGTGACCCGTGGTTCTGGATCATAAAGAGAAGTAGTTTAGTTTGCAGCAGCGTAGAAACGTTCTGGGACGGCCCGGTCCAGAACCAGAAACCCGTTATGAAACAACTACAGGCAGAAATCAAAGGAGCGGGTCGGTTCTGTTAAACTTTCCACCCAGCGCTCATTGCAGACGCCCGTCCACATGCGGACGTTGTGGTTTTCTGGGCTGCTGTTGGTTCTGGTTCGGCCCGCAGAGGCGTTGAGTGGAGTGGTGTTATTGTTCGAGCAGCGCCGGGCGGAGCGGGCCGCCTCTGCCTGTGAGGACTTGCCCTGGGCCGGTTCCACTCGTCTTCATTCCTCTGGCTTTTTCCAGAGAGGCCCGGTGCTTCGTCTTAAAGAGACAGGCACGGCCCGGTCCTCCGTGGACGCCACGACGACCCGGCTTTGGCTGATTCTGGCTGAATCAGAACCGTTTGGGCCGAGCCTCCGACGTCTGGTCGGCCCGGCTCGTCGTAGGAACACGTGTCGGCGGACCCGCCCAGTCGGCGCCTCAACCTGGATCTCTTTGTGGGGATTAGGTGGACCGCAGCAGGGTCAAAGGTCAGAGCGGCCCGCTTATCGCTGCCCTCCGTAAGGAAGAGGCTGATAGAGCGCCGCCGGGTTGGCCCGGCCCGCTCTGCTGCTGCGGATCGCTGTGGACCTGATCCGGCCTGGTTCTGACCCGCCTCAGGTACCGCTGCTCATACAACAATGAGCAGCGGTACCTGGAGGGTCCAAGGGGCCCGCTGGGCTCAGGGCGTGTCTTTACACGACGGCGCCGGTTCTGTTTGACGCTGCCGAGTCCAAAGGCCACAAGAGAAAGTGAAAGACTTTCTCTCTGCAGAGAAAACGTCTTTACTCGCCTCTAGTTCCCAGCAAATCTGCCTTTATGCCAAAGAAACATTTATTTACCTTCATTTAACCAGGAAGTCCTTCATAAATAATAATAATAAATATAACGTTGTCAGACATAAATACAGCCACACAATAAAAATAAAACACTTTAACTCGACTAAAAACTGAGGGAACAAAAACGGTGAAATTCCAGCTTCACTGCATCCTTCCTGGTATTTAGACGTCTGGCCTGGAAATTATTATTATCATTTAAGAGATTTATCTGAAATTAGTTCATGACCAGGGTAGAAAAATCTTTTAGAAAATGATATAATAACTAAAGCATTTATATATGTAAATTTATCTTATAAAGGATTTCCTGGTCTTGTATTTGCTAAAGGTGAGCTAGCAGCAGAAATGCTTGTTTTTGCTGCACCGTTTAAGGACTAAAGCGCTGATCTGTGGTCAGTTTTCTCTGCAGCATCAGGATCAGAAACTAAAACTAAACTGTTAACTCATCTGCAGCAGAAAACCTGGAGGACTAACGAGATGGTAGGAGGTTTAACTTCAGATGCCGGTGTGTAGATGCTGCTCTGGTCTATTTAATTAAATTAAATTAAAGAGACCAGCTGTTAGAATCTATCAGCTTTATTTCTAGAGCACATTTTAAAAACCGCAGCTGAGGCCAAAGCGCTGTACATTAAAACAAGAAAAGGCTAAAAACATACAAAACATGCATAAAATAAGAAGTTAAAAAGCAGGTTGACAACAAGACTACTTTTAAAATGCTATACACAGTAAGATCAGAGTATTAAAGGAAATAAAAATGCATTTTAAGAGAGATTTAGAAACAGGAAAAGAGGATAAGTGATACAATAATAACTTGTTAACTTGTATACAGCGAGGTTTATATAAATGACATTTGTCTAGTGAGTATTTTTAGTCTTCATTCAGGTGAAATTTGTGAATTTATTCTTTATTTCTTGAGCTGCAGTTTATTATTTTCCGACCTATTTATAAATTCAACACACAAACTGATTGTCTTTTTTTAGAATAGTGAGGGAGGGGGGGGCGTTGGGTTGTTACACGGCGCTGGAATCTCGTTAATTGAAGCGCCGTTAGCGAGCCTCCGACAGGCCTGCTCAGCGGCGGCGTGCTGGAGGCGTGTCGCGGCGGGTACGCTGTCCGGGTCGAGTTACCGTCTCAGAGCCACCATGTGGCCGTGGGTGGGCCGGGCCGGGCTAAAGATAGGACCGAGACGGAGAGCTCAGAGCGGGTCAGACCCATCGACAGCTGCTGCTCCTGCTTGGTGCGTCACTTTTAAACCAGGATCTCTGCCTTCACCTCTGGTTTCACCACCAGCATGAGCTGCTGGGAGCCCGAAAACAGCAGAGCAGCAGCTAGAAGCCATGAAGCACCACTGCCAGGTGGTTTCAGCGTGTCTGCTGTGTTTATAGTGCCTGTATGTTTGGTTTATACCTGCTTTATTGTAGGGATACACCGTGTGCACATACCTGGCAAATGAAGCTGATTCTGCTGCAAAAACAATAGAAGGATTAAGTTTTTAAAAACTTAATGCGTCTTACAGGTTACAGCTATATAAAATCTAAAGCAACAGTTATTATTATTATTTAGATTCAGCCATGAGCAGAAACCCAGAGTAAACACGCGCTAAATGATTCATTTTCAGGCTAGTCGACCATCAGCTGACGTCACATATAGGGACGGGTACCGAGTCCAGTACTTTTATAGGCACCGACCGAAGTACCGATTCACGTGAAACATTTAAGTAGGAAAAAATGTGAGATTTTATTAATAAATTAACATTTATTACGACATGAACACACAGAAGTACCAAAAATAGGTACCGTTAAGTAGCGGTACCGGTTCAGATGTGAAAGGTACCCGTCACTAGTCACATATCGCTCCGATAAGTGAAACTGGGCCAAAATTAACACCCAGTGTTTATGTCCATCCTGCTGCTGTTTGTGTTTCTGGGGGGGGGCTTGTGGTCTTTGTTTGGTCATGTGACCCTGAAGGTGATGCAGCAGAGGATTGTGGGTGTTTAACCGAAGTAAAAAAGCGACGTCAGCTGAGGGGTCGTTTTCTGATTATGGCAAAAGGGCCAAAAATGTAGATATTACTAAATATCGTTTATCAGCCATAACTGCAATATTATTATTAGATATCGATATTAACCCAGCCTTTTATTTAAGTCAATGTCAAATAAATCTGCTTGTTGTACAAAACATGCCTTTTTTTTTACAGGTTTGTTGTTTATATTCAGACTTGAAGCCCAATAAGCTGGTTGATCGGTCAGGCTGTCTGCTGCAGTCGAGGCTGCAGTCAGCTGCATAACAGACGTGCTGCTCATAGCTTAAAGCCACACTCAGTAACATTTTTACCGTAATATAGCCTCATCTACGTCCCTGTGATGGTAATCTAAGTGTTTATGAGGCGTGCCTCCGCCCCATAGGGTGGTGTTCTGGCTCGTTCTGGTTCTGGCGGTGAGACAACGGCAGCCATTGGCATCCATAGCGTTGTTAAGTCTGTTTATTATGACCAACGTCTGGCTTGTTTTTATTAAGCTTCATGTAGGCCTGGACGATGGAGAAGAAAAGCACATCAATAAAATAGAAATCATATTGATTGATATCAATAAACAAATTCAAAACCTATATTTTAAAGGCAGCCCTGACCATTTTATACTGTTGCTTAGTGACCTATTATTAAATAAAGAACACTGAATTCAAACTCGACACTTTATTCAACCAACTTTTTACCAAAACTGCAAGTTTTTAAAAAGAAAAAAGAACACGTGCTCTCTGAACTCTTTGAAGGGGGCGGAGCTTGGTTCCTGGGTCTGCGTTGTAATTGGTTGGGAGGATGTAACGATGTAATATTAACCTACAAGGCTAGAATGCAAAAGGAAGGAAAACTGAACTTATTGACCTTTTTTTTTCCTGTCGTCGATATACGTCTATCGATCGATATATATTAATATTGAATTATCGTCCAGAGTTAGTCTCTTGTAAAGTTTGAGTCTCAGGTTGTGGTTTATTGGGCTTGTTTTTGACCCTGAAGTCTCTTATGTGGACAATAAACTAAGCCTCTAGTCCAAGAGCTATAAATAGACGAGCTCCCACTGCTGCACACAGCGAGCCAGAGACTCCGGCCACTATCCGTTCTTATCCACACGTCTCTCTCTCACCTCCTCCTTGTCCTCCTCCTTCTCCTAAATAAACAGAGAAAAATAGACTTCTGCCTTATGCTGGGCTCACAGCCCGTCTCCCGTCATACAAACATCTTTCTCTGTCGCTCTGCGTAGGGGAGAGCGTTTTTAAGACAGTGCCATTTTCAAAAGGTCCTGTAGGGGGAGCACCACTGGGGAATTACTTAGTGAGGCTTTAACGAAGTTAGGTTTAATTAGGACTGGACGATAATTCAATAACGATAGATATCGATCGATAGACATGTGGTTCAATAGGAAAAAAGACTCAATAAAAAGTTCAATAGAAGAACAGTTTTCCTTCCTTTTTACATTCTAGCCTATCATGTAGGTTAATATTACATAATTAATCCTTTCAACCAATCACAACGCAGACCCAGAAAAGCTCCGCCCCCTTCAAAGAGTCCAGAGAGCATACGTTTTCTTTTTAAGACTTGCAGATTTTTTGGTTGAATAAAGGGTTGAGTTTGTATTCAGGGTTCTTTATTTAATAATTGGTCATTAAGCATCAGCATAAAACGGCCAGAGCTGCACTTAATATATATATGTATTTTAAATTTCTTGTCAATTATCTACCGATCAATCTGATTTCTATTTTATCGATATGCTTTTTTTCTATCTCGTCCAGCCTGAGGTTAAATCCAGCGCCGTCCAACACTTTAATAGGTGATGACTGGTCGGGTTTTCTGGAAAAGTGTTTCTGTAAGGGAGGGAGAAGGTTCAGCCAGCTGACGAGCAGCGTGCAGCAGAAGGTGCCTGACCGTCAACGCTGTGTGACGTCACAACGCCTGAAAGCCCAACTAGAGGCGCTGAGTTTTAAAAATGAATCAACTTATATGTTTTTATGATCCTGATGCAGTCACAGTTTAACCCCCAGGTTGACCTCCAGATCCATCCAGTTCTTACCTGAACGTTGACTTTAATATTATAACTATGAAAACAGACAACAAAGAGTTTTATTTGTCCTCCTTTGGTGCTGGACGCCTCACGTTTCCATGACCCGACCCAGAACCTGCTCTACCATCGACCGAAGCGAGAACTTTCCCTGTCACTGAGAAACAAGATGTCCTGCTGCTGGGGCTCCAGGCCCTGACCGGACCAGAACCGGCTTCTGGTGCTGGCCGGGCAGATAAGAGCCGCTGGAATGCGGGCCGTGTCTCTCTGCGGCTGTGCGCCCTATCTCCGTCTGCTGGCTGCAGATAAGGCGCAGCGCCGCTCTTTGTTGACGACACGTTAGAATATTTCTGGACTGTTAGCAGCGCGCGTTACGTAATGGAACCGGCCTCACAGACAACCCTGCGTGGCTCAAGGGCTCCTCCCCCAGCCGGTCCAGGGGTTGCTTAAATCGTTACCTTCTGCCGAGCTAATCTGGAGAATTGCCTCCTGCCGGGGCAGATTCCTTTACTCTGGCCCCGCGGAGACTTCACTGGTTACGGCTCAGCGAGCTACACTCCGTTTAAGTCTCTGTGTTTACAGGCAGATTAGAAACAAGTCCTGTTTATAAAGTCCTGGCTTTAAACGAGCTCTCCCCCCAGAGTTGATGGTTCGCACATGTTGGGGGAGGAGAGACGGAGGAGTTGAGCAGACGGAGGATGGTTTTCACCCAGCAGTTGTTCACGGAGCAGAAAACCTGAGAAGATCCGCTTTGAGGTGCCAGGAACATCTTTACTGGCTTTTACCGTCTGACATACCTGTGCAGGCATGCAGATACGATCAGATCATCGCCACTTCACTGACAACCAGACGGCAGAGAGCAGAACAAGACGCCGCTCTGTGGGGAAAATGGTGTGAAGAATGAATGAAACACAATAGAAATGGATAAAAATCTGCCTGTAATCTCTCTGACTTCTTGGCTCCCCTCACCGTCCTCTGCAGGGCCGTCCTGGATCCGCAGGACGTCTAAACGGCCTCAATCACAGCTCTGAGTACTGAGAGGAGGCTGGTAAGGTTCAGTTCCCTCAGAACCGGCGTTCATTCTGGGTCCAGTTCACCGTCTCACTGGCGTTCTTCAACCTGCTGAGGTCACCAGAGATCTGGACTCTGAGAAACCCGGTTCTCTCCACTAAGAGATGCGCAGGGAACCCGTCTGAGCAGAACCTGACGCCGGACCAACCCTGATATGAGACCTTCTGGTCAGAAACTAAAAATATGTCTGTTTTTTTTAACCATCGATAAATAAACGCGCCACTCTTCTGTGTGGAGGCCGTAACTGAGTGGCTGGTTCCTCAGGCTGCCACAATGGAGGCTCAGACCAAACAGCAGCTAGCTGAGCATGTTACAGCAAAGTTCTGCTGTTTTATCCTCTCAAAGAGTCCAGTTCTGTTAGTGACATGAGGAAGATGTGCTCAGAGATGAGGCAGAGATCCAGTGAAAACTGGTCTGATTTAGCTAAATAAATCAAAAAGAATGAAATCTAGTTAAACTGCAGAGCTGTGTAATACTGACTGCTCCCTCTCAGTGCCTCTAGTCCTGGTGGGAATAACTGGGACAGAAATGTGCCTTAAGGCTCTTTTGCAGTCGCAATAAATGATTAACACTCTTATCAGGAAAGCTTCTTTCCTCTCAAATATTAATATTAATTAAATGTAGAAATAGTCGACCCGTAGTCAGAGGACCAATGAGGGCCCAGTTCTGGCCTCTGGTCAAATTTCTATAGGTTTAAAAGTATCTTTAAAAAAAAAGGAATAAACTTTTTAAATAATTTTAGATAGAGTTAAGGTGAACTCTGCCTCTTCTGGTTCAAAGGTCGGTTCTGGGACACCGTCGTTTGACACGGTACCAGGAAGGTGTCTTTATGGTCCAGATAAGCGGGTCAAAGCGTGGGGACTGTAACGTCCTCGTTGATGCTAATCAGCTGATAGCGTCGCCATGGTAACGGCGTTCCTAAACATTCACTTGTCCTCCTGCAGGTTCCCGCTGGTCCCGTCCAGGTGTCCCAGCCTCCGTCTCCTCTAACAGGAAGCAGATGTTTAGAATGGCTGAAAGCAGCTGGTCCTTGTGTTTATTAGTGCGACTAACATACACCCCCCCCCCCCCCCCCCCCCCGTGCTGTGTTTACGGCTGCGCCCGCTGGGCGTGACGCTCCAGGTTTCCACACAGGGCTGACGGGTGTGTTCACGTTGTGTCTCACAGGCCGAGGCGAGGCTGGCGGCCAAGAGGGCGGCTCGGGCGGAGGCCAGGGACATTCGGATGAAAGAACTGGAGCGGCAGCAGAAGGAGGTATTTACCAGCAAGCCGAGCAGCTGCTCAGGTGGCGGAGGAGCTGCTGGGCTTCAGCGTTTTATTAAACAAACCGATGAATAAAAGTGCTGCATGTCCACAGATGAAACCCGAGTCCTCCCCCTGCAGTAAATGTCAGCCAGCTTGTGTTTTTCAGCCGTTCTCAGTGAGGTATGACTGTTTTTCCTGGCGTCTCCCCCTGTGTCCAGCTGTCCTACCGTTCCTCCTCCTCCTCCTCCAGCAGCAGAAAATGGGGTCAGATCCACCAGTGGATGGTAGGCGAGCTCAGCTCCGCTGCTTTCTGTGCCACTAACCAGTCAGCCCGACCGCTCTCCGCCTCACAGTGGAAAAACCTGTTTGCTTTGGAGACGCAGCTCTGCTGTTTGCAGGAGATGGTTGACTCTGGTTTGAACTAACTGTGGGTCCTCAAACGTCAGCGTGTTGGAGTGTTTGCTCAGAGCAGCTGAGCCGTACCAGCATGGCGTTTGCAGATATGCTGAAGTCGCTGTGCGTGGTTTAACCCACGGTCGAATACAGCCGAGTCATAAACGTTATCTGTGCTGACCTTCTTTCCCGACTCCAGGCGGAAGCAGAAAAGGCCCGAGCCTCTAGTAGTAGTAGAGCCAGCAGCCGTCATCACCGGGTCTGTATCCCCCGCCCACGTTTTCCTTTTCATTTCCTGTCCTCCCTCATCGCCCTCTGTCCTCTCCTGTTCTGCTGACTCTGTGTTTCCACCTCAGCAGGGCCTGGACGACGACGTGTCGTCGGTCCGCAGCTACAGGGTGTGTACCGAGCAGCGCCGCCGTGTGAAGGGCCTTGTTGTTTCCACAGGATCCGTGTAATGAAAAGACGTTAATCACACGACGCTCTGCTGCTTTTATTTTTGTCCAAAGTCGACGTCGTCAGCCGTACGGGACCTGGGCGCCAACAAGAGTCGGCCCAGCTCCCGTAGCAGGGACGTCCTGGTGCGTTCTGCATGGCTGTGACCCGCGTTAGCGAGTCCAGAGTCTGAAATCTCACAAGCTGTCTGACTATTCTCTCACACAATGACCCAAACGTCTCATCATAGCTCATAAGTAACTGATAAATGATGCATCAGTGCCTGTTTGTGTTTTAAACGCTTCTGCATCAAACTGCTAACGGGATAAATGCTGCGTTCACTTGCTGCTGGAAAGTTCAGCGTTTGCAGCAGGAAACCCAATCAGAGCAAACCCAGGTTTGGTACCAACATGGGAGCAAAGCTGCAGCTCTGGACCTTCTAGCTCTACGTCACATTTTCTTTTACTGATTGCATGCCATGGATCCCCTGGTTGGACCTGCAGTCACAGCGCGCTGCACTCATCATCACAGCATCAGGATGTCAGTGTGTATCACTGGAGAGCAACAATTTGTTGGCAGATACATTCCAGGTGTTTTGAACTTTCATTTTTTTAAGCTGATGTAATATTTTACCCAGCTGGACAAAGTCTCCAGGCAGCAGATTCACTCCAGACACGCAATAAATCGGCCTAAGATGCTAAAGGTTAGAGAGACGGAAGCACAGATGAGAACAAGAGGAAATAAAATGATGATCTCATCGTCAATATTCACCTTTATTATTGTTTTCTGCTGTGGGTAGCCCATCTCCTATATCCGGGTTTCTATGAATCCTCAGGGTTGCGCTTCTTTTAGGGTATTTTTACTCTCCAGGCACATTTTCACATGTAGGCAGCAGCGGTTTCTGCTCCACCGGCTCCTGGAAGCCTGTAAATCCCTCCATCTGAACGTCAAGTCCAGACTCGCTCCTGTTCCCACTGTAGCTCTGCTTTCCTCACAAAGAACAGGCCACGCTTGGTGCTGTGTGAGGAAAACCATTTCCATGCTAACGTGTTGGTGTGCCACTAATAGCTGCTGGGATTAATTCACTGAAAGACGTTTTACCTGTTGTTTGCTAAACCTTTCTGCTAGTTCTGTTGTTGTGTTGAGATGCATGCAAAGCCAGGGGATCAGTGAGGATAGAGCAGGATTCTCAGAGGTCAGTTTCCCTGAATAGTAGATTAAACACGGAGAAAATCAAAAAACAGCCTAAAACACGTTTAAGCTGCTTTTAATTAGCAGATAAAAAGATTTTTACAGTTAAAATCTTTATTTTTTTGAGCTGCTTCAGAACAGCCTTACCTTTAATGAGAACTAGGTGGCGCTGCTTCAGTTTCCGCATCATGACTGCAGCTACAGGTGGGGGAGGGGCACGGCTGCATTGTGACCATAGAGGCCGAGGAAACGCGGTAAGACGGACGCTGTAGCTGTTTAGGTCCTGGCTGTGGGTGGATGCTCGTAACCAGCCTGTACCTGTTTGGCCTGCGGTGACCTCTGACCCCTCGGGGTGTGTGTGTGGCGTCGTCGCAGCATGTAAGCGTTAACTTTGATCTCTCCTCAGTCTGACAGCCTCTCCTCCAGCTCCCTGCTGAAGAGCTCCCGCTCCACCGTACGTTGTCCTCCTCCTCCGTCTCTTTGTTTCATCCTTTCTCTTGTTTCATAAACCTTCCTTAGTTTCCTCATTGTTCCTGTTTTTCCCTCCTTTCCCACCTTCTCTGTGGCTCAGCAGACGTCTGTGTACAACGACCTGCGTGGCCATAAAAAGGCTTCCTCCTCCAAGAAAGGCCTGCTGGTTAGTTCTCTGCCTCCGAGCTTCGGCCGCCACGTTTCTAGACCCGCGGCGGTTTCTGCTGAGGCTTTTTTACCTTTTCTAGACCTGACTAATCAATCAGGATTGAGCCGCCGTGCTCTGGCGGTGGAGGATAGCGATGGTGTTTCAGGTCCTGTTGTTCTGTTGCTCTCTCAGACTGGACTGTACCACGATCAGAGGAACTACACCAGCCTGACGAAGACCAAACCTGCTCCGCCCCTGACCTCCACCTCCACCTATCAACCCCGGGTTGGTTTCCCTGTCTGGGAGGGGGAACTGTTCATCCATCCATACAGTAGATGTTTACAGTTACTCCACGGCTGCAGCTGGAGATGCAGTTTTAAAACATTATTCTGAAAAGTTACCGTATTCTTCGGACTGTAAGGCACATTAAATATTCTTCCCAGTGTGTCACTCCTTCACGTACACAGCTCTTGTCAAGTTACTACAGAATCTTAGGTCTTAAAAGGTTGCCTGTAGCAAAAATGGTATGAACAACACCTATAGGGACTGTTTAGTCACTAAAACTTAACCGATCCAATAACAAGGCTACTAGGTTGGGGTCCTAGGAGGGAGGTGGTTAGTAGATGGGTTGTGTCCTCCTTATCTAGCTAAGAAGGTCTCATAGGAACTCTAAGCAGGGTAATACTCGTTAGATTCAGAGGATCTTTAGGACCCTAGCTAGTCTGAGCTTTAACCCAAAATAAAGAACAGAGTAGCTGGACTACAGTACCCTATTTCTAACATGAGGCCAAAATAAATGTAACTTTTATAATGAATTAACTTACTAGGTTTATTGTTGCTAGCTCATACTCCAGGCTGCCTTATTACATTAATGCACTTCCAGTTTACACATTAGTCAGGCAGTCTTGAAGACAGCTCAGGGGTCCTATCAGTACACCGTAATGCTCCTAATATCCATTGAGAGCAGCAGAGCGGCTTTGTTGCTAACCAAAGTCGTACTTGCACATTTTAACAGATTATTGAGCGCATTGTACCACATAAAATCAGTCAGTAATCAAATATAAGGAGCACCATCAGCTTTTGAGAAAGTTTAAGGATTTTTAAGTGTGCCTTATAGTCTGAAAAATACGGTAGGTGTTTTATCCCTTACGTTTCCTGTTTTTTTTCTGCTATTTAAGAAAAATCAGAATGTAAAAGCCATTGTATGTAGATTTATACTCTGATTGGTCACATTAAAACCAACTCCTGACAAACCCTACAGATAAATGCTTTCAGAAGTAAAAAAGGGCTATTTTGCTTTTTATTTTACCTTTAGGCTGAACGATCAAAGTATTTTTATCTGGATGTATTTTATTTCGTCCAGATGTCCAGAAAGTCACCCACTTAGCTCCTCGCCTACTTCCCCATTTGGGGAAAACACAGATAATAAAATCCAAAGTTTTGTCTTCAAATCTCCAGAATATCATTAAAACTGCTTAAAAATATCAAGAAATCAGTCTGAAAAATGTTGGAATTTTAAATTTGTAAATTGGACCTAAGAGTGAATCTTTATCCCATGAAACGGGTTTGAGTTCTGGACGGTACCAGCGGTCCGTGTCGCGCTGGGACCGTCTCTGACCTCGTCTCTCAACAAGCGGCCTAAATGTGACCGACTCAGCAGAACCGCCGTCCTGTTTCCACTTCGGCCCGTTAATCTGTCCCCGCCTCGCTGTCTGGCTGCAGCATCCCTGCTTCCTCCACAGTGACTCCCCCTTCCTCCCCCACAGGCCTCCACCTCCTCCTCCTCCTCCTCCACGGTGGGCGTGGGGCTTCCCCGCAGCTACAGCGTGGTCAGTGTCTCTCCACCGGCATGCCTGGTTTTGGTTGTTTGTTTGTTGTTGTCGCTGACTTGAGACGGGACGTCCGCAGAGGCTTTAGCTCCTGGGTTGTTGGAGCAGAGATTTGGTCGTTAGTCTGAGAAACTTCCTGAGTACGGAGGTGAAACAGAGAAAGCACGCAGCGATGTAAAAAGAGATTTGGCTTTGAGAAATTACACAATGAAAATTAAACATCGTTAGAAAGTAAAAACTTATGATTTTCTCATTTTATGCTGCAGCTTTTATTCAATTAGATGTTTTCAGTGTCGCTGCAAAGCTCCTTCAGCTACATTGTCTGTTTTACCGTCGGGGGCGGGGCTAAACTGAAGGCCCCTTCACAGGTCGTCCGTTTTTCCAGTACTCCTCATCGTCTACCTGCTGTCACTGGTTTAGCTCCATGTCACTACAATCGTTAGCTGTATGAGCTAATGAGGATAATATTAATAAAAATAATACCCTTTCCGGTACTTGACCGGAGGTTTCCATAAGTTCAATGCAGGTAGATGATGAGTACTGGAAAAACGGAGGGGTCCTGAAGGGTCCTTCAATTTAGCCCCGCCCCCCACGGTAAAACAGTGCCAGCTTGTAGTTTAAGGAGCTCTGCAGTGACAATGAAAACATCTGGCATTGAAAAAAGCTGCAGCATGAAATGAAAAAATCATCATAAGTTTTTATTTCTAACAATATTTGACTTTACAGTGTCTAATTTTTCAAAGACAAATCTCTTTTCAACGTCGCTACAAGCTGTCACTGTTTCAGCTCCGTACCTGAGAAGCTGAGGCTTTGTTTGCAGTAGAACCTGAAGTCCACTTGGTGTTTTGAAGATTTATTTCCTCCTGACTTCTTCACCTCTTACGAGGTTACAGCCACACTTCATGTGACAGACCGACACAAAGTAGAGCATCACTGCACAGCTTGTGCTCAAAAATAACATTTTAAGTGTGTCAGACACTTTCTGTTCAGCCTCCTTCACTCAGAGACCCTGAAGTGAAATCTAGTCCACCCAGCTGCTGTGCGTCGATTCACCTCAGTTTAGCAGAACCGCTGCGGTGAAACACGGCGGTGGCAGCATCGTGCTGTGGGGACGCTTTCCTTCAGCATCTAGTCAGTTTATAGGATGGAAACAGGACAACCTGAGGCAGCAACACCTCCCAAAACACACAGCCAGAGCTACAATGGGCTGGTTTAAGCAAACCACATCCACGTGTGTGAGTGGCCTAGTCAAAGTCCAGACCTGAGTCCGATGAAGAATCTCTGGCCGGACTTTAAAGTTGATGTCCAGACACTGTTGTCCAGTGGTTCTGGGTTAAAGTCCGGTCTGTGGACGCGTGAAGCTCCTGTACCTGCAGCTCCAGGAGGTTCTGATGGGTTCTGGTTAAGATCCACCTCACACTTCTCAGACGTCTGTAAAGTGGTTGTAAGGTGATGAAGCCAGGAGGAAACGGTGTGAATACTTCGGCGTGTTGGTTGCATGACGACAGAAAGTAGTTCTACTCCACCGTCCTTGTTGTTGGGTCATCGATTGGAGTCCTGAGCCGTGTCCACGTGTTTCCCTCAGGCCTCTGTTTACGACGACGCCGGCCTCTACGGCTCGGGCTACGGCTCCAGAGCTGTAAGTCCTCCTCCGCATGTTTCCAGAAGCTGTTTTCGTTTGTTTTTTCCACCGCCGTCCCACAGCAGCTCACGTCTCCTCCCCCCTCGCTTCGTCCACAGCCCTCTGAGATCAGCTGGTACTCCTCTGGGGCCAGCTCCACCCGCAGCAGCCCTGTGGTGAGCAGCCTGAACCGCCGCATGACCACACACACACCTCCCTGTTAGGGACACGCTGATGGAGCCCGTGTGGCTTTTCCCCGCCGCTGGCAGACAGCTCCTGTGTTTCAGCTCGACTTAGTCGGGCTTTAGCTGCCTGAAACTGTCCTGCTGCTGGGAAAACGTCCTTCAGTGGGTCCAGTAATCTGTTACACCCAGACTTGGATGTCTGCAGGTGTGTGTGTGAGGTGCAGCCCTCCTGCTTGTTTTGGTTTCTCACCTTTTTCTGTTTTGTACGTCTGGGCGTTCCCAGCACTCCTCCTCAGACGACGACACCGTCAGCAGCGTTTCCCAGGAGCGCTGCCGCAGAGGCCGGAGGGACAGCGCGGTGAGCCGGACGCCTCTGGTCTGAGCTAGAGATGCACCCATCAGCGTGAAAAACTAGACCCTTTCTAGAGTTTTTCCCCCTAGAATCATTAAGGCGTCAACAACTGGAGTCATTCCTGGTCTATAAACACATCAAATCAGCAAAAAGGTTCTGCAAAGGGAAATCTGCTAAAGTCCAGGTGTCCTATGCTTTGAAGCAGGGATTGTGCTGTATTGGGGTCATTGCTGGATAAAGAAAATGAATTATTGGTGACAAAGGAGCATTTCCACACAAAAAAAAACAATTTCTGCAAATTTGTGAAACTTAATTTAACAAATTTGCAAGAAAAAAAAAAAAACTTTGATTCTAAGTATATCTCCCACTTTGTGAAGCCTGGCTTTAGAAGACCGCTGACTACAGGCATCGGTGCAGTGATGACCCTGCAGAGGGAAGGCTGGATGGTCAGGCTTTAATGCATAAATGGGGAAAATCGTTACATTTCTTTGTTTTGTGTTGGAGACAAAAACCACTACCACAGTCAAAATAGCTGCAGCACATTTTTCTTTTGTTTTTATGTGTTTTAGAGTCCTTAAAATAAAAAACACCAGAGTCGATCCAAATGGCGGATCAGATTGGTGTTGGCCGACAGGGTTCCTGTCCTACAAAGCCTTACATTCAATAACTTAGACTAAAGGTCTTTGTCCAAGCTTGGTTTGAAATAAAATGTCTACATTTGAAGTTCTACATCAGTTTATTTGCTGGTTTCTGCTGCTAAAATGGATCATTGTACCTTTTTAGCCGTTTACAGTGAAAACCTTGTTACCTTGTCCACCAGCAGGACGTCTGGACCTTTGCTCAGGTGTGGATGGACACTGAGCGTCACACTGGACTTTTATCTTTGGGTCGACTAAACAGAACCAGCTGAGCAGACCTGGTGGGATTCTCAGTTGTGTCTCATCTGGGTTTTAAAAGAATCATTTCCTGCATCTAATCTGTATAAAGGTCATTTTCTCTGTTGAATGCCACATCTGGGCCCTTTATGTGGCTTAGATATGATAAATGTGTTTAAAAGTCTTAAATTTAACTTAGAGAACGGTGCCAGGGTGAGTCTGGTTGGTGCATCTCTAGTTTTTTATCTATATTCATAAATCCTGAACCAGTTTCCTGTCAGTCTTCCTCTCCTCTTCACGTTCTCTGCCGCTCTTCTCCTCCTCCTGCGTGTGGCGAGCAGTCGTCCGACTTCTCGGACCTCAGCGAGTCGGCCGCTGATTATTTCAGCCGCTCCAACCGGAGGGGCAGCATTGTGTCTGACCTGGACGAGCTGAGCATCCCGGACCTGGACTCAGTAAGTGTCTGAAGCCGCCGGCGTCTGTGCGCCTGGACCTGCAGTGCTGCCCTGAACGAGTAGCGCCCTGAATGATTAGAAGTTACGTTTAGTGTTGAGAACGCCGTTAACTAACTAATGATCTTCTAGGCAGATGACGGCGTGTGTCACTGAGCAGCAGCATGCACTCAGCGGCTGTGTTGAAGGGACTGGATGCTGGGTTTGAGGGGAATGGTGTTTGGTTTGTGAACATGCAGCACTTATCCCAGACTTTAATACGGTTTGACCTAACTCTGACCTCCAGCATGACCCCCCCCCCCCCCCCCCCCCCAATTCTCTTCCTGATTTAACAGCCGTACTTCTCTCTCTTGCAGCTGGAGGAAAAATGTGACAAGCAGTTTTCAGACTATAGTCGGGTAAGTAGGCTCTCCTCCCACCTTATGGCACTTATAGCAGATATTTCAGTGGAATTACTCACCAAGTCTGCCTTTAACAGTGTTGTTGTTTTTTTATTTGTTGTTTTTTTATTGCCTGCTACTTAAAAACTGATTCAGGAACAAAACGCATACTTTATTGTTCAGACCATAAGGCGCGCTAAATACCCTCCATGTCCACAGCTCTCTATCCGTCTCTGTGGGAAGGACAGAGTAGGTGGACTACACTGCCCTGTTTCTAACATAAAGCCTAAATAAACGTAACTTTTACACTGAATTAACTTTCTTGGTTTATCGTTGCTAGTGCATACTCCAGGCTGCCTAAAGTCTCCCACATACTCAGGCGTACTGTGTTCATACTGTGAGCTTGGCGGACTCCATGCTGACTCTCCCCAGACATTTTACCCTTCATAGTCCATCGTACTGTCGCCTACATTTCTTGTGGTAAATTCCTACAATTCCCAGAGTTCCTGCCAGCGGGAAGAAGCGGCAGAAGGTATGGTAAAATGTGTGATTAGCTAGCTGAGCACCGAGAGCCGCTTCTTTTCCAGCAGGCTCCCACCTGTCAGTGAGAACAGAGAGGGGCTGTGATGCTGCAGACCGCCTGCTTGTATCAAGCTCGGTGTCGCATAGAAGACAGTTTCATGTAAAGACGTCTTGCCTCCGAGAAGTTTATAGTGTGACATGTACCTGTATGCGCAGACCTCCCTAGAGTGAACTACAGTATGTGGGGGGCCTTTACATGAATGCACGTCTAGTTTAGTCATTACAGTCAGGCAGTCTGGTAGACAGCTCAGGGGTCCTATCAGGTAGTAACACAGTGTACTCCTAATATCCATTGAGCGGAGCGGCTTTGTTACTAACTAAAGTCGTTTTTACATGTTTTAACAGATTTTTGAGCGCATTGTACCTCATAAAATCAGTCAGTAAGCACAACGGTGATCATAGATAAGGTGCACCATCAACTTTTGAGAAAATTAAGGATTTTTAAGTACGCCTTATAGTCCAAAAAATATGGTACTTACCAGGATGCGTAACATGTGGCTTACAGGACACCGTAGTGTCAACAGGCAGAACCTGTTGTCCACCCGGCTGGTAGACATGAGGAGTTTGTGGGACCAGATGACAGCGCCTCCCTCAGGAGGATAGAGTTACAGCGGATGTAAAATGATTTTATATTTAAATGAGTTAAAGTATAAAAGGTTCAAAACCTATTAGAAGTGACTTTAGA
The DNA here is from genome assembly GCA_037039145.1 of Fundulus diaphanus. Lineage (NCBI taxonomy): Eukaryota > Metazoa > Chordata > Actinopteri > Cyprinodontiformes > Fundulidae > Fundulus > Fundulus diaphanus. Next base: position 54,201,787 of record CM073121.1, on the reverse strand, counting down.
CTTTAGACTTTAGACTTTCTTTATTGTCATTTTGTATACACAGAGTGCATACAGAACGAAATTTCGTTTTCACACAGCTCAGAAAGATTGCAGTAACTCTACAGGATACTTTGCGGTGAATTACAGTACAGGATAAAGTGCAGTGATAAATCGCAGTCACTTACAGGATAAGTTTCAATTGACTTCCGGATAAAGTGCAGCAGTGAACAGTAGGCAGTTGAAATGTAAACAGTGTAAAACAAATGTAAACAAATATGCAGTAAGGCGCAGCAGTGATTTAAAAGTAGACAGTTGCATTGTACACAGTTTTGCAGTACGTTTCCCGGTAAGGTGCAGCAGCAATTTTGCAGGATACAATACAATGTGCAAGTGTGCAAATGTGCAAATCAGCGAGTCGAGTGTGGTACACAGTACGTTTTTATACTTCAGCAGTTCAACAGTCTGATGGCAGCAGGGAAAAAGCTTTTGCAGAACCTAGTGGACCTGCAGCGGATGCTGCGAAACCTCTTTCCAGAGGGCAGCAGGGAGAATAGTCTGTGGTGGGGGTGTGAGGGGTCCCTGATGATGTTACGGGCTCGAGACACACAGCGCTGCGATGAAATGTCTTTTATGGAGGGAAGAGGAGCCCCGATGATCCCTTCTGCTGTCCTCACCACTCTCCTCACGTTCTTCCAGTCGGAGGCACTGCAGCCTCCACACCACACAGAGAGACAGCTGGTCAGAATACTCTCTATGGTGCTTCTATAGAAGGTCGTGAGGATGGGCGGGGGCAGGTGGGCTCTCTTCATCCTCCGCAGAAAGTACAGTCGCTTTTGTGCCCTCTTCACCAGTGACGTGGTGTTCACAGTCCAGGTGAGGTTGTCCGTGATGTGCACCCCCAGGAACTTGGTGCTGCTGACCACCTCCACCGCTGAGTTGTTGATGAGCAGTGGAGCATAGTGAGGCTGGTTTTTCCTGAAGTCGACAATGATCTCCTTCGTCTTCTCCACGTTCAGGATCAGGCTGTTGTCTCTGCACCAGCCCACCAGCTGCTCCACCTCCTCTCTGTAGTCCTGGTCGTTGTCGTCTCTGATCAGGCCCACCACCGTTGTGTCGTCTGCAAACTTCACGATGTGATTGGTGGTGAACCTGGGGACGCAGTCGTGTGTCATCAGGGTGAACAGCAGGGGGCTCAGGACGCAGCCCTGAGGGGAGCCCGTGCTGAGGGTGATGACATCAGAGGTGTTCTGTCCGACCCGGACTGACTGAGGTCTGTTGGTGAGGAAGTCTAGCAGCCAGTTTCGTAGGGGTGTGTTGAAGCCCAGATGCTCCAGTTTTCCCACCAGATGTTGTGGGATGATGGTGTTGAACGCTGAACTGAAGTCCAGGAACAGCATCCGCACGTGCGTGTTCTTCTCCTCCAGGTGTGCCAGGCTCAGGTGAAGAGCAGAGGAGATGGCGTCCTCAGTGGAGCGGTTCCGTCGGTAGGCAAACTGGAACGGGTCGAGTGTTGGGGGGGAGACTGGAGATGATGTGTTCTTGCACACCCTTGAGCTATTACTGAATTATCTCTTAAGTTGCATCCAGTCTCTGTTTAGAGCCACATTTTAAGCTGTGGTGGATAAATACAACAAAATAATACGACGCAACTGCTATAAAACAGGTATTTTCTGAATCTAATAGTAATAAAATAGGTATCCACAAACGTAACGCCGACTCTGGGGGTCCTTTTTCTCATAGCAACAATCCTGCCGTACTTTTAGGGCCGCCTCTCCTGGAGGCTCACAGAACATCTTTAGTGGCGCTGGATCCGTTCTTCAGCTGTGGAGAACCTCAGCAGCACAGTTAGCCTCCGAGAAGGATTCATCGCTGCATTTGTAGATGGAGCTGGCTGATACCAAAGTTAACATCTGGATATTTTTAGGCTGAATGCCAATATATAATATTTATCTCCATATGTTTTTTATTTTCATAAGGTAATTTTAAAAAGTGTCTCTGAATCACAGCTTTAATGTCTCATGGACACATTTTTTAACTAACAGCTGTAGATAAAAATGAGAAACAGCTGAAAAATAACCTGCAGGTTAAGTCTAATTCTAACCCAACATAGATCATCTCAAGATAAACGTTATAATCTTATCGTTAAAAAACCTTTAAAATCTCAATATATGGCCCAACCCTGATGGCCGAGACACGCGTCAAACATTTAAGAAAATAAAACATCATTCAGACTCTGATAATAATAAAACAGACATAATAATGTAAATTATTCATTCTGTCTGTGCGGCCCGGTACCAAATGAGTCACGGACCAGTATTGGACCGCGACCCGGGGGTTGAGCACCACTGGTTTAGAGTTTCTCAGCTTTTCACGTCTTTATTAATCATTTTTGTGATCCTGTCAGCTGCAGGTTTGCTAATCATGGGGACTTCACTGTCTTCTGGTTTCGTTTCACCAAACCATCTGTTGTCACAAAGGTTTAGGCGAGGCAAATTTATTTGTGTAGCACATTTCAGTTCAGAGACGATGCAAAGTGCTTTACAGGATTAAAATATAGGAAAATAAACCAGAATAAAAGCAAGTTGGAATAAAATGTAGAAACAAAATAAAACATTGGAGAATAGAAACTAAAAGCAAACATTAAAAACAGTTGGACTACAAAGTTGAACTAATGACGTTTCAGTCATTTTATGCTTTTAGGCTCATACATTCAGCATGAAATCAAACTTTCCACCCTGTGGTTTAGTAGATTTTAGTGATTCCTGAAGGTTTTCTTTGAAGAAAAAGCTTCTGTCTTGCAGCCTTTCCTCTGAGTTCAGACGTGAACTAAGGCTGGGTGGAAAATATCTGAGAAAGTATAAAACATCTAAACGTTTTCCAGGTTCTTCTCCTCTGTCCATGGCAGCTGTGAGCCCAAAAGAACCAAATGCTGAAACAAAAGGAGCTCCGGTTATTGCAGCATCGGGGCCTTTTCTCTCTGACCTCCGACAGATTAGTCTGTTTTCAGCCGACTTGTCCTGGAAGCGTTGCCTTAAACCCAGAACCTACCGTGGTCTCTGGTCTGGTCCTGGAGTCTGGTCCGGCGCAGGTAACCGGTGGAGCCGTGCGCCGTCGGTCCTGACCGCTCTCGTTCTCTGTGTCCTCCTCAGCCGTCGTCCCGCTGCGCCACCCCAGCGCTCTCGGCCGCCGCCCTGGCTACGCTGGGGGGGACGTCGTCACGCCGAGGAAGCACCGACACCAGCAGCGTCTACGACCCGGACACCAGTCTGGGGGAACTGCGGGTAAGACGCCCACTGAGCTGTTTCTACATGATCCCTGTTCACATCTCTGAAGTAATCAGTCATACATGTGGTCTCCTCCTCCTCCTGCTCATAAACCTCCTCAGCGGCGCCTCTCCTGGGCTCTTCCTGCTGTGTTTTTTTTGGTGTTTTAACCATTTTTCCCCCTGAATGCATGGGAGAACTGGATGTGACTTGTATGAACTGTCTATGAAACGGCTGAACGGGTTCTTTATGTTTGCTTTCCACCCCCCCAGCCACTCGTTTTCACCCCAACCCTTCCCTCCATGTGCTTTACAGGATATCTATGAGCTAAAGGACCAGATTCAGGATGTAGAGGGGCGGTACATGCAAGGGCTTAAAGAGCTGAAGGTAGAGGGGCTGCTGGAGCTCAAAGCATGCCTTCTTTTACCCCTCTGGCATCACTAACCCTCACTGCCCCCCCCCCCCCCCCCCCCTGTGGGTTCCCTGGTCTCTAGGAATGAGCCTCTGCTCCTGCATGGTCTTCACCACTTCCTGTTGTGAAATGATCAGAGCCCTGCGTTGGCTTCTGCTCGTTAGAACGACTCTCTGCTGATTCGTTGACTAACAGCCTGATTTCTGGCCTGTCCCGTGCTGCACTTTAAAGCTCTGACCGTCTCGTTCTCTCTCAGATCCGTTTATTTATTTTTTTACAGCACGGCCTTGTTTCACTTGTAGGAGTGATGCGACGCTTTCTAACTCTGATCAGTGGCTTCTCCTCACGTTTGGGTCACAAACGACACGTTTAGAAGCACAAGTTCTGGTTGTTTTGCCCCCTTTTCACCATTTCATTACCTCTGCTGTTTTGGTTAGGTGAACATAAGCCACCCGTCGCTAAGCCCCGCCCCCCCCCCCCCATGGTTACTGTTGCCATGCCTGGCAAACATTGCTAGCCGCCCGCATGTCGTCATGGCTTCCACTGTGATTTCAGGGAGAGATATTACACAGGAAATAGCCTCAGATTGGTGGAGTAATGTCTCACAAACCAGACAGACTGCAGTATGCAAATGAAAAATATATTTACATCATTTGTCAGCGGAGTAAAGTTGATGAAGAGGACATAAGAATCAAAGCGAGGGCTCACCGTTCATATTGCCAGACTCAGCCACCTCATTCACATACAAAACAAACGTGTGACGGAACAACAATGCTCTTCCATCGCAGGGTGAGGAACTATATTATTTTATTATAATCCAACTTTCTGGCTTCAACCAGGAAGCTATAAGCTAGATTTCCGTCTCTGTTATGCTAGCCGGCTGCTTAATGCGTTCTTTTTGCTTATAGCGCTCCGGGATATTGTTCGCACATCGTGGCTTTGTTCAACGTTAGAACAATGCAATGCATGTCTAACTTATTCAATGTTTAAAATAAAACCCAACTTTTAGCAGATGATCTACAACTCTACTGTCTCTTAGCCAACAACTGTGTGCTAGTTAGCGTTAGCATCTCACCTTGGAACAGACGTAGTAGTTTTTCGTGATCTTCGATGGATTCAGCTGCTTCACACTTCTTAATCCGTATTCGACATCTCTCCAGGTTTTTTGGGGTTTTATGAAGCCGAAGAATTCAACAGTTCCCAAACGTTCAGGATATCTTTAATTAAACTCACAAATCCCGAACACACGCCGCCTCAGCATTTTTTCGAAGGAAGTGAATGTTCGCCAGGCCCTCGCCTCTTAGTTATGGTTGCTAACGTGTGATTGGTCAGGGGCGGGACTCAGCGAAGGGTCCGTTTCGTTCATGGAGCGGATCAGTCTGCTATGATACGTTTCATATTTTAACGCAGACACCCATTTTAACTACTGACGGGAATATGGCAAAAATCTCCCCCCCCCCCCCCCCCCCCCCCCTTGGAACGTCTGATGTTTTGTTACGTTTAGACCACAAACCTCACTGAATTTGAGGAAAATGATAAAAGGTCGTCTACATTTCTTTTTTTACTGATGAAATTGTAAGAAATATGGCATTTATTTGCATTCAGGCATCTGAACCGATACATGAGATCACAGCAGCAGGAGGATGTACGGTTCCTCCAGCTGGGTCTGGGGCTACCCGGGGTCTCCTCCTGAGCCCCGAATAGACGTCACCTCAACACCTCCGATAACTGATGGTTCACATGCCAACAGGTTCTCCAGGTAGAAATGTTCATCAGGAGGTCCGTCAGAGCGGCTTTATGGATCCGTTTTAATCTAGAGGATTAAACCGATCCAAGCAGAGGCCGATGGTTGAATAATTGTTTATTATTAAAGCTTTATTGGACCAGGAAGATGATGGCGAGATTAAAAAGGTGTTTTACTGGGAGTCCTGACCAAGAAGGGCAGCAGCAGCACGTTTATTTGTAGAAAAGAACTGTTAATAGAGAGATGTAATGAAAACAGATGGAGGTGAGAAATGGTGGAGGGGCAACTTCACCCAGAGCTTAAAAACACACAAAACCGGTTCTTTACATCCTGTTGTGCACAAAGTGTGTCTAGTTTAGGTTCACGGTGCGAAAGAAACACGTTTCTCACCTGTTAACGTTTCTTTGAATCAACATCCTGTCGACGTGTTTCCAAACCTGCACCAGGATTCCCTCACAGAGGTGGAGGAGAAGTACAAGAAGGCCATGGTGTCGAACGCGCAGCTGGACAACGACAAAGGTAACCTCATCTACCAGGTGGACACGCTCAAGGACGTCCTGGAGGAGATGGAGGAGCAGATGGCCGAGATGCGGAGGGAGCTGGACGAGAAGTCCAAGGTGGGTTGAGCTGCGGTTTCCCACAGCTCTGCATCCGGAGGAGACTCGATGACCGGGTTCTGTCTGTCCTTTCAGGATCTGGAGAGACAGAAGCACACGTGCTCAGTCCTGCAGCACAAACAGGAGGAACTTAAAGAGGGAATCCGTCAGAGAGACGAGCTCATCGAGGTACGGCTGCGGGGGGGTTGGACATGTTCCTGTGTTCCTTTAGAGGTGTTGCTGCTGCAGCGCAGACTGCAGGAACTTGATAAGGAGTCGCCGGTTCTGCTCCTGGCTCCATTTCCCTGATTAATCCTTTAGCTCCCGCAGGTTTCCTCTTCTCACCTGGTTTCTCCTGCTTCTACCTCTTATCTCTGTGTTCTCATTCCTCTTCTGTTCTCTGTTCACCTCCTCCTCCTCCTCCTGTCCCGTGCCGCCTTGCCGTCGCTCGTTGCCGCTCCAGGAGGGCCAGCGAATGCAGACTAAGTTAGATGCCCTCACCAGAGAGGCGTTTGATCTCCAGGAAACGATAAACTGGAAGGACAAAAAGATCGCGGTAGGCTGCTCTGCGAGGCGGGAGGCTCTGCAGCGCCCCCTGCTGTCCCTGCATGAAGGAGAGCCTTAAGGCAGCAGAGCAGAACTGGACCCGCTCACATGCACAGTTTGGGATTTTTGCATGTCGTGCTAACGGTCGTATCTGCTAACTGGCCCACTCTAGCATGAGACGCATGTTTCACCGGCTGATCACTACAGTCGTCCAGCCTGTAGCGATGGAGTCTCTGGTTGTTATTTGACGTTCCTTTGCTTCCTCCGTGCTCCTTCCTGCTAATCTGAACCCCTGACATGACACGACATGCTTGAGCTATGCACACAGCCGGCGCTGCTAATCATTCTGACGCAAACTTCAGTGCCTTTTATGGGAAAGACCAACAAAACGGTGCGGATTAGAGGGAAAACGCTGCATGTTTCCGACGTGAAAAGGTGTGGCTCGGCAGGTATTGACTCAGCAACCTCTCAGTCGATACCTTGTAGAACCGCATTTCTTTACAGCTGCAGGTATCAGTCGTTTATCTCCTGGCCACCTTTCTGCATCTTTTGTCTGTTCATCCAACACAGCTGAAGCTGAGAAGCATCAGTTTAGCCACAGATTGTCTGACTCTGACCGGGCCGTTCTAATACAGGAATACCATTGTCCACTAGAACATGGACCTCTGCTCTAGTCTCAAGGGTTTAGCAGCAGGTCTTCTTCCAGGATTGTCCACATATCTCCATCTTCCCACTGGCCTGGACCAGCTGAAGAAAAGCAGCCAAGTCTTGACCTGTTTCTGCCACCTCCAACCAATCAACATGCAGGAAATATTTACTTTGCCTCAGTTTACGGCAAACGGGATCCAGGACTTCTTATGGTTTTCGTCATAAAGACCAGATTTCTGGAGTGCATAACTAGTAATCGACAGATTTTCCCCCAACTTCAATGCTTCTTTTGCCCTGGCTGTCTGTCCAGGTGGACGTCTGTGTCCTGGTAGGTCTGCAGGTGGTCCATCCTCTCCCCAGGTCCAGATGATGGATGGATCAGAGCTCTGGGAGATTCTGTAGAACCTGATCCTGCTTTAAACTGGACCAGAACGTCCTTCCTGAACTGTCTGCTGGGTTCCTTGGTCTTCAGGATGCTGCTTGTTCCTGAATGTTTCCCATCAAACGCCGAGGCCAGAGATCAACTTATCCACCAGATGGACTCTGTTTACCATTTACTGGACGTCTGAAGACGACCGATTGGACAAGATCTAGTTTAGAGGAGTCAGAGTAAAATGGGATGAGTTTACCGTATTTTTCAGACTATAAGTCGCATCAGTCAAAAAATGTGTCGTACAGAGGAAAAAAACATTTATACGTTGCACCGGACTATAAGTCACGTTTATTTGGAAATGTATTTCACACAATACCAGACGCAAAACTGACATTTAATCTGATAAGGCAGTTTATTCAATTACACAGCTGCATACACAACCGGCTGAATAATGTGGAACATACCTGGGAGGATGAATGGAGTAAATTAGCAACTCCAACCAGCAGGTTTTATCTACCGCATTTCAGCGTAACGGCTCGTAACGTTGAAAGTTGTCAAAATTATGCTGAAATTATACTGTTAGCGTAGTGGTGCTACGTTCTAAGCTAACAGAGCGACACGGATGTTTCAGAGCAACATAAAGCTCACGTGCATCAGGGAAGTTGTAACCCGCCCAGACAACAGCGCTGTAAGCTAGCGCTAGCTGCTGTTAGCTTCACTGACAGCCCAATAGCAGCGTTGCACCACGCAACGCATGCAGAATGTAGACTGAAACATCGAAACAACATGCAAACATGTTTTGTCTTTTTTTTCTATGAGTTAATGTTTCAATAAAACATTTTTAAGTGGTACAGGAGCAGCATATAGTTTTGAAAAGCCTAGAGCGCCCTCTTGTGGCTATAGATGGTAATGTTTACTCCTTGGTCCGTGTTGGTCAGTATGATTTACCATTTAAAATTCATATATAAGTCGCACCTGACTGTAAGTTATAGAATTGGTCAAACTATGAAAAAAGGTGCGACTTATAGTCCGAAAAATACACTAAATGCTCTCCACACTTTTCATGTTTTATTACTAAAAAAAGGAGAAAATGATGAATCATTTTCTTTCCACTTAACAATCAGAGGACTTATTGGTTCATCACATAAAATCCCAGTGAAGTACTCAGACGTTTGTGGTTCTAACTAAATGAGTGGCAGTGAATACTTTGACTAGGCCCTGGATGTGCATGTGATCATGTCTGCGCGGGGTTTTCAGTCTCCTTCCCTCTATTGGCTTCTTGAGCTGCATGCAGTGTGGTTCTGCACCCACAGTCTATCCAAGTTTCTCCTCTTTCTTTCTTGTCTTTGGTGTGGCCAGGCCCTAGAGAGGCAGAAAGAGTACTTTGATTGCATTAGGAATGAGAGGGATGAGCTCAGAGATGAGCTCGCTGACATCAAGGGGAAGTCCAAGGCAGGAGAGGTATGTTCACAGACAGCTGGAGAGACGGTCAATCTCTTTCTACTTTCCTCGTTTCTCTTTATTCTGATGTTGCTAAACTCTTTCTTTGATTTTGATAGTTTTATTCTTTGTTGCTACTTTGTGTTACAGCCACATTCAACCTAATCTCTACTTTCTATGATTAATTGAAGCCTATCCAACAACCCCACACACACACTTCTTGGCACTCCTGCTGAAAAGGCCTTAAAATAAATCCGGCTTTGGTTGCTGCAGTTTAATCTGGTGCTGAAAGATCCAACCTAGAATCTAAACCCATTTATTCAGTGGGAAGAAATAACTCCCAGAAAAATACTATGAAATTAAATTCAGATTAAGTATTTTTGCATCATTTTTGTTTAGGAGCTTTTAAGTAAAGCTTGATTTCCTGCTTTCTTGGGGTGTATGTTTGATGGGATACTGACCTGTTTCTCTTAGTCTTTCTTCAAAATGGGAAAGAGTAGACTATCCTTTCAGGTAAGGCAGAAAAGTAATGGGATTTAGGAAAATTAAACAGACTAAAACTGTCATTATGCTCTCAGTACAGTAAGAAGCTGTGACAGTCGGTGGGATTAAGATTAACGCCGATTAAAACAGTATGAAGCGTCATTATGTTGCAGACAAAGCAAGTTTCTGATCAAAAACCAGATCTCTGTTCATTTGCTTCATTTTTATTAGTAAAATTCTTCCATCTGGAGTCCAAACGACACAAATCTGTTTCTGAACTGCATCTAAATGTTTTCTAATAACGTTATTTCTATTATCTGTTTCAGAAACACGGCCTGGTCATAATCCCAGAAGACATGCCCAACGGCGACGTCAACCACGAGCCTCTTACCTCAGGATTCACCGTGGTCACCCAGGAGGCCGCCCAGGTGCTGGAGTCTGCAGGGGAGGGCGCGCTCGGTGAGTCAGAGTGAAGCTGCGCGTCTCAGGAGCAAAGCTTTGTGAAACCGCAGTTCATCAACTGGATGTTCCCTGTGCTGCAGACGTCAGGCTACGGAAGCTGGCGGAGGAGAAGGACGAGCTTCTGGCTCAGATCAGGAAACTGAAGAATCAGCTGGAGGAGGAAAAACAGAAGCACTCCAAGCTGGACAGTGCCTTCACAGACGGAGAGGGTTTGGAGAACGGTACAGATCTACACTTTATTGAGATGCAGAGTAAGTTCAGTTCGTTACCAACCCAAAATATAAAATCATATGTTGTAGTTTCAGCCTCATTGGTCTGTTTTTATCTGCTGTAGGAGACGCCAACAGACAGATTAGTGAATACAAGTTCAAGCTTTCTAAGGCGGAGCAAGAAATGGGTACAATGGAACAAAATGTAAGTCACACTTTATAGTTGGTAGTTTGAGATGCAACAAGCAGCCAGATCTGCTAGTTCCCCTTTAATCTGACCAGCAGCATGAAGGACTGATGATTAATGCCAATAATGTCACAATTATTCATGTGTAACACCCAGAAACAGAGCTGCATCATTCCAAGGGCCATCGTTGTCCTACATCAACGTTCTTGCACTATTCTCCTGATGAAAATTATTTTAAATAAAAGAAGGTTTGCTTTCCTGCGAAGAAAGAGGAAAGATGGGTGGAATCAGGGTGAAACAGTGCAAAGGGAATGTGTTTAATATAAAACATGAGCCCCTTAAGTCCCAGGATTTGAAGTTTGGTTTCCAAGGGTAAGCCAAAGCCTGGGGCTTCTACGTTTAACATGTTTCCATTTGTTAGGGGTCGTTTAAGTAAAACGCCCCAATGATGTCTGGGGAAGCATAGATCAAACAGACAAAGGCAGAGAAGCTGTATCCGTATCCTGCCACTCATCAACACTTTGGAGAAACACCGGCCATACCGGGGCCAGTGTAAAGGCCGAGTGCCTCTCAGAAGCAGAGAGGGGAGACAAAACTGATCTGACTGGTCCTAACTTTGCCTCACAGCGTTAAAACTTAGAGCTTAATGAGTAGGATTTTGCCTAAGCCAAGACGAGAAGGACCAGGGGGGGTTTTCAGTGCAATGCCGCAGACCTTTGATCGCAGCAAAATAATTTTTCTAGTTGGACTAGTTCTTTAAACTGAGAATAATATTTCTCCGACATCTTAGAAGGAACAGGTTAGGCTCACTTATTTGGTTTTAGGGTTAGAAAGCGCTTTGTTGTTGTTGCAATCAGATCAACACTAGAGTTGCACAGTAATCAAATCGCTGATGTCATCGCAGTATCAATGTATCCGTTTTCACCCCTTAGGTTTAGAAACACGTCAACAAACAGCGTCCACTTTAATGTCAGCTTCTGTTGACTAAAAATGTTTCGCTGGGTTCAGACAAACAGAAATCTGTGTCGTCCGGAGAGAACCGGATCAGTGAATCTCTGTCAGCAGCAGCTGTTCAGTGACTAAAGCGTGGAGGTGTAAGCTCTCCTGTTTCTGCACTCCAGATCACCAGACTCGAAGGCCAGGTGGCGAGGTACAAGGCAGCGGCGGACAACTCGGAGAAGATAGAAGACGAGCTCAAGGCGGAAAAACGGAGACTTCAGAGAGAGGTAAACGTGCTGATTGAGCTTTTCTGACGTGAAGCCTCACGGCAGCATGTATAACTCCTCCTTCCTGCCCCCCTCCCACAGCTACGCACGGCTCTGGATAAGATAGAGGAGATGGAGATGACCAACAGCCACCTGGTGAAGCGCCTGGAGAAGATGAAGGCCAACAGGAACGCCCTGCTGTCCCAGCAGTGAGGCCGGCCGACGCCAGGCCCCTAAACCTCAGACCTCTGACTGCCACGCTGCGTCTTTTCAGCTGTAACACTTGGAAACGTGTAGCTAACCAAAACACTTAAACCTTGTAGCAGAGGAAGCGAATCGGGACGTTGTTCTTGTTGATTTGTGACGTTGGGATTTGGTCTGGCAGCCTGCCGGCGCCTCGGAGGAACGACTCTGAAACCGAACCGGTAGAGGCGTGAAAGTTACTGGGAGAACCGCCGAGGAAACGCTCTTGTCTGCTTCAGCTTTTCAGACCTTTTGTATCTGATCCGGTCATCCAGGAGACTCTCCCTCCGGCTCGGCTCTGCTTTTCCACAGGTTGCATGAATGGGGTCTAATGATGCTTTTTAAACGATTAAATGTCCTTGCTGCTCCGAGTCTGCACCTTTCCAGCTTCCCTTCACGCAGTGAAGTGCCTTTTCACTTTAGGAGACGGGAGGGGGGGGGGGGTCTGCACCGCTCAGTGAGGCGATAACTGTCTGAACAGGTACGGTATGACGTATTTAAAATAAGAACGGGTGCAGTCGTGGTGTGAAAGTATAAAGAAACAACTGTTTCTGCTGCAGTTTCTTTGATTTTTTTTTTTTTCAAATATTTAAAGATTTCTGGAATAATAAATGAATGATTTACAGGAGCTGCGTACGTCTTTTCCTTTTAGCAACAATGGGAGCAAAAAGCAGTTTGTATTCCTGGTAAAAAGCCTTTTGGCAGGAGAAAACCGCTGGTTTAGTTGAACCGCAGCCTGGGACCAACGGAGCTGGAAAGACGTCAGCAGTAAATGAAGCAGCCGCAGCAACAACCTGCCAAACGTTAGGTCACTCAGGAGGAGTTTTGAGGTGGAAATGTTCTGCTATGGCCCTGGTCATGGAGGAGATCGCTGACTCTAAAGTTTTCCAGCTGACTCCGCCCACAAAGAGGCTCAGCTATAAAAGGTCTTTGCATCTAAGATTAGTTAAGTGGAAGGAAAAACTCAGGCTGCAGTGACGCGTGGAGACTAGAGAGGATTGTGGAGCGAAGCTCATTATTTAAGTTTCTGGATGGATCATGAAGTGCCAGACCCAGATGTTTCCAGGATGTGGGCACCACCCCCTCACAGTCCTGTGTCGGTCCTTTCCTGAACCAGAGACGACACGAGAAGGTTCTGACCGGAGAAACGAGACTGGACCTCAGCTGGAAGGCCCAGAGTCCACTCTGCTAGCAGGTCCAGTGCTAACTTGTCACAGTCACTGATGATGTGGGCCACCGTATAATCTGCTGGTTCTGGTCCACTGGGTTTTCTGACGTCCACAGTCAACTTAGCCGTCTACCCAGACTTTGCAGAGCACTTCCTGCTTCCTTCTGCCAGCAAAGTATCCATGGAGATACTGGTTTGATTTTGCAGCAGGACTTGGTACCGGTCCACACCGCTAACGGTACCAAGTCTGGTTCAGTCACCATGGTGGTTCTGTGCTTGATTGGCCAGAACCAGACCAGAACCCCATAGAGAATCCATGGAGTATTGTCAAGAGGAGGATGAGAGACACCAGAACCAACAAGCAGATGACCTGAAAGCTGCTACCAGAACCAGCTGGGTCTCCTGAACACCTCAGAACCACAGGCTGATCTCCTCCATGCCACGTCGCACTGATGCAGTAATGCAGGCAGACACCGCTGACAGTAGGCCAACATTTCTGAATAGCTGGGTTTCACGTGACGTCACAGCGCTGCTGCGCGACACCGCGAAATTCAGATGGAGGGCAGGAAGTGAAGTAGCTGAGGATCTGCCGTCTGAAATAACGCCTATGTTTTGTGTAGTTTACGGCTGCTCCAATCGTTCGAACCGAGAAAATGAAAAGAGCTTTTACAGAGTAACAAAGATTGTCGTTCATAAAGGTGAAAATTGTAAAAAGCTCACAGAACAACGCCGTAAAAAAAGGATTTTAAACGTACGTCTGCGGTCTGGAGGAGCAGAGTCTGCCAATGCCCGTGTCTGCAGCGACCACTTCGTCGGAGGTAAGCTATAACGTTATGTTAGCCAGCTAACTTGTTTTTGTGGCTGTGTTTATATAGCATAAGGTTGTCGTTAAATGCTCATTTACTTAGTAATGATTAATAGGTTACCGGTAGTCTAATATGGACTTCATTGGGACTGTTTAGGCTGTCCTAGCGCTTTGGGTTACGTTGAGTCGGTAAACTGGGCTCCGACGGTCAACCTCGGTTACCAAAAAACTAAGCCCAAATCAGAAGCATCTCTTCAACGAGAGAAGAGGATGAAGCTCAAAGAAGATCAACAAAGCCGGTCGGAATGTGCAGAGGCCATGTTGGATCTCCAAAAGACAGCTGAGAGCCTGGGTATGAGCTCCGATCTAACGCAGACATGCGACTGCTCTGAACCGAAGCAGCTAACGCTAGCATCTTTTAACACATAAAACAATATAAGAACAAACACTCACCCTGGCGAAGACTAAACGATGATCGTCGTGGAGACGTTTGGTGCCGAGGTTGTGGACCCACCCGCTGACAAAGAAGTTATATGCCTCCATACTTTTATATACGAAGTCTGAAGGACCAGATAGTTTGTTATGTCAACGGCCCCCACCGTCGGCAAATCTTTAAGGTCCACCGAAAACTCACTCATCTTCATGAGGTACGGTTCACGTCCAACATATTTGTCAATCAACTCCTTGTATCTATGTCTTGAAACAGGCTCTAACTCCATACAATACGGGCTCTCGGTAACGGTGTCCTCCATGTTTACGCTAACTTCATAGACGTCCTGCCCTCCATCTGAAATCGCGCCCCCTGGCCGCGTCATAATCATCACGTGACTGAAACCCAGCTATTCTTTTTTATTTTAATGTGAGAAAATTAGCTGTAAACCAATATGGAAAATAACGTGTTTATATTTATCCAATTGTTCCTATTTTCATGATCTAATTTGTGGCGAAGCTTCAGCAGTCTGTCATTATTTAATGTTGTCAGACTCTGGTGCATTTCAAGAGTAGCTTTAGTGGACCAACGTTCAGCCTCATCAGAAACTTCCATCTCAGACTCAGCATGACGGCTAATGTTCTGGAGGAAGCTGATCATCTCCTCTGCGTGGGCAGAACCAACCAGAGACCTCAGAGCAAAGTTACTGACACAAGAAAAACAATCAACCAAGACGGCAGATTTTGGTGCACCAAAGATTTTAACTTCTATAATAATTTTGCCCTAATTAAAAGTAAAACATCAGCATCAACCACCAAATCATTCTTGAACTGTAGTTGGAGGCTGCAGAAAGTCAGTCCAGGGGCCACACATGGGCCCCTCCTCACCAGGACTTGGACCCGGTTTCTTCTCTTTAGGTGAAAACACTCTGGAGAGGAACCGGGAGCTTAAAGACTATAAACATCTTAAATAATGGACATTAATTCATCACTATTTCCAACTTCCAGCTCTTCTGAGGAAGCGCCATCTTGTGGCCAAACTGAAACTACAGATTATTAAGAACCCTCAGAACTGCAGCAGAATCAGGACCAAAATCTGGACCCACAATGAACAGCAGAATGATTCCTGCTGTCAGAACCAAGGTTAGGAGCCGTGGGTCTGATCCTGATGGGAAACGTTACGGCGGTGAAACCCGACCTCTGGGTTCTGGACCACCTGGACGTCGATTAGTCCAAAGTTCTAGCTCAACCATGGCCTCCTGGACCCATCAATCAGTTCTGGACTTCCTTCTGGTCCGATTCCATCAGGACTGGACTCATTTAGATTAAAACAGCTGGTTTCTAGGTTAAAGGGAGCCTGGTCGGAACCGCGGTTCTCTGGGAAAACCCGACTGGGTCCACCAGCCAGCCATGCTGGTTCTGTTGAGAGCCGTGAATCAACCTCTCAGTCGTGTTTGGTATAAATTTATTTACAGAACGAGTGTTTCGGGTATAAAACAGCAGCATGTGTGGTTCTGTGGGTCGGCCCGCTTTCAGCACCGCTCAAACACCTTGTAGAGATCGGGCAGGTCTGCGATCTGCAGCACGGCGCCGTCCTCGCTGAACGCCTTCGGCGGGCTGAAGAGGCTCCGGAAAGCTCTGAAGAGGACGTGCTCCACCTTCCAGCGCCAGGAGCTCCCCTCGCCCTCCTGCAACCAGAGCGCATCGTTAAAACCGGGCCGGTTCCGGTTCCCCTCGTTGCGGTCGGGCTCCTTACCGGCTCCTCCCCGGGCTCGGGCTCCAGGACGTAGCGCTTCCTGACGGAGTAGAAGGCGCTGCACTCCCTGCTGAAGTCTCTGAAGCACTCCTTCTCGTTGTCCCAGTTGACCTGAGGAGAGCAGACGGCAAAGGTCAGCGGCGCCTTCTTCCCTCAGAACCGCGGGGAGAAGAACCGGACCTGACCTCGGTGGCGAGGCGGAGGACAAACATCGGCAGGCCCTCCATGATGGGCGTGTATTTGTCCAGCAGGAGTGGCAGACCCGTCAGGTTCCCCTCCTGTTGAGAACCATAGACATTATGAACGTAGACGCCTCACTGGGCGGGTCTGCCTATGCTGGGGATGAGTCAGAGCGTCGGCCATGTTGGATGTGGCATATCTGCTGTTAGACTTAGACACTTAAACAGTATCAGAGGGACTTTAATCTCAGAATATGCTTTATATTTGTAATATTTTTATTTTTGTAATATTATGAGTTTGTTTTCGTATCCCTTTGGCTTCATTCTCCTGACTTTATTCTCATAAAGAATAAAAATAATTGAAATAATCTAACCTGGCCCTATTACTCCAGGATTGAAATAGTTCTGCAAACTGTGACTATTCTGGAAATGTCCCCCCTTAATTCTCATAATGTGACGTTTTTCTCATGATATTACCACTTTTGTCTTTACCACTCTATGACTTGTTTTCTCATATTAGTAATTTTATCTCTTAAATACTCCCCCAAAAAGTCTGTTGCTAATCTGTGACAATACCAGATCTTAAAAGGTTCACATGTGACACGGTTTCATGAAATAATGAAAACCACAATGTTTAGATTTAACCAATTGATTTTTAGATTATATATATATATAAACATCCATCAATAGCTCTCTGTTCTGCCAATCTCTATCACTTAATCTCTATAAGTGTATATATAAGCTCCATCTATATCTTTCTATCTGAATACTTAAAACATAAACACAGGGAACATAGACGTTCACTACTTTCTGCCACATACAATATGACGTTGACGTACAAACCTGTGTCCAATGAGGCGTCTACGTTTATATATCTGTGGAGAAAAGGCCTCTCAGTCGCTCCAGCCTCACTCACCTGATCGATCTCCACGGAGAAGTAGTCCTCCAGCATCTCCGCCTTCTTCTGCAGGAAGTCCACGATGTACCGAGCCAGGCCCTCTTTAGGCCCGTCCTCCTCAGTCCAGCCGCTCTCCTCAGAGTCCAGCGCCAGCATGGCCAGATCGTACAGCGGCGCCGGAGTCTGGGAAAAACAAAACGCAACACAGTGCGTCAGCGAGGGGCGGACCTGAGCAGAACCTCAGCCTCGGCGCTACGTACCGACAGTCTGAGGACGCCGAAGTTCCCAAAGTCGTAGACGAGGATCTGGTAGAAGAGCTCCTGGCTGCAGGGGGAGGAGGAACAGGCGGGTCAGACGCTGAAGCAGAACCGTTCCTGCTCCACAGCCACCAGCTCCAGCTTCTACTGGCAGTAGGTTCTGATAAAAGCTTTAAAACTACTAGTTTAGTGTTAAATAGTTTTGCTCTGAAAGGTGCGGCTGCTTCTGATGCTCAGACTTAACATGATGAAGTCCTGCTGGTTTATGAGCTCATATCTGATCAGTTTTATGCGTAATGGACATTTATGACTAAGAAACAGCCTGATCGCTACTAGAAGGCGACCTCTGAAGGTCACACTGGACTCATTCAGGGTTACGGAGAAGTGGACGGTTCTGAGCGGGGCGGCGCTCGCTGCCGTTCGGACCTGAGCTTGGTGGTGTCCAGCAGGTAGAGCTTGGTGTGATGCTGGATCAGGGTCCACTGCGGATCCACGCAGCCCACGAACGAGTGCTTCTGCAGCATCTCCTGCAGACCTGCGGCAGAACCGGGTCAGAAACCTTCAGGGTGAAAGCTGCAGACGAGGAAGACGATGACAGAACCGGGCAGCAACGGGCTGTTTGTTTCCTGCGGCCGCGTCACCATGGCAACAGGGTTTCTATTTGTGCTCTGAAACAGGAAGTGACGGGGCAGGCGTTGCGTAAGGCCGCTTATGAAAACGCTGCGTGGCCCGGAGCAGAGAGGGGAGCTGCTGGAGCAGGCCCGGTCTGGACCCGGTCTGGACCGGTACTCAGAGACGGTACCTTTGTGCGTGTTCTCCGTGATCTCCGCCCTCAGCTCCCTGATGCTGGTCAGCTTGATCTGCCTTCTGCGGGGCGTGGCCGCAGCCGTCAGCCCCTCGTTGTCGTCCCCCGCCTGGCGCTGACGCTCCTCCTCTCTGGGTCGCTTCCTGTCACAGGAACAAACAAACAAACAGCTCTGCAGAGAAGCTCCACAGACAGAACCAGAACCGCAGGCCGGATGAGCTGCGGACACTTCAGCCACCAGGGGGCAGAAGAGCTCCAGGATGGGAGGTGAAGCTATTGCATTAAAGCCTTAAAACCAAGAGTCAGGCTGTCAGCCGTACCCAGAGATCCATAAACAGCAGCAGCAGATAAACCCAGCGGGCCGCCAGCAGGACAAAGACGTCCTTCAAGAGAAGATCCTCCTCCCTGCTCTCTCAGCACGCTCCTCTGTTCAGACTTGCCTCTCGTACATCATCGCCTGCCCTGAGCTGACTCCCTGAGCCGCTCTGCTGAACGTTACCAACCCCCATCAGCACGCTTCTCTCCTCCTTCACCAGAAACACCATGAACAGAAAAACGTAGCAGCAGCAGAGCTTTCTGACGCGTCAACTTCACCAACACGCACATCTAGTAGCTTTATTCCCACATATAGATGTATATGATAGATATATGTGAAGATCTGGCCATGAGTATTTCTATTTCTCTACTGAAACTACGCTGATGTTGCTTCTCTGCAAAAAGGGAACTACACGTAATATTTTCTTGAAATGAGTGCATTTGTGATTGAATTGAGCAGGTAAATAAGATGATCTGCCAGTGTGTTTTTAATTAGACTGCAGTTGAAATAAGATGATGAAGACGAATTGTTCCCATTTTAGGTGTAAAAATCTTATTCCCTGGCTGATCGTTTAAACTTGCTGCTCAAATCAGGAACAAATAAACTCATTTTAAGAAAGTTTCCTTACTTTTAGTTCCTTTTTGCAGCATTTAGTTAAAACAGCCACCAGTTCTGCTGCTTCACTATCGGTGTCACATGACCAAACAAACATGTGGACATAAGTTAATGCAGATATTTTCTGCATCACTGGCTCCATCCTAAATTATAGCTGCTGTTCCTTCCATCAACAGTGAGAACGTTATCCTGAGGAGGAGAGGAGCTCCAGACAGCTGTGCTGATTTCTGACGGCCTTTAACTTTAACTCTGACGTGGTTCAGAGACAGAAACGCTCATGGATGATGGAGACAGGTCCGGGTCTACAGTCTTCTGAAAATGAACCAATCTGGTTCTTTCCCTGATTTCCATGAGGCGGCTGTGCTCATATGTCATGTCAGGCAAAGGATTGTGGGATATCTAAAGGCTTCTTAGCGCAGTAAGGGACATCCTGAGGTTCCTGGGCTAAACTAGCTGCAGGAGGGAGCATTTAGGCTCCTTTCCTACCTCCTTCCTCACTGACTGACTCACTTCTGCTTTGGCTGAACAGTCCTGATGGATGCCAGACTTTTTATCTGAGTTCTGCAACATTTTGAGGACGACACATTGATCCAGTTGGATATCCGTGTTCTTCAGAACCTGAGACAACAGCGAAGACGTGGACTTCCAGGTCAGCAGCGGAGCAACATTCACAATCTTCCTCTGAACCAGGAAGTCAGTCAGTCAATGAGGGCCGGAGTCCAGCAGCACCTGGATGGGTCCCGGGTCCAGCACCAAGGAGCTGAGCTGTGACCCAGTTATGTGACTCAGGACGCCGGCCCACCAGGACCGGAGGACACCTGTGGTCTACCTCCTGCTGCTTCCCTGGACGTTAGCTCAGCTATTAATGATAATTAAAGATAAATCATGTAACCCAAGCATGAATCAGTGGAAAGATCTTCACTCCCCAGACGTTCTGGTTCTATTTTCTTAGATACTGGGATTAAAGACTGAAGACTGAACCATGTTTCCATCACCAGCCTCCTTCACACGTTACCTCCTTCCATCCTCAGCGGTGCTGCTCTCCTCCTCGCCTTCCTGCACAGCCTCCAGCATGTCGCTGTCCTCCACGTCGTCCACCTCCACGCTGCCCGGCCGAGCGGCTCCAGCCGCCTCCTGCGCCCCGCTGGGTCCGGCCGGCTCCGGCTCGGGGGGCGGCCTCTCCTTCGGCTGCAGGAAGGCGTCCAGCTTCTGGGCGCGGCAGTCGGTCCTCACCATCTGGTGGGCGTAGACGCGCTCGCCGGGCTCCGCCGTGGAGCCGGAGGCCTTGGCTTCGGCCCCGCCGGACACAGACAGCCCCGGCAGCAGCGTCTGGACACGGATCAGAACCGGGGACGGGTCAGGGCGGACGAGGACGCTGGGCGCGGACACGTCCGGCAGGCGGCCGTCTCACCTGGGTGAAGTAGGTCCGCGAGGAGTTGGAGCCCAGCAGCTTGCTCTCCACGTGCTTCTGGACGCTCTCGATCACGCCGTCCTCGTGCAGGAAGTGCACCTCGTGTTTGGTGGGGTGGACGTTCACGTCCACGTTCTGAGGAGCGATCTCCAGGCTGCGGAGCGGCAGGTGGAGCGGCAGCAAAGGTGGAAAAAAAAAAACCCTAGAACTGAATCATGTGAAGCAGCAACTTCTACAGGAAATGTGGAGAAATCCTCTAATGTCAGGAGTAAAGTCCCACAGGAGGACACGGTGTCCTCCTGTGGGATCCGTCTGGACCCGACGGATCTGGATGCTGCTGAAACCGGACCGGCACCAGAACCCCGGGGAGTTACCTGAGGTACAGGAAGGGGTGGGTGTTCTTGGGCAGATACGCGGCGTAGACCGTCTCCACGGCTTTCTTCAGAGCGCTCGACTCCACCAGCCGGTCTGCACACACAGAACACAGGATCCGGTACAGGCGGCGCCGACCCGCCGTGGACGGCCGCGGCGCCGGAGCGGAAACCTACGGTTGATGAACAGGACCATGATGCATTTCTTCACCGAGTAGTTGGCGTTGGAGACGTAGCCTTTCAAGGTGAAGCCGAGCTTGGGATCCTGGCAGCCGACCTCGATCAGCTCCCTGGGGACAGAAGCGGCGGTGAGCAGCGGGTCACGTGACCCTGGCGGTGAGCGCCGGGTCACGTGACCCCGGCGGTGAGCGGCGGGACGACGCCTACCTGCTGACGGCGTTGCCGAAGACGCTGCGGATGTTGTCGACGACCGAGGCGCCGGGCAGCGTCCTGACGTCGGCCACCGTCTCTCCTTGCTGCCGAGGGGAGAAGCGGCGGCAGGTTTAAGGCGTCGGTTCCGCCCGCAGAACGCAGCGGGAACATCAGAGAACCTCACCTTCTTCACGGAGAAGCTTTTCCCAGAGTTGTGGACGGCGTACCTGCAGAGACAGAGCGGACCCTGAGCGTTTGTTCTCACGCAGCAGAGAGGACGGGCGGCGGGTCGGAACCGGACCTGCTGACCACCTCCACGATCCTGGAGTACTCGTCCGCCGGGCTCTTCAGGGCCTTCCTCCTGGTGGCCACGTTGTAGAAGAGGTCCTCCACCTGCAGAGCACACCAGGAACCATCAGACCCCAACGGTTCTCTGTGTCGGACGACCTGATCAGGGCAGGAACTCACCAGGATCTGGGTCCCCTGGTTCCCGGCACAGGGTTTGGGGGGGCCCTTCAGTTTCCCGTCGCTGTAGTTGGCCCTGCAGAGGAACAGAGTTCTCACATCTGAACCGTTTCAAGTCTTTTAGAGATTAAAAATGTGCCGTGCATCCTGTTCTGCTCCCTGGAGCCGGTACCCGGCAGAAACGCAGCGATTAGCGCTGGAGGTCCGTCAGGGGACCAGCTCTGTGGTTCTAGACTGGTTCTGTTAGAAGAAGCTGAAGCTCAGTCAGACTGGATGGAGAACGTCTGTTAACGCTGATTATCAGGTTATTACCTGCAGGATCCCTGGTTACACTGACATGAAGTTACTGACAGATCTGGTCCTACATTTACAAAATATTTTAATTTGGGCAAAATTATTACAGACCAGTTTAAAATCTTCTTCCGTTTGAAAATGTTTGAAGTATTCGTCTTTTAATAACCATCATTTTACATTTTTTTTAACTCTAGGGTTAAATGACCACATCTATCCAGGGACTTTTACTCAAATACAGACTTTGTGGCACCAAAATCTGCTTTTAATGCATTAAATATAACAAATGTTTTTGAGGAAAGATCCAAATCGTGTTCTTTTTGCCCAGAATAGACAAAAAAAATTATTTATCAGTCGAGCCCAGAATTATTTGCAAACTTGATCATTTTTAATATGACAAACTGCAAAAGCCTTTTTAAGTTTTGAATCTACAAAGATTTACAAATCTCTTTCCTACAGAAAATCAGATTAAATTGTTTAATTAAAATATTTCATGCTCATATTTTGTGGACCAGGTTAAACATAAAGATTCACAAAATTTCTTAATTTTTGATGATCTCTGTTTTTTTTTTCACCCTCAAGTAACTGTGACTTAAAGATTTTAGCCCATGTAATAAAATGTTTGTACACCCCTGATTTCAGAAAACCACCGTCCATTTCCCCCCTGTTTCAAAATGATGTCTTCATGTTGCTCCATAAATCCCAGTAACTCACTCTGCAGTTTGCAGATTTAATGTGGAAAGTGTCGTAAACTCCGCGAGGCTCGGTACCTGTAAGCACACTTTGCATCGGCTGTCTTGGTGGTTATGGTCACATGAGCCACGTGGCTGATGCTGGCCAGAGCCTGCGGGGCCGAGAACAGACAACACACGATCAAAAAGGGTCAAACGGGGTCAAACGAGGTCAAACGGGGTCGCCAGTCAACCTGGAGACCAACACGGCTCCACACGTCTTCACCTCTCCTCTGAAGCCATAGGTTGCAATAGCTGCAAGGTCCTCGAAGGTCTGGAGTTTGCTGGTGGTGAACCTCTCACAGACGATCTCCATGTCCTCCTTCTGTGGAATGAGAGTTACGGTAATAATCATTTATAGCTGCTAACGAGTTCCTGCTAGAAAGTCCTGAAACGAGTCAGTGGTGGCTGGTGATATGGGCAGTACGGCTGATTTCTTCTTATCCTGTTGGTAATATTGTTTATAAAACGTATCAATGTTAGAAAAAGGTTGTTAAAAACTGTTATTTGTATAAAACGTAAAAATAATTCTGGGTAATCCTCAGAGCAACGGCTTCACTGCATTAAGAGAGACCATAAAACCGTTACATTTGAGCCATTTTCTGGGAATGGGGGTGTGTGAAAAATCTTTTCATTCCTCAAAGGGGGAACAACAACAAAAGGTTTGAGAACCACTAATTTGAGTAGTTTGAGTTTTTTTATCTGCAAACCGGGCGGCCATATTGCACAGAACAGTTGCAGCTGTGAATAGAGAAAAGGATTATTTTACAAAATACTGAATCAGGAGCGCTTGGTGAAAACACAAACCACAGATTTTTATTTAGGTACATTGTGAAAAATGTGGATTATGTTCTTTATAACCTACTGGGTGTTGAGCCGTGTAAAAAACAATAAAAATAAAAATTCAAGGGATATAAATATTTTGGGGGGAGGAAGGGGGCGCCCGGGGAGCCATTCATGCCAGGACCGCCCCTGCAGGAGGGAGGACACCGCGGACACTCACCCTGATCCCGGTGCCGTTGTCCTGGATCTGGAGGAGCTTCAGGCCTCCGTCTTTCACCGTCACCTGGATGCTGGTGGCCTTGGCGTCCAAACTGGGACATTTCAGGACAGAAACCGCACCGGTTACCCACAGACCACGTGTTCAGGCGCACTTACCCAGCAGTGGGGGTGTTATGTAAACAAAGACGGCTCATTGAAACATCTTCAACCTCACAGCCAGGCTCCTGGTTGTTTAAAAAACACAAACACCTTCATCGTCTCAAATCTACCCAGGTACCAGTTTTCGATCATCTCCTTGACAGCGTTGGCAGGACGCTGGATCACTTCTCCCGCTGCGATCCTGTTGACCACGGTCTCATCGAGCCTCCGGATCACCCCCGCCATGTTGGCTCAGAGAAAAAGTCCTCAACAGCTGCGGGGACACATACAGATGTGACCGGGGACACCAGACTGCGCTAAAACACAGTAGAGTTACAGAATAGTGGGAATTCTTCCACATGAAACTGCGCTCACGTTGAATCCGGGAGAAAATAAAAACATTAAGAAGTCTGACTCTGACTCAAACCCCCAGAGGACGGTGAATATTGGGCTGTTGTTATTTAGACAGATGTGAAAACGGTAGGTTTCAATTTTATTTCCTTAACCTCAGAAATTCAACCCCTCAAAGATGAATGAATGTCCCTTTTATTACTTTTATTTTACGCGCTGTTTTTAAAAAGTATGAACCTTTCTTTGTGAGGAAGTTACGCACCGTCTGAAGATAGACGATCTTTGATCGAGCGCGGGTTCCAACACGGAAGAGGCGGGGTCTGGAAGAAAACGCGATTCGCGGGAAGTCTCCTTTGGTGGTTGGTATCTGTAGATGCTACTCACTAGCGCCACGGCGGTAAAAAGGTGAATTGCAACAAATATTTTTGGAAAAAATAACTCCATATTGCTGCACAATAAAATTATAAACGGAATACTACTACTACTACTACTACTAATAATAATAATAATAAAAATATCATTATTCTTATAGTTATTATTATTGTTATAAGACAACTAGAATCAATTAAATGTAAGATGTGGAACTTAAGAAACAATGAGGACACAACAGAAAATCTAAAATAGGAACATTCTTTAATTCTAATATGCAAAAAAAAGTTCTTAATCATTTTAACAAATTAAATGAAATTAACATCATTTACATTTCATATGATGACAACAATAAAGATGTGATCAAAACAATGCAGAAGAAATGAATAAAGGTAAACCTTTACTAAAATTCGTACTAGAAGATATGAAATGAAATAAAGGCAAAATTACAGACTGTAATTTTTCTTGTTTGTTTCGTTTAAAAAGGAATTCAAAATACAAAGCCTCTCACCAGCCCTCGGGTCCTCAGGGCGGCCGCTCCTAGGTCCGGGCAGGGAGTGACACTGTGAGTTTTAGTTTTAACTTTTAAGTACCGACAGAAGAGCTTAGGGCGTAAAAGCTCAGGAGATGAAAAGGTTGAATGAAATACAATTATTTATTTTAAAAACCAATAAAGAGGTCAATGCTAAAATGCTCAGGCAGCCAATGTGGGAGCTAAAATGGTGCGACGTGAGCTTGCTTTCTGGTCCTTCTTGCCATTTGTACGTTCTTTGCAAATTTTTTATTTTCTTTAAAATATTACATATATTTACATAAAAATGTCCTGTCCATGAAAGTTAAGGGGATCTTTCAAAGCAAACAAGTGTGGTCAACAATATCAAAGGGTTAGTTCTAGTAATACCAGCTCTAAACCGAGCTGTTTCTGAGCAATGATTAAACATGGGAGAAAGATCTCAGGATTGTTGGAGGTTTTCAAGTTAATTTAGCTGATTAAAAACATGTATTGAAAAATTGTTATTGTCTCTTAGTCTTTATTGTTTCTTTCTGTTTTACTAAAGTGGCGTCTGCATCTTTAGAAGAATGTCAAACTTTAAAAGCCGTTCTCAGAGCTTAAGTTCACAAAAGGTCAAACTAAGCAAAAGACAACAAAAACTGTAGTTGTGGAAGTAATGAGCTAAGATTATTATTTTGTTTTTCTCAACAGTTAAAGGGATAATTTGGGACTCTTGGAGTTTCTATTAAAAGGTTGTTAGCAGTGGATTTCTTACCTGCAGTAGATAACTCTCATGGTGTTGTGACTTAGTTTAAATGCAGAAAATGTACCCGGACCTGGAGAATAAAGTCCACAGTGAGACGAAGCGAGGCCAAGACTCTTTTCTGCAACATTTCCTCTGATGGGAAGCATGTAGGATGGTCTGACCTCTGTAAGTGTTTTACACTAAAGGCTTTAACCCACCTCTGACCTCCATTTCCTGTGTAAATAATAATCAGCCTTTGTGTAAATATATGCCCAATGTAACATTGTAAGGGGTTGCAGGCTCTATGACTGCATTTGAACCAACCGCCATGACAGCTTTGAGCTGTTTTAGGATGATTGACGTGAACTTTAGTCTTGACCGGTTATTTCCTTTCACCTTTCAACACACAAGTTACCTGAATTCATGTTAAATTGAGACACCAAAAGTTATTTGTTTAATTACTTATTACTTATTTTCTTTTACCAGAATCTCACAATAAAAATCCTAAGCTATCCATTTATCCCCCAGAATCCGTTTTAGAACTGCATTTCTTACAGCCATCGCACCCCTGAAATTTCCTGTTTGAATGTAACAAGGTTTAAAACCTCGGATGTTTAGTTTTGTGCATTAGGTGGAACAGTTAGACACACTGAGAGCGCTATCATCTGACCCTCTTTCAGTAGCATTACACACAAAAAACCCTTCAGTCTAAATAGACAAGTACATTTAAAGAGGGTTTATTCCAATGTTAACATTCCTCAATAATAGACTGATGCAACATATCCAACCAGGGCTCAATCAGCCATGCCTCCTTTCTAATCTTCCTCTGTGCACAGCTGTCCAGATCCCAAATGTCTCTGCATCCCTGAGCTTCTATTTCAAAGCTGTGGTCTCTGAAATATTCTATCCACATGATTATAGGCAGTTCATTTGATTATTTGTTTTGAAGTTAGTGTTTTTGACCATTTTTATATTGTCGTTTGAAACCGAACAGTAAAGACAGGCCGACGTGGGGGTTCAGAGGTGCCCGGGTTCACTTATTAGGCTGGTGAAGAAATAATTACAGAATGTGTTATTTTAAATACAAACAAAAATAAACGATTCTTGAATTCAGCGCAAAAAAGATTCACATGAAATATTTATTAAATACGTGATATAAATTAAGAACCCTCCCTGTTCTTGTCTCAATGCACTGGCGCCCTGTTAATTTTAAAATCCAGTTCAAGATTTTGGTTTTAACATGTAGGGCACTCCATGGCCACACCCCTAGATATATTCTCATATATGCTCATATTTACTCATCTGCAGCATCCTAACAGCAATGTTAACACTTATGCTAGGATGCTGTTCGTGGACTTCAACAACGTGCTCCCAGACATGCTGACTCTGAAGCTCCTCTCTGCTCCTGGATCAGTGAGTTCAGCAGAGTCTTGTCCTGAGGAGGTAGCTCTCCTGTGTTGAGCTACCTCCTCAGGACAAGACAGCTGTCCACCTACACCTTAAGGACAAAGGACACTCTTTTGAGCACCAAAATGTTCACATTTTGGACAAAGAAGACAGATGGTTTGAAAGGGGTGTGAAGGAAGCCATCTACGTTAAGAGAGAAAAACAACCTTAAACAGAGGAGGAGGCCTTAGGTTCCAACTCTCAAAAACTTACAATACAGCTATAGGGTTAATTCCAGCCAATCATCACCTCAATTCTCATCCTCATACGAGTGATCAAAACATCGCTCCTTTAAGCCAGGCCAATAACAACCCTAACGACTCCTCATTACAGAGGAGTGGACCAGTTTCGGTTCAGTCTGCTGGCTTAATGGCTTTAACGACCGCGCATTACTAAGGGGTGGAGCTGTTTCTGTTGAATTTGCATGTTATCTAAGCCATTACAAGGCCTTTGTTTGGCCAGTGGTATATAGCTTGGTACTCATCATTACTCCAGACTTTTTGAATTGAGAAAGCTTCCTGGAGAGGAAGCGAAACGTCTTCAACTACGAAAAACAAGTCCAGTTGCTTTGTTTTTTACTTTTTTTTGGAATAACTGAAGAGCTTGATCTCATGCTGGTGCTGATAATGAAAACAAGCAAGACCAAGGAGGTAATAATGGGCTACAGGAGGTTCAGAAGGACCAAAGTCACTTCTCTCTACATACAGGAGGAGGTGGACAGCCTTATGTTCCTGGGCGTTCACATCTCCTCCAACCTCTCCTGGACTGTGAACACCTCCCACCTGGTGAAGAAGGCCCAACAATGGCTCTTCCTCCTCAGAAAATTGAGATAGACTGGACTTTCTTCTCAAAAGCTCAAAATATTTTATAGAGCCACAGTTGAAAGCATCCTGTGTGTTTTATGGGAGCTTCACGACACAGGAGAGGAAGGCTTTAGCACGGGTGGTGAGGCCGGCAGCAAAACAATTAAATAAAAAACGTTTATAGACTTATAAACAGGTTCTTTCCCAAAGCTGTGATGGCTGTCGTCCCCCGCTGAGAATCAAACCACCTGCCCAGTTCATGGTCTGTTACATCTCTTTTTTTTTTTTTCTTTTTTTTTCCCAGTGTCCTGTCTAGCAATGTGGCAATAGGAATTGATGTCTCAATGCCAGATAGAGCTCGACAGATTTTGCTTTTACAAGTGGAGCAAACAGCTTTCGCCATAGTGCTCCACTTGATTTATGCTTGTAAATAGCTTTATTATGATTCCTGCAAGGAGAATTTCAAATTATATGGACATGACAATGGGAGAGTAAAGGAAGAAGAAAAAGTGAAAGAAAAGAAAAAAAAGAGTAGAGGTGAAAGAAAGAGGAGATAAAAGGGAGAGAATGATAAAACCTTCTCCGTCTGCTCCATCACCTGGAAAGAGACACAAAAAGAACAGCACAACCAACAGACATAATGCAACAGCTACACTCGAATAACACCTAGATGCCATTGCTAAATCATATATATTATTATGTAAGCTGACATGTGTAATGTGATATTTGAAAAAAGAAAGTGAAAGAACATAAATAAATAAATAAACAAATTATAAGATTACTGTATATAAGTGAACACTTAATACCTGGGACCCAGCACCTGTGGGAGATGTGAAAGTGCACTAGTTTAGGTGAAGATTATCCAGAAATAGCTTGATAGTGATTGTGGAGAACCGAAGACCCACCTTCCCCGAGCACAGAGGCAGGCGTCAGGGGACCCATAACCCCGGACTCCCAAAGGGGCCCCTAAAGCAGGTCGCCCAGGAGGGGCCGACGGTCTGTTACATCTCTACAAACAGGCTGCTGGTTCTGCAAGTTCCTGATCCAATAAAGAAGTACTCACCCTGTATCACACATGCTAACATCTATTTACACACTGCTAGCTTCTCTGGGAATGTTCGACACATCCATACAAATTGACATCATTCTTTAAAGTGACCGTTTTCTGTCTTTTTTGACGCGAACGTTTAAATCTTTTCAGAATATTGACTAATCCTGTCAGCGCATTCAACTTGAACATTATCTCTCGATCTGTGTCTGTGTGTCATGTTTGAACTCTGAGCCGGAGTCCCAGCAGAATTTCATCATGGTTTCACAATAAGTTTTTGATATTGTGGACTTTGTGGATTCCCTGGTGTTCTTCCTTTCCTCTTACATCGTCTAACCAGATGCTGCAGTGGTTCCCTGGACCCATCGGAGGTCATGTGAAGGTCGAGCTGTTTCAGGCGGAGGCTCCGGGACTCCGGGACTCCCTTCCACTCTCTCTGCACTCCACAGTCTCTACTTTTGACAAACATCTCTAGATGTACAAACTTCTACTAAATTACTTGTTTTGATCATTTCTTTTATTCTTATAAAGCGTTTTGTGATCTTTTTACCTTACCTTACCTGAAAGGTGCTATCTAAACAAGCATTGCTCACTTATCTGGGTATTTAGCAACTTGTTGTCACACCTGAACCATTAGACTAAAACGTATTAATTGATTTGTTACAGGTATCCAATAGATAAACAAAAATCAGGCTTCAACAAGCTAATATATGCTCCATACATTCCATGTTGTCATTACATAACATTCAAGTGTTGCTCGTTGCTACGTTTTAGCCTCAGAGAAAATGACATCAGCTGAAAACAATGAGAACATCTGGGAGCGAATGTCCTGAGGGTGGCGCTGTTTCAACACGGTGACCAAAAAGAATGATCTGGAATCAGTTTAATGCTCCTGTCCTCAGACAGCAGCAGGTTGAAATGAATCAAGTACTGAATGGTGGGAGACGTTTTCAGTCAGTCACTTCCTGTTCTACACTGGGTTCAGAGATCAAAATCTAATGCCAAACTAGTATACTTTTAATGTAGAGCTTCATAATTTAACAATCATTTAGTAAATAACAGCTAAAAAAACACAGCTGAAAACTCTAGAGCAGTTTTAGCAGCAATAGAACAGTTGAGCTGCAATAACTTCGTTTATAGCAGCAAAAACAGCTGAACTAAAACTGAGAATGAAAAATAAATCATTTAAAAACTGTTTTTAATAGAGTAAAGCATGAGTGGCTGGGGTGAATGAAAATAGTCCTAAAGAGAAGTGAACGTGTTTGCAGCGTAGACCTCATTCAGGTGCAGAGTAGGTGAGTCCATTGTGTCTTTGGAGTGTTTTGGGGAAAATACTCATTTTTTTCAGCTTTTTTGTGTGCTTGGAGGGCTTAGTGTCTCCTCCCAGATGGCAGCAGTTCACCCAGGTAGATGGGCAGGGTTCCTGCAGATGCTTTTAGCTTTCTTGAGTCATTGTTTGTCTTAGATATCCTCCAGCTTTGGCAGGTGAGTTCCTATAACCCTCTGTGTGCCGGAGATGAAGCGCCTTTCAGTCAGAGCACTACAAGTATTTAAGCACCAACCCAGCAGCGATTCAAAGCTCTTTGAGCCACAGTCACGCTTAGTCACACAACTACAGTCACACATACATAAATCACTGGAAAGCTGAGTGCTTTGCTCCAGGATGCTTCACTGTGTTGTGCAACATTTGGTATGTGTTTCAACCCATTAAGATGCATATCCTGAGTTAAAAAAAATATTTGATAGAATAACATTTTAAAGAAAGATTTTCTCAGTAAACTTTAGGGACGCTTGGTTTTATTAATGCAATTATACATCCGGGAGGCTAGGGGTCGCTGTAGCGATCGGTCGCTAAAATCGGTTACTTCTAAAATTATACAAAACACCTTTAAATCAACATTAATATTGCATATTAATGTAGTAATAACACTCATAGCACTATCGAACGATGGTGGAGCGAATGAAACATAACTTATGCTCGAAAGAACCGTGGTTGTATCCGGGAAAGTGGAAGTTACCCGGAAGCTAATAGCATTAGGCTAGTGGACATTCGGCGCTAACTTTAAAAAGCTTCGACTTTATTTTAGTCGTAATGAGTGGACCAGATAACATAAACATCAATATGCCCTTGTGGAGATAACGTTTGTTATAACCATAAAAACACACTCGAATCACATCGGCAATGACATGGTATCAAAATGCTAACAGGAGCTACGTCGGTCAGCTCCATGTGTTTAAAAACACCATGTAAACGCATTACGTGAACCATCGAAATAAACCATCTAACTTTCCTTGTTTATTTCTCTGCCGAACCTGTCGGTGCCTCGTGTCAGTTCGCTTCACTTTGGGCATTCAGTTGGAAGAATTTGAAGGCAGGGGATAGCTTATTAGCAGCAGCAGACATGCGGTTCTGAGCTAGCCAAAACGCGGGTGGAGCAGGCCGGTCCGAGGTCTTGCATGCAGTCTCTGAGCTCTCAGCTTGGGATACTGAATCCTGTGTCCTGTGACTTAACTCTGCCAGTCAGGTCCTCTGACATGTTATTAACACAATATAACTGGCCATGTGAAACACGTGGATAACATGAGAGACTGTTGCACATGTAAGATGCCCCCCCCCCACCCCCGTGTTTCACATGTGTGAACCGCACTTTACTAACGCTTGAAACAGGTGTCTACATATTCCCAGGTAAACGTGTAGCATGTGGGAAACCTGCACATGTGAAATGCTTTCCTGAATGTTGGATCCATTTTCCAACATAATTTGGATAAGTTTTTTTTTTTTTACATCTTGTAATCCTGATTTCTGGGCAAATCACATGAGAAACATGCGATCGTGCTTTTCACATGTTCAGACGTTACAACCCCGGCCCTCTCTGACGCAGCGGTGAGACACTGAGAGGGGATCCCTGTTGCTCCGCTGCTCCAGAAAGCCTCTCTGAGGAGCATCTTTATGTAAACACCACAGACTATAACCTGGAGTAATGGAGCCTCAGCCCAGCAGCTCTGAGTTTACACAGCCCCGGCAGTCAGCTCCTGCTGTTTGCGCCGCTCTCTGAAGCCCTGCCAGCTGCTCTCCATGGTGCCACGGAGCGGCCAAGCCCAGACACACTCAGCGGCCACGAGAGAAAGAAGCTCAACCTGAAATGTAACTAGAGGTATGAGAGGAAGCCGGCTTGGCACGTGGAACAATGGCAGAGATGAAACTGTCCTAATCCGGGATCTGCTCTCGGGTTCACTGGAAATCTTCACCTCTAGACTAAACAAAATGGTCGCTGAAATGCTAAAATGATCTGTAACTGCTTCAACAGATGCTGTTGGTTGACCTTTAACCTAAAGGAGTGGCCGTTATTATCTGCATAAGAAGGATGCTCCAGCAGGAAGTGATGTCATCGCTGAGCTGCATGACTCAACGCAGGATGTCCCGGCATGTAATTCAGCTGCAGGACGGAGCACCGGATGCAACACAATGGAGCTGCGAATCAGAGGACAGCAGAAACGTGAAGCAGAGCTGCTGCTCTTTGATTTATGCCTCTGACTCCCAGGCTGTAATTACGACATAGCTGTGGTCAGCTGGTTGCCTTGCAGTCTGGTTAGAGCTGCTCTTGCAGAGAAACTTCAAACCAGTTGTGAGGAATGCTTAAACAAACCCGTATCTGGGAAGGGCCAGAACTGGTTGCGTTTCCGACCGTGTTTTCGTTCAGCTGCTGCGTCTCTCTCTGCATTTTTGGCGTAGTTTGGAGCCTCTGACTAATCGCAGCTGTTCCACACCGCTGCCACTCCTGCTGCAGGTAACTCGCCGCGTACAGACACAGGTGCAAGGAAGCACGAGTTAACCTGGATTTGATGACAGGCGCCAAGGCACACTCTGTGCATGAATACAAAACCTTCCACCCTGTCGCTGCGGGCAATGGCAGCCAAATGAGATGCACAGCTTCTGCTGAGTTGTGCAACCACAGCTTTTAACGAGATCAACAGCGGGTTTGAAGTACGCTCTCATCGACCCAACCTGGACGTGCTCTGAACCACCTGGACCCCTTTCTTTGCTTCTCGGGGCTCCCTCCGCTTTCACTGGCACCCCTGGTAAAATGCGTTTCATTGCTGTGTCACAATCTCACCCTGTTGGATTCAGAAAAATCAAACCTTTTATTTGAGTACGGCAGGGGTCCCACATTTTTCAGCCTGCGACCCCCAAAGTGGCGGCCCAGAAAATTTTATTTTTTCAATCATGAAAATAAAGTGGCAGCCTCCCCCTGCATTAAAATAAGAAATGCATAGCATCTTGTAAAGTTATTTGGTATCGGTTTGACAAAGAAGAAAGAAGGTCCCCCGCCCCCAGAGGTGTCCACCGGGGGCACCTGACCCCCCCTTTGGGAACCCCTGATCTGGAGAGGGGAAGACCTGCAATGAATGACCCAAGTTGAGGTCTATAGCCTCTTTATATGGAGCACCTGCTCTAAATTATTTTATTATATTGATTATTTTACCAGGTAGGTCGGTTGAGAACCAATTCTCATTTTCAACGACGGCCGGGTTAAGAGGCAGCATCATACCGCAGAAAATACATACATGTAAACTAAAGGAAGTTCACAAATTCCTGTTTTTAATCAAAATACCTGCCACAATTACTGATACCTTGAAATACTTCTAATAAAGGAATGCTACTGTAATTTAATTTTAAATGTATCAGCTTGTACTGGAATAATCCATGACTTCCTGTTTCCATTGGGTAATAATGGAATGTGAAGAGGCTCTTTTCTCTTCCCCACTCCTCAAAATGGGAAAGATAACAGAACATCCCAAAAACCTTAAGGCTCAGTCATCAGCTGACCAAGCTGTATGCCAGGAAGGTGTCCCAGGAAGCAACGTTTTCTGTCCTACCGTCACAAACGTAAATGGTTTAAACTCTTCTGGGAGTTTGACTAGAACTGTGTGTGTTGGTCAGAGACCAAGACTAAACCCAGTATGTGGGAAAGCATCTCATAGCTAAGGTGGGGGATGATATGTGGCGTCATTTTAACTAAAAATCTGTGGACTTCTGTGAGAAAATAAAAACTGGAGTCGTCATTGGCTGTTTCAGTCGGATAGTGATCCAACAACAGACCAAATCAACAAAGAAATGGTTCACAAGGCTAAAAGGCCTCTTCCTCCATGGCTGACCTGGATCCTGTAGAGAAGCTGAGCAGAAAGGAGGAACATCAGAGGAGACCCTGGAGTCCAGATCTTCTGGATCCTAGAGAGATGTGAGCGATGTGTCGTAACATTAGACGATGTTTTTCTAAATGATCTATTAAAACTAAGGTTGATTTTATGCTTCTGTCAGAAAAAAGCTCCTTTATCAGAAGACTCTGCGTGTTTCTCCAGGACTGAGAAGAGTGGCAGCTGCGTAAAGCATGGCGCCGTTCATACCAGCCGTTTAACATCACCCTGTTGGTGCTGCTGGTTGTTGTCTCACCTGAGTGTTTATGTCGCCTCCTTTCACCACCAGACGACTGATGATCCCTGCCGGACAGCTTCGGTCTCAGACCGCCGTCTCTCTGAGAGACTCAACATGCTGGGGGAACGCCGTCCTCTGGGCGCTCCACCAAGGCCTCATCAAGGACGAACATCATGGAGCGTCTCTTTCCTCTGGTAGCTTGGCTGCTTTTCATGCATTAACTGCTAATCTGAGCTAAAACCAAGCTCTGCTTTAAATGTTTAATCACAATCAGGGGCATTGGGGCCTTTAGGCTGACATGCTGGGCTTATAGGGAGTCACTTCTTCATTCATCTTCTTGTTAAAGTCACGGACCGACTCTTCCTCCAGAGGAGCAGGATCTCACCTACCTTAGACATCCTCCGTCCCTCCGTTACCCTTTGCTTGGTCTTCATCCTGTTTCTAACCCGGGAACCCTCTTCCTTTTCCTTCCCTCTCCCTATCAACAGGACAACAGCCTCCAAATGTAATGTAAACAACAGAGACATGCAAAGTTTCCAGGATTAAAAAAAGCAGCAGGGACGTGCCGAGCTGCTGAGCTGCTCCGCTGAGTAGACGGAGAAACTGGACGCAGGAAGAAATGTGCCGTCAGCGCCACGGAAACCATGTTGGGACGCTCTTTAAATCCGGCTTGATTCAAATTCCTTTATGTTTTACTACATTACATTTAAGATGAACACAAAATGCACAATGACTCTAGATCTCCTTATATCTAGATTGAAGCAGCCAATAAAAATACTCGGTCTATGCAGACGAGGATGTGAGCTCAGTTCTGTGCAAAAGTCTTGATTTACCTGCTAAGTCTTTCTCCTTTTAAGGCGTTCTTCTAGGACTTTAAAAGTTTTTCTTCCTGTGAACTTCACACAGTTTCAGACCACTGCCAGATTCAGAGCAACGTGCAGTGCCTTACAAAAGTACTGGCACCCCTTGAACATTGTCAGATTTTGTCCCATTACAACCACAATTCAATAATCTGAATAGTGCATCATGCACTGGCATTGAGCCCCTTTACACAGACACGCCTGAACACGGCCCTGTGCCACTGCCTGACTTCAGAAGTCAGCTAATTAGCAACTAGAGTCCCTCTGTGTGTGTTTTAATCTCTGTATTGATGCAGCTGTTCTGTTTTTGGCCTCTCAGGTTTGTTGGAGAACATTAGAGAACATCCAGCGTCATGTAAACCATGGACCACAGTAGACAGGAAGTATGGAGATGTTTAAAGCAGCGTTAGGTCTTAAAACAACCCTTACTTTGGGGTTACAACCACAGGATAGAAGCTAAGCCGCGATAATCCTGCAGACAAGCTCTATAAAACATGTGAACCAGAAAGACCGACTTCAGGAATGCTGCGAGGGTAAAAATCTGGTCCGCTGTTCTGTTGATGCTGCTTGTGTCGTAGCTGACAAATTATTTGATGATTGACTGACACAAAGAGAAAAAAGGCCAAGACTACAGGCCCAGTTCTCCAACACCCCAGACTGAGTTTTCTGCTGAGAAATGAGACGGCTGCTGCTGATCTTACTGGCACAAACTGCACAGCCGCTGTCCTCCTACGGCCAGTTTCCCGTTCAGAAATCAACACCGCTTTGGGAAGACTGCAGTCTGGTTGCTAGGGAGGGGGGGGGGCAGAGGGTAAAGAAATAATGTTTTACCACTTTTGCACGGCGCTCCAAGCTCCCAATCACATTGCAACACATAAAAACATCATGTCGAGTCAGGATAACCACTGAATATTTAGCTTAATCCTTCACATAGTTGTTCAGTCTGGACCAGTTTGCTGTGATTTCAGCTATTAGCTTACATGCCGAAGAAAGCCACACTGGGTTTGGGCATGCACCGTGGGCCCTCACATTAAATTCTGCCTGTTATCGCAAGTCAAATCCCACCCTGCAACTATGAAAGCTTTGCATTTCATTTCTCCGCGCCCTCCTGATCCAGATGTCTGAACGCCGTCCAGGGGCAGCGACCAGCAGCCTGCTTACTGCCGTTCTTCTCGGCCGCTTCGTCTTTGTTTCGGACGTCCCAGACACGCGTGAAGCTGAATGACGTCTAACCCTTGAAATCTGCCCCACTGTCAAAGACGTGAAGGTTTAATCCTGCCGCTATTGTTCTCCGCTGCTCCGTGAGCGGAGTAAAGAAAACTTAACGTTTGATGCAGCAGGCCGCGTTCAAACCACCCGAGTCTGAGCGTTTGCAGCATTTAGAGCTGATCTCCTTCACACAGGAGCGAGGCTCCTTCCTGAATCGTCTCAGCTGCACATTGCATGTTTGCTCAGTGTTTCGTGTGTTTGCTCAGTGTTTTGTGAAGGGCAGAGGATAGCAGGCTTGGGGGCATTCGGCCACGTTGCCCAATCGGCTCTGACAGCCACAGAGCAGGAGAGCCGGGCCTTGAATGCCTGTTTTTATCGATCTACAGGAGTTACGAAACCGTTTCTGTGAACGCTGCCTTCTGGTATGTTGAGCAGCAACTATGTCTGAGCGGGCGAAGGTGAGTTCTGTTTCCATCCTGATGCGTGTGCCCCGGGTGGTGCCTGAAGGCGACAATGAGGAGTTGTCTTCATGTCTTCACTTGAGCTGCCACGTTGCCTCATTTCCTTTGGCTCCGGTGCAGCATTTTTCTTTCCCTGTCGCTTCTATTTCAGGCCTGGGAGCAGCGCGGGCTCCTCTGAGACGAGGGAAATAAAACGCAAACCTGTCATGTCCTCCGTGTCCTGCCGTTCAATCAGAGCTTCTTATCTGCTGACACGTAATCAGGCTGACCCAAACAGAAAGTGAAGCTGCAGCGAAGGAGTTTACGGTAAACGGGGAGAGGACTTTAAGCAGAAGGAAGCAGCAGAGTCAGCTGTGACAGGTGAAGCGTGTCTGACTCTGTGGCTATAGCCGTGGATCCGTCCTCAGAGCCTCTATTGTTTGCTGACAGCCTCATGACAGCCAGTAAAGTAGTCTGAGGTTAACCGACAAGGAGCCGTCTTTGTCACTCCTGTGGTTTTAATAAACAGCTCTGATTGCTTATTGTGTAGCAGATCTTAGCTAAGGCTGCTTTGTTAGAACAAGACCAGCTTGTGTCTCAAATAGAAATCCTTCTGAATGTCTAGAATAAACCATGAGGAAAGAATTGTGTGTACATTGGTTCTGTTAATAGCGAGCAGGATGTGATATTTTTCATTTGCCTCAAGTTCGTCTGATGGAGAGCAGAATTATGGGTTTCGTTGCACGCAGCAAGTCGTCCGGGTCCTGAAGCAGCAGAACAGCCCAGACCATCACACTGCCGCCGCCGTGTTTGACTGATGGTTCCACGTTTTCTCCATTCGTGGATAGCTGGGGTTCTCTGGAGGTCAAACCCTTAGAAATGGCTTCAAAGCCCCTTTTTCCTGGCTGAAACGTTGCACTGAATATTGTTTCCTGTCTGTTTGGGCATTCCAGGTTCTATTGGAGCAACTTATTTATTTCTAAATGCACGGCAGAAATCAGGCCTGCTAGCTGGAGGAAATGAGCCGAAAACTGTGGCTAATCACACTTAATTATTGATTTAACACAGACTGGAGATCATATTTTCACAAAGCTCTAGGTATGTTTCACTAGCATTTTTACCTTGTTTCCAAAGTGTCACTAAATATAAAGTGTGGCAATAAAAGCTAAATTAAAAGAAGTCTGTATGGAGATAAATACTTATTCACAGTATAATGTGTAGCAGCTTTAAATATTATGCTACACAATGTCAAATTCCTTGTTTGTGTTAACATACCAGGCAAATAAAGCTGATTCTGGCAAAGCCTTGCTCAATGTCACTTATGATAAACATGCTAGATTATCAGCAGAGATGCAACTGAACCTTAGCAGGAAGCCTTGAAGAGATAAGTTGGGCAGCTGAAGAGTTCATGGCCTGTTAATATTTAACCTGCAGGAAATTGCTCTCTGGGCTTCCTCACCTTGATTAAACAGATGATAGCTTTCAAGATATAGCGAGCGACCTGAGATAAAGGCAGACCTGCGGTGGCTCGCAGCGGCTGACAACGACCTTCCCGTTCCTGTTAATCACATCCAGCAACGTCCGTAAGAGCAGGGTGTAAGAAAATGGTGGCACAGGTGGTCGTTTCCATCAGTCACATGGTTTCTCCAGCCGGATCCCCTCAGCCTGACTCATTCTTGGCAATGTTGTTGGCAATGGACCAAAAGCACAAAATGAGTCCTAAAACATTTGCTAATTGTAACGGATCTGACTAATTAGCGTTAGTCCAGTCCCTAAAGGAACATGTTCACTCATAAAGACTGAACAGTAACGGCCCAGCTGGTGTAATGAGGTCCAAATCATCAAGAAGTGCAAAGTGCAGCCATTTCCTCATTTTACCCAGCGGCCATATTGGATTTTAGGGTCGAGGATTGTGAATGACTTCTGACTATCAGTGTCAGGATTCTGACTTCAGGGGGTTGATTCCAGCTGATGTTTGTTTTTAGACATAATTTGGTAATCCAGTCTTCTGAAGTTAAACAACCACCGTATAGTCTTCTCCTGGTAGCACTCAGACCAACAGTCAAGGCTGGTTTATGACATGTGGACACAATGTCTGCAGCATTTATACTCCATAATGCTTTTCCTCTGTAGTAGCACTATCCTCCTAGACTCTAGAGGGCAGCGTTGCGCTCCTACGTTAATCAAACTACACCCCACTACACGTAGAAGCAGAAAACAGTAGTTTCCAACATTTTTAAAGCCTCTTACTTTCTTCCAAGAGTGACAGCAAATTTTTTTTCCAGGAATTTTTAATAATGTGTTGATCACGGTGATCTTTATGGGCCTCAATCATAGAGATGTCTGCAATTACAAACTTCCACCACATGGCGCGCTTCCTCGTCCACCATGTTCTTGTGCACAGGACTGTCCGCGTAGTCAGCAATTTTCCAAGGCATGCGGTTCAAAACCTTTTGGCCGCGTGGCCATTCTACGTAATTTATGCTACCACGCCCCTCTGCTCGTCAAACATAAACCAGCTCTTAGTCTCCGTTTCATCAAAGTGAAACCACTCTAGGTAAGATATTACCTACGTGTCATCCACTCTAGGTAAGATATTACCTGGTCATAAACTCTCAGCAGAACCACATTTCTAAACATCTGAACCATCTCCCTGAGATCACTATAAACTTTTATCTGGAACATTAATTTAATCATCAAATATTAAAGAGTAAAGTATTTGAACAGGTAATCGGATACGGGCTGCAAGAAGGGGAAGTCACTTCCAGAAAGAGCTCTGAATGAATGGATGAATGAATGAAAGGTGTGTATATATATATATATATATATATATATATATATATATTAGCTCTGGCTGGTGTGGGTTAGTATCAGGGATACCCAGTAAACATGTATTTATTCCTCACCCAGCTTGAATATCTGTTGTCCTGGTTTCTGTTATGAACATATAAATACTCTGATAAAGGAAGTTCAACATTAGGATCAATTATTCAAAAAACCCTTTTTAGTCTTGTTGTTTCTGGGTTCATTCTGTTGATTTGTTTTGCAAGGTCGTGTAACTAACACGGAAACAGCCTCAAACTATTGGAGCTATTAATCAGACAGCCCCAGTGAGCCTCTTATTGACAGCTCATTACTCAACAATGAACCAACGAGTGGAGCCAACAACGCCTAAACAAAAGGTTTATTATTGTGACTCAGCTGAGGATGATTTTATGGCAGCTGGCAGCAGGAGAGCATATTAACGAGCCAAGCACCGATAAAGCCTCCATCAGGCTCTGAGCAGCTGATAGTAGCCGTCAGATAGGAGATGGCCAGAGTTCATGCGTCTGAAAAGCAAAAATAAAAGCATAACTCAGGGGGGCGGGGCCTGTGCGCAGCAAAGTTTTCCTCTGCGCGTCTCTCTCAGATTCAGCCCAGCATGCCAGGAGCATGACGGCGGACTGGTCGGTCTGGACCCAGAGGAGAGCGCAGAGGAGAAGGGCCATGAGAGCGCGTCTGTAGACCCCCACCCAGCCGGGAAGATGGCGCAGAGCGCGGCGCCGCGGCGCACAGAAGCCCGCTGCTGAGCGGCAGGATGGTCGGAAAGTTTCTCCTGCGCAGAGCCTGACGAGGAAACAGCCGGAGTGAGTTTGTTACCAACACATTTCCTCCTATATAATCCCACCTGTGTTGGAATAAAGGCTCCTAAATATGGCGGAGCTGTTTCTGTTAAACTTTTAAGATTTGCGGGATTTTTTTTCTTGGTGTTTTTTTTTTTTTTTTTACCAGTTTTAGTAGTTTTAGAATAAATAACCAGTTTTAAAGTAAACTCAGCTGAGCATTGTTTCCCTGGTTGTTCTTTGTAAACGTGTAATTGTGATCGCAGCCTTCCTGTGTCACTTTACACGGTTTCACCGTGAACTTAGTAATGGAGACTTTTGGCCAGAGGGAGGAGCCACACCCAGAACCCAGAGCGGACCGGACCGTGCGTTGGACTCCTGCTTCTTCCCTTTTTATCAAACCTCCTCCAGGCTAAAGAGGTTCCGACCCACAGATGAGGATTTATGAGCTTTACGGACCAGAAATGTGAAATATTCACCGACCTGCAGCAGATTTCCTGAAGTCCCCCAGACTCCATGATCAGGATGGAGGTGTTGGTTAGAGCTGCACCAGCAGAGGAATTATTTAAATATTAAATTATTATTATTATTATTATTATTATTATTATTATTATTTAAATTATAAAATTCTTTTTAAGTTTTTTACTTCTTCACCTACATATTTACACATTTTAGGATGAAAGACCTGATTATTTATCATAATAATGATGATAATAAAAAATAACAAAAATAGTAAGAACAATAATAACAGCAATAATAATTATAATAATTATTATAATAATTATGGTGATTACAGTTATTATTAATAATCATATACATTTATTATTATTATTAGTAGTAGTAGTAGTAGTGTTGGTAATGGTAACAATATTAATAATTAATTTTATTCAATTAATTACTTATTTATCATGATGGTCTCTTAAGCTATCTTTATTTTTATGTTTTTCCTTGTTATATTTTCCTTATATTATTATACTTTTTATCTATTAACTCATCATCATTAGTGTGGTGTTTTGTTTTTTGAATAAAGTGAATCACACCACACTACAAATCAAATGATATGTAATTATTTTGTGACTTTAACTGTAATTATTCCTCCTTTTATTCTCCTAATGTTAGTGTACCTCTACAGTCTGGCGTGTCCATCCTTGTCCTTTGCCCTAAACTCCCATAATCCTGTTTATTTATGATCCCATTCTAACTAATTGTTGGGTCAGATTCCTGAAACGGGTCACATGACCACGGCGGAAGCTGCTTTCCTGCTTCTCTTTGTTTTAGCTGCAGAACCCATTTTTCCCTGTGATTCAGGGCTTTTTATGTGTATTTTTTAAATGAATGATAAGAAAGCATGTGGTGTAAATCAGCCTTGAATGAATCCTTGACTTGACGTGTGTTTATCCCTGGAACTGCAGCATGGCGCGCCGCTCCCAGTGTTCCTCTGCCGGGGATAACCCCCTGGACCCCAACTACCTCCCTCCCCACTACCGGGAGGAGTACCGCCTGGCTATTGATACCCTGGTGGAGGACAGCTTGGACGGATACTACGAGTTCCTCCAGAAGGCCGACGTGGTGGACTTCCTGTCCCCCAATGAGCTCCAGTACATCCAGAGCATCGTTCAGCCACCGAGGCAGAGCCTCCACCCTGAGCAGCAGTTCCTGGACAGCGACGGCGAGGGCTCCTCGGACACCTACTGGCCCATCCACTCGGACCTGGACGTGCCGGGCCTGGACCTCGGCTGGCCTCAGGTGCATCACTTCATTGAACCCACGGAGGTCACGACCCTCGTCAACCCCCCTGAGCCGGACATGCCCAGCATCAAGGAGCAGGCCAGGCGGCTCATAAAGAAGGCCCAGCAGGTCGGCCTCTCTCGCTCCCACACTTTTTCCTCTTTTCCTCTCACAGCTTTGTTCTCACTGTGATGTCGTCCCTGGCTTCCCCCCTCCTCAGGTCATCGCCGTAGTGATGGACATGTTCACCGACGTTGACATATTTGCGGATATTCTCGACGCCGCCAGGAGGAGAGTCGCCGTCTACATCCTGCTGGACGAGCAGAACGCCGATCACTTCGTCAACATGGTGGCCAACTGCAGAGTGAATCTGCAGGCCTTCCCAGTGAGTACCGCTCCTTATGCTTTTCACCTTAAAAAGGCGGCATGTTTCTGCAAATATAACGTGCATAAGTGATAACACACAACTTAAAAGCGTTCTTACATCTGTTTAATCACTTTCTTGGTACGCTGCCCGGGGAAGACCTCCTGGAAAAAGAAAGGCTCGGCTCAGCCGGCTGCAGGCGCGGCGGGGAGCTTCACACGCACTGAGACAAAAGCACATTGCTGCTGTTGTTGTTGTTGTTTAGCCTTTTTGTAGAAATGTTCTCAGAGTCACACATTTAGCACGTCACCAGCTCCGCTGCCCAGTGCCGTTTCCAAAATAACGGAGATGAAAAGCAGAAGTGCTGTGGTCGGCGAAGCTGCTGGAGGATAGTTGCACAATCTGTCAAACTTTTCCTCATAATGAATTCTCAGTTGGATTGATTGTGGAAATATCACAACCGTGTCTGTCCGGACTGGAAAATACATTTTTGGACTGAACCGAACGGGT
Source organism: Fundulus diaphanus (assembly GCA_037039145.1). NCBI lineage: Eukaryota > Metazoa > Chordata > Actinopteri > Cyprinodontiformes > Fundulidae > Fundulus > Fundulus diaphanus. The sequence goes on along the minus strand of CM073121.1, from coordinate 54,158,586 downwards.
TTATGAATCAGGTTGTTAGCATTGCCAGAGGCAGCAGAGCTAAAATAACTCCTAGCAGCTCCAAGCATTCTCACCTACATGCATGCTGATGGTTAATGGTTAATGGATGGACGTTTGGTGTGTCCTGCAGTTTGTCCGCGTGAGAACGGTGTCTGGGATAACATATCAGTGCCGCTCGGGGAAATCCTTCAAAGGCCAGATGATGGACCGCTTCCTGTTGACCGACTGCAGGGCTGTGCTGAGTGGAAATTACAGGTGGGCTTCTTTAAACCTAACGTACTTACAGATGCAGAGCCCTATGCACCCAGTGGCTCCCCTGGGAAGGATGTGTAGAAAAAGCTATGAAATAAATTCATCTCTTGTTGCAGCAGCGTATTCACCAGGGCCAGAGTTAGAATCAGTGATGCTCTACATGCTAACAAGGTTCCCAGAACCTCTGGTAGCCATCCAGGCTCTCAGCATCACGGCTCCCCCACCGTACCCAACAGGGCGTGATCTTGTTGCTGAAAGTCTCGATCTTAGTCTGCTCTGACCAAAGCTTCCTGTCAGCGAGTTTTTGTGTGTTTGGTGGTTGCTGTGGAGACGTGACGTCCCCAAAATGCACCTCGGTTCCTTCCCCAGCCTGTTTTATTAGTGCTCAGAGTTTAGGTTTGGGTAAGTTTAGGCCAAGAGCTACAGATGCATCTCAATAAAGTTAGAATATCACTGAAAAATTTACTAAAAAGGGAAACTTGGATAAAATGGATTAAAACACATAGATGTCAAACTTTATTTCTAGTAATTTTAATGATTATGACGTCTTGGGTTTGTAACATGTGGCTCTTTGGACCTTCCACAGTGGCTCTTAATAACTTAGGCTACAAATTATATTTTTATTATGGTATTTAAATGTAATAATGATAGTAAATGCAGGTTTTAGCCATTTTTTCTTGGAATAATTGCTTTTAATTTTCACAACGGTGGGAATGATGCTAAAAGTTCCAGTAATATTTAATTTTAAATCAATATTTTTTCGTTATGGTGGAAACTCAGATTTTTTTTACATCATTATCCACAAATATCAACATCCTGTCCATCCTCTTTTTTTAAACCTCAAAATAGACATAAAAGGGCGTTTCTTTAACGATGACAACATATTTCCTACAGTAGATCTTTATCACAAATTATAACTTGTCTTTTTTCAAAAGGCCAGGCAACATTTGCGGCTCTGAACGGGTTTAATTCAAGTGGACTGTAGGCAAAATGGCTCTTTAGACTGTAAAGGTTGCAGACCCCTGCCCAAGACCAAATAAATGATTTTAAATACAGACATTAGTCATGACCATCCGACACCAATAGGGATAACAACAGTGTAGCTGAAGACAGAGCTATGCAGGGAAATATCCAGGAGACGGAGGACCTTGTGGTTAGCCTCTGGGCTAAGCAGAAAGAGGATGGGACTGTTGTTTGCTGGTTCCTCCTCAGATGAAAGTACATTTTTATTTTGACCTGGAAATCTGGGTTCAGTTTTCACTGATGATCTGCGATCCTGACAGTTTCTCTATTTTCTATACCTGCTTATCCGTGCAGGGTCGCAGGGGGCTGGTGCTTACCCCAGAGGTCATTGGGTGAGAGGCGGGGTACACCTCAGATAGGAGCCAGTCCACCACAGAGCAACATAGAGACACACAGGACAAACAACCCCACACACAGACAGCTGAGGGCAATGTAAACAGACCAATTACAATAGAATAGCCTTTATTGTCCCACAGTGTGGGTGTGGCAGTGGCAAAAACAGGTAGGCAGAACCTAACAGTCATGTTTTTGGACTGTGGGAGGAAGCAGGAGTACCTGGGGAGAACCCACACATGCACAGGGAGAACATGGAAACTCCATGTAGAAGAGAACCCAGGTTTGAACCCAGAACTTTCTTGCTGCAAGGCAGCGGTGCTCAGTTTGTTTCTACCGGTGAGCCATAAACATCAAAACTTAATAGAATTAACACCTGAAGGGCGAGTAGCCATTTCTACGTTCATTAATGCCCATCTGCCTCACTTGACTGACATGTTTTATTGTCTTTTCCATTTTGAAGAGCGGATAAAAGTAATGGCCCATTGGGGAGCAGGAAGTCACAGATTTGAAATGGCAAAAGTGGTCCAGAGTTACATTTATTTAATATCAATTATGTTTCTGTTTTCTATTTTATTCCTGAACATGGGATTTTTTTCCCTCTGAATTAATGTAATGAAGTTAAAAGTTTATTGGTTTTCAAATCGCTGAGAGATTTCAGCCTTTGCAACAAAAGACGTATCTACTTCAAAGCTTTGTTCACACCTTTACGAGTGCGGAGGTGCTGCAGTTTGACTTTTCTATGCTTGTCTCTGTGTTTGGGGGCAATAATCCCAGCTGGCTGCTGTCTTTTGCAGCTTCATGTGGTCATTTGAAAAGCTGCACCGCTGCATGGCGCACCTCTTCCTGGGACAGCTGGTGACCACCTTCGACGAGGAGTTCAGGATCCTGTTCGCTCAGTCCCAGCCGCTCAACGTTGAACTCATGCTCTCTCAGATGGAGGAACTAAGCCTTTCACAGAAGAGACACCTTCCAAGCGAAAACCCTCCTCTGTACAGAGAGCCCAAGAGGGTCCTGTCTATGGACGTTCTCCCTGATGACAGGGCCGGACATCTGTACGGCGAGCCAATGGACGAGAATTTGAGGCTCATGGCTCTGAAAAGGCAGGGGTCCCTCCGTGGCCCCGCTGACATGTACAACAGGTTTGGTTCCCAGCAGCTACGCGTCGACCCCGGTTATGATCAGGGCTCCCGGATGTTGATGACAGATAATCCTGCCTTAAAGCGACACTCTTATGCTGAAGACGTTCCAGGCAGATGCTCGTTCCCATACTTGCCCCAACAGGGAGTGCCTGACTCCGATCCGAGAGAGAAGCTCTTTCTCAGGGGCCAGCAGCCTTTTCCAGGACCGGCGCCAGAGGAAGAATACAGCGCCCACAATAAGTTCTGGGACCAAGGCTATCTGCCAGGAGAGCCGTACCCGGCACCAGGTTTACAGCAAGACGTACCAGCACCCGAATTTGACCCTGTTCTCAACTATCTATCATCCACCATGAATCTGGACTATGATCAAGGCCCCGGTAAATTACTCCCACCGGCGGATTTATTGTTCACCTCCTCGCACCCCAAACGGCTGGGCACAGGGCAGCCAAAGGTCTGCCAAACCTCTCCTACCCCTTCCAACTCTGCCGGTCAGAAGCCTTTTTACCACGACCCCACCGAGAACCGCAAGGATCCCACTGTGAAACAGAAGCTGAGAAACTGGAGGATCGGCTCATACCTCAGTGCATGTGATAATCCAGAGGAGGAAGGCCTCCCCATGGGGCCGACTGCACCGGCAGATCCATTCGAGGGACCTCTGAACCTCACCCAACAACCGGCCTCAGGGGCAGACCTATCAGGACCCAAAATACCCAACGTCAAAGAGTTCAAGGTTCCCCACCTACCCAGGATCAGCCAGATGCCGACCTACGGCAAAGCAACTCAAGAGAAACCAAAGAAAGTTCTGGATGAGCCTGCTTCAGGGCCGGCAGAGACCAGAACCACGCCAATGCCTTCTGAAACCGCTGCCGAGGGCAGGAAAAAGGAGGAGGAAGACCAAAAAAGGCCAGGAGCCACAGGGCTTCAGAGGAATGAGTCTTTCCGGAGGAAATGCAATGCAGCGGTTCAGAGAAGCTCCAGGTTAAGGTCTTCCCTGATATTCAGCCACCTGGACCAACAGAACCCCCAAGAAACCCCCACTGCAGACCAGGATGACGAGGGAAGTGACAGAGACAAAAGCGAGCAGACCAAACTGCCCCTGGTTTCTCAGGCCTTGGGTCAAAGGAGGCCTGCTGCGAGAGAACCCATCGAGTGGAGTCGTTACATAAAGTCCACCTCAGAAACGCTCAAACCAGATCAGGCGAGCAAGCAAGGAGAGGATAAAGACTCATCCAGCGGGAGAAATTCCCAAGACGTTGCAGAAACCCCCGAGGCGAATGAGCCATTAAAGCACGCAGCTGTAGAACAACACGGCGTTTCACCAACAACGCCTCAAGCCAAGCTCCCTGGAGCCGAGGCTCCCAAGACTCATCAGCCGGTACAACCGACCCAACCTCTGCCTGCTTATGTAGATATGAACGACCCAGATGACAGGCTCATGTTTTTTAAAGAGCTGGCAGCCCAACGAAGAGCTGCTAAAGCTGCAGAGGCTCAAAAAGACAAGACGGAGTTAAAAGCACAACCAGAACTCCAGATCACTTCAGTTGGCCAGAAGGAAGAAGCTCTTCCTAAAGAAAGCCCTGGAACCTCATCAGCTAAAGAGTTAGTAAAAAAGCCTGTTGTAAAGGACTCCAATTCCTCCAAGCCCTCTGATGAGCAAAAACCCGGGCTGGACAGCCAATCGGTGACGAGTGTTTCTGTTTCAGCAGAGACGGATGAACCTGCTGGTAAACCTCTACAAGACCCAACTGCCTCAAATCCTTTAGTCAAACAAGGTTTATCTCCACTGATGCCTCGATCCAAACCGATCCAGGACGAGCTGCCTAAAGCCGATCAAACGGTACATCTGAGCAACCCTTCACTCTCAGCCTCATCATACATGGACATGAACGATCCCGATCACAGGCTCATGTTCTTCAAAGAGCTGGCAGCCAAACGGAAAGCTTCAGAAGCTAACAAGGCCAAAGAGAAGACCCAGACACACCCACAGACGGAACCCCAGACCACTTCAGGGAGCCAGGCGGGACCGGATGCTCCGGAGGCAACACTAGAAAGCATAAAGCCTTCAACAGCGAAGGGTTCACCCGTAGAAAACACTGCGGCGTCCACAGAGAGAGCCGACGCAGCGTCTCCTTCTTTAAAGGACGGTGAAGATACCAGCAAGCAGGACGGTCTCTTCAAAACCGACTCCAGTACTTTTAACACTTCTGAAGAGCAAGCACCCAGCGTTCCTGCTGAATCAGAGAAAACAGGCTTGGAAAGGCAGTCTGCTGAAGATACAGAACCAGGTCCGAGCAAATCAGCAGAACTCCAAACTGGAACAGCACCTTCTGTAGAAAATCAATCACCCAAGCAAGAAAATGCTGCAATTGCTGCTCCCGTGGAAGACGGTGACCAAACAGAACCCCTTCCTTTACACGCAGGTTCAGTCACTCCCAGCTCAGTGGAGGGTTCATCATCTTCGGACCCCCAAAACACTGCGGCGGTTCAGCTAGCAACCACCATCTGCCCCTCTCCACCTCCATCTGAGGCAGAAACTACGCTGCAAGTAGGAACTTTTGAACCACCGGAGCAAAGCTCTACTCCTGATACCCCTCCACCCGACTTGGGTTTGCAGAACCACCCTGCCGCTGCTGAAGAGACCTCAGTTTCTGATTCTGGCCTCGAAGCTATCAGCTCCACTAATGGTACCAGCTCCGTGATTATTATCAGCACACCGGGCCCAGATGCTGATGAGATCAAAGCTCAGGAAACTGTCAGCTCCTCCCAGCAGGAGTCCTCAGAATCATCCGGAGAACTTTTACAGAACTCTGACACCCGGGACGACCCAACTCCTCCAGGTACCGTTCCCCCTTCTGCTCCAGCCGATAACACCTCAGTGGCCAATGCTACGGATGCAGAGTCTGATGTTTCTGTAGAAAAAGGGCCTGTTGATCAGGAGCCAAACGAGTTGAATCCCACCACAGAGACAAACACGGACGTGTCTTCTGCTGATGTACCATCAGTTGATGTAAATGTCCCAGACTCAGGACAAGAAGAGTCGGCTGCAGAAGAGGGCGAGGCCCTCGAATCGCCTGAAGATGCTAAAGCTGATAGCACGTCTCCGGCTGTTTACCCGGCTCTACCTGATCTCGGTTTGCCTGGTGATCCTGGTCCAGAAGACTCCGTCTCTGAACCAGATTCAGAAAAGACAGTTTCGTCCATCGCAGCTCCAGGTGAGAAGCAACCTGAAGATGCGCCTTTGGAACCAGGGTCACTGGGAAATGCAGAGTCTTGTAACGCCTCACAGCTGGAAACAGCTGAACCTCCACAAGACCCGCCGGTCCAAACTGCTTCGCCCTCTGACCTCAAGCTGACAGACGTGAACGCACCCTCAGCTGCTGAAGCATTATCGTCTGAGTCAGACCCGTCAGGTCTGGACCCTGACACTAAGAAATCAGACACCAGTGTCCCTGCGGTGCCAAACCTCTCAGATGCAAACTGCATATCCACTGAGATTCAGCCAAAATCAGAGGAAGCGGCTCAATCACTGAGCAGCCCGGGTGAAGCTGCCACGGTGGCGCCGGCCGAGGCCCATTTGCCATGCAAAACATCTGAAGTTGTTGCTCCTGAAAGCCAAACAGCAAAGCCAGCTGTGCCTAAGGAGAGCAGTAAAAACCGTCCCGAGATAGCGCAGACGGACGAGAAAAAGTCCAACAATCTAGAGGAACCGTCCACTGGGGAATCTGCGAACAAGGAGAAAACGAGAGAGCAACCAAAGCCGTGCCCTGAAACCACAGAGGTCCCGTCCAAACAGCCCAAACCGAGTCAGTCCCGCTACCACTCCTCCACGGCCAACGTGCTCTCCAGCAGCAACCTCCGAGACGACACCAAGCTGCTGCTGGAGCAGATCTCGGCTCAGTCCCAAAGCCGGAACGAAGCGACTAAAGACTCCCCCGTCACGGACGACGAGAAAGAAGACAAAGCCGACAAAAACGCCAAAAACGAAAAGGACTGGGGGTGCAGGGTGGCGAGCAGGAGCCAGACCAAAACCCCCCAGGAGCGCGAGAAGCTGCTGGAGAAGATTCAGAACATGAGGAAGGAGAGGAGAGTTTACAGCCGTTTTGAGGTAGGAACATGCTGCCCGCCTTTGTTGACGCTTACACGAACATCTGACTGCAGATGTACTAAATAATTTTCTGTCTCATTAACAGATGGCCCCTTAGAATCCAAAGGAATTTGAGAGAAAGGGAAGACATGTTGGATTCTGCTCGATTCCTCCGGCTTTTAATGCAAACAGGCTTTTTACGCACAGAAGATTGAGTGGACCGGTGTTGCCTTCACAAGACGGAGCTACCAGCGGTCCAGAACGATGCAAAGCTGTCCCAGCGGCACGCCCCGTGTTCAGTAAAGGACCTCTGACTGCCATCGCATCATTTTACTACCAGATCGGAAAGCAAATCGGCTCTCGGCCCCATCAAAGCCGCATTTGCTGACTGCATGGGTAAAGTGCAATGTGTGCAACAGGAGTTTTTACGTGATGGCGCCCGCCGTTGCCTTTTTACTGCAGAACAGACTCTAAGGTTGACTCGTCATGCGATGTTAGAAAAAGCTGAAGTTAACAGTTTGTAAGACTGTCCTATAGTTTGTTCTGTGTTGTTTTGTTGGACGTTTCCCTAAGAGAAAATCTGATGGACGTTTGTAGATTAAGTTGTTAAAAGAAGTGCATGTGAACGTTCACCTCCCTGCATGAGAAAGAAAGAAAACCTGGAAACGTTCAGCCCCCGAAAAGGATCAGAGACTGAGAGAAGGTCGCCCCTGAGACATGAAATGGGATTATTTAGACACAATGGGATGTGTTGCTCATGTAATACGAGAAACCTTGAAGATAATGTTTATTTTCAAACAGGAGCTAATTCTACTCAAAGTCCAACGCAATTTATTGGATCCCAACGTCAATTTTTAATTGAGATTATTTCCTTTTGCTGATGTAAATAAGAAGATCACTTGAAACTGACAAGTTGTTTTGGTTATTTGCTTCGTCTTGTTGCTTAATGATGTTTTTTTTTTCTTATTGAAAATGTACTTACACAATTACATAGAAGGCCCTAAAGCCATTGGTAGTGGCACACACGCACGCACACACACACACACACACACACACACACACACACACACACACACACACACACACACACACACACATATATGTGTGTGTGTATATATATATATATATATATATATATATATATGTATGTGTATATATATATATATGAATCCTGAGGCTCTTTAAAGTAGCAGCTAAGTCAGTCAGATGAAGGTATTTTCTGTGGCGCCATCATGTGGTCAGAATATATAACCTACACAAATCCTGTAATATGCTCATCACTGGTAACCTGACAACAGCCAGATGCATGTCTCGCTCCGCCTAGCTCCACTCACATACATCTGGGACATCGCCATAGGAATTGCCTTTACAGAAGGCTGGGCCTTATCAAAAATCCTTGCATATGATTGGATAAGCCACTTGTCTGTCATCTTTATTGACGTGCTATTTCAACCACTCACACCGAAGCTAACCCGTGACGCTGATGAGAGCGACGCAGGGAAAAAAAACCTTTTTTTTTTTTATGTGTTTGCGGCTCTAGTGGCACGCGTTTTATTGACAGTGAGCTGACAGCAAGAGGGGGGAAGACAGGCGGCAAAGCGCCGCGGGTCGGAGTCGATCCCGGGCCGATTGCGTTGAGGACTAAAGGCCTCCTAATATGGTTCGCGCTAACCGCTCCGGGGCGCTTCCGCGTCCGCCGCGGACGCGCCCCGGAAAACAAAACTTGCCAAATCCGGTCGGGAGAAGGGCGAAACCATGGTTTCCACCAACAAAAGCCTTCAGAGCCGTTCTCTGATGTTCTTTTAATGAAACAATATTAGGTAGATTGGACAACACGGAAGAAATAGCAGCATCAATGCTAACGCTTGCTTCCTCGATGAGCCGCCATTGCTATCAAAACAGTCTCACGTCATGGTCGCGTCTCCACTACGTCACATCTATGAAACTCCAGCCCTGCGTCCTGATTGGCCAGACCATAAATTTGGTTGGAGAAATCACTTTCTATGGGCGATGTCCCAGATGTATGTGAGTGAAGCTAGGCGGAGCGAGACATGCATCTGGCTGTTGTCAGGTTACATCACTGGTGCTACACTTTCAAATCAGAAAGAGCTGTGAAAACTTAGGCATATACCAAAGGCTTCCACACACTCGGGCAGACTTTCCACGGACGTTTTGCCCTCCATAGTCAAACTTACTTTTGCCTTCATTTCTCGTGACAACTTCCTACGTTTTTCAGACTTTCTGCCTGTGGGACAAAGCGAGGGAAAGGCTGGCAGCATGTTTGATGAGCTTGTTGAGCACCTAGAGCTGTTTCTGCTCCAGAATGCACCCATTGCACACCTGTCGGTGTGTCAGAGGGGCTGTGGCGCTCCGGGTCCTGGAGACCGCCTGCTTGGAGCGGCTCAGTGTATCAGGCTCAGTGTCACACATAAAACAGTTCGATGTGAAGACTTCTACCTGCCAAGTACGCGGTCAGAAAGCTTGAGCTCTGCGCGTACTTGTCTGCATGTCTGCCTCGACTCTGCGGGGACTCCTCTCAGACATCCGTGGACTCATGTCCGCTCAAGTATGTGGGAGCCTTTGCATGTATAAGGTTGTGGAGACGTTTAAAGTAGGGTTAGATTATAAAACAGTATCCCAAGCTTTGAAGCTCTGTTAAAATCATCTGAAAGATTAAAAGAGGAAAGCAAAACTACCAACCTTCCACAGCTCGGGTGGAATAATCCTTCAACAGGTGAATTATTAGTTGTTTCCTCTACAGGGCCTTTGTGAAAGAAAGGCAAACAGAAAACAAGCAGACGGGGAAGCTGTTCATTACTGATGTGAAGATGGATGGAGCTGAAAACAGGACGTTCTACACTGCAGCTACAATACAGCTCAAAGTGTCCTTCTATGTATGTCTGCCTTCAAATGGTCCTCTGACCAAGGTGCTGCTCTTTACGGTTATTAAATGCGCAGAGAAACTCTACAGAATTACTAACTGAATATAGTGGACTGTATTGTCCTGGCCTTTGGGTTGGGCCTCACTGGCAAATCAGGCTCAGGGAGGATCACATTGAGGGGTTAAAAAAAAACACATAAAAACAGTAAATCTTACACTATGTAGGGAGACCAGGGGTTTCTAGCGAGCACCTCTTAGTCGATTCTTGTCCCCTGGGGCTTAGCCCAGCTCAGAAAATCTATGGGAAGCCCAGTCCATGTGGGCCGGCCGCTTGTAGGAGGAATGTATGTAATGAGAGTCCAGCGGCAGATGAGGGCGAGGACAGTATTATGCCAATTCCTAGTGTCACAGTCTGACTATAGGGTTATATGTCATCTCAACAGCAGGTATGGAGCCTTGACCCAGTGTTTGGGACTGAGCGGTACCATCTGGGTATAGTAAAGTTTTGGCTCTGGAAACCTGCTCCTGGAGAGAGGCTAGACTCTCTCTTACTCCGGTGTTGACCAGGGAGTGAGGGACCTCTCCCTTTGTCAGTGAGAGGATCCCTTCTTTGCAGAGGAAAAGATTCTGACTGTTGTCTGTGTTGATGCACCAAACAGTAGTTCAGGGTATGTTGCTTTCTTGAAGTCTCTGGATGTTGTTCTGGGAGTTGTTGGGGTTATGATTGGGCCACATGGAGCGGGGTGATTGGGAGAAACTGTCTTCCTGGGCTAAAGGAAGTTGTTCATAAAGCTGCTTGGTAACGGACCACCTTTCGTGGGAGTGTCATCAGACCTGTGGCATTATGTCCTGAACCCTTGAGTGAAAATAGGAGCAGAGCCGTCAACTGATCGCCACCTGGTGGTGAATTGTGTCCGGTACCCAGTGAGAGTATCTGGTAAAGCCACGGACATAGAGAGAGATTGGCCGTTTCTCAATATGCGTTCTTGAGCATTCTCGTGTGCTCGTGACACGTCATCAGCCTCAGCCCGAGCACTGTTCCGATTGCCGAGAACGCCAGAGCGAGAACGCGCCGAATTCCCCGGATGTTGTTCTCGCCCGCCCTCTTTATCGAGCATGCATCAGAGCAGACTTGTGCGTTCTTCAGACTGACCGCTTGCCCAGAATGCACCGCGGCAAGATCATTTTTAGGCTTTTTAGAAATGAAAAATGTTGTTTTTAAAAAATTTTCAATAAGATTTATTGTGGTGTAGTATATAAATAGTTTTGAATGTTAAAGAAATGCTAAAGAACTGTGCGTCTCATGACGTCACAAGTACGCTTCTGTTCCAATACACCATACGTGCTGCGTGCTCGCGTTCTTGTCAAGTCCGATCTTCCTGTGTTCTCGCCAAGACCGGACTTGACGAGAACGCGAGTCCGTACTCGTGTTCTCGTGAATTGAGAAACGGCCATTGTGGAGGAATCTGACTGGGCAATTTTCAGCAGCAGAGCCGGCATCCAGGAGCTGGGGCCTGAAGGCATTTGTTACATGCTGGGCAGCAGTTCTTTCACTTCCCATATTTATGAGAAGATTAATAATTCCTTCTTAAGGTAGACTTTAAGCTGCTTAAGTGTTCATACCTCTTCTCCTGCACTGAGTTTAAAATGAACAGAATGTTCTTGATGGGAATCACGTCTAGATTGCCAGTCCTGTTAGGCTGTTTTTTCTTCATTGTTTGTCGTCTCTCTGAAGGTGGCAGCATTTCTGTGTAAGTTTGTTTCCTTAAATCCAGTGAAGTGAGCAGTTAGCATGGCTGTTTTAAAACATGAGCGCTGGGGAAGGGCAGTGTACCACGGTCCTGAAAAGTGTTACATAGCCAGGCTTTTGTAACTTAAAACTTACAGCATTATGCAAACGTTGATAGTTTAATTTAATTTGAGACATATCCTTTACAATGCCACTCAATAAACACATTTTTAAGAATAAAAAATAAATAAAAAGATGCCTTTGACATGTCTGTTGAACCTGGAATAAATACCAGCAGTCCTGGGACAGCTTGCTCTGAAGTCACATCAGATAAACATTTATGTGCAAGGAGTCTGCACGTTCTTCCTGTGTACCTGTGGGTTCTCTCCGGGTACTCCAGCTTTTGACTGTTAGGTTCATTAGTTACTCTAAAATTGACCTTCGGTGTGAGTCTGTGCATGGCTGTTTGTTCTGTGAGGTACTGGCGACCCGTCCAGGGAGGATGGGTCGGCAGTCTCTCACCCATTGACCGCTGGAGATGGGCAACAGTCCCCCCATGACCCCGCATGGAGAAGTGGGTATAGAAAATGTATATATATATATATATATATACATATAAATATATATATATATATATATATATATATATATATATATATATATATATATATATATATATATATATATATAAACACACACATTGCGTCTCTGGATTTTATTTAGGGAAATCAGAGAAAAGACGTGAGACGTAATTTATTTGTGAAGCATATGTGCCTCACAAATATGTTTTAGTATAAAATAATCAAAAACACTTTTTTGTGTTAGTCTGTCACATAAATAAAAAAATACAAATTGACAAGATATAAAAGAGTTCAAATGTGGTGTTATTGTTTTGGCAAAAGCTTTAAAAATATCACATTTGATTATTTTATGTATTTCTGTGCGTAGCATTTAAACATTTATACCTTTACTGGATTAACGGACTGAATTGACAGCGCTTGTCTAGTCCTGCTGACCAGACAGAGCACTTTACACCATCGCCACGTTCACCTGTTCCATACATTCATACACACATCAGTCGTTAACTTGGAGTCAAGTGCTTTGCCTAGTGGCACATCAACATATGACAGGAATTGAGCCAATTGCAAGAATACTACATCATCCACTGAGCCACAGCCGACAGAAAAGCCTAATTTGTGTATATTTGACAGAACAACCAGACATGTTGGCCCTTCCTGGTTCTCAGGTATTAGCTGTTGTGGCTTTGGTAACAAACCCGATGGACTCGGGTCGGTGACCCCAGTTCCCCTGGAGAGACACCAAACGCTGGCCTTGAAAGAATTACCAAAGAAAAGGGACTTGCTGTTCTTGTGGTTCTTGAACCGGATTAGGCTCCCAGCACCGTGAATAAATGCACCGTTCAGTCACATGTTACAGAGGGTTGATTATGAAAGAAGATATCTTACGTTTCATAACCAACAGAGGGCCTCTTGTCTAAAAATGTCACTTTACGTCCGCTGCTCCCCGACGTCTTAATAAGCTTGGACTGAATCCCACTAATCTATAAAGACCTGCGCTGCCCGAAATGCCTCACATCTGAAGGGAATACTTGGGCTGGTTGAGAGGATTAGCTCTCCACGGTCTTTATTTTAGTTTATTTATGTTCTGTTAGCTTTAAAGAATGAGTGCAACCCTGAGGGGAGCGTTCCACGTCTCAGCGTTCGGCTGGTACGCTTTCATTGTGAATTATCTGGCAGCGAAGGATGGAGAGGAGCTCCCTGCAGGAATCTTCGTCTACGGGGGACCCTGGAAGTACCTCACCTTTCTCAACCTGGTGAGCACATTTAGAGGCGACGACCGCGGCGAACGCCTACAGCTCTGTGACATGTCTCCCAGAGGAAACTGAACTATTTCTCCGGTGTTTATTTAGCTGTTGCAAATGACGTTCTTTGGACTGGCAGCAGTGAATGATCTCCAACCTGGGAAGAAGGCAAAGAGCACTCTGAGCCGATGGAAAGACTTCCTCTTCTCTGTCTTTGCCTTCCCCGTAGGGATGGTGAGAAAATCATTTTTACTAAATTCTACATTTTTGATTGAAAAACAATTTACCGTCATGTGAAAAAAACCTTGTGAAATATTTAGTTCTTTATTAATGTTTCCACATCGATCTGAATTATATGTGGAAAAGGAAGTGATGGTACCTGAACAACAGAAACAGGCCCGTTTCAATCATTAAACTAAATATATCAACAAAAATGTGTTTTCCCTGCAGTGGAAAAAGTTAAGACACCCTAAAAAAAAGACACCCTGCACCATAACATCCATAACATGCTTCCTTTGGATCAGACAACTTCAACCCATCAATCTGAGGAACGTTCGCCCCACGGTTTCATGCTTCCTTCCGCTGAAAAGACTTTTGGAGATGCTAGTTTAATTTTTTAGCAGGACTTGGTACCGGTCCACACTGCCAAAGGTACCAAGTCTGGTTCAGTCACCATGGTGGTTCTGTGCTTGATTGGCCAGAACCAGACCAGAACCTTATAGAGAATCCATGGAGTATTGTCAAGAGGAGGATGAGAGACACCAGAACCAACAATGCAGATGAGCTGTAGGCTGCTACCAGAACCAGCTGGACTTCCTGAACCCCTCAGCAGAACCACAGGCTGATCTCCTCCATGCCACGCCGCACTGATGCAGTAATGCATGCAAAAGAAGTGCATATGGAAATTAAAAAACTTAAATCCTGAGATTTCTGCTGAAAATATCAATGTTTTATTGATTTTATCTCATTATCTAATTTTCTGAGACACTTAATTTGGGCTTTTCAATGCCTGTAGGTCATGATCATCAACACTACAAGCAAAAAAAGGCCTTGAATATTTCAGTCTATGTGTAATGACTCTATATGATAAACGAGTTGAAACTATCTGAGACTAAATATATGTTCTCCACAGAGCCGCGTCTCCCTGGCAATAAACTTGTGAACTTTCTAACTTGAAAAGCAACATAGAAGGTCCACATTGACAGCAGCAGCAAGTTGTCTCCTAGCAGCATGGCCCGAGTCCCTCAGTAAAGGGACAGAAAAAGGGAAAAGGCGCCCCCTTGTGGTGTCTCCTTATATATACTAACAGGCTCTACAGCAAGTGGCCCATTTCTATAATGGGCCACTTTGGCATTATAAAGTAATTAAAAGGGTTGGTTGCTCGTGTATAGATGATACTTTTGATTTCATAAATTCATTTCAGTTCACATAGAAATATAAAAAATGCACAGTAACATAAAAGTAGCACCCTTGGGCCCAGTTTATACAGTTTATATGTAAGAACAAGTTGATGTTGGGGTGAGTTACACTTTAAACTCATCATTTTGCATCACCTTTTCTCTTTTTGGACATTTCTGGGCTGTTTTAATGTGTTGTGTCTAGTGGCAGGATGCTGTTACTACACAGTTAAAAAAAATCAACATTCATTACAGGAGGCACAGTTTATCCATTTTATACACTTTAATAGGATATATGCCTCTAATTTATGACACAATATGCCTTTTTGGCTTGAGTATAAATAAATTGCCTTGACGGGCCGGATTCGGCCCACGGGCCTTGAGTTTGACACATGCTCTACAGTAATGGTTGCAACCTCCCATGTGAGTTAAACTCCCAGTCTGAATTTGATTTTACTGTCATAAACTTCCATATGAACAGAACGAGTAGCCTCCTGCATGTCCCGAGGCTGCATTTTATGGGTTTAAAGACTTCTTTTAGCATCTTGCTGTCAGGATGAACTTGCAGACCTGGGCAGATGTTTTAAAGGTTCATTTTAACTTTTTTTGATACTTCTTTAATTTACTGTCACCGTGCTGTTCCTGCTGTTCACTGTCGTCCAATGGTCGCATCACATCAAACGTCTGATGTTAAAACAGGGAAAACCTTATTTTAAATGCTAAGAAATTATATTCTCATCATGCGGACCTGATGGGATACACCTGTGTGTAATTTCAGGCATTTTCAGGGAGAATTAGTTTTATTTATTCTTCACCAGAAAAAAAAAAAAAAAAATTCTTCAGTTTTTATTTCTTATTTATATTAATACATTTTTTGTTCTTTTAAAATCATGAAATATTCAGGTATAAAAATGTTAAAAGACACACTGACACGAGGTACTTTAATTTATTCTACTACCATATAAAAATAAAACAACTACAAATAGCAAAGAGAAAATGAATACAAATGTTTTCTGCCTCTTTTTAGTTTGTGGTTCTGCTCTTCTGGACCATCTTTGCCTACGACAGAGAGTTAGTCTACCCAGCATCCATCGACACCTTCTTCCCTCCGTGGATAAACCACGCCATGGTATCTGGTTTTGTTCATTTCTCTCTGTTTCTTCTCTCAACCCGCCGTGCTCACTGCAGCTCTGCTCCGCTGTTTTTCCCAGCACACACTCGTCCTCCCTGTCCTGCTCGGAGAAGTGCTGGTGCAGCCTCACGCGTACCCAATGAGGAAACACGCGCTGGCCGCGTTGTCCGTCGTGGGCTTGGCTTATTTATCCTGGTAAGTGCCATCACAGTGCAGTCTGTGAAGTAAACACAGCCTGACCTCTAAAGTCAGACCAGTTTGGCTGCATATCCAACCGAGAGGCGTTTTACTGCAAATATGTTTCACCTGGCATCCATCCTTAAAGGAGTAAATGTGTTTGTTTTCTGCTCACTCTACTGCATAAATGTCAAGTCGCAATTCAGCTCTTAGACTTCAACAAGAATCACTTTATTGTTATTCTATCTAATAAAATCTATTCAACTGAGCAAAAAACAAAATAAAAACAGATTAAAAAATAGATAGAAAGACCAACAATCTGGGACAAACAACACTAATTCTCCTCTACAAGTCACAGCAAGGGAATACATGTTTATTTCTAAACTGAAATCTATCAAGACACTTTTATGGCCTACCGACTTTATTTTAAGAGGGGAAATTAAACATTGGTTGTAAAACCAGGTTTCAGAACCACAAATATTTCCAACCTGTGGTTCTGTCAGGAAGAAGTCACTCAGCCTGACAGAGAGCACTAGTCTCTTTGGACACGGGTTTTTGGCTCTCCTCTGTAAATCAACAGGCTAATGTGAAGAGAAACATGATTAAAGGGAATTAGTCAGCAACACTGACCACATCCATTGGGTAGGGAGGAAAAACTGGAGTCTTGCACAACTTTACACTCTAGTAGACCAACTCAGGTAACATGCAAACGAAAACATTCAGTACGTGAGAAAAATGCCGTATTGGACCACCAATGAAAAATAGATTTTAAGACCTTTTTTTTTTAACTCATTCTTCAGGCAACAGAGAGACTTTTCAAATCTCCAAAGAACATAAAGAAGCTGTCACATTATAACTATCTCACCCCAGAGGATGTTTTCACGCCCACATTTTCCAACAAATTATCATTTCACCGCATAACAGACAGACTCACATGTTCACGCATTAACAATCAAGATTTAATGTCATCATTTAAAAGTGGATCTTTTCTAAATGAACAAACTAAACTTTAATGAACCCTTTTCTCGTTATGTTTATCAGGAACCTGAACAGGTGGTGTCTGCCTCAGACAACCCAGCAGTGTCAGCACCGGCATATCTGATCTGATAAATCCAGAAGATAAACTTTCAATCCAAAACTGGTTGTAGCTGATAAGGAAAATATAAAGTATGAGGGGGAAAATCAGCAGAGCGCATGGAAGGTTTGAGTCCGAGAGTGAAAGGGAGAACGTAAAAGAAACATGCAAGGAATCTGACTGAGGAGCTCGCCCTAACCTAACCATAACCCTACATGGTTAGAGATTCTCCTGAAAGAAGGAGGCATCTAGGGTCAGCTGGGGCAGGATGAACAGCAGGATAGAGAGAAACATTACCTGACCAGAACGCGGTCAGATACAGGAATTACTCGAAATGCAAGATCAAAACTGGCAAAGCAACTCTGTTACAGGATTTAAGAAGATAACAGGAAGTAACGCGAACTCAGGTGTTTATCAGAATTAAACTGGAACCAAAACTAAACACGACAATGCATAAAAGCGATACCATCTTAATTTTTGCCATACCATCTTTATTTATAAAGCGCTTTAAAACAGCCAACAGCTGAAACAAAGTGCTGCACATTGCTACAAGCTAAAACACATCCATTAAAAGAATAAAAATAAATAAATAAAATAATGCATAAAAACGCTTAAAAGAAACAGCTAAAAATTAAAACTAAGTCTCGCTAAAGCCAAAGAATAATAGTTGGTTTTAAGGTGAGTTTTAAAGGTGGGCAGTGAAGGAGCCTCTCTTGTGCAGGAGCATTTATTCCACAAATGAGGACCAACGATAGAAAAGGCAGAGCTGGACAGACAGACTGTCTCGTGTCTCGGAGAAGATAAGAAGTCATTTTGAGCTGATCTGTGCTCCTGAGGCGACATTTTGAAGTGACTGGGACAAAAGCAGTAACAGTAAGATAAAGTTCAACCCAGCGATGGCGATCAAAACACATACCAGAACCAGCAGCAAGATACCGAGAAAGACAACTTGGCTGCTAAGAAAATCGCTGAGCTGCCCGTAAAGTATTCACAACCCGTCAGCTTTTTCACTTTCTGTCGTCTTACAGTCACAATCTATCTTGTTAGAGTTTTATGTGCTGGACAAGACCAAAGTTGTGGTATTTTTCACAAATTAAAATCTGAACAGTGTAGCGTAGCTCCCATTGCTGATAAAATCTGATTTAATAAATTTTTTCACAGGGCATCTAATTATTAGATCAATAATCACGACTCTTTGCAGTCATTATGTGGCCATAATGACTTTTGGTGAGACACTGGATCAGATTTCACTCCTAAGACAGGACAAAACATAATCTTCAAATAGCTGAACGCAACGACACCACCTCCTGAGAAGCTGATGGATGGATGGCTCAGGAAGCTGACTCCATCAGCGTCTACATCAGGGGTCACCAACATGGGGCCCGTGGGCTCCAGGTAGCCCCCAAGGACCACACATGGGGCCCTCAAGTCTGTTCAAGAAACAGCATGACCGTCCAGTGAGCTGCATCTAAAATGTTTATTTATTCAGATGCGCTTCCTTTTTAATCAAAGTTGTATTTACATAGATTTAAAATGAAAAAGCAGTAAAAACATGTACACTACCGTTCAAAGGTTTGGGGTCACCCAAACAATTTTATGTTTTCCATGAAAAGTCACACTTATTCACCACCATACGTTGTGAAATGAATAGAAAATAAACTCAAGACATTGACAAGGTTAGAAATAATGATTTGTATTTGAAATAAGATTTTTTTTACATCAAACTTTGCTTTCGTCAAAGAATCCTCCATTTGCAGCAATTACAGCATTGCAGACCTTTGGCATTCTAGCTGTTAATTTGTTGAGGTAATCTGGAGAAATTGCACCCCACGCTTCCAGAAGCAGCTCCCACAAGTTGGATTGGTTGGATGGGCACTTCTTGCGTACCATACGGTCAAGCTGCTCCCACAACAGCTCAATGGGGTTCAGATCTGGTGACTGCGCTGGCCACTCCATTACCGATAGAATACCAGCTGCCTGCTTCTGCTCTAAATAGTTCTTGCACAATTTGGAGGTGTGTTTAGGGTCATTGTCCTGTTGTAGGATGAAATTGGCTCCAATCAAGCGCTGTCCACTGGGTATGGCATGGCGTTGCAAAATGGAGTGATTGTCATGCTGCTGGTCTAGGTGTGGGTCTCTCTCCCTCTCTCTGCTACAGGGTGTGACGTGCAGGTGTTTTGCGTCTCGGCTGATTAAGGCACCTACTTAAGGAGCAGAGACCAGGAGGAGGGCGTCAGTTCTTTCTCGCTACCAGCGTGGTACATGACCGACTTTAAACTCCGTCCCGAGTTCGTCCAAGTCAACCCTAACCTTGTGTTTTCGATCTCTTCTAGAAAATCCACCGAGAATCCTAGAACCTTCCAAGCCTGGACTCTCTTCGAGGCCTGGAGTCCTCTGACTGCCACTCTGCTTGGGTCCTCCTCCTTGCACTCACCTGCCTGTCCACCCTCCATCTCAAACAACACCGGAGAGAGTCACCTGACAACACCTGGACCAAGAACACGCAACCCCCCGGACCCCTGCCAAGCACCAGCCTCCGACCAAGAACAATCCGGCCAGAAGCATACACAACTTTGCTCAATAAATCATTTTCTTATTGGAACTGCCTGACTCCGTTGTTGCCCTGATTCAGAGTCGTTTCTTTCAAATATGACAGAAAGAACTGACCATCCCGACTCTGGGGAGCAACTACGGAGCGCGGTCACTCATCAAGGACAATTGTTAGGGCAACATGAGACCCTTCTTCAGTCCATGAGCCAACAACAGAACCAACTCGTGCAGATGATGAATGTTTTAACCCATGGTTTTCAGGACCTAAGAAACCAATTAAGCGTGATTCAGCCTACCTCCACTCCTCCACCAGCAGCCCAGCCTCCTGCCGATCCCGCGCCGCTTACTGTCCCCGGCGTCGGGGTTTCCACACCAACCCCCGAACCTTTCTTCGGTGAGTTAAATAAATCCAGGGGTTTTCTACTGCAGTGCTCCTTGGTGTTTAACCGGTCACCTCAGTCTTTTCCTGATGACGCCGGTAGGATCTCGTATATTGTCGGGCTTCTTCGCGGAAGAGCCCTGAGCTGGGCTGAATCGTTTATTGACGAGACCAGCATTCTTAGCCTCAGTTACTCTGACTTCCTCGCTCGATTTAAAAGAACTTTCACTTCCTCGTTGTCCGAGGAGGAAGCGGCAAAGAGACTGTGGTCCTTAAAACAGGGAAGTAGATCCGTGGCTGACTACGCGGTCGACTTCCGAACCCTGGCGGCGCAAACTGGCTGGAACGATCTCGCTCTTAAAGCGGCGTTTCTAAATGGCCTTTCCGAAAAAACAAAGGACGAACTAGCCAGCCGGGATAAGCCCCAGAATCTAGAAGACCTCATTGAGCTAGCTGTAAGAGTAGATGATCGACTCCGGGAGAGGGCTCGCGAGAGGCGGAGCCAAGCTCCACCCTCAACGCTACCGCCCGCAGCATCCACCTCAATTACGTCACCCATGCCCCGTTCGGTTCCCTCCGAGAGCCAACCGTTGGAAGAGCCTATGCAATTAGGAAACGCCAGATTAACCCCCGAAGAAAAAGATAGACGTATGAGGGCGAGATTATGCCTTTACTGTGGCGTTTTAGGGCATTTTAGGTTAAACTGTCCTGTTCGCCCAAAAGATCCCGTCCGCCAGTAATCCAGGGGATACTGGCGGGCGTATGCTCTAAAAACCCGGCCCCCTGGTTAACGTTACAAGCCGTTATCTGTTTCCTAGACGCTCAACATCCAGTCACGGCCCTTGTTGATTCTGGTTCAGAGCAAAATCTAATAGATCCTAGCCTAGTTAATAAATTGCGCGTCCCTGTTCGTTTATTACCTTCCCCCATTTCGGTCGCTGCCTTGGATGGCAGGCCCTTATCCACTATTACGCACCAGACCATTCCACTAAAATTTATTTCGTCCGGTAATCATCACGAGAACATCTCGTTTCTTGTCTTCCCCACTAAACACTCGCCTGTAGTTTTAGGTCATCCATGGTTGGCTTTGCACAACCCTCATATTAATTGGAGAGAGTCACGAATTGAGACATGGAGCACCAGTTGCCTGGCCTCATGTTTACAGTCAGCCCTTCCTCGTTCTTCGGCTGGCACTGCCTGTCCTGAGGCTTCTCCTGATCTATCCCAGGTTCCCCCCGAGTATCATGATCTCCAGCGGGTATTCAGTAAGGATCTGGCCCTCAGCCTACCGCCTCACCGTCCTTATGATTGTTCAATAAACCTTCTCCCTGGAGCTCCTTTACCATCTGCACGCCTGTATAAACTTTCTCAATCTGAACAGAGCGCCATGGAGAGTTACATTGCTGACTCACTGAAAGCGGGCATAATTCGCCCTTCATCCTCTCCTGTTGGGGCAGGTTTTTTTTTTGTTGCCAAAAAGGATAAATCATTGCGTCCCTGTATAGATTACCGAGGCCTAAACCAGATAACAGTCAAAAACAAGTATTCCTTACCCCTGCTGGCTTCCGCCTTTGAGACGGTTAGAGGCGCAACTGTCTTCACTAAACTGGATCTCCGCAATGCCTACCATCTCGTCCGTATTCGTGAGGGAGACGAATGGAAGACAGCCTTCAAAACCCCGCTCGGCCATTTTGAGTATCTAGTCATGCCCTTCGGCCTTACCAATGCACCCGCCGTGTTCCAGGCCCTTATAAATGATGTTCTCAGGGACTTCATCAACCACTTTGTTTTTGTTTATCTTGATGACATTCTTATTTTCTCAAAAGATCCCAGCCAACACCTACAGCACGTCCGTCAAGTCCTCCAACGACTCCTTGAGAATCGCCTGTTCGTCAAGGCTGAGAAATGTGAGTTCCACCGCAAGTCCATCAGTTTCCTCGGCTACATCTTCGAGGGTGGACAGGTGAAGACCGACCCGGCCAAGGTTAAGGCAGTGGAGGACTGGCCCACACCCAAGTCCCGGAAGGATCTCCAACGCTTCCTGGGGTTCGCCAACTTTTACCGGGTGTTTATTAAGAACTTCAGTGTCATTGCAGCACCCCTTTCTGCCCTCACCTCCACTAAGCTAGCTTTTACCTGGACACCCGCTGCTGATCAAGCTTTCCAACTCCTCAAGAAGAGGTTCACTCAGGCTCCCATTCTCACCTACCCCGACCCTACGGCCCAATTCACTTTGGAGGTCGACGCCTCAGATTCCGGAACCGGGGCCATTCTGTCCCAGATGTCTTCTGCTGATGGGAAGCTCCACCCTTGTGCCTTCTTTTCTAGGCGTTTTTCCCCAGCTGAGAGAAACTATGATGTGGGAGACCGAGAACTTCTCGCCATCAAGCTGGCCCTAGAAGAATGGCGTCATTGGCTAGAGGGAACGGAGTTGCCCATCATAATCTGGACTGACCATAAAAACCTTTCTTACATTCAGTCAGCCAAACGATTCAATTCCCGCCAAAGCCGCTGGGCATTATTTTTCTCACGCTTTCATTTTACTATTACCTACCGCCCGGGCTCCAAGAACGCCAAACCCGATGCCTTGTCCCGACAGTTCTCCACCATCTCCGAACCCATAGGTCCAGAACCCATCGTTCCCACGTCCTGTGTGGTGGGTGCTCTCACCTGGGAACTAGAAAGGCTGGTCCGACGAGCTCAGGAGAATGAACCGGATCCCGGGGGCGGCCCTCCTCGACGTCTGTATGTTCCGACAGCTGTTCGTTCCCAGGTGCTCCGCTGGGGGCACTCCTCCAAATTTTCTGGTCATCCGGGCTCCAGCCGCACCATCGCTCTCCTCAGGCGTTATTTCTGGTGGCCTTCCCTGAACAAGGACGTGTCCGAGTTCGTTTCGGCCTGCTCCATTTGTGCCCGCTACAAGGGATCATGCAGACCGCCTACAGGCCTCCTCCAACCCCTGCCTACGCCTAGTCGCCCTTGGTCTCATATCGCTCTAGATTTTATCACCGGCCTTCCTCCATCTAGCCACAAGACCGTCATCCTCTCCATCGTCGACAGATTCTCCAAGGCTTGCCATCTGGTCGCTCTCACCAAACTTCCATCAGCTCACCAGACCGCCAGGTTACTAGTCAACCATGTTTTCAGACTCCATGGCCTCCCCGTTGAAATTGTCTCAGACCGTGGGCCACAGTTTGTTTCACAGGTCTGGCGTGATTTCTGCCGATGCTTCGGTTCAAAGGTTTCCCTCACCTCCGGCTTCCATCCTCAGTCCAATGGACAATGCGAGAGACTTAATCAGGAAATTGAAAACATTCTCCGCTGTCTCTGCTCCCACAATCCCACCACCTGGAGTCAGCATCTCGCCTGGGTGGAATATTGTCATAATTCACACATCTCTGCCGCCACTGGATTGTCCCCTTTCGAAGCCTCCCTTGGCTACCAGCCCTCCCTCCTACCCTCCTCTTTCCCAGATTCAGTCCTACCCTCAGTCAGGTCACACCTCTATCACTGCCGTAAGGCTTGGGACCGGACCAAAGCCGCCCTCGAACACACCTCAGCCCAAAACAAAAGATATGCCGATCGCAAACGCTTACCGGCACCTGCTTACACTCCCGGACAGCAGGTGTGGCTGTCGTCCCGGGACTTCCCATTGAAAGCTGTGACGAAGAAACTTGGTCCCAAGTTCCTCGGTCCCTTCCAGATCGACCGTGTCATCAGTCCCACTGCAGTCAGGCTCAAGCTCCCGCCTCACCTCCGTGTTCACCCAACCTTCCATGTGTCCCAGATTAAACCTGTCACCTCTAGCCCGTTGTGCCCACCGTCCAGACCCCCTCCACCCGCCCGGATCGTGGACGGGCATCCCGCCTTTACGGTGGACCGTATTGTGGCGTCCAGACCACGTGGTCGTGGCCTCCAGTACCTGGTCGACTGGGCGGGTTACGGCCCTGAGGAACGTTCCTGGGTTCCGCGCTCCTTCATTTTAGATCCCGACCTCATCTCGGCCTTCGAGGCATCGTCCTCAGGACGGCCGCCAGGGGGCGTCCGTTAGAGGGGGGGTGCTGTCATGCTGCTGGTCTAGGTGTGGGTCTCTCTCCCTCTCTCTGCTACAGGGTGTGACGTGCAGGTGTTTTGCGTCTCGGCTGATTAAGGCACCTACTTAAGGAGCAGAGACCAGGAGGAGGGCGTCAGTTCTTTCTCGCTACCAGCGTGGTACATGACCGACTTTAAACTCCGTCCCGAGTTCGTCCAAGTCAACCCTAACCTTGTGTTTTCGATCTCTTCTAGAAAATCCACCAAGAATCCTAGAACCTTCCAAGCCTGGACTCTCTTCGAGGCCTGGAGTCCTCTGACTGCCACTCTGCTTGGGTCCTCCTCCTTGCACTCACCTGCCTGTCCACCCTCCATCTCAAACAACACCGGAGAGAGTCACCTGACAACACCTGGACCAAGAACACGCTACCCCCCGGACCCCTGCCAAGCACCAGCCTCCGACCAAGAACAATCCGGCCAGAAGCATACACAACTTTGCTCAATAAATCATTTTCTTATTGGAACTGCCTGACTCCGTTGTTGCCCTGATTCAGAGTCGTTTCTTTCAAATATGACAGTGATAGCCTTCCTTATTCAGAATCCCTTTTACCCTGTACAAATCTCCCACCTTACCAGCACCAAAGCAACCCCAGACCATCACATTACCTCCACCATGCTTAACAGATGGCGTCAGGCATTCTTCCAGCATCTTTTCATTTGTTCTGCGTCTCACAAGCGTTCTTCTTTGTGATCCAAACACCTCAAACTTGGATTCATCCGTCCACAACACTTTTTTCCAGTCTTCCTCTGTCCAATGTCTGTGTTCTTTTGCCCATCTTAATCTTTTTCTTTTATTGGCCAGTCTCAGATATGGCTTTTTCTTTGCCACTCTGCCGTGAAGCCCAGAATCCCGCAGCCGCCTCTTCACTGTAGATGTTGACACTGGTGTTTTGCGGGTACTATTTAATGAAGATGCCAGTTGGGGACCTGTGAGGCGTCTGTTTCTCAAACTAGAGACTCTAATGTACTTATCTTCTTGCTCAGTTGTGCAACGCGGCCTCCCACTTCTTTTTCTACTCTGGTTAGAGCCTGTTTGTGCTGTCCTCTGAAGGGAGTAGTACACACCGTTGTAGGAAATCTTCAATTTCTTAGCAATTTCTCGCATGGAATAGCCTTCATTTCTAAGAACAAGAATAGACTGTCGAGTTTCAGATGAAAGTTCTCTTTTTCTGGCCATGTTGAGCGTTTAATTGACCCCACAAATGTGATGCTCCAGAAACTCAATCTGCTCAAAGGAAGGTCAGTTTTGTAGCTTCTGTAACGAGCTAAACTGTTTTCAGATGTGTGAACATGATTGCACAAGGGTTTTCTAATCATCAATTAGCCTTCTGAGCCAATGAGCAAACACATTGTACCATTAGAACACTGGAGTGATAGTTGCTGGAAATGGGCCTCTATACACCTATGTAGATATTGCACCAAAAACCAGACATTTGCAGCTAGAATAGTCATTTACCACATTAACAATGTATAGAGTGTATTTCTTTAAAGTTAAGACTAGTTTAAAGTTATCTTCATTGAAAAGTACAGTGCTTTTCCTTAAAAAATAAGGACATTTCAATGTGACTCCAAACTTTTGAACAGTAGTGTATATATTACATAAAGTTAAGGTGAGCTCTAATTCTTCTAGGTCAAAGGTCAGTGCAGGTAGGCCTTAGTATCACACAGTACTAATGAAGTAGCTCTCAGAAAGGTTGGTGATCCCTGGTCTAGATGGAAGTTAACTTTGAATTTAATTGGGTAAATAACCACGATTCAACATCTTAACTTATGTGCTTTCAAAGAGGCGTATGCCAGCTGAGTGGGGCTAGGAAGATTTCTGGGACCAGTTTTGGTTTATTTGCATTTTCTGACCGTTTTATCTTAGAGAGCTTTGTGAACAAATCTGTTTATACAGCAGATCAAATGCAGGCAAAAAATGTACCTGAGCTTATTTTGTTCCTTTAATTAACCAAGAACAGCTTTTATGGGAGTGTCCTGACCAAAACATCCGTCCATCCATCCATCCATCATCTTCTGCTTATCCAAGATTGTGTTATTAGGGCAACGGGTCCATGAGGGAACCCCAGACATCCCTCTCTCCTGACATCCTGCCGTTCATTCTGGGGAACCTGAGGCGTTCCCAGACAAGATGGGATATATATAGTCCCTCCAGTGTGTTCTGGGTCTTATCGGAGTCTCCTCCCAGATGGGACGCACCCAGGAAACCTCCAAAAAGGAGGAGCTGAGGGGGCATCCTGCTCAGATGTCTAAAACACCTGAAATGTTTCCTTCTGCTCCAGAGAAGTCATCCAGCATGTTCTTAAAGCCTCCAAAGAGACCATAGCAGGATGTTTTCCCAGTTCGTTCCAGTCAAAGAGAGCCGCTTACAGGAAAGCCCCCGTTTACAGCTCGTTAAACCAGACATGCCAGAATAGCCTGGAGAACCATGTATAGGAGAACCATCCAACATGTAAGGCATAACGCCCGACGAGGCGTCCATTATCAGGAATTAATGGACGACGCAGAGGCGTTAACCGAGGACGGTGGCTTCCACATTGTGGCCGGTGTCTACAGTGAGGAAAATAAGTATTGGAACACCCTGCAACTGTACAAGTTCTCCCACTTAGAAATCATGGAGCGGCCTAGCCAGTCTCCAGACCTAAACCCTATAGAAAATCTTTGGAGGGAGCTAAACTAACCTGGCTGATCTGGAGAAGATCTGTGTGGAGGAATGGGCCACAGTCCCTGCTGCAGTTTGTGCAAAGCTGGTGAAAAACTACAGGAAACCTTTGACCTCTGGAATTGCAAACAAAGCCTACTGTACCAGATATTAACATTGATTTCCACAGGTGTTCAAAT
The DNA here is from genome assembly GCA_037039145.1 of Fundulus diaphanus. Lineage (NCBI taxonomy): Eukaryota > Metazoa > Chordata > Actinopteri > Cyprinodontiformes > Fundulidae > Fundulus > Fundulus diaphanus. The sequence goes on along the minus strand of CM073121.1, from coordinate 54,131,677 downwards.
ACTTATTTGCAGCAGTAACAAACAAATAAATAATTAAATTATTGTATATTTTTTTTAGATTATGTCTCTCACGGTGGACATGCACCTAAGAGGAAAATTTCAGACCCCTCCATAATTTCTATGTGGGAGAACTTGCAAAGTCGCAGGGTGTTCAAATACTTATTTTCCTCACTGTATAGCCAGCGGTCATTTGAGAGTCGGGTCCACCGAGGAAACTCAGAGACAATCTCAGTCCTAAGGACAGTTTTAGATCAACCAGTTAACCTGAAAGTCGTGTTGTTGGGCTGGAGGAAGCCAGAGTACCACGACTCGCCTGTTTCACCTCACAACGAAACGAGCCGAGGACAAACGCCTCTGTCATTTAAAGCAACACGTCTGCCTTTTTTTTTTAGAGGAGAAACCATAACCACACGGCTTCATGCACATCATTCTTTTATTATCAAGCTGGTGTTTTTGGTGTTTAACAGAAAACAGGACAGGCATATATTTGATATTAAGAGTCACAGGTTTGCTTTGAGACAAAACAAATGCAAGATCACCAGACATCACAAATAAAGCTTAAAAGACGCTTTCTTTCCCCTGCGTTCTCCAGGATAGTGTGGGTGTATGTGACGGTGGGAGTCTGGGTGTACCCCCTGCTGGGACGCTTCAGTGCCGCCGGCCTGACGGGCTTCTTCGTCTTCAACATGGCGGTGGTGACGCTGCTCTACCTGCTGGGGGACCGGCTCAACAGCCTCGCCTGGAGTGAGAGACAGCAGCTCTTAAACACGCCGTTCAGTCTCTCTGTGTCAGGCCCTTCTTTACGCCTCTCCTTCTTTTGTTTTCTTCATTCCAGGGAAGGACAAAGCGGCGTGATCAAGCATTTCTGCGCTTCTGAGACGGCTCTGCCCCTTTGTAAACCGAACACAAGCTAAAAGGTTCCAGCTTAAAGCAAAAAAAAAGACTTTGAATGTTTCATGAAAGGCGTCCAAGCAACAAAATAAATCAGCTTCCACACACTACAGTCCAGCTGTGTTCTGTTAACTTGATCCAGATTATTTTCATTCACAGAATAACCAGCGAACATGCAGGAAGAACTGAGTCTGGATGCAGTTCAACCTTTTAGAAAGTGGTTCAGCTGAATAAAGTGCATCTGATTGCACTGGTTCTTCCTGTCAGAAGAACAGGTCCAGTCTGCGTTAGTGAACAGTGCTGATACGATCCTATCACACGTCTTCAGACAATCTTCAGAAGATTTTTGGCTTTGGGTCGCACGGTTTCGCTCTGTCGACCCGGAGCTGACTTGCTCAACTTCCACTCAGATCTCTGTAGCCCTTCAGGTGGTGCAGGTAGTTGGGATCGGCGTCCACCAGTCCGAGGGAGAGGATCTTTGCCAGCAGGTGCACATCTTCTTCACTCAGATCATTCTGTTAAAGAGAGCCACGCGTCAGACATTGAGTCGCCCCGGATTTAAACCAGAAATGTTTGCATCTGGAGAACAACTCACCAGCTTGCTGTTGGAGGAGGATTCAGCATTTTGAGACTTTTGAGGCTTTTTCTCCTGTTGACGGCAATAATCGTGTCAGATAATCAGGCTGACAACATAAAGACGTTCTTATAAGCCAAGTTTGGTTTCTGCTCTTTCACTGGTAGCATGTTTGATCGCGTTTTATTGAATTTTTAAACAAGAATAAAACAATAACGGGTCACCCACCTCTTTCAAGCCTTTGCAAAAGCAAACTACAACAAGGAAAAGCCCGGCAACGACCTGAATAAAAAGAAAACACCAATCAATACAAAAACCAAAGCAACCAACGCGCTCAGAAAGGCAGAAGCTGCAACATTGTGAACCATTTTGAGCAGTTCTGGGCTTTACTTACTCCGAACAGGTGCAACATGTTTGCTTCTGGAGTTTCTGTGCTGCGTTTCTCCTCAGCCGTCCCTCGGTGTGATCTTTATAAGTCCAGCCGCTCCGACTCATCAGGCCACTCTGCGTAAGCTGACTGGGAATCCACCGGGCAGAACCTGCAGAACTGGACGAGCCGCACCGCCAGGCAGGCACCTGATGCTGAGTCTTAAAGATACACTGTTAGAGCAGGTATGCTTGTTACGCAAGTGTTTGCGTAAAATGGGCCTCGGAGGGGGAAGAGGCAGTAATCAGAGGGGAGACGGCGACGCACTCGGAAAACATTACATTCACCTCCGCCCTCATCAGCCCAGCATCAGAAAATGCTTTGGAGGTTTGTCAAGGTGACCTTCTGGAGTCGTCTCTGGCTCTTTAAATGTGGCCTTTGATTAAAACGATTCATTTGGACAGTAGGAAAATGAAGATCTGCACTACGTCTCCTCACTGTTTTCAGAGACGTGCCCATCTGCAGCTACGAGAAGCTGCTTGTTCTGACAAGGAAGACGTTTTTCTCCTTGAGCTGCAGAAATCAAGAGCCGTCCAACAAGTCCAGACTTCTGCCGCTTTTTGGCCAAAATTGCCAAGTCTAAATAACTTACAGGCTGCTGCTATTTTTATTAAAACACAAAAATGATTTCTTGGACTCTTTTTTTACCTGTTTGGCAAAAAATAAACATATTATTGTTTAATTAAATAAATAACTAAGTCAGAGCTTTGTTGTTGTTGTTTTTTTAAAAGAAAAGCATGCAGGGTCTCAGTTCTTGGGGTTGATTGTTCTCTATTTTGTCTTTTCCCTGCAACAAGATTTAAAAGTAGGGCATATAATTGTTAATGTGGGTTTTTAATAAACTTTAGCAGCTTTTTTGTGGTCCAGATTTCTATAAAATTTAAATAAAGTTAAAACAAAACATTACTTAGAAAATATATACCTGAGAAATTCAGATTTGATCTTGCCCTAAAAAAATTTCAAAAGTTTCGTTCTGCATCAAATGCCTGAGCTGAATGAGCTGAAAGTTAATTGTTTTGATGTTATGTGATCCGTTCCTCCGTATGCACGAGTCTGCTCTGGTCGATTTGGCTTCGCTACATGAGCCAAAGCTGAAATAGATACATCCAGACGCACTCCTGCAGTGGAAAACCAAAGCAGCACAACAGCAGCTCAAGTTCACACTTCTAAATCAGTCTGGCTCAAACTGAAAGGTGTTGTTTCGTGCAAAAATGTTCAGAACCCATGAATTTTTCCTCATTTTCTCATAAACTTTAATCCATATTTTTCTTTTATGGGTTTTTTATGTGAGAGCACACAGTAAGGTAAACCTTTTAAGCAGAAGAAAAATTATACATATTTTTTTCTTACCACTTTATTGCTGCCAGTACAGCTGCACGTCTTTTGTCTTTTGCTGATTTACATTTTTAAAGTTTTTTTGCTCATTTTTCAGTTCAAACTCATTGTGATTGGATGGAGAGCATCAGAAAATACTGCTCTGCAATATTTTCCACAGGCGATCAGATGGATCCAGGTCTGGACTTTGACTGGGCCGTTCTAGCATGTAAATAATGTTTTTACATAAATCCTTCCATTGCAGCTCTGACTGAATATTCAGGGTTGCTGTCCTGCTAACCTGGACTCAGGTCTTCTGCAGCCTCCAACAGGGTTTCTTCTGGATTTAGCTCCGTCCATCTTCCTATCACCTCTGCTGGGGATAATTATTCCCACGGCATGATGCTGCCACCACCATGTTTCACCATGGTGGAGGTGTGTTCATAGTGGTGCGCAGGGTTCATTTTCCAGCATCTTTTTGCATGTGCACCAAATAGTTACATCCTGGTCTCTTCTGAGTGGAGGAGATTTCTCTACATATTTGCTGGATTCAACTTGTCACGTCTATAAAGACCAAATCTGAAGAATCCGCATTTAATATCAGATCAACCGTAATTATAGTGAGATTAAAATGCACACAGATGAATGAATCTTAGTCCAGTTATAGGTGACTTCTAAAGACATTTAGCCACACTTGATTTTATTTAGTGGTATCAAAGTAAAGACAGTTGAATAAAAAAATTACATTTTCAAATGTGTTAAAAAGCAATAAATAATATATAAAATGATATATTATAAGATATTATGAAGAGGGTACAGGACCCCCTTATGCTAACATAACAGATATAAATATTGGTCCATCCCACCGTCTCTAAAACTTAAACTAAAACTTGTTGACTGCATGGTTTGGGAAGAGAAGATTAACAGGGAAGGACACGTAGGTAGAAACATCTCTGGTCTCCTATGATCTACAGCAGCAAACTGGGAGGGCAGTGCTGTTTGAAATTATTCTATTTTTAAAGGTTGATGTGCACGGTTTTTAATATGATCGTTTTAGTCCAACTGTGATTTATGAACGTATCAGTGACTGAAGTACGATGCAGCTGATCCTTGTATCCAAGGCAAATTTCTTCCAAGGGAGACTAACAAAGATACTTTCACTTTCCCATCCCTTTGCATTTGTCCATTACTTTGTGTTGGTCATAGTGTTCCAATAAAATGAACGTTTGTGCTCGTAACCTGAAAACAAACATGGAAAAGTTTAAGTTTAAATCCATTTTGAGGCTGTGGATGCCATGCAGCACATTCACAGTGGAAAGTTTCTCCACCATGTTTGATCATGTTTTATTTCCCAACAATAAGAAAACTCTCCCCAGTCTCGACCGTCACATGATGAGACCTTTTATAACCCTTCGCACGGTGGCTGCTTGTTTTTATGCAGATTAAACATTAATCATCAAGCTAAAAGGCGTTAAATTAACTCACACAAACCCTCTTTTGACTGCAGAGAAACTCTAACGAGCCCTGGAGCCAAAGTGTTTTGTAACAAGGGAAATCCAGTGGAAAAACAAGAAAACAAGCACAGAAATGCTTTAGGGAGAATAAGGTCACTGAGGGTTACCTGGTCAGCAGAGGTTAGGTAACAAACACAGAAGAAAAAGAAGTCGTGCAGCTGGAGTCAGAATTTCCCGAACCTTCAGCTTTGACAGATAATGTCAACCCCCTGCAAACCCAATAAGAACCATGCAAAGACCACAGACTGCAGGCTGAAACAGGAAAAGCCAGGCGGAAAAGAAGGACCAGCTACAGACCAACACCTGTAAGGTGAATATAGACAGATCTGATTGTTCCACACGTTCACCAGCTTGGTTCAAACCCCACAGACTGCCAATATGGGTCCCTGAGCAAGACCCTCAGCCTCAGATTGCTCGCTGGGTGCAGTAAAATAAAAAAGCTGCCTATTGATCCTTAAGGGATGGGTTGAATGCAGAAGATAGTTTTTATTGGAATGTAAAATTGCAATGAGAAATAAATCTTTCTTCTTATTTTTTTCCAACCATAGGTTTCCTGAGGGACAGGTCTCAGATCTGTCCGCTCACAGTCTTCTCTCTTGTGGATCCAGCTCACAGTTTTTACCCAGACTAGAATTAAAACTTTCCTTTTTAATAAAGCTTATAGTTAGAGTGGCTTAGGTCATCCTGAGGCACCTCTGCAGTCATGCTGCTATAGGCTTAGGCTGCTGGGAGACGTAAAGACCACTTATCTTATATCTGCTGCTTTCTCCTACTACTCACCAGTTATATAATATATGCAGTTGTTGCTGCTATTGAGTGAAGGAAGTATTGCAGCAACACATATTGTGACCTTTGTAGTCCCTTCTTTGTTCTTTCATTGACAGTGTTTCTGAATGCTTGATTGATTGTTGTCTTCTTGTCTAGGTAGGCTAAAACTGAATAGCCCTACGGGGATAAATAAAGTTTTTTTTATTGAATTAAACTGAATTGAATTGAATGCTCTCCTTTTCCTCCTGTAGATTTTACCACTGGCTGAGATATTATCTGTTTAGCTGTATTTCACTCCTAAATGAAGCAATAAAAAAGCTGCAGGTTATCTGCACTGTGTTCGTTTTGTACCAAAGAAAGTTCCCTGAAGAGTGCGCCTGGACCTGTTTGTCTTGTAAACTACCCAGAGATGTGTGATGTTGCAATAGCTTTGGTTTGGCTATGTATAACCAAAAGCAATATACTGTACGTAGTACCTTTTTTCAATGCAACCAATAAGGAGCACCACCTGGTCATCAGGGAATCACAATCAGCTCTCAGTCTGTTAGTTATTGCTTTATGTACACTGGCCTGGTGAGGCGTGTCGTTATATAACAATAGACGAAAGAATGACTTTTGTATGCTGACGTTCTCAGACGGGAAGACCTGCGCACACAGAATAAACACAAACATCTCTCCAAATACAAGAATTTATTAACAAAATACTTCAAGTTAGATTACTTCGTTCATAAAACTCTTTAACTAGGCTAGCAACAGTCAACTAAACTACTGAGTAAAAATCAAACGAGAAAGAAAAACTAGTAAACTACAGGGGAAAAACATCATAAAAAGGAATAGCTGATGATAAACTGAAAGCAGTGACTAATAAAATGATTCAGTGATGTCACAGTACGCCTACAGCGTAAATATCTTTAACAACCACGGTCTGTTTTTAGAAATTAGGATTGAGGCCAAAGCAGCTCTAAAAGCTAACAAAGGACGCAGTTGATGTCAGTTCAAACAATTAGTTCACGGTGCAAAAGAGGGGAATGAAACCTTATTTTATTAAGTTCTTAATTTGAAAATATTCCACCCAACTAGAGATCCAATAACCTTTTGGAAAATTGTTTTTAATGTTGCTTTAACCAGCGATCCCAGTGTCTGACTGAATAGAGTGATGGACTACCAGCAAAAGTGGATATAGACTCACAATTCAGCCATCTTGGCAAGCCTCCATGGCTGCAGCTGGTTATACTTTGGCTCCCTCCGAATGTATATTCTGAGGACTCTTTGGCCAAAGCGGAAGTGCGTCAGCGGTCGCCATGATAAGTGCTGTCTGAATAGTGCAGTCAGTAAGGAAGGAGGTAGGAAAAGGAGCCTGTATGCTTCCTATCATAGCTACTTTAGCCTCGGAACATCACAATGTCCCTTACTGGCGCTAAGTAGCTACAAGGAATCCCACAATCCTTTGCGCAACATGATGTATTAGCACAGCCCACCTCACAGAAATTAACGAAAATGGCCGGAGAGAAGAAAACATACACTTTGTAGTTAAATTTATTTCCTGGACATTAACGCACTGTGATCTTGTCGTGTATGGCACTTTAAAATTCTCTTGCTGTGAAGCTGCTTTTTGGTTATTGCGTTTATGTTTTGTAAGCTTTCATCTTGTTTTCTTAATCTATCTTGTCTTAATGCACTTTGGCCACCCTTGCAGTTTTTAAAATGTGCTATAGAAATAAAGCTATGATAAATTTTCAAGAGGCTGTAGGCCTGGATTTGACTCGCATCATCCAGGTGCGTTTCCGTCACGTCGGATTTAAGCGCTGTGCGAAATCGGTACGGCAGTACGAAGCTCCTTTCCTCCCTACGATAATGTTCTTACTGCTGACCCCATGAAAGATCAAGGGACAGGAGCTAGAAGCTATAATTAGATGTTTTCAGATGGAGCCTTGATCTTTACTGCAGGTGATGATGTCACACCAGTAACAATTAGTCAATTAGTGAGTCAGCTTAAAGTGCAGCTCACCTCCATACCAGTCTTACTCCACCCAATCTCATACTTGAAAAATGTGCTTTTATACCTCACAGCTGCACAGTTGACGCGTCAGTTTCTCTGTTGACGACACAAAAACCTTTGAACCAATAGCAACACTGATTCAAAAATCCTGTTGAACCTTAGGAGGGCGCCACACTGACGGTCTTAGACACAAAAGCAGGATTTCAGCAAATATGCAGCAATTTGTCAAAATAATGACTAGGATAGGTAGAACCACCAAAAAAGCTTATTTGGGGGTGAGTTACCCTCCAACAACAAAGAAACATGTCCTAGGGCTACCATCTTAGCCTTAGCAGAGCTTCAGCTTTAGCACTGACAGCTAAGATAATGGAGACACAACCTAGGATGCCTCTAAGGACTATTCTAACATATTTTCTGCATTTTAGTGGGAGGAAACAAAGGGGAAACTTGATAAAACTGAAGAAGTTCACATCTATCTGGACCGTCAGTGCTCAAACCGCTCCTTGAAAATAAAGTTTAATTCATCGACTCGCTCGAGGCCTTCTCCGGCCTGAAAGTTTCAGCATCAAAACAAAGCAAAATACAATGAAATAAACAATATTTCTATAGTTTTATCCTAAACAAATTTTCTCCGCCTGGACAGCTGGCTCTATTTTAAGCATTGGAAGTAAAAATGAGGGTTTCCCCTTTTTTAGCCCGACATCAAAGAACCGAATGAAAGAAAAGAATCTTATTTATTTGACAGGAATTCAGCTTAATTTCTCATTTTGCTAAGTCTGGCCTTCCTTAGAGAGTTTTGACCAATGGACATTTTATGAATCAAACTGTATTATATTAGAACAAGGATCAAATTTTATGTATAAAGCTGTAAAATAACTGTTTGCCCCTAATGCCTTTCTTGTGTCACGCCTACATGTTTCAGATCATTAAATACATTTTCATAACAGACAAACCTAACGTGAGTAAATACAGTTTTTTAAATGCTGATTTTGCATTATTTAGAGAGAAAGCTATTCAAACCAAAGAAACAAAATAAGATTTTCCCCTAATTATAGCAGCTGGTTGTGCCAAACCTTAGCTGCAAGAACCGCCTCCAGATGTTGCAATAATTGGAAATAAGTCTTTTCCATCCCGGTTAAGGGACACATTTATTTACTGAAACCCTGTGATTCAGCTACAGTGGAGGTTTTCCAGCATCATTTACTGTTAAACTTCCTGCTATAACATCTCACTATGATTTAGAGTCAGACTTTCCCAGGGCTTCTCCAGAATGTTTGTTTTTTTAGTTATCGTCTTTGGATCAGTCGCAGGTTTGAGCTGCAAGTCCTGGACTGATGGTCGGCCGTTCTCCTTCAGGATTTCGTGGTTGTGGAGCAGAATGAAATGATCGTATGTGGTCCCAGACCATCACACTAACCACCCATGCTTGACTGTAGGAATGATGTTCTTTTCTGGGAATGCTTTGTTTAAATCCAGGTACAACGGGACACACACCTTTTAAAAAGTTTCTCTTTTTTCTGATCAGTCCCCAGATTATTTTCACTAAACTCTTGGGGATCATCAAGACATTTTACAATGTCAATTCAATCAAAGCATCCAGACAGATTGGTTAAAATGTTTATAAGGAAAACAGGCAGATTGCATCTTCGCTGTAGTGAATGTGAGACGGCCCTTTGTGCTATTTTTGGTCCGCAGAGACTGTGAAACTTGCCCCTGAAGCTATTTTCGTCTGGTTTGTCGTCGTTTAATCTTGAACGCAGATTTTAACTGAAGCAAGAGATAACAGCCTAGAGATGCTGGACCTGCTTGACGCGCTCCTGGAGTATTTCTGTTTGATCAGCCACTCTTTTTACAGTTTTCTCCAGTTGTGGATATTGATAATTGATTTTTTTGCCCTTTCCAGACCAATAGATTCCAATTACTTTGTTTCTTACATGTTCTTAAAGTCCCCAGGTTAGGACATGCTGTGTTGCTTCATGACATATTTTGTCTACTTCATGTTGTCAGACAGGTTCTTTTAAGGGATTTCATTATGCCAAAGATCGAACGTGATTGGCAAATTAAATTCAACTAAGCTTTTCAAAAGAGCCGTAGATCATCCAAAGTAATTCAACTCAACATACAACTGTGAATAATATTTTTGGTTGATCTGTAACATTTTAATTTCACAAATCCGTAAGAGGTAGAATCATTTTCTTACAGCTCAATTCAGGTGAAAACCTGGATTCATCACGTTGGTGAAATTATCCATTTCAATTCTGGATGAGAATATAGTTTTACAAAAAGATCACATACTAAAATGCTTTTTTTTAACTTTCGTTTTGCTCATTTTTTCTATCATATGTTCAGTTTACTTCCTTATGTGTTTACAACACACTGATAGTAAAGCTGGACTGATGGTAAATGTTTGTAATAAAATAATGGCTCAGATTCACACTCAGCTCGTATGAAGCAGACAACAGTGAAAGCTGTAAAGGGACTATATCTGTAGTGTTTCCTCTATTGTCCTGCAGTATATCTGCAGTGCTTTCATCAGCATGCATATGATAACAGCAATGAACAGCAGAACAACAAAAGCCTCTATAAATAGCTAATAGTGCAGTTCGCAGCTTGAGCCCCTTAAGTCTTTCTTTGTGGCAAAGCCCCAGCATGGAAGTGTTCAAACTTGTCCCACATTTTAACAGTGAACAGTTTGAACTATGTGATTTTCCTCGCTTTTATTTCCACCAGAGGGAGCCAGATGATCCTCATGCTGCATCAGCACATTTGTAACAAGTCCAGATGACTCACCTGGTTTGGAAAACAGCAGCAAGATCCTCCGGATAAATTCCAGATCCTTCCATAAGACGCTCAGTTCTGTGAAGTAAAATGATCTGCTGAATAACACGTCGTTTATTTGCCTAAATAAGCACAAGCATACCTAGTTTTATACTTTTTTTATAAAGTATTTATCATTGTTAACATAATTTTAGGTATATTACTTTCATTTTATGATACATTATGATTTAAGTGTTGTAAATATTCCAATTAAACGTTGCTTTCTTTGTTATTTTTTATGAAAAAATGGATGTTTGCGTCATTTCTTGAGCCTGATTGCGCATTAAAATGAAGCCATTTTACTTTTAGTTTCAGATCTGGCTGTTTTTATATTGAACGGAGGCGATATAACGACATGAAGTGAATGAGTGTCAGCGTGGTGGTTAAAAGACAAACGCAGTATGAGTGAGTTTTATTTTCCTCTAACATAACAGTTTACTACAGCAGAGAGGCGCATGCGCACGCTGCCCATCTAGAACATTTCTGATGCTTCGCGACATTTCTTCACTACTCGGGGGGAAGTTGGCGGAAATGCACTACTATTTCCGGTTAAGGTATCAAACCTTCAAAATTAAAGATCATTATTTTGTCACACGTTGATTTGTTACTTGCATAATGAACCTATTTTAAAGTAATTCAGTTATTAATAATAATTGGTAAAAATATAATGTTTTTTATAAACCGGTTTGACTGATTGGCGTCACCGACATTAGCAAACGACCTTTATTTTTAAAGCCCAACCGGAAGCGCTGCTCATAGTTCGGCGCACTTGACGCCACATTAATAGCGCCGTACAGCGGTTGTTGACAGATCATTTTGGAGTTGAGTGAGAATTATTTCATCCAGCTGATTGTTCGCTTTCGACGGTAATCCCCGGAAGATGTCCGCTTTTAGCACCGTTAACGTCTGAAGGCAGCCGCAGCGGCTACAGGCGGGGAGGCGGTTTGTTCCAGGAGTGCTCGGTGAGGTTCACAGCTTGGCTTAGTCGGTTTAAACTGAAACAAGCCCTCAAAGTTGGCTAATTAGCGACTCCAGCGAAGATAAAAACACACAGAAGACGTATTTTATATTTTCATTTTAGAATTAGTTCGTCTGGGTTAGCCTGGAGGAACCCTAAGCTAAAGTTTAGTTTGCTAACTGCCCCTGTTGTGGTGAAACATAAGCCCTTGGAGTATCTCTGTCACCACGTGTTGAACGCTGTGTTTGAAATGTCCATTTGATATGTCGCCCCTAAAGAAAACCCGCAGGTTAAATGCTTCTTGAGGACCCAAATCGGGCAGATTGCGTCAGTCATGGCTCATCTGCCTAGCTTGTAATCTCCATGCTAACCAAGGTAACAGAAAACACCTCCCTGTGTTATTAAAATGTTGTTTATTCTGGCTGTCAACGTGAATATGTGTTTGAAAATTTGGCTTTTGTGTGTTTAAAATGTCAGAAATCCACCAGGAAAGTGTCGGCTAACCTAAAGTAGCCACCACCACCATTAACTATTAGCTTGGCTAATTGGTTTAAATGTCACCACTGCCTGCAATGCAGGTGCATCTCAATAGGTTAGAATAGCAGCTATAAGTTAATTAATCAGCTAATTAGACCCAGGAATCAACGCAGGGATGTTGCATCATGGTCAGTTTCGGTTCCTCACAACCATGGAGAAGTCAACAGATCTGACATCCACAGCAGAAGGTCAGGACACCCCCAGTGGAGAGGGCAAGCTGAGGTCAAAGCTGCAGCGGCCGGCTGTTCAGAGCTCTGCATCAACGGGACGTCAACATGTGGAGGTAAAGGTGTGGCAGCAGCAGGGAGCGTGGGGATGGACAAGGCGTGGCCTGCAGAGGCTTCAAGATGTGGGCCTTGCAGATGTTTCCAGGACATGCTCCACAGCTGCCAGGGTGCAACGCCACAGCGCCTTACCTGTGAGGCAGAAGAGTAATGGAGTCCTCTTCTCAGATGAGGGAAAATGTTGCGTTTCGTACGGAAATCAGAAGCGTCGAGGTTCTGAATCCCAGCTGCTTTGTCAGGTCTCCAACAGTCGGTGGTGATTTGGGGAACTGCTGGCGTTGCTTAAACTGGATCTTATTGAGGATGGAGTCTACGAGGCTGTAGCAGCACATTGTAGAGCGTTTCATAGAGATGCTGGTTTCATTTTCCAGCTGGACTGGTGTCGGCTCCCGTCGGCGAAATCCCGGCTTTAATCAGCATGGCTCACCGGACTGGACTGGCCGACAGGCTGACCTGAGCCAAACCCTGCAGGGAAACTATGGAGCATATCAGTCCAGTTTTACCTATAAAGCGCGTTTTAAAAAATACTTGAATGAAACAAAGTACAAGAATCAGCCAGACAACAATAATTAAAGCTAAAATGAAAGGAAATAAAATAAACAACCATCAAGTCAACAGTTAAAAGGTAGCAAAGGCCACAGTGAATAAATGGGTCTGAGGAGGTCTGATGTGACATGGGAGGTGGATCCACAGCTGGGCCTCAACACAGCGAAGGCCCGGTTCCCCCTGAGCTCAGGCCTGGTTCTGGGTGCCTCAGTCAGCTGATTAGCAGAGATGGGAGGTGTAACAGAGGAGTAAGGAAGAATATGACCAGCTAAAGATTTAAAAACAAAATGATCGTAAAACTGATCGGCAGCCAAACAGGTGGAATGTGGTCAAAGGCTAAAAGACGTGCTGCCGCTTTTAGTGCCGTCTGCTAACGATGACAGGATCATTAATCCCAGCATAAAGGCCGTTCAAGCCGTCTGGCTGAGGGGTAACAAAGGCAATGATGGACCTTAATTTAGCCAACTGCCTCAGATGAAAACAAACTTTTATCTGGCTGTTAAATCTGAGTCACCGTCCGTTTTCACTCCTGAATTTGTAACTGTTGGCTTCACCAAGTCAGCCGGGGAACCAATATATAGAGCAGGGGTCTGCAACCTGTGGCTCCAGAGCCGCATGTGGCTCTTTACACCTTCAGCTTTGGCCCTTAAAAACTTGCGGGAGCGAAACAATTGGTCAATGTTTCTAAATGTAAAGGTGATTTAAAATTGCTATCTTTAGGGTGCATTATTTCTGCAATATAGGCATAACATTTCCAGAAAGAAACTAATGGTGTATAGAATATTTTACTATAGATAAGTGAAGTATCTTTTTGTCAATGGGTTGCAAACGACTTGCTTTTTCATCATTTTGATGCCATTTGCTATAAAAATCAAATGTCCAACTGAAGAAAATGCATTAAACCTAAATATAAAAATACTGTTGGTTAAAAAACAAAAAACTGTTGATCTTTAATTAAAAATTTCCTATGGTATACTATAAAAACAAGCTCTTGTTTCAAAGAGAGGTGTAACTTTTGTGGCTCTACACAAAATTTGTTTAGCTAGACCGAGGGTAAAAATGGCTCTGCGTGTTGTAAAGGTTGCTGACCCCTGATGTAGAGAGAAAGACGTAGAGGAGCTACAGAGAAGCACCGCCTCAGTTTTCCTCTCATTAAAACTCCAAACATCTCAGGACATCCAAGCCTGATGAGGAGGAAGGTGAGGCCAGTGATGAAGATGACCCGAGGGCCGCTGTCATAGCAACCTGGGCTCATCTCCATGCCGCGCTGCACTGATGCAGTCATTCATGCAAAAGGAGCCCAGACCAAGTACTGGGAGCATCTAATTAAACTTTATGTTTTAGGAGTCCTTCCTGTCAGTTTCTGTAAATAAAGGCTGGATATGAACTTTGACCCCTGAAAGATCTCCTGACACTAATCTGTCCACTATTTTGGGTAATGACCAGCGCTGCTAACTTGAAGGTTATAAAGATGCCTCCATGCTTTGTGAGGTCATAACTAACGTGTCCCCCCCCCCCCCCCCCCCCCCACACAGAGCCTAGTGCACCCTGAGGCGAGGGCCGCCATGCTGTGTTGGGGGAACGCCTCCTACGGACAGCTCGGCCTGGGCGGCATCGACGAAGAGATCGTGGTGGTGCCGCGGAGATGTGACTTCTTTCAGGGGAGGCGGGTGAGCGACGTGGGCTGCGGCCGCAGGCACACGGCCTTCCTGCTGGACGACGGCACCGTTTACACCTGCGGCTGCAACGACCTGGGCCAGCTGGGACACGACAAGTCCAGGAAGAAACCAGGTTGGTGGGATCTGTGGGCGTGGCCCGGCTTCGGCCCGCTGCGGCTCATCAGACCTAACGCTGTGGTCCATTAGAGCAGGTAGCGGCGCTGGACGCGCAGATCATCGTGGCTCTGTCTTGCGGGGAGTCCCACACCCTGGCCCTGAACGACAAGGGGCAGGTCTTCTCCTGGGGGCTCGGTTCAGACGGACAGCTGGGTCTGAATAACTTTGAGGAATGCGTCCGAGTCCCACGGTAAAAACACAAGCTTCTCTTTGATGTTTGTTGATTTTTACCAGTGGTGTCGACACAAAGCTGCACCAGAAATATTAAACCCTTCGTACAGTTTACTTTATAACCACAAACTTTGATGTGTTTTATCTGATTTATGTGAGAAACCAACACAAATTATTAGCATTATAGTGAAAGGAAACGATACATAGTTTTCTAAATGCTTTAATATTTTCAAATCAGAGAAGTTTAGTGCATGTTTACATTTAGCCGCCGTTACTCTGATATTCTCAAATAAAATCCACAAACGTCCCTCAGTTGTCTCCTTATTAGTGAATTAAGGCCCCCGGTGTGGATTGGAGACATCATGAAGACCAAAGAACCCATCAGACGGGTCAGGAAGAAAGTTCTGGTTCAGTTTAAAGCACGTTGGAGCTAATGAGTGGCCTAGTCAAAGGCCAGACCTAAATCCAACAGGGAGTCAGTAGTAAGTCCTGAATGTTAATGTCTTGCGTCATTCAGACTGAGTTTGAGTCATTTTTACAGAGAATAGAGAAACTCTGGATGTAAAAACCCAGTAGAGACACAACCTGGAAGGTCTGAGCTGGAGCCGCTGCACCTCTATAAACTAATGAATCAGAGTGGTGAATATAAATGTTGGCCCCCACTTCAGGATCCTGTTGCTTCAGTAAAATACATTAAAGATTTGTTGTAACAACTTAAAATGGGAATGATTGAATGGAGCAAAAAAACTGTTTTCGCTACAGTTTTGCTTTTTTTAGTGATGAAATGTCTTTTCTCCTCATGTTCACATTTCTTCTTTTCTTTTTTCAAACATGTCAGGAACATAAAGAGCTTGTCTGACGTCCAAATTGCCCAGGTGGCTTGTGGGTACTGGCACTCCCTGGCTCTAGCTAGAGGTGAGGGTGCTTTGTGTCCTCATGGCGCTCGGTCATCTGCTGCCTGTGTGTCTCAGACGGTCTCCCTCCCTCCGTGTCTCCAGGGGGCCAGATCTTCTCCTGGGGCCAGAACCGATACGGCCAGCTGGGGCTGGGACTAACAGGACAGAGCATTTCCACGCCTCAGCTGGTCCAGTCCCTGCAGGGCATCCCGTTCTCTCAGCTATCAGCAGGGGGCGCTCACTCCTTCGCCCTGACGCTGTCCGGAGCCGTGTTCGGCTGGGGCCGCAACAAGTTCGGCCAGCTGGGCGTCAACGACACCAACGGTGGGTGGGAGCCTGAAGCTGCTCCACTATGTGGACGATATGTCGACAATCTAAAAATATTCACATTAAATAAATAAAAAAAAGAGAAAAGATGAGACCAAATCGTTTACATGGAGATGGTTCATGTTGCATCACAATTTTACTTTTATGTATTCCAGTAGGTCATTTTTCAGCTGTTTCTCATTTATCTCCAGCTGTTTGTTTAAAAATGTGCCTGTGAGACATTTGAGATAAAGCTTTGATTCAGCGACGGCTTTTTATAATTACTGTATTTTTCAGACTAAAAGTCACACTTTTTTTCACGGTTTGGCTGATTCTACGACTTGTGTATGAATTTTAAATGGTGTTAATTCACACTGAAGAAAACAAGGAGAAAACATCACCATCTATAGCCACAAGAGGGCGCCTTAGGGTTGTCAAAACTATATCCTGCCCCTGTACCACTTAAAATTTATTGAAACTATTATAGACAATAAAGACTGAACACATGTTGATATGTTTGACTGTTTCAGTTCATTAACACAGCGGAGCGCTGAATGGTGCAGCTCAAAGGAAACAGACAAAGACAGAACCCTGTTATCAGGCTGTCTGTGAAGCTAATAGCAGCTAGCGCTATCTTATAGTTCTGTTGTCTGGGCGTTTTACAACTTCACTGATGCACGTGAGCTTTATGTAGCTCTGAAACATCCGTGTCACACTGTTAGCGTAGCACCGGGTTGCAGTTGGTGGCTTGTTCTGCTAATTTACCCCAATCACCCTCCCAGGTATGTTTCAGATTATTCAGCCCATTGGGGATGCAGCTGTGTTGGTTTACCAGATTAGAAGTCAGTTTTTAGTCTTGGATTGTGTGAAATAAATATCTAAATAAATGCAATTTATAGTTTAGTGCGACTTATCGTCCCAAAAATATGGCACTTTTTGAAAAGTAACCTAAAAGTAAAGTCTAACTCTCATCTGGTCTTTTCCAGATCGCTGTTTCCCGACCCTCCTAAAGTCCCTGAGGTCCCAGAGTGTGATCTACGTCTCCTGTGGAGAAGATCACACCGCTGTACTCACAAAGGTGGCTCAGGTCGTTTTTGCTCTATTTTGTTTGTGAAAAACAAGAAAAGTTCTGGTTCCTGTTTATGCCAGGATGCAGCAGCCAGAACCCCTGATGGCTTCAGTCTGTGGCGTTATCCCAACCTGTGACCGTTGCATAGAAGTGAAAACGCGTTCAGACTTCAGGGTTACTTCAGAGCCGGTTCTAGTCATAGACCCTGAGCTTTTTCATCTCTCGTCGCTATCATGAGCCCCAAATGTGGAGCTTTACAAGAAGCCTCCCCTGTCAGCTCCACTGCTGATATCTGATATTCAGAAGGTGTAAAGTTAAGCTGTCGTGAGGAGGCGCGGGGTCAGAGGTCATAAACGGATTTAAATTTTATAATGTGTCTTAAGACAACAGTTGTTTATCGGCATTATCTAAACTGGTAGCGGGTTTCATTTAAGGGGTGTGAATAGTTGTGTGTGCCGCTCTGACTTTAGTTCACACAAAACTGAGTTAATTCCTTTTTTTACCTAAATTTAATTTGATTGTTGTTGTTTATCAGTTTTTAATGTAGTTTTTAGGAATATTGGTCATGGCATTAACCTTTTATTAGAATATAATTAGCTTATTTAAAGGGACTATTCATTTTTTTTAGCCTTTAAGTGCATTTAGCGGTGCATATGGAGTCTCTAGGAGTGCAGAAAGGTTGAATATTGTCTCTCCAGGACCTGCATAGATATCTTTATGCTTTCTATGGGTGATGTTTTCAAGCTCTTAATCTTTTCTTGTTACATTTTTCTAACATATACATTACATTATTTGCTGCAGAACTACTAAACAGGGTCATTGACTTCCATCTTACCAGTCCACACGTCCACATTTTTGTTTCTCTGACCGATTTTGTAGCCCAAGCTGAAGGATGCTGAGGCCACAAGTCACCAGCAGTCCATTGCACCGTTCCCCAGAAAACTATAAAAATGGCCGGTCGGGGTGGGGTGGGACCTGGAGGGGGGCGGGGCGTGGAGCACCTCCTTTAGATTTAAAGAGACGGCACCAAAACGAGCTGCTCAGACGCTCCTCAGAACAGGAGTAAAAAGAGGGAACCTGGGGGTGAATTAACTAGAAATGCACCGATCCAGTTTTCTCTGGTTCTTTGGTACCTGGGCTGAGATTATCGGCCGATCTGATCCTACTGCTGAATGAATGAACCGTACACTGTGCCATCTGAGTGAAGGCATCAGGCTTGACATAAACATTGTTTTAAAGAAAAGGTCCGCGTGTTCTTCAGCATGGTGCTGCTGGAGGGGTTTCAGGGTACCTCCCCCGCCCCCATCAAACATGATGAATGGTCTTCAGCTGGTCGGTTCTGCTGTGTTCACAGGAAGGCGGCGTGTTCACCTTCGGAGCCGGAGGCTACGGCCAGCTGGGCCATAACTCCACCAACCATGAAATCAACCCCAGGAAGGTGTTTGAGCTGATGGGCAACGTGGTCACACAGATCGCCTGTGGAAGGTAACTGTTGGCATCGAGCGGCAGATAAACGTGTTTATTGCGCTTCGCTTTACGCCTTTTCCTCTCCGCTGGCTGTCAGGCAGCACACGCTGGCGTTCACCCCCGCCTGTGGAAAGATGGACTCGTTTGGGCTGGGAGGCAACGGGCAGCTCGGCACGCGCTCCACCTGCAACAGGAAGAGCCCCGCTCCGGTCAAAGGGCCGTGGGCCGCCGCCGCTTCCTCAGAGGAGAACGGTGAGGCCTCCCAGCTCCAGCCTGACGTCAGCGCTTCAGTTACTAACAACAATGTAGACATTTAAAACCACGTTAAGTCAGAGATATGAGGTGGAAATGAAAGAAACGAGCTATATTGCTGCACAATCCTAGACATGATTACTAAATCGTTCTCTTTCATGTCCAGACGGTGAGCAGAGCTGCTTTGTCAAAAGGATTTATGCCGGAGGAGATCAGAGCTTTGCTCATTACTGCACCACTAATGTGAGTATGATGGGAAAAGGGCTCAGTCTGTGTCGCTGAATCATCACTTTGTACCTAAGTGCATATTATCTGTACAGATGTGTGCTTTAGAGGCAACTCTTGAGTGCAGTGGGAGGATTGTTGCTCTGCAGCATTTTGGCAGCAGGTGTGTCTGTGGATACCTGGGAAAGCAGAAAGAAACCCCTAAATCTCCTCTACCTCCTGTACTAAAGCAAAGGGGAACCAGATCTTAGAGGAGTGCAGCTATTAGAGCATCTGAACCAACAAGTCTGTTCAGGTTGCATCATGGGAAATGATGCACTGAGGTGCAGCTGGCGGTGGATCAGACCCATAACCATGAATCCCCTGTAGCAGCTGTCTCCATTTTATAGAAAAGTTAAAACAGCTATATGCTCGACTGTGAAATGTAGAAAAGCAAATTAAAAGTTACTGGAGCTGAATGTGACCTCATTGTGTCACAGCTAGGACTAAATTACTCTTCCTCCTGGATCTGGGCTCATGGCCGGTTGGTTCTGGACTGATATTTTTCTTACAGGTGTTTAATGGGTCTGGTTTTCTTTCAGAGCTCCTCTAGTCGTTGTAATTTAGCTCCACATGTTGTCGCCTCATGACCGTCTGCAGCAGTGTATCTGAAAAGTGTGGCGTGTGTTTCTGCTTGTAGCTGGAACTGCTTCCCCTGATCTGTTCCAGGTTTTAGGGTTTTATGCCGGACATTTGAATCCATGGTCCTCTGGGATTCCTTCAGCTCAGAAAAGTTTAAAGTAGCTTTAAGTTGTATCGGGTTTGTCTTCCCCTCCACTCACTACTCCTGCTGATTTATATATTTTTTGTTTCCACCTGCAGGACGCTCAGGACACCAGCAGTCTGAGAACCCAGGATCCCCAGAGAAAGATCTGCACCCTGAGCGAAGACGTTGTGCAGAAATGGCTGAACCACTCGGCAGGACGACTGCCGGCAGAAATCTCCAAGTAAAGCCGTCACATCCCTCCTGTGGCGCTGACTCTGTAGCAGACAGTGACCAGACTAACCATCTCCTCTCTGTCTGATTGCTGCAGTGAGATCGACCTGGTGTTCTCCTCCGCCAGCTGCCTCAACGGCTCCTTCCTGTCCACCAGGTGAGGCCCGGTTCTACTGCAGCAGGACTAAAGCTTCAGTGCTCGGCCCGACGCTCTCTGCTCATCAGCTTGTTTTAAAAGCGTGTCTTCTGCCCAGTCATCCAGGTCACTTCAGCACCAGCAGCAAATGTTCTGGGCTGGATATGAACGCGGCTCGCCTGCTGCTCCACAGGCTGATCCAGCAGGACCAGCCAAAGATTTCCCAGCAGGTCGGTGCTCACATCTAACACGTCTCTACAGGTCTGATGTGGCCATAGAGGGGAGCAAACCGTCGCATTAGCATGAAAATACACTTGATGATGCATGTTTCGACTTTTCTAACACAGTCCACCAGATTTTTATTCCAGCTGTCCTGATATTACAGAGACTTTAACATCTCATGTAATGTAGCAAGTTTATCTGGGTCAATCTGCTGGGTTTCCTTGGAAGACATTTGACCAATCTGTATAATCTGATTGATTTTAACTTTGTAAAGTGCCTTGAGATGATGTGTTAGGAATTGGCGCTATGTAAATAAAACTGAATTGAATTGTAGAGAAACAGGCCCACAGCATCACAGATCCTTCACCGTGCTTAACTACAGAATAATTTTAGCAGCTCAGCTGCGATGGAGTCAAATTATTGCTCTGAATTGTAGGATAACCGTTTAATTTAGCAGCGTAGTTAATTTCATAAACAATTTCCTGACGTGTTAATGCAGCCGTATTTATCTGCATTACTTTAAAGGCTTTTTATCTTGTCTTTCCCATTTTGAAGAGTACCATATTTTTCAGATTATAAGGCACATTAAATATTCTTCCCAGTGTGTAACATCTCTCCTTCACGTCCACAGCTCTCTATCCGTCTCTTTTAGGAGGACAGAGTAGCTGGACAACACTGCCCTGTTTATAACATAAGGCCAAAATAAATTAACTTTTATATTGAATTAACAGAGTTTTGAGCACATTTTACCACATAAAATCAGTCAGTGAGCACAAGTTTAATCATATATAAGGCACACAATGAATTTTTGAGAAGATTTAAGGATTTTTAAATGTGCCTTTATAGTCCGAGAAATATGGTAACTGTCATATATGTACTTATATGTATTTTTGTTGAGGTTATGGAAAAGCAAATAATGTCGAGGCTGTGATATTTACGCTGCAAAAAGGGAATTAAAAGTAAGTAAACCTTTCTTGAAATGAGCAGGTAAATAAGATTATCTGCCCGTGAAATTAGAATTTTTACCCCTAAAATAAGATAATTAAATATTCTGCACTTGAAATAAGATGATGGAGATGAGTTATTCTCATTTTAAGTGCAAAAACCTTAACCAATTAGGAGATAATCTTATTTACGTAATCAAATCATGAACAAATGCACTTATTCAAGAATATTGTACGTATTTTAGCTCAGTTTTTGCACTGAGTGCTTATCAGCTGGATTTCTCTGAACTTTTCAGTAACAAATAAAGCTGCTGCAATAAAAGATGAATTTATTTTTATTAACAGAGCCACAAATAGTCGTGTAAATGTACTTCCAGCAGCATTTTCCCATCAAAGGATCAATCCCAGCGACCCTTTAGTGCTTATTCCTCTCAGCATGGTTCCTCTGACCACCGTGACCCTAACCTGACCCCTGAGCCTCATGTCCTCCATGTTTTCTGCCTCAGGTCGCCGCCAGCCTGGAGAAGGAGCTGATTCCCCGGCTGACCAGCTCTCCTCCAGACATCGAGGCTCTGAGGCTCTACCTGACGCTGCCAGAATGTCCTCTCTTCAGCGACCGCAGCAATTACATCACCATCACCATCCCGTTTGCCAAATGCGTCCTCAGCCTGAAGGAGGCGCCCCTGAAGGTGTTGGGTATGTTGCTCTGTATCTGCTGAGCATCCGCTGACCCATCAGGTCATCTTTGTCTCACGGCGTTCCTCTCCTTCAGGAAACTGGTGGTCCACGCTTGAGCCGCTGTTCTTCCAGCGGCTGGTGGACCTGTACAAGGACGTGGTGCTTTATCTGCTCCAGATGCACAAGATGGGCATTCCTCTGGCCGAGCAGCGCATCTTCACCTGCTTCGTGGACACCTCGCTCAGGTTCCTGGAGATCCTGCACAAGGTGAGGAAGAAAGAAACGAGAACCGCCGATTCTCTGCAGCAGCTGCCAGACTTCCCCTCTGCTCCTCTCTCCAGGTGAACGAGAAAGCAGGGAGCATCATTCAGTACGACAAGTTCTACATCCACGAGCTGGACGAGCTGGTGGACATCAGGAACGACTACGTCACCTGGATTCAGAGGCAGATGTACCCCATGGTGAGCCTTCTGGGTTCACAGCTCATAATAACAGGACTTTTTCCACATTTAGTGATGTTAAAAACACAAACTATTTTAATGGGATTTCACATGATGGACCACAGCATAGCAGGAAGATTATGGCTAACTGGAAGGAAAATATTAATAATGTTACAGGGTTTATATTCAGCTCCTTTAGTCAGATTCCCATAAATAAAACGCCTTCAGGACTCACCAGACCAGGAAATACTCTACCTGTGCATCATTTACCTTCAGTATAAATAAAGCTGTTCTGTTTCTGGCGTCACGCTGCAAAAAGGGAGCAAAAAAGTAAGTCAAATTGTCTTAAAATTAGTGCATTTTCCCTTGATTTGAGCTGCTAAATAAGGCTATTTGCCAATGGAATGAGTATTTTTACCCCTAAAATAAGATAATTAGACATCCTGCACTTCAAATAAGATGAATTGTTATGATTTTAAGTGCAAGAATCTTATTCCATTGGCAAATAGTCTTATTTAGCTGCTCAAGGAAAAATATACTAATTTCAAGGCAATTTTACTTACTTTTAGTTTCCTTTTTGCAGCGCAGAGGTTTGTTAGAGGACATTAGATCACAAACAGCACCATGAAAACCCAGCAGACGGGTCAGGGAGTCATTTTATAAAACATCCCAGCCTCTGAACATCTCCCAGATAAAACACTTGTCTTCTTGTACTTTAGTTTCAAAATAGTCAGTATGTGTGTAAGTTTAAAGCCTTTTCCAAAGGAGAGTGGGCAGAAAGTTCAGCCTCCAGGTGTGCAGAGTTGCTTTATTTCCTCTAGTGGGAGTCTGCTAGCTGTCGTCTGTTGACGTGTGTTGGTGCCTCTGTCCTCAGGGTCGTGACGGACTGGTGACTTTCTGCAAGTATCCCTTCGTCTTCGATGCTCAGGCCAAAACGGCGCTGCTTCAGACGGACGCCGTCATCCAGATGCAGGTTTCTGACTCCTCTGTGTTTTTACCGCCCGACGTAAAGGAGCGTCTGGCGCTCGGTCGCTGATCGTCTCCCGTTTAAACCCAGATGGCCGTGGATCAGGCGCAGCTGCAGAACTTCAGCTCCATGTTCATGCCGGCCGTGGAGTCGGTGAACCCGTGTCTGATCCTCATCGTCCGGAGGGAGAACATCGTAGGAGACACCATGGAGGTCCTGAGGAAATCCAAGAACGTCGACTACAAGAAACCGCTCAAGGTGAATGAAATGTCGCTGAAGACGATTTCATGTTAGACATCTAGAGTCTCTGTGTTCAGCAGCTGTGTCTGATGTCTGAAGAGCTCTACACCCTGAATGGGTTTTGCTCTCTTTTCACACATTTAAATTTAATACATATTTAAGTAAAGTGGAAAAGGAGAAAGCGTGTGCAAAATGTCTGAATATTCCATGTTAAAGTTTAAGTTTCTGTATTCTTTAGCTAACCTTTCTTGTCTTGCAGGTGATCTTTGTGGGAGAAGATGCGGTGGATGCTGGAGGCGTCCGGAAGGAGTTCTTCCTGCTGATCATGAAGGAGCTGCTGGATCCCAAGTATGGGATGTTTCGCTACTACGAGGAGTCCAGGCTCATCTGGTTCTCACACAAGGTGCGGCCCTTTGTGTGAATAAACACACTAAAAAACAAAAACAGGACCTTCATTTAGTAACGATGCAGTAATAATAGCTGTGCTTAGCACAGAGCTGTCGACACTCGGAGGCGCCGCTGGTGAAAATGTGTGAAAAGTGTTGAAGTCATATTTTACAGGAGACATTTGAAACGGAGGCGTCCTCCCTCTGAGCTGCTCCTCAAAATGGGAATGATATGTAACATCCATCTCTCCTTATGCTCCAGTCTAGTAAAACGTTAGAGGAGAAAACTCCTGCTTTATGTTGGCAACAGAGGGTTGAACAGAGAACCGTATTTTTCAGACTATAAGTCGCACCTTTTTTCATAGTTTGGCCGATCTTGTGACTTATAGTCAGGTCTGACTTGTATATTAATTTTAAATGCTGTTAAATTATACTGAAGATGAACCAAGGAGTAAACATGACCTAATAGCCACAAGAGGGCGCTCTATGCTTGTGAAAGAGATCCATTCCTCTACCACTTAAAAATTTATTAAAAACTAACTTAAAGACGACAGAGACAGAACATGTTTGTGTTGTATTGCTGTCGACGATATGTCAACATTTTAAAAATATCGACATTAAAAAAATAGATTCATTTAAGAGATATAAGATGAGACTAAATCGTTTATATGGAGATGGTACATGTTAAAATTCTACTTTTATGTATTCCAGTAGGTTGTTTTTTCAGCTGTTTCTCATTTAAAAATGTGCTGTGAGTCATTTGAGATAAAGCTTTGATTTATAAACGCCTTTTTATAAGAGCCGTCTTTTTCGGATTAAAAGTTGCACCTTTTTTCATAGTTTAGAAAATTACTTATCGGGCTGTCCATAAAGATAATAACAGCTAGCGCTAGCTTACAGCTCTGTTGTCCAGGCGGGTTACAACTTCCCTGATGCACATGAGCTTTATGTTGCTCTGAAACATCCGTGTCGTTCTGTTAGCTCAGCATTTACGCTCACAGTCTAAATTCAGCATCATTTTGACGTTAGGCTGAAATGTGCTGGATAAAACCTGCTGGTTGGAGTTGCTAATTTACTCCATTCATCCCAGGTATGTTCCAGGTTATTCAGCTGGTTGTGGATGCAGTTGTGTAAATGAATAAGCTGCTTTACAGATTAAATGTCAGTTTTTAGTCTTAGATTGTGTGAAATAAATTCTTAGATAAATGCGACTTATGGTCCGGAAAATTCAGCATTAACAGCCAGGAGCTGTATAAGGCAGATGTGGGTCATAATGTTCTACGTCGTGTCTGAGGAGCTCCTCTCTGCTTCCAGACCTTTGAGGACTTTGACCTGTTCAACCTCATCGGGGTCATCTGTGGCCTGGCCATCTACAACTTCACCATCGTGGAGCTCAACTTCCCTCTGGCGCTCTACAAAAAGCTTCTGAAGAGGAAACCCACGCTGGAGGACGTGAAGGAGCTGATGCCCGACGTGGGGAGGTCAGTGCTCGCCCTCTTCCTTCCTGTCCGTCTAAATGTCCCGTTCTAACCTCTCTGTTACTCCCTTACACTAGGAGCCTGCAGGAGCTGCTGGACTACGCAGAAGACGACGTGGAGGACATCTTCTGCTTGAATTTCACTGTAAGTCTACGCCTAGAGAGGACAGGTGTAGCGAGGAGCTGCTGTTCAGTGAGACGAAGCCACAACGCCGTCTGTCTGTGTTCCAGATCACTGAGGATAACTACGGCGCCACAGAGGTCCTGGAGCTGGTACCGAACGGGGCGAACATCAACGTCAACAAGTCAAACCGGTAAGAACGTCTCCGCCGTCCTATTCCAGTCCACAGCTGATGTGACGCCGTGTCATTTGACCGATGACGGATTTTTCCCTCCAGGCAGGAGTTTGTCGACGCCTACGTCGACTACGTGTTCAACGCCGCCGTGCGGCCTCTCTTTGAGGGTTTCCACGCAGGCTTCCACAAGGTGTGCGGTGGAAAGGTCCTGGAGCTGTTCCAGCCCAGCGAGCTGCAGGCCATGATCATCGGCAACACCAACTATGACTGGACGGAGCTGGAGAAGGTGCTTTACCTCAACGTGCTGCTGCACAAACCTCCACCGGGATGTGTTAAAGTATTTTTTACAAAAACAAACTTTAAGGAGTTTTATGGGGACGTTTTTATGGTGGCTTTGAAGGAACTGCAGAGACTCGCAGTTCAGATGGAGAATCTTTACAAAGTGTTGCCCGTATTCACAAAGACTCTCAGAGAGCTGCTGTCTGAAGCTCAGACTCCTTGGTAGGAATTTTTCTCAGTGAGGAGGTGTGGTTGAACCCGTTGCTAGGGGTGACGCTGTCTTTCAAGAGCTGTGATTGGTTGATGCTACAAGAAGGAAAGAAAATAACACAAATGTGCTCCTGGTGATGAAAGCAGAGAAATTAGCCGATTAGTGTCATCATAATGAAATTTAGCTAAATTAACTGACTTTCACACAGACTCTAAATGTTTCAAAGCACCTTCTTTACTTCATTTTGATTTGCCTATTTATTTTTTGAAAGTGGAGAAACAAGGTACAGTAAACTGAACTGGACAGCAGCTCATCTGTCCGCTCAGCTCTAGGAGGAAAGTAGAGGAGTGTTGAAGGCTAAATTAGTCTCTGGATCACGACGTAGAGACTGAAGTGTGTTGCTGCAGATCAGTTTATCTTTTTCTGCTTTTCTGCATCAGCCTGGAAAACGAGGAGCGCAGCATCAAAAGCCAGGAGATGGCATCACACAAGAAAACTTCTACATGACCATTTAGGCTGCTAAAATGATCATGGGACACAGAAAATAGTTTCACGTGTTTTTATATACATTCTTTGTAAATTTCTCCACTTTTTATTCAAGATTATTCAGTATTATTATTTATCGTCAGTAAAATTATGTTGCTATTACCACACCTTTAACCTATCGAGACGTTGAAACTAATTTCCCTCTATGGGGATGATAAAGTTTATCTTTTACAGGTAATAATACTTGTATGATAGTTATAGAAGTTAATACGCTCATTCCACTGTTTAGGAAGTGGATCCGGCCAATCAGCTCTCTCTGTTTCCACCATCTTCCTGCTTCAGACACTCTGAGGCTCGCTGAAAGTCCTCCTCCCTACTCCTAACATTGTTCACTTAGGAGCTCTCTGAAGGCCTAAGATGCTTTGTGAATGACTGTTATATTACAGAGATAAAAGCTAATGAGATAATAAGACATTATTCCTAAAATGACGTCACTAAGAGCTGCTTTTAGTCTGAGGGATCTTCGTGAATATGGGCACTAACGTTAATGGAATAAAGCCTCCTTAGTTTCTGTTGTCAGTCAGTCAGAAGCCATGTTAGGCTGGTGGTCCTCCACCCTGATCCACGGGGGTCCACTGCACGGTTCTGCAGGTTTAGATGCGTCTTTGCTCTCCACAACCGACTCAGATGATTGCATTACTTCCTCATCATGCTACAAAGCGTTTATACGCACATTTATGGACGGCAGGTGTGCAGCAGCAGGGAAACGGCTCAGACCCTGAGGTAGAGGACAGAGCAAAATGAAACTTTTTAGTCCACATGCAGGTAAAACCACCACCCTACTGCTCAGTAAAGAACGGTGGTGGCAGCATGATGCTGTGGGCTGCTTTTATTTCACCAGGAGGAGGAAACCTGGTCCTAGTTAATGGGAGGATGGATAGAGCCAAACACAGACATCCTCAAAAGACTTGGAATCATAGAAAGAGCAGAACGGCCTAGTTAAAGTAATGTTCACCGTCAGTCTCCATCTAACCTGACTGAGCTTTAGCTGTTTGGCAAATATTTCAGCTTTTAGTTGTTTAGAGGCCTTGGAGACAAACCCAAAAACAGCTGAAAACTTCAGTTCTGGATGTTCTTAAGGAGCTGAGGACAAATGCCTGCCGCACCTTTCAGATTCGTTAAAAAATGTCAGAACCCTGAATCGTTGACCTTTATAATTAAGCGCTGCTGTGTTGGTCAGTCTATAATCCCACTAAAACTGCATGAATAATTGCGCTTTATGCTCCACAGAGCACTGAATACAAAGGGGAGTACTGGGCCGAGCATCCCACCATAAAGCTCTTCTGGGAGGTCTTCCACCAGCTTCCCTTGGACAAGAAAAAGCAGTTTCTCTGTAAGTTCGGCCCCCAAAGGGCCCGACCAGGCGTCAGCAGATGGGTCCCATCAGCGCGCCGCGCTCACCTTGTCCCTGTTTCCTCAGTGTTCCTCACAGGAAGCGACCGCATCCCCATCCTGGGCATGAAAAGCCTGAAGCTGGTGATCCAGCCCACCGGGGGAGGGGAGCACTACCTACCTGTGGCCCACACCTGCTTCAACCTGCTGGACCTGCCCAAGTACAGCAGCTCAGAGACGCTGAGGGAGAAGCTCTTACACGCCATAGATCACAATCAGGGCTTCAACCTGGCCTGATGCAGGGACACCGCCGGGGCCCGGACCGGCGACGGCCCACATTCCCTACCCTCTGCTGCAGGGAGGAGTCCCGGTTTTCCTGAACTCGCTTCATGCCGTCAGTGTTTCAGCCCGGCTACGACGACCCGGGTCTGGACTGTTTGACCTGTAGGTTTGCTCTGATTCAGGTCTGGAGTGTGAAGAGGCAGAAAAACGCCAACAGAAGCTGTGAGAAGCAACGAGGCTAAAACACTGAATGTCATGATCAGATTTTTTATAGGCTGCGCCTCAGCAGGACGAGGCAGACCCAGACGTGTGGAGAGGCGCTCTGATCCCAGGGTTTGTGTTCATCTGTGAATCTAGACGACGTTGACATGCTGATGGCTGACAAACGATTGAATGCAGACTTTATTTTATGGGCTGTAAGCCTTAAGCAATCAGTAAATGTAAAATAAAGTACAGCCACAGAAATAAAAATCCTTCTCTGGGGTGCTGTGTGGTAAGACCAGTGTTTAACAGCTTCTCTTGATTTCTTTATGCTATAAAACCTGAAATATTTTTAAACTTAGGAGTGAAAAAGTTTTCATCTCCTCACAAACATAATGTTGAACTATAACAAGTTCTGCTGATTATTTTTTTGCCCCATCGCTGCTACATGGAGCGGTTCTGCAGGTGGTTCCTGCAGGCAGGAGCTCCTTCAGGTTATTCAATTTAAATTCAGATTTATTTATATAGCACCAATTCATGATACGTGTCACCTAAAGGCACGTTCCTAAATCAAATTCAATCAGATTATACAGATTGGTGGACAGTCGTCTGCATTGTTGATAGCTTTGCAGCAATCCCTCATTGTTATGTCTGCAGCAGAGGTGTGTCGTACTTCATAAAGGTCAACAGGACCAGAATAAAAGACCCAAATAAAGAAATAATAAGCCGGGTTTTACCTGGACAGCTGACCAGTCTGGAGTAAAGCTGTTTGGGAGGAGCAGAGCTGAGCAGGTCTGCAGGAAGCTTCCCTCCTACTGTTGGGTCCATGATGAGGCAGATCTATAAGTCTGCTCTGGAGAGGGAAATCTCTTCTGCCATCAGTGACTTTAAAAGCTCTACAAGCTAATAAAGGTGCTGTTCTGCAGACGCCTCCAGAATCTCTGATCCACATGTAGCTCCGCCCACTTTCTCTCATCTGGTCTGACTTGGTTGTAAACAGCGGTTTAAAATGCATCAGTTGGCAATTTTAGCTCAGTATTATATAACAGCTGAACTTTCTGGCTTTATAGAACATTTCCCACATCAGGGTGAGCATCCAGAAACATCCCTGGACTCTGTAGTTCCTCTGGCCTTTCTGGCAGCTTGAATGGATTGAAGTCTTGATGGAAAGACCAGATTTCCCTGAGGACCACCGCATGGCTCTGAAAACCTGGTTGGGGTGACAGAGAGAAATGCAGCTTTTATCAGTGACCTCTGCTGGGTTTTATCACAGAGGAAGGAGCTGCAATGTTGTCCTGCTCCTTTAGCTGCTGTAGGAGCAGGGAAACGAGGAACCACGTCTTTAGAGGTTACGTTGGGAGGAAACCAAACTATCCTCCCGGGATAATCTACTTAGATTGTGGGATTTAGAAATTATTTCTGAACATCCACTGGCCGTCTGCCTCTGTTGATCCAGCTGGAAACTGGTCCCTTTCAGTCGGTAACGATGGTTCTTCTGCTTCTTTTCCTTCTGCTGCTTCCCTCAAAAATACGACTCCTGTTTCTGTCTAGGTCATTTCTTTGAAGTAGTTTTCTGTCCTGATATTTCTCTTCGTCTATCTAGATCGTTACAATCACCCAGTTTATTTGGACTTACTTAAAATGTCAGTC
Source organism: Fundulus diaphanus (assembly GCA_037039145.1). Classification (NCBI taxonomy): domain Eukaryota; kingdom Metazoa; phylum Chordata; class Actinopteri; order Cyprinodontiformes; family Fundulidae; genus Fundulus; species Fundulus diaphanus. The sequence goes on along the minus strand of CM073121.1, from coordinate 54,101,564 downwards.
CCAGCTAACGGGGAACCTTTACCTTGAAGCTGCCATGTTGGAACCGACTTTCCTTTCAGCCACATCCAACACCTACTGCATTATTTGATTTCTACAGGTATCTGTTTGAAATACAAATCAGTTTTCTATCTTTTCGCTTTTCTCTGATAGTTTTAACCAAGCCAGAAAAATTCAGCTGTCCAGTTAAAACTTAGTGAGGCCCATTAGAATCAGTAGTTGCAGATAAAAACCTGAGTCCTCACTTGCTGCATTTTATCAGAGGTGGCATTGAAAGATGTCCTGTCTGTTGGTTTTTCACGTTTAACTCAGTCCTGATGCAAAGGTTATAGTGGATCAGAAATTATCTTGGCTTTCTTTAATCCAACATTCTTACTGAATTCTTTAACGTCGCCCTGCAAACCTGATTACTGACTGAAGCTGACCTGTGCTAACGAATACAAAGGTAGGAAGTGATTAATGAAAACAGAAAAACAGCACCGACATTAAAAGTGCAAAAGTATCAACCAAATCAAGTTTTTATACTTAAAAGCGACATTGTGACAGTCGTCCTTGATCATGTGGCGCTTAGTGTAACCGCTCTGCTAGTCATTTGTGTACAAAACAAAAATGGGATGAGGACACAACCCTGAGGAAGCCCTGTTGATCCAGAGTGGCTCAGATACGTGTTATGATGAGATGATCTTTCCTCAGACAGACAGGAAACCAGTGTTTTAGTTCCACATTTTAATGACAAACTGTACATGTTAAGTGATGAGAACACACGGAGAACATAGCTGTCCTGTGGTGAAGCTTTGGTACGGAGCGTTTGGCCTTAATGGGGCAGTTCATGGTGGACCAGCTTGTAATGAGACCCACAGGAAGGACACCGCTGTGGATCTCCCTCATGAAGCCAGAACCACACGATAGCAGTGTTGTCTTCCTCACCTGCAACAACAACAACATGATGTCAACCAGCTGCACCATCTTCAGACGGCGCTGCCTTCAGGGGACTCACAGAGACAGCCAACCAGCCTCTTGTTTCCGATGCTGGGAACAATGTGAGGGTCCGCCTTGGTGCCGGTGTACTGTTTGGGCTTCAGGATGCTGTACGGATCCTGTGGATTTAAAGTTTAGGAGACTGGATCACTGAGAGCAGAGGGTGGGGCCACTACTCAGAGACAACAGACCGGATCCCCACCTTTCCTTGCTTTAGGGCCTGCATGGTGCGTCTCTCCAGTCCAGTGGCCTGCTCCTCATCTGTTGGGATGCCTGGAAGAAGGAGCAACGCTCAGGTTCTGGAACATTTCCTCTGAACCGGAGCATGTAGACATAAATAGTTTGGTGGCAATAAAGGTGGACTTTGTCAGGGACACGTCCTGGTGTCAGCAGGGAAACTGGCTGAGATCCAGGGAGCCCTGCCAAGGAGGCGGGTCTAACCAAAGGCCTCTCCACAAAGTTAAAGTCCGAATGACCTTCAGTGCGTTTCTGTGCTTAACTTCTTTACACGTTAAAAAAATAAAATAATTACAGGCTTTGTGAATTTTTACAGACCAGAACTGCGCAACAACCTTCAGTGACGCAGTTCTACTACCACCAAACATTTGAGCAGCTGGGAAACAGGTTGTTTTGCGCGCAGAGGAGCAGCGTGACTCCTCGGCTATAAATAAAGCCTACCTCCCGTGGACGCCATGGCTCTCTGCAGCGGCTTCCCCACAGACAGGCCCCTCTGAGCCAGGGCTCTCAGCGCACAGAGCCGGAGAAGAAGGCGGGCCGCCATGCTGCTGCTGCTGCTGCGGTTCCTCTCAGGTAAAGACAATGACCTGCTTCTGACACGGCTGGGAGATGGACTGAAATGACCCCGGAGCAGCTGACCAATAGGAGCGAGAGCCACGGCAGCGACAGCCAATAGAATTGAAGGGAGGGCGGGCCAATGAAAAGCCGCCTTAAAATTATAATAAAACTAGCCAAATAATTATCATTGACAAAGCTCTAAAAATTAGAATATTGTGAAAAAAAAGTTTTTAAATTGTTTTCAATCTTTCAGAAAGTTTCAAATTTATATTACATGCGTTCATTACACATGGAGTGAAATGACTGCAGACTTTTTTCTTGTAATTTTGGTGCTTACCTTAAGCAAAAAGTGGTTAATTATTGTGCTATGATACTTATAACCTAAAATGAGGCAGAGTATGTACTAGGGGTTCACTTTTTATATTACATATACTTTACAACAGTATAGTTGTAGGGGTGTATAGTATACAGGGGTGTAGTCCAGGGTATACATGGGTATACGGCGTATACCCACCTTTTTTTCTGTCAGCATTGCGTACCCCTGCTTCTACACAGATTCACTATGAAGGTAAAACTATGTTTCAAATTTAAAGTCAAATATAAAGTTTCAAGTGAGGGTTGATTGTTTTCATTTCTGGGCTAGAATTCTTTTTGTTTGTTTTAGTCCATCAACAAGAATGTGTCTTGAGAGTGTCTGCTAAAGCAGCTGTATTTAACAATTAGGCCAAGTCTGCAATGAAGGGAAAGTTACTGGATGTTTGTGGTTATTTACCACAAAATTAAGATGAACCTGGTTAATAAATGATACATATTTTTTTAGAAGAATTAAGAACGTTTTGTCTATGAAAATATTCCCCAAAAACATAAAAAAACCTCAGTTACATCAACCATCTGTGCAGTTCTTAATCATTCAGTTCCTTTAAATGGTTCCTGCACCACACTTTGAACACCCCTAACTCACAGTTCCAGAACTGCTGCGATGATGGTGGAAACATTCAATCCTGAACACATGCTAAAACCCTGAGTAATAAAAGTAAAACAGAAGAAATTAGACATTAATGCTCAATAAGTTCAGATCGGTTCATACTCACAGCGCAGCGTCTCTACGGGTCGACTGAGCTGCAGAAATCATCTGATGGAAACATTCTGATCTTAGACTAGCAGCTGCAGCAGAAGGAGGAGGAATTTCTATGTTTCTGCTGGCTTCCAGGAAAGTGAAAGAAAAACTACTCTTTGCGACTTAAACAGTTTTTATAATCAGTGAAGCTATTCTCTTCCTCAAAGAAGCCCAGGTCAACATGGCTGCATCAAAATGACCTTTGCAGCAAAAAATGTTTATTTTTTCTCTTTGATGAAACAGGTGCAGTCAGAGTTGAACATGAATCAAACCACCTCCAGTCTTTGAAAAAATCCACGTGGTTCCCTTTTTTATTTAATCTGTTATTACACATAATAATTCTGATTAAGTGCAGCAAAATAAAACCTGTAACAGAGTTAGCAAGTGCTGAGAAAAAAAAGATTAAGAAGAGCTGGTTTGCAGAAATGGACAATTGAGTTTGAGACTTAAACTTAAGTCACACAAAAATTTGATTTTTGACTCAACTTGGACATGTGCCCTAAAGACTTGGGGTTTAAATAATAACAATAATAAAAATCTCACTCCAAGCACCCTTTGCTTCCCAATTATTAATTGGTTAAGGCAAAAAACAAAACAAAACAGATCACCGTATTGATCTTAAGTCAAGCAGAAAAGGGCTGAGCTTTTCAAATGTTGACGTTAGCTGCCAATGCATCCTTTGCTTCAAATGATCAAGTGTTCACTAAAGGAAGGATGTGTTATTGCATTTTAGGCAATTATTTATTTAAAAAATAATTTAATTGCATCTTTTGTTTTCTAACATTGTATAAAAAGGCTTTTGAGTGGTTAAAAGTACACAATACAGAATGTGCCAATTGTCTATCTGATTAATCTTCAGAATAATTGATAGAATAACCAATTACTAAAATAATTATTAGTGGCAGCCATACTTTACAGTGGACATTTTACTAAGAACGTTTTAACCTCTGAGTTTGATTAATCAGAGACTCTAAAACTGAGACTATCTGATACAGATCAATACAGCCACCCTGTGGCGTGCACAGACATTTTGGGGGGCAGGTGCTCAGGAGGGGGGGAGGGCACTTTTTAGCGCACGTGGAATACTTAATTATATATATAAAAAAAAATACACACACATGTTGAATGAAATTTGACTTTTATTTGTAACATTCTCTAAACGTGAGTTTTCAATGGAAAAAAGTCACACCACCAACAGAACAGACTAAAGCGTACTACTTTAAAGCAGCATCCTCCTTGGTGCCATGTCGTTAAAGATGTTGATGACCTCGGTGTGGTTTACCTCAATGTCTTTTTCAATGGCAAGCAGAAGAAGGTCAGAGAGCCTTTCTTCTCCACACAGGCTTCTTAGTTTAGTTTTGATGATTTTCAGCTTGGAAAATTATCTTTCAACTGAAGCTGTCGTCATTGGTAATGTTGCATATATTTGGATCATTTTGACAAAGGCAGGAAAGATCAGCTGGCCATTGTTTTCCCTCAGTATTGACAATATTTCTTGTAAGTTCTTTGAAGTAAAGCTGGAGTGGAAGACCTTTAGTTCTGTCTTAAGCTGCTCCTCATCTTCTCCATAGAACTCACAGAGAATGTGCACAGCTTCCATGGCTTCTGTGTTTGGTGTGCCTACCCAGTTAGCATGTACAGTTAAGGGCTGGAATGACTCCATGATTCTTGATGTAGGGCTTCCAGTGTTCTCCCCTTTGAATCTCCTGTTCATCTCCTCAGTCATAATATCCAGGAAGGTGAAGTACACGCTACTCCTGAGATATGCCTCCACTGACTCAAACTGAGCTCCTACTTGAGACACTGTTGGGTTGTGTTGGAAACGCACTGGCACTTTCCGTTTCTTCTCTTGACCAGGCACCAGGCCAGCTGACAGCTTTGCTAGGGCCCGGGACAACGCAGTCTTTTTGCCCCCCCCCCCCCCCCCCTCTACACCTGCCGCCGTCACACACACACACACACACACAAAAAGTCAACTTTACTGTATACTTCATGCCCTGGAAATCTCGGTATTTTATATTGGATATTTTCAACCCATCTATTGAATTTAGTGCACTAGTGGATTTTTTCTTCATCAGAGAACAGCAAGCACTGCAGTCAAAATATGGCCTTTTTTTGACCTGCTGTATATTAGCCAGTCCCTAACAATTTTTTTCCCTTCCATTGCAGGAAGTAGAATATGTTAGATACTTTGGGAATTCTTTGCCCTCTGAATCTCAGAGAAAGGCTTCCTTTTTGCCATTAAACGCACAACATTCACAGATACTTTTGACATTTAAGCTTGATGTATCATGAAACTGTTGACCTTTCCGGTTTTGTGATTTTTATTCTATTATTACAATTATATAATAATAATAATAATAATAATTTTATCTTTGTTTTTTTTTCTTCCTAATCCACCTCATATATCTTTCAATCCTTCAATCCATAATTTTGTCTGTGTTGTGTGCAAATGCCTGTTGCTTTAATCCTATAAATTTCCCCGTCGTGAGATAAATAAAGGATTAGATAAATAACACTTTTTAATAGGATATATGTACTGGGTTCTTAAAAAGTCTTAATTGCATTTTCTGTGTGGGCTCCAGTAGCATATGATAGATAATATCTACTTTGAAAGTAAACATGAACTGCTGCTGAAGATGAACACTCTTATCTACCTGGATGTTCTCTGGAGGACTGAAATGCCTCAGTCAGTGACATCAGTCTGTGGGTCTGTCGGGGCAATCAGAGAAGTTTCGTCTCCTTTTCTGTTTCTCGACGTTTTCTTGCTCATGGTTTTTCACGTGCTTAGATAAATTTGTTGTGTTTCCACTGAATTTAATTTCTTTAAATTCAATTTCCACTGAATTTAAAGAACTGAAAACCCAAAATTCACTGTTTCAGTAAATTAGAAGATCGTTGAAAACTGGTGGCCAATTAATAGAAAGTTAAGCAGAAGGAAAAAGTTTTGGAGACAACAGGGCGCCAGCAACCTTGAGAGAAAGTCAGAACCAATTACTAAATAAATAATAAAGAAAGAAACACAAAGATCATCGGGGCTCCTCTTCCCTCCATTAAGGACATTTCATCTCAGTGCTGCATGTCCCGAGCCCGTAACATCATCAGTGACCCCTCACACCCCCACCATGGACTGTTCTCCCTGCTGCCCTCTGGGAAAAGGTATCTGCTGCAGGTCCACCAGGTTCTGCAACAGCTTTTTCCCTGTTGCCATCAAACTGTTGAACTGTTGGACTCTGTACCACACATTTGCATCCCTGCATCATTACATATTTAAACAGAACCAACAATGCAGATGACCTGAAGGCTGCTACCAGAACCAGCTGGGCTTCCTGAACACCTCAGCAGAACCACAGGCTGATCTCCTCCATGCCACGCTGCACTGATGCAGTAATGCAGGCAGAAGGAGCATAAAAATGAGCAGACGTTTTGGAAATTTGACTTTTCTGGTGAAAATATACTTTTCTAATGGTTTTACTTGGTATTTTCATCTTTTGAGACAGATTTTAAGGGTTGTATTTTCTGTAAGCCTTAATGATCAAAATTACAGAGAAGAAGGCTTTAAATATTTCACGGCCTGTGTAATGTATATCTCTCTCTCTATCTATAGATAGAGAGATAGATATTTCAATTTCTGAACGATTGACCTAAATAAAAGAGGACTTTTTTGAAGTTTGACGATAGTATACCGTCACCAAAAAGTAGTTAACTTGAAATTAATTTTATTATATATATTTAAGTGAAAGTATAAGCTTAAGTCTTATAATTCCTTGTGGCATGACAACATCCCTGCAAGAGGAAACGGGCAGTACGCGTTCAGATTCACCAGCCTGACAGAACGCGGAAGTTCCCGTACCGACATGCGCAGACCTGCGCCTCTACTGTACAGAGAAATGTACAAATCAGTAAAAGAAGTGATTTGGTTCAGTCCGTTCATTCACTTTTTGTTCAAAATAACGAATCATTCAAGATCAATACAACACTAGTATGTGCAGAGCCCAATTTTACGAGCACGTACGCAATGTCCCACCATGAACGTACTGGATGGTTTAAAGTCTCCAAAGCAGCTGCTCCTGCAGCGTCAGCCTCTCTGCATCACGGACTGACAGATGTGCGGAGATTGTCTGCTGTGTGAAATATAGGAGTTTGTCAAAAGAAATAGCCAATAAGTGCACTCCACTACGAAGTTTAAAATTGTTCCGGGGAGTCAGCGTGGTGCGCAGTACAACCTAGTGTCGTAATAATAATAATAATAATAATACATTTAATTTATACTACACTTTCCATCAAAAGAACTCAAAGTACTACAGGTAAAAAAATAAAAAAAACATAAAAAAATAAAAAAGCAATTTTAGAAGAGAGAAAAAACATCTAAAGGGGACCAAATGCTTGGCTAAAAAGAAATGTTCTAAAGCCTTTTTAAACTCAGAGGATTGAGGTGCCTTCAAGGTGTCAGGGAGGGCATTGCACAGATGTGGGGCAGCAGCACTAAATGTCCTATCCTATCATTGTCCTGAGTCTGGTTCTGGGAATGTGGAGGAGGTTTAAGTGAGTGGAGCGAAGTGGGTTGTGTTCTGTGGGTTGATAAGTTCTTTGAGGTGGGTGGGGGGGGGGGGGGGGGGGGCATGTCCATGGATGCATGGATGTGTGAGGAGGGAAACCTTGTCCTCAGTCCGGGTGGAGATGGGAAGCCAGTGTAGTGAATGGAAAATGGGGGTAATGTGCTCATGTTCCAAGTGTTGTCACTCCTTTACTTTCAGCTCAGAGACACCTGCGTTTGCATGCAGGTAAAAACTCCCGCCAAAGTTGCAAAATATTTTTACCTGGCTTGGTAAATGGTTCTTTGTTTTCTAAACAGACCCAGCTGCTGAGGATGGCTGCACTAAGAACTCCCATGGAATCAGGAGAGAGAGACATAGGATTACCCTTATGTCAAATTTTAATCCGATTTTGATGGATTAAAAAGGGGCGGGGCGATTAAAAAGGGGCGGGGCTTATTTTTTAATTGACCTTTAGATGACGCAATAATTAATCGATATAAAGTTTATATTAAACGATATCAAATTTATATTAAACGATATAAAGTTTATATTAAATGATATAAAATTTATATTAAACGATATAAAGATTTATTCTTATCTTAAGCAATAATTAATCGATATAAAATTTATATTAAATGATATAAAATTTATATTAAATGATATCAAATTTATATTAATCGATATAAAATTTATATTAATTGATATCAAATTTATGTCAAAATTTAATTAATCGAGTTGACGGATAAATAATCCATCAACTTGCCGGATGTCCCGCCTCCATTTCCGGTCCCCCTGCCGGAAGTCCCGCCTATATGACATTATTAATATAAACCATTAATTTTACTATATTGATTATTTTAATTCCTTTATTCACATCCAATTATTTAATTCATTCATATACATCCAATTATTTTAATTCATTTATTCACATTTCAAGTATTTAATTTGTACACATTCAATTATTTAATTTATCTTATATACGCTCAATTTTGACGCTCAGCAGCAGCATAGCAGTCATACTTACGTAATCTTTGCTGAATACCTATCATACGGAGCAAAAAAACCTCCCGCACCGTTTGCGCAGAAATAATCCAGAGGAGCCTTTAAGAAAACCTATTCGTCTTTAGTCCTCCCTCCAAACTAAATGCATTTACAGCGGTGTCTGTTGGATCACGAACTCAGGAGATCTGTTAGGGGAAGAGCTTCGTCAAAAGAGCACGCGTGCGGGCTTTGGACGATGCAAATCAGTTATTTCGCAGTGCCCGCAGCTCTGCAGCTGACCAGCACACAACACCTTTTTTAGACATAGGTAATAAGTAGAAGCAGGAAACAAATCGGTTATTTCGCAGTGACCGCAGCTCGGCCGCTGACCAGCGCACAACACCTTTTTTAGACATAGGGAATAAGCAGAAGCAGGAAACAAATCAGTTATCTAGCTGAACAGACGCAGCTCAGCGTATCCTGTATCTTGATACACGTAACAACGGTTTCAGATTATGTCACTAAAACTCAACACTCTCTTGGTAAACGCAACCTCTCAGAGACTTGTATAAAAATGCCCCATCCAGTGCAATGCATTCACTGTCACGATTTGGGTTTTGTCTTGGTTTATGTTATCAGATTTATTAGTTAAGTTTCTGATTTTGGGGTCTTGTTTGGTTTTGATTTAGACATGTTTTTCTGTTTAGGTTACCTGTTTTCCACCTGTCACTTTATCAGCTCTGTTCGGTCTCCCCTCAGCAATCTGTCAGCTTTCTTGCCTTGATTAGATCCACCTGCTCACTTATAATTAGCCTTCACTCCTGTTCACCTGCTCACTCCCCTATATAGTCCTGCCACAAACCTCTGCTATCTGCCAGATCATTTAACGAGCCACGGTGAGTTTAGTTCCAGCATTCTTTATTCTGATTGACCTGTTGACGATAACCCGAGAGCCTTTTTGATTCTGAGCCAGCCTGTTCCCTGATCTGTTTTTCCTGCCCTGTCTGACTGATTTACCGGTTTACCGACTAGTTTCTGTCCTATGGTTATCCGAGCTTGCTTTGCCCTGTCTGTACCTCTGCCTATTTTGGACTGCTTTTTGTGTACCGGATTTTGGACTGCCCTTTTGACTATTGAGCCCGCCTGTTCCTGTTTTCATTATTAAAATCCTGTTTTTTGCCTTAACCTCACTTGTTGGGTTTGAATACTGGGTTTGCCTGAGTCACGATCATAACAGAATGATCTGGCCCAACTAAAACCTATCGCCCAACAAGTTTTTAGAGGTTTTTTTTTTTTTTTTTCCCCTCCACACGCTATGGCTTGGGAGGGTTCCAGATTGGCGTTCTGTCCCCCTGGTATCGGTCCCAGACGCCATCTCTCCAGCAGCCGCAGCAGCAGTAACCCGCTGCCTGCTCCGAGTTTACGATTGGGAGGGCTCTTTGTCACTAATTCAGATTCAACTCAGAATAGAAGGGATCACTCACCCAGCGACACCGCTGTCGGCTCTGCCCATGGGTTTTATCCAGAACCAACTTTGTTTATGGAGGTCGAAGCGGAGGTGGTGCGGGATCTTCGCCCGGATCTTTTTTTCTCTCTCCCTCCAGAGGAGGAGATGCAGGGAACGCTGTGGGCTCCACCGATCCCGGCTCTACCGACAGGATCAAACCTCCAGCAAGTCCTGCCGTCCCGCCGTCGGAGGAGGGGACGGAAACCTGTGGGTCGCTCCTTCACCCGTTCTGTTCGGCCGACAGGCGAGTCAGTACCGCGCCCGTCTGTTGCCACTTCCTGCCCAGTGGATCGGAGTCCGGTGCTTCCCAGAGCTGAGCAGCCCACAGCGCCTCCTGTTGGCGCCCGTGATGCTGAGGATCTGGCTCTGGAGGACCAGTTAAGAGCTTTTGCCCCTATTATTAAAGACCTTAGGGAGGCTCTTTTCTGCCAGTATTCAGAGGAGCTGGAGGCAAGATTAAAGGAGGTCGAGGGGCACTATAGAGCGGCTCTCCAAGGTTTCTATAGTGGACTCAATCCTGTCCCCAAGGGTCCAGCCGACGCCCCGGCACCTGCACCTGTCCCAGAGGACCCGCCTCCTACCTCAACTCCAGTGCCGGCCTCCGGCAGCTATAAGGCAGCACTGTCTGCGCAGCCGGCCCAAGACGCTGTAACCCCGGAGGGTCCGCAGCCGGCCCAAGACGCTGCAACCCCGGAGGCTCCGCAGCCGGTCCAAGACGCTGCAACCCCGGAGGCTCCGCAGCCGGCCCGAGACGCTGCAACCCCGGAGGGTCCGCAGCCGGCCCGAGACGCTGCAACCCAGGAGGGTCCGCAGCCGGCCCGAGACGCTGCAACCCAGGAGGGTCCGCAGCCGGCCCGAGACGCTGCAACCCAGGGGGGTCCGCCGCCGGCCCGCGACGTGGGAACCCAGGAGGGTCCGCCGCCGGTCTGCGACGTGGGAACCCAGGAGGGTCCGCCGCCAGTCTGCGACGTGGGAACCCAGGAGGGTCCGCCGCCAGTCTGCGACGTGGGAACCCAGGAGGGTCCGCCGCCAGTCTGCGACGTGGGAACCCAGGAGGGTCCGCCGCCAGTCTGCGACGTGGGAACCCAGGAGGGTCCGCCGCCAGTATGCGACGTGGGAACCCAGGAGGGTCTACCACAGGCCCACGATGAGGGGGTTCAGACGAGCCCTCTTTCAGGCCGCAACTCGGGGGCTCATCGGGACACTGGGCGCCGTGGCCCTCGCCCAGACGACAAGCGGCGCCGTGGCCCTCGCCCAGACGACAAGCGGCGCCGTGGCCCTCGCCCAGACGACAAGCGGCGCCGTGGCCCTCGCCCAGACGACAAGCGGCGTCGTGGCCCTCGCCCGAACGACAAGCTCCGTCGGGGGCCTCGCCGAGAAGACAAGCACCCAGAGCCCCATGGAGACTTAGAGGCCCCTGGACCTCTTCGGAAGCTCTTACCCCCTCATCTTTGGCTTGACAGCCAATTTCCCAAGTGGCTGACCAAACTATCTTTGTCGGAGGTTCTGGAAGGGTTATTGATGAGGTTCTGGGTGTTAAAGGGTCTGGGAGCATCTGAAGTCTGTAGCCCGGGGCCTCCTGAACCTGAAGTCTGTAGTCCGGGGCCTCCTGAACCTGAAGCCTGTAGCCCGGGGTCTCCTGAACCGGAAGCCTGTAGCCAGGCCCCGTCTGAACCTGAAGCCTGTAGCCAGGCCCCGTCTGAACCTGAAGCCTGTAGCCAGGCCCCGTCTGAACCTGTAGCCTGTAGCCAGGCCCCGTCTGAACCTGTAGCCTGTAGCCAGGCCCCGTCTGAACCTGTAGCCTGTAGCCAGGCCCCGTCTGAACCTGTAGCCTGTAGCCAGGCCCCGTCTGAACCTGTAGTCTGTAGCCAGGGGCCGTCTGAACCTGAAGCCAGTAGCCAGGGGCCGACTGAACCTGAAGCCAGTAGCCAGGGGCCGACTGAACCTGAAGCCAGTAGCCAGGGGCCGACTGAACCTGAACTCTGTAGCCAGGCTCCTCCTGAACTCTGTAGCCAGGCTCCTCCTGAACTCTGTAGCCAGGCTCCTCCTGAACTCTGTAGCCAGGCTCCTCCTGAACTCTGTAGCCAGGCGCCTCCTGAACTCTGTAGCCAGACGCCTCCTGAACTCTTTAGCCAGGCCTCTCTTCTAGCTCTTAGTCCGGCGTTGTCTCCAGCCTTTAGTCCGGCGGCAGGTTCTGTTCTTTCTCTCTCCAGACGTCGGTTCCTGAGGGTCCGGTTCTACCGACGGTCCCCGAGGTTGCTGCTCGGCCGCCGGCCTATGAGAGACCTGCTCCGCCGCCGGCCTATGAGAGACCTGCTCCGCCACCGGCCGCCGGACATCTTTGCTAACCGGGGCCGTCCTTCAGGACACCCGCCGGATTACCTGTCTCACAGGGGTCGTCCGCCGGAGAACCTGACACGCCTAGGACGTCCGCCGGAGAACCTGACACGCCTAGGACGTCCGCCGGAGAACCTGACACGCCTAGGACGTCCGCCGGAGAACCTGACACGCCGAGGACGTCCGCCGGAGAACCTGACACGCCGAGGACGTCCGCCGGAGAACCTGACACGCCGAGGACGTCCGCCGGAGAACCTGACACGCCGAGGACGTCCGCCGGAGAACCTGACACGCCGAGACCGTCCTTCGGGACGTCCGCCGGAGAACCTGACACGCCGAGACCGTCCTTCGGGACGTCCGCCGGACAACCTGACACACCGAGGCCGTCCTTCGGGACGTCCGCCGGACAACCTGACTCGTCGGGGCCGTCCTCCTGGACGACCGCCTGAGAACCTGACTCGTCGGGGCCGTCCTCCTGGACGACCGCCTGAGAACCTGACTCGTCGGGGCCGTCCTCCTGGACGACCGCCTGAGAACCTGACTCGTCGGGGCCGTCCTCCTGGACGACCGCCTGAGAACCTGACTCGTCGGGGCCGTCCTCCTGGACGCCCGCCTGAGAACTTGACTCGTCTTGTTTTGTTTGAGTTTTTATTTGGACATTTATTTGATTCTAGCCCTCCATCCTGTACCTCCCTCCACCCACCCGAGCTAGTCTGTTTTGTTTCTGAGGCCGTCTGGAATCCGGCCTTGAGGAGGGGGTTCTGTCACGATTTGGGTTTTGTCTTGGTTTATGTTATCAGATTTATTAGTTAAGTTTCTGATTTTGGGGTCTTGTTTGGTTTTGATTTAGACATGTTTTTCTGTTTAGGTTACCTGTTTTCCACCTGTCACTTTATCAGCTCTGTTCGGTCTCCCCTCAGCAATCTGTCAGCTTTCTTGCCTTGATTAGATCCACCTGCTCACTTATAATTAGCCTTCACTCCTGTTCACCTGCTCACTCCCCTATATAGTCCTGCCACAAACCTCTGCTATCTGCCAGATCATTTAACGAGCCACGGTGAGTTTAGTTCCAGCATTCTTTATTCTGATTGACCTGTTGACGATAACCCGAGAGCCTTTTTGATTCTGAGCCAGCCTGTTCCCTGATCTGTTTTTCCTGCCCTGTCTGACTGATTTACCGGTTTACCGACTAGTTTCTGTCCTATGGTTATCCGAGCTTGCTTTGCCCTGTCTGTACCTCTGCCTATTTTGGACTGCTTTTTGTGTACCGGATTTTGGACTGCCCTTTTGACTATTGAGCCCGCCTGTTCCTGTTTTCATTATTAAAATCCTGTTTTTTGCCTTAACCTCACTTGTTGGGTTTGAATACTGGGTTTGCCTGATTCACGATCATAACATTCACGGGATGAAAGCTCATCATGTCAGAAGCAGCACGGGTCGTAACTAACGCTCAGATTCACGCCGACTCTCACAACGCTGGAACTGCACAAGCTCAACAAGAGAATTCTGAAAAATAAGTGGTTTGTGTGTTCTTCCTTGCATAAATATCCAGATATTATTTCTCAATAAACTATACATTATACTTTTAATACTAATAAACTGTATTTGTAAAGCACTTTTCAGTTCTGCCTCACAGAGGTTAAAAAAAATATAGATGAATTACAGTAATTTATGAGGAATGGCTGAAAAACAGTTGTGGAGTTTAATGAAGAAACTGCATTAAATATGAAAACTTAACACGACCTATGATCATGAAAAAGCTAAATGTTTTGACAGGGTCTGCAATAATGACACAATTTAAAAGACATAATACTGGCCCAAGATGTTGATTATATTAATTAACTTCCATGAAAACTGAACTTAGTTATCTGCTGCAGGTAAGATATCAGGGGCTTCTCATTTTACCTCTCTGTTGATTAATATAACACATATAACACTTCACATACTAAAACACAGAGCTTTCTTTTTTAACAGAATCAAATATTCTTTCTGAATTTTTACAACATTTTTGGCATTTGAGTAAAACGTTTAACCCTGGCTGAACAGAAGTTGGGTTTTATTATCGACATGTCCATAAATTCTAAAACAAGACGATTATAAAACTGGTGCAGTTTCAAAAGCTTTTACAGTTGGATTTGTCTTTGTCTAGTCTTTGAAACACAGTTTGTAAAGTTTAGTACACCTTGTTTTTCAAACCTAAGGGTTTAGTGCTCTGTTGTGTGGAGACGGATGTGGTACTAAAATGCCCCATTTCTTAATTCTATAGCGTAGTCTTTGCTGTTCCAATATTTTATATGTGCGTGAAACCTGCAGAAAGGTTTATTGTCCTCTTTATAAATAAAATGTTTTGCTTTGGAAATTAGTGTTACAGCAGCATGCAGCTTTGAGTAAGCTCAGACAGGCTTTCTGCCCTTCCTCTGTGAATGTTTTTGTGTTTCACGGGCAAAATCTAAAAACGTTTTATCATATTCCATTTTTACACGTCTAATTCTGCGATTCCATACACATTTTCCACATTGTGGTGTGGGCTTGGATCAACTTGCAGTTCATTCTGCTTCCAAACTAAAAAATATATAAATTGAACTTGATTGTTTGTGTGAGAGCCTCACATTTAGATACATGTATTACACTTAGCTTTTATTTACAACACCAAGCATCTATCCATGTAGTTGGTCAGAAAAAAAAGAGAAAAACACGCAAAACAGTAATGGAACATCTTACACAGTTTGAGAGAATCAACTTCACATATCTGCATCTAGAGTGCAGAGATTGCTCCTTTTCTTTGCCCTCTCTGACGACTGAACAGTCAGTCCCATCTGCTTCCTTTAATGTCACTCCAAATTAGCCCTAGTGCTTAGCAGCAAGTGTCAAGACAGACTTTCATGCTTGCTTAGTATGAGGGATTGCTGCAAAGCCACGGACAATGCAGACAATAAACCGGTTCCCCTTTTTTTGACCAATCTGTATAATCTGATTGATTTTGACTTTGTAAAGTGCCTTGAGATGACATGTTTCATGAATTGGCGTCATATAAATAATAATAATAAAAAAAAAAGCACTAAAGAGTCAGCCCAGATTGATGCATCAGGATAGATACTAGAAGTCAGGTTAAAAAATGAAGCAAGAAAATTGGGGCTATCCGCTAATGAATTACATCTACAAGGAAATCTTTGTAGAACCTTCTTCATATGGAGGATATTTAAAACAGATGTGTTTTAAATATAACACTACGCAGGGCTTGAGGAAGAATAATGGCAGAAATGTACCATACAACCTTATCTCACTGGTTAAGTCACTCTGACCACCGGCAAACAAACTCGCACAACGTCAAGCACAAGACAGACTTTACCCCCCGTTTTTAGGCTAATTGTTCAAAACTATTCCTATCTGTTTTAATTTACATACTTTTATTATGGAGAGTTTTTACAAAATCCTTGCAAAATCCCTTAAAATCTTGTAATTTAATTCCAGAGAGACGGGTAGAACAATGATTCATGGTTAGTCTGCATGCATTAACTTTTGCTGTATGTACTTTCTTAACCATTTGGAATGATGAAGACAAATTGCCAAACTTACCAGCCACGGTTCACTCCTCTAGATAACAGATATAGGATAGCATAATGATTTAAAACATCCCTTCCTTTACAGCTCCTGTACAGTTTAGGAAAATCACAATTTTCTTAAATGTAATGTACGGAGCCCATCAGGCCTGACTTGCTGAACATTCATTCCTGTTTTATCTATTGACCTGCAACGTTAGTAATCTGCAACGTCAGGCATTGTACAATATTTTTACTGGGACATTACAGTCATGTTTAACTTTTTCATATTTAGGCATCGACTGATCATTTGGCAACTGTGAGTGCCCCCCAAGTACTATTATTATTACCAGGATGAATTAAAGTTTTGAAAATATTTGCAGTTTTAAGAAATTCAGCATGTTGGCATCGGAGAAGAATGTGTATGACATAATGCAAGATTAACAAATGTTATATTAGGACCTTTTTCTGTGAGCATCCCATGGTTTTTCTATGTTATTGAAACAAAATGTGGATGCACAATTGCACCACAGGGTATAGCAAACCTTTTTTTTTCAATTAATTAATGCCCCTGAGTAAGAAAATAGTTATTCACAAAATAAGTCACACACCCTTATCAGGCTAAGTATTTAGCATGACGAAGCAAATTGCTCTTCATTTATGCACACATAGTGACTGCATAGGGTACCTGCATAGATCCTATGCAACATTTGCATAGGATCTCTATATGTTTTGTAGGGGTAAATGTGCAGCGTACAGGTCGACTTTGATATACGGATGCATTAAACTTGAACTTTCTTTTTATAGTGTTACTTCATACGTTATAAAAATGCAAGGCAGGCAAACAACAGGGCAAAGACTTTTAAAAAAACCATCCACCCTTTGTCAAAAACAAAAGTATCTCACAAACTATTGATTCTAAATAAGACAGGTAAACCTTCCATGATTCTTCTAGGTTGTACAAATATAGATATTTCTTGTTAAACCATCAGACTGACGGCAACAGAAGCAATGGCACTGATGAAAGAAATGTTGACATTTGGGGAATTCGCGCAAATGTTGAAAAATGGGGAATTCGCACATTGCTATTGTGGTTTTTAGAGGGGTTAGGAAGTGAATTGTGATTTATAGTTGCAATCTCAAAAACTGAGAGTATTGTTGGGGGTTGTGTGGAATGTATTAACTTTGATCCGTTTCTTACACTTTTATGAAGGTTTAACATGTGTTTATATGCTTTAATATGCTTTTAAGATAGCTGGTAGAAAGCTTCAAAACCGGGCCTGTTGGTAAAAGAATTTGGAATTCTTGGAATTTGCAAGATGGGTTTCTGTCTTGCAAAACCTTTTGTTTAGCTCAAGGTTCTGGGTTGTGGTCAGCGGCTTGCAGGCGATGACCGGAAGAACCAGTACAGTGGGCAGCCATAGAAGCAACCCCATATAGGGTAGAAGTATTGTTAAGGTGTTGAACTGATTGGGCAACAGTGTGTGTCATTCGCTCATGTAACTCTGTGAGACCCTCCCCTTTGAAGTTAATAAAAAGAGCCTGCACAAGGAAGAGGATAGAGTTGTTGCTCGCAGGGGTTGGCTGGTGCAACTTCTCTCCTTTTGCAAAGGTAAAACTTCAATTCTGTTTCCTTGGCTAAGTTTTTGTTGCACTCTTAAGTCCTGCACATGACTCAACGGACCCGGGGAAGCAAGCGGCTTCAACAGTCGCTACCACATTTCCCAATATTAGTTCCATGAGAGCATCCAAATCTGTCATTAAATGTGTGTTTGTGCCATTTAGCAATAAAACCAGACTTCTGGTGTCTGAAGTAGCCTATTTCTTTATGGGTTTTTTAAGACCTGTCTTTGTATCCTTCAGGCTTTGGCTACAGTGAACTCTATGTACTGCTATACATCTATTGCCAGACTAAGGACTTGCCAGACTTTTTAACTTTCCAGCTTATAATAATTAACTGCATTAAATAACATGAATGAACAAAAGGGTTTTTGCAATTCCAGATTTCAAAACCGAGATTTCGAAACATTTTTTTGCCAGGCAGTTCTTTGCAGCTTCCGTAATACAGTCGCATTTATGGAACTCCAAAAGCAATTGTAAGTTGGCTAGCATTCATGTGTTGTCAGTTGCATCTGTGTACAATATACACAAAGAAAAGTGGTTAAAAAATTCCATTCCTGTTCATCTTAGCTTTTACAAAAGAGTTTATGTCTTGTCACAGAGATAAGTTTGATTTAAGTTAGTTGAAACATTATAAAATTTACGTATACATGTTTATGGTATATAAATTAAACTGTGCGTATTTGTAGTGCATGTATTTGTAGTTACACTGCATAAAACAGAAAAATTCAGCCAGCAGTAAGATTAAAACAATAGATTATGCTGTGGTAAAGCTTAGAAATGCTTTCGTAAAAGCGGCGGAGTTCAGCTTTCAAAAAAAAAAAAAAAAAAAAAAAAAAGACAGAAAAACAAAGACGGATGACTTATATATGAATTACTTCTGGTGTTAAAAATGGCAGGGATGTTTTTTTCACCTTCTCTTGTCCCACCTTGCTCATTATCTTATCTGTTAGGCATTGACAACATTTAATTAAAATATTTTCACCATACTAAAAGCAAACTTGTTTCTGTTATAAATTTGTCTTTGGATGAATGCACACACAAAACAGAGTTATTTTCTGATAGTTTATTGAAAGAGAGATTATTAGTGGATGAGGAAATCAGAATGAGAAGAGAAATGTAGATGACATGCAGGGTTGCTGTAGTACATGGGTAGCAGGAGATCCAGGCAATGAAGCAGTGAGCAAAACTTGAGGTACGGATGAAGGCACAAAATCCAACAGCTAACAGAGGCCTATTGAAGCTCAGAGGACAGCAGTAAAATCCAGCGGCTGAAACAGGGAACAAACCAGCAGTGTTGTATAGTAACAAACTAAAAATACTTCACTACTGTACTTATTATGTAGTCCAAAGTCAACCCGGAAACCACTAAGGCTCAAGATTATCATAGAGTGGAAGATTATGAAACACAAGCGGCACCGTCCACAATGAGGTGAGTTTAAGTTGAAGAAGCCAAGGCGCCTTTGCTCTTTCAGGAGGAGTGAATGCTGCAAATTATGACAGGCTGCTGTATCTCACCGTTAGCCCAAACCCAGCATATAACCTTAAATTGGCTTTAGTTTTCTTCCAGACATTGACAACTATTTTGATGTATTTTGTTAGTAAATCTTTCTAAAAACCCAACAAATGTTATGAAAAGCTTCCCAAATTTTTACAACCTGCCCATAAACAATTTTTGTTCCAGCTCAAATGTGTTCAAAGGAAGCCTAATTGGGTGGAAACCTGACAAATTTGGCAACACTGAATACACTATTGCTTTGCGTTTGTTCGATTTTTTTTTTTTAGATTTTTAGAATTTCTTTCTCAGCACTGTATTAGTAGTCACAGAGCCGCTATTCAGCCTGAAGCATATAAAAATCTTATTGAAAAAGTGTGCCCCCTCTATACAAAATGGTTATTGACAAATGGCTCTGGCAGCTCATATGAGTGGCTAAATCAAAGAGGAAGCTCTGTCATTAGCCTTCAAAACGTCTTGATAGGTCTGAGAAACTGCAGTCATTACTTTGAACGTACAGTGTCTTCCAAAGTATTCACACATTTCCAGCTATTTCACATTTTGTCAAATTAAAAAAAAATTTTAAGGTATGTAAATGACAGTATATTTATTAAGTGAAAGAAAAGAAAAATGATGAAACTACCTTCTAAGCAAGAATCAATGAAATTTAAAGCTAGACATATGAAACAACAACTTTAACACAGATGATAAACTCCACACTCAAAGCCAATTTAACTGGACACAACTTGACTTAAGAAATGCGCACAGAAGCGTCTTTTGGACAACGAGGAAATTGTGTATATTGTATATATGGTATTTTACAATACTCTTATTTTAGGCAAGTTTGAATGACCAGTTACCATCATCATCAAGTATTTCACCTTGCAAACATTTGTATGTAAAGAGCACGATACGTTTTGAGCATGTGTTGCTATGCAGGTTGGTGTAGGTGACAAGCTATTCAGCTATTTTATCACGTTTAGTTACTGCTGAGCTACATCTGAACTTATTAAAAAACTATCTTTGAACTAACTTTGAAGGTTAGTAAGTGAGACACCGGTCATCTGTGTCACAGAGCAGAGTCAGAGTGAGATTTGTGGTTAATTAGTATTTTACGTGTACGAGGAATTGCTTTGGCATATAGCAAGTAAGCATAGAAGTAGTGTGAAGAAAACAAAGCGAATCAAAGCTGTAGAATAGACAAGAACAACTATTTGCAGAGGAAGAAAATGACGGATTACTCCTTTCGGGTAATCTTGCAGGAATTTTTATTTATTTATTTTTTTTTTAAGTACGAAGTTGTATGGTTCACACTAGGATGGCTAGTATAAAGTTGTCTAATAGTTGTCTAGTAGTTGAGGGTGTCTAATGTCAGTGGTTAAAAACACGCTGCTTTGTTTATAAGCAACGTTTACGACTGTCACCCGAATTATTTATTTTATAGAATTACTTAGACCTAGATCCAAAAGAGTATTGTCTCTTTTGTTTACATTTTTTTGGAAGAGACTGTGCTGAAATGATGAAGGATTGTTCAAACTGAGATTAGAATTGAGTCAAATAAGAATTCCTAAAACAATATGGTATAACTTTTACTTTATGTGAAATATTACATAAGCTAATCATAAAATTTGCAATCAAAGACACATTATTCTGATTAGTGTCAACATTGCAAGTTTTTAACAACTTCAGCCGACGTTCAAGTGAATAGTGCATTTACGAATAGTAAAACGTGATTTAATCTTAATATGTTGTCTTTCATCAACCATAGCCCTGTTTTCACAGGGCAGACAAACTCTTGAAGTTTCTGTCGATAGAGAAGCATTAGCCCTTCCATGAATTTCAAGGAAACAAGATATTGAACAAATTTTTTACTTAACAGTGCCAGCCCCTGTTCTTACAGAGTCTGACTAATTCTTGGTATTCCTCTCCACACATGAGCAGAAACCTTCAATAAGTTGAAAAGTGATACCAGTCCATGGCCTGGATTGGGGTGGTAGAGAGTATGTCCAGTGTCACTCGAGTCTGAATGACGGTCTCGGAAGGAATTAAACAAAAAACATTCAAAACCCCATAAAAACACACAATAACTCTTTCATATAGGTCGTTCTAATGTATTATCAAAATAAACCATGTTTAACGACAGTTTAGATCAGTTTTTAAAAAGGTTTGAGGAACTCTATGAGGAGCAATGCATAATGGGAAATTTTGGCTTTCCCCCGCCGTCCCTCGCGTCTTTTGTGGTTCAGAATTGAGGAAAAGATCATTCCGATGTCATGCAAACACAAAATAAAATGTAGCTAACATAAAAAAGACAAGATGTACTTTATTGATCCGACAATTGGGGAATTATTAAGCAGCAGCGGCATAACATAGAAGTCAAACTAAACATAAGACCTAAAAACATGAAGTGTTATACAATCTTACATCCTATAGTTAAATCCATTTTGTTCCATAAGAGGCTATGGGTTTACCGAAATATATAAATAAAGGTGAGCTATTAAAAATAACAGCGTGAAACCTATCAGAAGAATAATGGTCTAACATTTTAGCTGCTCCTTTGTAGAAATATTTCAGGATTTTGTTTTATTTGTTTTTGTTTCTTACATTGTTACTGCATTTAAAATACAAAATAAGAGATTAGTGAGAAAAACTGATTTATTGATTATACACATTTTGGAATCCTGAACAAAAGAGGGCTATATTTGAAACGTAGTGGGTAAAAAGTTAAATTAGTCAAGGATGAATTAGAACCATATTGTTACTTTTGTTTATTTTTATTTAAACGCAATGAATTTAAACGTCTTATCACGGTAAAGTCGACTGTTTGCTTTAAGGATGGTAAAAGCAGACTTTATATGTTTTATTCAGTAAGACAGATTTAGAAACCAGAAATGCCGGAATCCTCGGCTCCAAAAAAACAAAGAAACAAGATTATGCACATGTAGATTTAATTTACTAATAAATATAGTAAGATGGTATTCAAAACCTCTGGAGGTTTTTCACATTTTATCATGTTACAAACTCAACTTTCAATGCATTGTTCGGCCTCAAACCCAGCCACAGTGCTTGTTTCCAAAAAGCTAAAAGCTTAGTCTCTTCTGACCGTAGCACACAATTGCTGTCTAAGTCCCAGAACAGTTACGTTTTCAGTTTGTTATGGTAGCAGAGAGTAGGCTTTTTTTCCTACCCTGACTCCCAAACAGCTGGTTGATATATAAAAATACTGTACATAATATACCATACATGATGGTTTTAGAGATTTTTTATCCCGAAAATGCTGCACTTTGATAATAAAAAACAATTGTTTATTATTATGGAATTTAGTTTTATCCATACTGCAGGCTAAAAGGTATACAGGGAAACTGGTCAGAGTCAAAAAGGGGGCTTTGATTGAGCTAAATGCATCGCCATCCTTGAAGAAAATCTGACAAAAGACTTGAGGCTAGACCCTAAGCATACTGGTAGAGCAATGGTGGAGTGGTTTTACCTATGTTAGACTGGTCATGAAGGCCAAAGCATCTTCTTCCATGTTTTCTGTCTGCCCTACATGGCTAGCGATAAAGTTTAAATGGGACTTCCTCTATTTGTCTTTCAGCAATGGCTTTTCTCTCTAAATGTGTCGATAACTTCATCCCTGACCTATCCGCTCTGTTCCTTCGTCTTCATAACGATGCGTGTTTTTATTAATGTTCTCTATCAAACCTCTGAGGCCTTGTGAAGTGACTTTATTTACTGCTGATATGGTTTCCCTGGATTTTATTTAGGGGTTATTAGAGAAAAGGCCGACTGAACTCTAATTCACATAACACTTTTAAGACTTTAATTTGTAAAGCTATTTGAAAACTATTTATTTACTACGATATACTAGAATCTTTCTTCTGCTTGACAATTATGCACTGCTAGTCTATCACATAAAATCCAAATCCTCACAAACTAGTCACAAAAGAGCTCGAGGATCATTGAACTTGCAGGTTAAGATTTGTAGCCTGAGGCTATTTCTTTTGTCACAAAACTAAGAAGCAGGTTGGAATCACTTCGTCGTTTGTTGAATGGATGAAAATTGTAAAAGAAATCGGTCTTTTCTTAGTTTGAGCTAGATTTGTAAAGTTTTATAGATCCATAAGACCTCCAGCTCTAATCACACCAGAAGGAGATTCTATAAATTATTCCCTCGTGGACGTGGCAAGCATATTCATGTCAGATTTTAATTTGTAAAAAGGCCAAAACTGTATAATTTCCCTTCGACCTCACAATTCTGGACTATGAGGATTTGTAGCACTGGTTTGGCTGTTAGAGAGTCTGTTGTTCTGCGGTTGCCACTGATTTCCAAGCAAAATCCAACAATTTTGTGCTTGTCAGCAGTTTTGTCAAGTAAAAGAGAAAGTTTAGACAATTACTGCCATTATTCAACAAGTAAAAAGCCACTTCCAAACTGACTGATTTAACCTAAGTCGAGATCGGTCTGTTAGTACAAACAGACTGCGTGGTTTGTGTGAAAAAAACGGCAGTGCCAATGTTGGCTCTACGGATTACAAGCCAACAGGTATTGCTGACAGCAACCTCTGCATTTTTACTGCGCTGCAGGCCGCCCTGTACCCTGCATGGTTTTCTGTTGCTGCTTGCAGCCTTTATATCCACCAAATAATGAATCAATGTTTATAACCGTAAAACCAATAAAGCTACTGACTGGATACTTCTACCATCACAATTAGAAATCATGTTCTTCTTACTTTGGTTACCTAACTTTTACTTGTCTGGTACAACACTATACTGTTCTGCTGTTGTTAATGGTGAAAAGCAATATTTTGGTAAAAATCCCGCTGGCACAGTTAACCGCACACACCCCCTTTCACTGCAGAATGAGCAGGTTCCAGTGAAAACCTGCAGAGTCTTATCAGAGCGATATATTTAGAGGAAAGTTTGCTCCTGATTCTGTTCTGTGGAGGAAGTCTTTGCAGTTTTTGTTAATTTGTGTAACAAAATATGTTTAAAATATTACATTACTCTGCAAATGAACTCGTTTTTTTTCAGTTTTTATCTGACTAGACCTTATGTATTAATAATTGCAGTTTGTTTTCTTTTTCTTTTGCTGTACTAACTTTACTTTAAATTGAGCTGTGTTCCATTTTAATCAGTCTTGTCTGTAAGTCAGCTGTCACCTGAATCTCCCAACTGTGGGACGGTACAGCTATTTCTATTCTGTTAATACTGGGTCAGAATGATATGAAAAAGGTAGTATTTATCATGTCTTAATTTAAGATAGATGTTTACCTTATTTGGTAAATGTGTCATTATCATTATATTATCATTTGTCAACTAAAAAACCCTAGTTTAACTTTGCCCTTGCAGTACACTAGAAGGATCTGTTTTATATAAATAGAATAAAATATATTGTAATCTAAAAAAGAAAAAAATCCAGAATGTAATGTACAGGTGGAACTTGATACTTTTTGTGACTATTTTCACTACAGAGGCATCTGCACTGTTAAGTCAACCAGAAAGGGCTGAATTTTTAACATTTTGATCCTAGAACTTTTTTACTTGTTATTCAGAGTGAATTATTCACCAATTAGCTTTTTTTTCCCATTTCTATTACTCATAGAATAAGCTTAAGTAATTATGTTAAGAATCAGTAGAATTTGTACATTTTTAAGGATTACACGATTGTCTAAATAATCATTAAAATAATCATTTATTAAAATAATAGTTTATAAAAACCTTAGTTAGGAGATGCACAGTTTACAGAACAAATATTAGTACCATCTGTAGAGAAATGGCTACCTTCAGAGTTAGTTAAAATATAGTTGTTGTTTTTTTTTTTTTACCAAGAGAGTTGTAGGATAAGAAAAGAAAGGCGTGACTTCCAGACGGCGTGTTGAGTTTTAGTGACATAATCTGAACCCGTTGTTACGTGTATCAAGATACAGGATACGCTGAGCTGCGTCTGTTCAGCTAGATAACTGATTTGTTTCCTGCTTCTGCTTATTCCCTATGTCTAAAAAAGGTGTTGTGCGCTGGTCAGCGGCCGAGCTGCGGTCACTGCGAAATAACCGATTTGTTTCCTGCTTCTACTTATTACCTATGTCTAAAAAAGGTGTTGTGTGCTGGTCAGCTGCAGAGCTGCGGGCACTGCGAAATAACTGATTTGCATCGTCCAAAGCCCGCACGCGTGCTCTTTTGACGAAGCTCTTCCCCTAACAGATCTCCTGAGTTCGTGATCCAACAGACATCGCTGTAAATGCATTTAGTTTGGAGGGAGGACTAAAGACGAATAGGTTTTCTTAAAGGCTCCTCTGGATTATTTCTGCGCAAACGGTGCGGGAGGTTTTTTGCTCCGTATGATAGGTATTCAGCAAAGATTACGTAAGTATGACTGCTATGCTGCTGCTGAGCGTCAAAATTGAGCGTATATAAGATAAATTAAATAATTGAATGTGTACAAATTAAATACTTGAAATGTGAATAAATGAATTAAAATAATTGGATGTATATGAATGAATTAAATAATTGGATGTATTAAATGAATTAAAATAATCAATATAGTAAAATTAATGGTTTATATTAATAATGTCATATAGGCGGGACTTCCGGCGGGGGGACCGGAAATGGAGGCGGGACATCCGGCAAATTGATGGATTATTTATCCGTCAACTCGATTAATTAAATTTTGACATAAATTTGATATCAATTAATATAAATTTTATATCGATTAATATAAATTTGATATCATTTAATATAAATTTTATATCATTTAATATAAATTTTATATCGATTAATTATTGCTTAAGATAAGAATAAATCTTTATATCGTTTAATATAAATTTGATATCGTTTAATATAAACTTTATATCGTTTAATATAAATTTGATATCGTTTAAAATAAACTTTATATCGATTAATTATTGCGTCATCTAAAGGTCAATTAAAAAATAAGCCCCGCCCCTTTTTAATCGCCCCGCCCCTTTTTAATCCATCAAAATTGGATTAAAATTTGACATAAGGGTAATCCTATGTCTCTCTCAGGAGCATTGAGCGTCTATTGGCTGTAAAGACGTAGGTGGAGCCTGTTCTTATTGGGGCACACAGGGCGTTCATTAAAGACAAACGCTTAAATGACCAAGTAGTTATCCCCGACAGAATTATTATCGCTTGGGTTGGGAGCGCGGAATCCAACGCGTCCTTTTTTGTTGTGTTACAACTGAAAAGGGCGCGTTGTTTATTTTACGTGGGGCCCTGATTTCTTCTTTATAACAAGGACATTTTCCTCTTACAATGTATTGCTTCTGTTTAAACTCTAGTGTTATAGGCTTTGATGTTAAATGCAACATATTCTCAACAAGAAAAAGGCTTTATGGGCATTTTCAGATTTCCTAAAAATTACCATTTGTTTTTGTTAGAACCTTGCAGGTGGTTGAACAACCTAGTGGACCCCCGATTCTTTTTCTCTTGAACAAACTCCACTTGTTACATAGAAATTTTGAAGAAATGACGCTCAAAACAGGATAGTACATTTTAACATATTTAATCTAAAAGGCAGAGGGATGTTTACAGTTTCACTGGACTCTCAAACAAAACAATGCGAAACTGGCAGATTTCCAGACGCTAAACTATCTCCATATGCACAGTAGCAAATTTCTTTCCCAATGCATTAGCTTTTTCTTTATCTGTTATTGAAAATATTCCATCATGCTCTAATACTGGTATTTTAACAAATACTCATTTTCTTTAACAAAGACCAAACCTCTCCTATTTTAACTTCTCCTCCTATAGTAGAACAATAATTCCTCCATGCTTTCCGCTTACTATTCTTAATAACTCTTCAAACCTCTTTTCCTCTGATAATTAATTTTCTTGACTCAGATTTTTCTTTAACATTCTCATTGCTCTATTTCGTTCTTTAATTGCTTTAGTACATTTATCATTCCACCAAGGCACTGTTTTCTGCTTCCCCCCCCCCCCCAACTGATTTTTCCAATGTTTTTAGGCTTAATAGTTTACAAGGGTTGTGTAGGTTGATTATCGTAAATATTTCATCTAACTTGTAAATTTCAGTGGTTATACATTCTATTTCTGTTGGGTTTACTGCTCTTTGAAATGGTATTTCTTCCCTTACAAACGTTGCACATTCACCACCCTGATTACCATCTCTATCAAATCTAAAGGAATCATTCAATTCAATTCAATTCAATTTTATTTATATAGCGCCAAATCATGAAACATGTCATCTCAAGGCACTTTACAAAATCAAGTTCAATCATATTATACAGATTGGGTCAGATTATACAGATTGGTCAAAATGTCCTATATAAGGAAACCAGTTGATTGCATCAAAGTCCCGACAAGCAGCATTCACTCCTGGGGAACCGTAGAGCCACAGGGAGAGTCGTCTGCATTGTACATGGCTTTTCAGCAATCCCTCATACTGAGCAAGCATGAAGCGACAGTGGGAAGAAAAACCACCCATTAACGGGAAAAAAAAACCTCCGGCAGAACCGGGCTCAGTATGAACGGTCATCTGCCTCGACCGACTGGGGTTACAGAAGACAGAGCAGAGACACAACAAGAGAGACAAAAAGCACAGAAGCACACATTGATCTAGTAATCTGTTCTACATTAGATGGTAGTAACGGGTGAGCCGTCTTCTCTGGATGATGTAAAAGTTAACAGAACGCCAGACCAGGTGTACCTACTATGAAGAAAAAGAGAGAGAGCAAAAAGTTAAAAGCTGAAATGACGACAGTCATTTCAATGTAATACAATGCAAAACTGGAGAACTGTAGAATGAAGAACAGTAGAAATCAGTAGAGTGAGAAAATTAGACCCTGATGTCCTCCAGCAGCCTAGGCCTATCACAGCACAACTATAGAGATAGCTCAGGGTAACATGAGCCACTCTAACTATAAGCTTTGTCAAAAAGGAAAGTTTTAAGATTAGTCTTAAAAATAGATAGGGTGTCTGCCTCACGGACCAAAACTGGGAGTTGGTTCCACAGGAGAGGAGCCTGATAGCTAAAGGATCTGCCTCCCATTCTACTTTTAGAGACTCTAGGAACCACCAGCAGACCTGCAGTCTGAGAGCGAAGTGCTCTGTTAGGAACATACGGGGTAATCAGAGCTCTGATATATGATGGAGCTTGGTTATTAAGGGCTTTATACGTTAGAAGAAGAATTTTAAATTCTATTCTTGATTTAACAGGAAGCCAATGAAGGGAAGCTAAAATTGGAGAAATATGATCCCTCTTGTTGATTTTCATCAGGACTCTTGCCGCAGCATTTTGGATCAGCTGAAGACTTCGAACTGCATTTTGTGGACTTCCTGATAGTAAAGAATTACAATAGTCCAGCCTTGAAGTAACAAATGCATGGACTAGTTTTTCAGCATCACCCCTGGACAGAATGTTTCTAATTTTGGCGATATTCCGGAGGTGAAAAAAGGAAACTCTGGAAACCTGTTTAATATGGGATTTAAATGACATGTCTTGGTCGAAAACAACACCAAGGTTTTTAACTTTATTACCAGAGGCCAAGTTAATGCCATCCAGATTAAGTGATTGATTAAGAAGTTTATTTTTTGAGGACTCTGGCCCAAAGATTACAACTTCTGTCTTGTCAGAATTTAAATGCAGGAAATTTAAAGTCATCCAGCTTTTGATGTCATCAAGACATGACTGCAGTCGAAGTAACTGATTGGATTCATCAGGATTTATGGATAAATATAGCTGAGTGTCATCAGCATAACAGTGGAAATTAATCCCATGCTGTCTGATAATTTTGCCAACCGGAAGCATATATATAGTAAATAGAATTGGTCCAAGGACTGAACCCTGTGGTACTCCACAGGTGACCCTAGAGTTTGAAGAAGATTTATTATTAACATGAACAAACTGGAATCTGTCCGACAGATAAGATTTAAACCAGCCTAATGCTTTTCCCTTAATCCCTACAGTATGCTCAAGTCTTTGTAGGAGAATATTGTGATCAACTGTATCAAATGCAGCACTGAGATCTAACAGGACAAGTATAGACACAAGTCCATTATCTGAGGCCATGAGAATATCATTGGTGACCTTCACCAGAGCTGTTTCAGTGCTATGATGAGCTCTAAAGCCTGACTGAAACTCCTCAAGTAGGTCATTACTTTGTAAATGTTCACAAAGTTGATTAGCAACTACTTTCTCAAGAATTTTAGATAAGAAAAGAAGATTAGATATAGGTCTGTAGTTTACTAGCTCATCTTGATCAAGAGAAGGTTTCTTAAGTAAATGTTTAATAACAGCTACTTTAAAAGCCTGTGGTACATATCCATTTACTAAGGATAGATTAATCATGTCTAAAATAGGACCACTGATCAGAGGGAATACCTCCTTAAACAACTTGGTTGGGATTGGGTCTAACATACAGGTAGAAGGTTTAGATGAAGCTAATATTCTAGATAGCTCAGAAAGCTCTACTGCTTTTAAACAGTTCAGACACTGCGCAGGTTCTAAGGATTCCTCCAATGCTGCCTCACTTACTGAGGACGAGGTAATCATGTTTGGGAGGATGCCAATTATTTTATTTTTAATGGAATCAATTTTATTTATGAAGAATCCCAAAAAATCATTACTGCTAAGAGCTAAGGGGATGGCTGGATCAACAGAGCTGTGGCTCTGGGTAAGTTTGGCAACTGTATTGAAGAGAAATCTAGGATTATTCTTATTCTCCTCAATTAATGATGAAAAATATGCTGCTCTAACTCTGCGAATGGTCTTGTTATACAACAATAGACTGTCCCTCCAGATTAGGTAGGATTCCTCTTGGTGTGTAGAGCGCCATTTTCTCTCCAATTTCCTAACATTGTGCTTCAAGGAATGCAGCTCTGAATTAAACCAAGGAGCCAGCTTCCTGTGAATAATCACCTTCTTTTTCAAGGGAGCTACATTGTCTAATGCAGAACGCAATGACAAAGTCATACCGTTTACAAAGACATCTATTTGTGAATTGGAAGAAACAACATTGCTGCCATCTACTGGGCATTTCTGCAATACGGAGGATATTAAAAAGGGGACAGACTCTTTAAGTTTTGATACAGCATTATCCGATAAAGATCTACTATAATGGAACCCTCTTTTGGGGGTGGAGAACTCAGTTAGATTAAACTCAAATGTTATTAAAAAATGATCAGATAGGACAGGGTTGTGAGGAAACACTGTTAATTCTTCACAATCAATGCCATATGTCAGCACAAGGTCTAAAGTATGGAGCCAAGAGTGCGTCGGTTTATGCACATTTTGAGCAAAACCAATTGAATCTAGGATAGTTTTAAAGGCTACACTAAGGTTATCACATTCTGTGTCAACATGGATGTTAAAATCACCCACTATAATAACCTTATCAGTATTTAACACCAAATCAGATAAGAAATCTGACAACTCATCCAAAAACTGAGTATAAGGGCCTGGTGGACGATACAAAACAACAAACAGAAGAGGTTTTATTGCTTTGCAGTTTGGATGAGGGAAACTGAGGGTTAAATGTTCAAAAGAACTGTAGTTATTAATTGGCCTGGGACTAATTAATAAATCAGACTGAAAGATGGCTGCCACTCCTCCTCCTCTTCCCACAGATCTGGGAATGTGGAAATTTGAATAATTGGAGGGAGTTGACTCATTTATACTAACGTAGTCCTCTTGTAGCCAGGTTTCTGTGAGACAAAACAAATCAATCTGTTTATCAGAAATCAATTCGTTAACTAACAAAGTCTTTGGAGGGAGAGACCTTATATTTAATAGACCACATTTAATTGTTTTATTTTTAGGTTCAAAGTGATCCGTATGGATTTTTATTAGATTTTTATGATTTGTTCCCTTTAGATCAGTTTTTGATCTGTTAAGTTTTGGCCGTGGGAAAGACACCGTCTCAATAGGATAATGGGTGGGTAACAGTACAGAAGCTGCAGAGAGGTGTGTTAAACTACGGCTCTGCTTCCTGGTCTGGACCCTGGGTTGTCAGCATTTAGGAGAACTAATAAATCCGGCCAGATTTCTAGAAAGAAGAGCTGCACCATCCAAAGTGGGATGGATGCCGTCTCTCCGGATCAGACCAGGTTTTCCCCAGAAAGTTCGCCAGTTATCAATGTAGCCCACGTCGCTTTCAGGACACCACCTAGACAACCAGCAGTTGAATGATGACATGCGGCTAAACATGTCATCACTGGTCAGATCAGGCAGGGGACCAGAGAAAATTACGGAGTCCGACATTGTTTTAGCAAACTCACACACCGAAGCAACACCAACTTTAGTGACCTCCGATCGGCGTGACCGGGTGTCATTACCGCCAGCGTGAATAAAAATCTTACTGTATTTACGCTTATCCTTAGCCAGCAGTTTTAGGTAAGATTCTATGTCGCCCGTTCTGGCCCCTGGCAGGCATTTAACTATGGTCCCTGGTGTCTCTAGTGCCACGTTTCTGACTATTGAGCTCCCAATCACCAGAGTCGGCTTCTCAGCGGGTGTGTCGCTGAGTGGGGAAAATTTGTTAGAAACGCAGACGGGTTGGTGGTGAACTGGGGGCTGAAATCTAGAGCTATGCTTCCTACGAACTGTCACCCAGCCGGCCTGCTTACCCGGCTGCTCGGGTGCTTCTGGAGGACCACTAAGTGAAGTAACGCTAGGTCTATGTGGCTCCGCGCTAGCAAAGGGGCGGCTATCAGCTGGTCTTTCCATAGCACGGAGCCGGGTCTCTAATTCTGACACCCTCGCCTCCAAAGCTACAAAAACACTACATTTATTACAAGTACCATTATCACTAAAGGAGGCAGAGGAATAGCTAAACATCTGACACAGAGAGCAGGAGATAAGGGGAGACTTAGTAAGAGACGGAGAAGCTGAAGTAATAGTAGGAGAGGAAGCCATTGTGGAGCTAAAGCTAGGCTAGGCTAAAGCTAGGCTAGCGCCCTTCTACCACGCCAAGAGAGCAAACCGTGAAACACGAGGAGTTCCCAAGCGTGATGTGCAGCAACAGAAAATGTTTTAAAAGTGATTATGTGTTAGAAACAGATGTTACAGCAAAGAGATTAAAGATAAAAGCGAGAGAATCTGGAGCAACAAACCGTTGCTCACGCAGTGAAAACAGGAATTCGCCTTACCGCAAACAGGAAGTGACGTCATATCCAGGTAAAATAAAATCAAGATGAGGCTGTAGCCACGTTTCTTGTACACAAATAACATCAGATTTAACTTCAGATTCTATTACATATTTTTTAAATTCTTGTCCATTTGCAATCAAAATCTTAGCATTCCATTGTAAGAAATGGAGTACCGTTATAACTTTAATACTTTGAAGTCCTCCATCATTATTGATACTTAGCATTGTATGTATATTGTCAGTTTTAATGTCTTTGATGTCTAAAAACTCTACAGCAGCTTCTACCACTGTCTTGATTCTATCCCTTTTTTCTGTGTTGTCTTGAAGTAACATTGATGACTTTGCATATGAAAGCTATAAAGCCCTTTTTTCCTACAATCATTGCATTTTCTTCCCCTATATACTTATGACTACATGTCTGCTGAGGAATCAGCGTTCTTTCTGGTTGAGCTCTCCTTGTGTGTATTCTCTTGGGTAGTCCCTTTTCCTGTCTCGTACCATCATTGCATTTTTGTTGATACTCTGTTAATCTATTTTGTTCCATTTCACCAATGTTTCGTACAACCTCTGCATATGAGACCTTGTTCATGATCTTATATTTTTGCACTTCTTTGGCCTGTTTCTGAACCTCACATCCAGCATAAGCAGCATTATGTTCACCTCCATAATCAGAGCACTTTAATTTTGCATCCTTATTACATTTGCCATAATCATGCCCACCTCCACATTTTGCACATCTTTGCCTCCATTTACACTCATACGCTGTGTGTCCCATTCTTTGGCACTTAAAGCACCTTAGCGGTTGTGGAACATAGACCCTAACATTGTAATCTATCCATCCTATTTTCATTTCAGGAGGAATTATTTTTTCAAAGTCTGTTTTAACACCACCTCTGTTGATTTGGAGTCTGTTGGCCTCTAGTACTTTCCCACCTCTTATTTCTCTCTTCAAAACCTCCATGGATATTTCCAGAGGTACATTTGAAAATTACTCCTCTTAACTTAGCTGCCATTCCTGGTATGCGTACTTTTTTCAACATCAAGGTCCTTCATTTTCAACATCATTTCCTGCTGCTTTTTACTTACTGCTGAGAATACAATTATTCTATTATTCAACAGTATAGCATATTTAATCATCCCTATTTCCTTCTCAATTGCTTTGGTGATTTGAGCTGGATGAAAGTGTTCTTTCTCATTGTTAAGCGTGATTATTTCCATTCTTCTTGTTTACTTTCCTCGCAGCTACGACTTTCATCAACTTTAGCTTTTATCTTTTTAGCATTTTTCCTTGAACTGCTCTGCTCTCCACTTCTCACTTCAGATGATTTCTTCCTTGCCATTTTATTTTGACTTATCTCCATATCTGAAGGCCATTCATCACAATCATCACCATCAGAACTAGGACCCATTGCTACACTCACGATACAGCTGGTTGCAATCTGCTTTGTCCAAGTTACTCCAAAAACTGTCAGACGGCACTCCGAGCTCCATCCAAACTCGCTAACGGATGCTAACCAACACCAAACACCACCGCATCATGAACTACATCTGTCTGAATCACAACGTATTGCAGCTCTGTGCGTACGCATACTCAAGAACCACGTCTACCACTAATTCCCCGTCCCCCACCCCCCAGCAGCAGAGGTGGTGGGTGTGGGCGTGTCATGCGCATCAGTGCTAGTCAGTTCAGTCATGGCAGCAGCGCTGTCTGTAGGCGCTGCGCAATCGAAAGAGAGATCGTCACTCAATTCAATCTTGTAAATTCAATTTTTCCTCTACAGATGTAAACAATGTGAAGCAAGGAGAGAGATACAAAGAAATGTTCTGATTCTCACTCGTTTTCTTCTCCCAGATCCATTACAATTCTCTCGTCTGTTGCCTCCGATTCCTCACTCTCTTGGTTCCTCTCCTCCTTCATCACTAACCTTAGATGTCTGACCTGCCTGACAGATTGCCTGGTTTCAGCCAATTGAGCATATTTGCAAGAATTATTGAAGTAGAGGGCGAAAGCTAGGTGGGCATATACAGTACAATGGGTAGGCAAGGCAAGGCTTATTTATTTGTATAGCACATTTCAGTAAAAAGACAATGCAAAGTGCTTTACATGATTAAAATATAGGAAAATAAAACAGAATAAAAGAAAGTTGGATAAAATGTAGAAACAAAATAGAACATGGGAGAATAGAAACTAAAAGCAAACATTAAAAACAGTTGCTGGTGAAGATTCTCAGTCATCCAGGTCATGGTCATTCCAAAAAAAAAGAAAAGTAAAAAAACAAAGCAACTGGACTTGTTTTTTGTAGTTGAAGACGTTTCGCTTCCTCTCCAGGAAGCTTTCTCAATTCAAGAAGTCTGGAGTAATGTGGAGTACCAAGCTTTATACTCCTTCCAACAAAGGCCTTGTAATGTCTTAGATAACATGCAAATTCAACAGAAACAGGTCCACCCCTTAGTAATGGGCGATCGTTAAAGCCATTAAGACAGCAGATTGGACCGAAACTGGTCCACTCCTCTGTCGTTAGGGTTGTTATTGGCCTGGCTTAAGGGAGCGATGTTTTGATCACTCGTATGAGGATGAGAATTGAGGTGATGATTGGCTGGAATTAATCCTATAGCTGGATTGTAAGTTTTTGAGAGTTGGAACCTAAGGCCTCCTCCTCTGTTTAAGGTTGGTTTTTCTCTCTTAACGTAGATGGCTTCCTTCACACCCCTTTCAAACCATCTGTCTTCTTTGTCCAAAATGTGAACATTTTGGTCCTCAAAAGAGTGTCCTTTGTCCTTAAGGTGTAGGTGGACAGCAGAGTCTTGTCCTGAGGAGGTAGCTCTCCTGTGTTGAGCCATGCGTCTGTGGAGAGGTTGTTTGGTTTCTCCAATATAAAGATCAGAACATTCCTCACTGCACTGAACTGCAGACACCACTCCGCTCATCTTAGGTTTGGGGGTTTTGTCCTTGGGATGCACCAGCCTCTGTCTGAGGGTCCTGTTTGGTTTGAAATGTACTGGGATTTTGTGTTTGGAGAAAATCCTCTTGAGTTACAATTTACAACACAGCTATAGGGTTAATTCCAGCCAATCATCACCTCAATTCTCACCCTCATACGAGTGACCAAAACATCGCTCTTTTAAGCCAAGCCAATAACAACCCTAACAACTCCTCGTTGCAGAGGATTACTAAGGGGTGGACCTGTTTCGGTTGAATTTGCATGTTATCTAAGCCATTACAAGGCCTTTGTTTGGCAGGAGTATAAAGCTTGATGCTCCACATTACTCCAGACTTTTTCAATTGAGAAAGCTTCCTGGAGAGGAAGCGAAACCTCTTCAACTACGAAAAACAAGTCCAGTTGCCTTGTTTTTTACTTTTTTTTTTTTTTGGAATTAAAAACAGTTGGACTGCAAACTTGAACTAATGATTTTTCAGTAAAACAGTTTAACTAGAACAGTCGAAGGCAGTCCTAAACAAATGTGTTTTTAATCTTGATTTAAAGGAACTCAGGCTTTCAGCACTTTTACAGTTTTCTGGAAGTTTGTTCCAGATCAGTGAAGCGTAGGAAGTAATGCTGCTTCTCCATGTCTGGTTCTGCTTCTGGTTCTGCAGAGCAGGCTGGAGCCAGAAGACCTGAGTGGTCTGGAGGGTTGATACACTGATAACAAGTCTGTGATGTATTTAGGTGCTAAGCCATTTAGGGATTTATAGACTAACAGAAGTATTTTAAAGTCTATTCTCTGAGATACAGGGAGCCAGTGTAATGACTTTAGAACTGGGGTGATGTGCTCTACTTTCTTAGTCTTAGTGAGGACGCGGGCAGCAGCGTTCTGGATCAGCTGCAGTCGTCTGATCCACTTTTTAGGCAGACCTGTGAAAACACCGTTGCAGTAATCAATTCGACTAAAAATTAACGCATGGATTAGTTTTCCAGATCCTGCGTAGAAAATTATAACTTCCTCTATATTTCATCTTAAAATGAAGCGTAGAAGAAGACTTTTTCTAAATAAATAGATTTTCGTCTCATTACATTTTATTTATTAAATTTACAGTTTTTGATTTTAATTTTTACATAGGAAATGTTTTTTTACACATCTTTATGGTGTGGGGAAACAACACTGTCAGACTGCCATTACATTTTTCATCTCGTGCACCCCCAATCAGCAGCTCGCGCACCACACTTTGGGAATCCCTGATGTAAAAGATCTACAGTTTAGAAGCTCAGAAGGTATTTACAGGAATTTACAACTTTTTTAAGTACGTCTACAATATTTTTTAATACCAACACAATTTTAGGGGGAGCTGTGGATTCACAGCACTGACCCACGTATAATGATGGCCCATCTCTAACCCATAACAAAAGCTTTTCCTACTTACTTGAAGGTGTAACTGATTTTGTCTTGACTAAGCCCTCACACAGAAATATTTCAAATGCATTTCAAGAAGATTTAGGAATTTTTTTTTTAAAGAATATAAACAAAATGCAATGATATTTAAATTTCACAAGCCAATGTTCCCAATAGAATATTTATAACAAGGCAAATGCTCAAGCTTAATCAGTTGAAAAAAACAAGCAACTAATGTAAAATAAAATATCACAATAGAACAGTAGAGGCAGAATTGAAATTAACAACTTAAATTTTGTATTCATTTTTTACGCTCGCTAGATTTTTACTATTTCAAAAAACTGAGAAGGAAACATTTGTCGAATCAGTTCTGAGGTGGAAAATATTTACTTCACATGACTGATCAGCTGTTTCTGCTTCCTGATTATTCCCATAATGCTGGAAAACATAACTGGAAGCAACAACAGGTGCATGTGGACCGACGAAGAGACTCAACATTTGAATCTAAAAAGTGTTTAGAAAAATAGGAGCCAACAGAAACAGATAATGTCCAGAGATTGAGAAAAACTGGCCAACATTTCAATGAAATCATGAATGAAAGTAAAAAAACCAAGAGAGAAAGTCAACATGCTGATATTCAGAGTGAAGCTTTGACTGGAAACAGGCAGAAAAACAAAATGTGGATCCTGGAATAATCCCAGCTTCCATCTTTAAAGGACTGGAAGAGGAAGAAGTTTCCAAGGAATCATTTAGAAGAGTTTCACAAAGAAACAGATTGAATCCATGAATGTGAAAACGTGTTTCTGAGTGAAAGAGACAGACATGAACAGACTGAACTATCTGTTCAACAGGGAGAGGCTTTCTCTGACAGGAGGAGACTCTTTAGACTCAATCAGCACAGAAACAATGAGGAACCAGAACCAACCCAGAACCCAAAGCCAGGAAGCAGAGGTTCAGTGAATGTGGTGTTGAAGGTGTGGAGGTGGATCAGTGAGACAGAGGAGACTCTGTAGAAGGACAGAATACCAGCAGGATAGTCCAGATACACTGCTACTCTGTTGGAGACGGAGGAGGAGGAGATAAATGTTTTAATGTTATTGTGAGAGACAGAGTAACCAACATTATCAGAGCAGTTCAGACTCCAGGACTGATTATTTGCTCCAAACCAGCAGTCTCTAATGTCTCCTCTCCTCTTGATTCTTCTGTAACTCACTGATATCTCAACTCCTCCTCTCCACTCAACCTCCCAGTAACAGCGACCAGTCAGACCAGTTCTACACAGCAGCTGAGGAACATCAAATCTGTCTGGATGATCAGGATATGACTGAAGCTCCTTCACACGTGTCACCTTCCTGTTGTCTTCAGACAGTTTGAGTTTTCTGCTCACTGTGTTTGTGTCGATTGTGAGTTGACAGGAATCTGATGGAGAGAACAAAGACAATCCAGCTGCAGTTATTGATCATGATGATTCCTGAATGAGTGATGGACAGTTTGAAGATGGTTGAATGTGAGCTGCTTTGTTGTCATGAATCAAATGAAAAACACACTTACACTTCCTCAGACCTGGTGTCAACCATCGGACTCCAGCAGGCTCCACCCTGAAAGGAGGAGGGGGGTCAGACCATCAGTCTCTTTCAGCAGCAAACATGGACATTACATGTCTCTCAGACACACATTGTCCTCCACTGAGAAAGGACCAGTCCAACATTTGGACACGTCCACTTGTTGTAAAAATCCAGAGAAAAAAAGAAGAGCTGAGAGCAGACAGACACCTGGGCTCTGATGATGATGATGATGATGATGATGATGATGATGATGATGATGATGATGATGATGATGATGATGATGATGATGGAAACATTACAACCTGCAGTGGATGTAGTGAGGACAGTTGGTGGCGCTGTAGCACAACTCATTTGTCCAAACACAGGAAAAGCTCCAACAGAGAGGAGAAAGGAAATCCTTCAGTAACAACCTGAAGAAACAGCCTGAAGCCTAAAAGGACATCAGGAAACTAAGGCTACGTTCACACTGCAGGCCTTGATGCTCAATTCCGATTTTTTTGTGAAATCGGATTTTTTTGCGTGTCCGTTCACACTTCCAAATATATGCGACTTGTATGTGATCTCCTGTGTGGACTGCGTTCATACGCATAAGTGTCCCGCATGTGCAGTAGAGGACGCGATGACGTCACACGTAGCTAGCGTGTTCATTGTTTGCGGAAGTAAACAAGGATCGTAATGCTGCAGCGTATCTTGCGTTCTTTACGTTATTTTCCAACTGGAGCCAGCACATTACCAACGCAATCCATTTAAGAAGATCGAAAAGGAAGATTATAGCGAGGCGAGCGGCTTTACTGATACGGATTTCATTCATAATTTTCGAATGACAAAGGCAACCTTTATGTGCGTCTGAACGGCTCTCTTTAGCGCTCTCACGTAAAAACACACATCTTCAGCCAACCTCTTTTTTTAATTTTATTTTAGCCAACCTCTTTGGTATAGCCAGGTCCACCGTTAGTGACGTTTGTCAAGTATCAATGACGTGTAGGTTGGATGAATGCGACCTTGGCCGTACAGACACAGGTCGCATTTGAAAAGATCAGATACGTATCGGATTCAGGACCACATATCCAAGTGGCCTGGGTCGCATTTGAAAAAATCCGATCTGTGTTGTTCAGACTGTCAAGATCAGATACAGGTTGCATATGGGCAAAAAAATCGGAATTGGGTCACTTCAGGCTGCAGTGTGAACGTAGCCTAAGTCAACATTTCTGGAAGCTCCAACTGATTTAATAATCAGCATTAAAATACAATCAATCTAAACACCGACACCAACTCTGGATCCCTGTTCCATCCACACTCCCACACACAGATGGAGGAATGAAAGACTAAAGAGCCCTGTGGAAATCTGCTGTGGCCACACTGGAAGATCCAGAAATACAAACATTAAAAAGGAGAAGCTGCATCACATTCAACAAAGAGTTCAACAAGAATCAAAGATCTGATCTCTGAGCTCAGACTCACAAACCAGGGAGAGGCTTCCATCATCACAGTCCTCTGACAAACACCTCCAACCTTTCAGCTCTTCCTCTACCAATCAGCACCACCAGGTGGCGCTGCACACATTTACAATGAGACCAAGAAGAAGATGCAGCATCCTCCAAGAAGAAAGCTTCAAGTTCTTCTCCTGTTCAGCTCTACGTTCCTGTCAGAGACTTCAGCTCCTCATGAGGAGAACAACTAAAGCCTGGAACAGACTGTCACAAACATCCTGACATCTCCTCCCTGAACAAAGGTCTGCAGCATCAAGGTGACTCTTAGCTTCATCTATGGAAAGATCTTCTCCAAAGGGTGCGGAGCCTGGATTGGAGGTCCAAGTAGGAGCTTCTAGTAACAACCTTTGGGAACCTCTGGAGTAGCACATGTCTCTGAGATTACTGCTTTAATCTGTGGATTCATTGATAGAAGACATGATGACTAAAATATCTGAGAGCTGCAGCTCCGATTTCTAGAGATCTGCTGGAACATCAGTTAGAAGTGAAGAATTTCATCATTTCAGAGCCAATCTGTTCATCTTCCATAGAAACAACAGAATTATTGAGCTGAACTGGTTCTGAAGGTGTGGATGGTAAAAACCTCCATTGTTTTATGTCTCGTTAGTTTACAGAAAGAGTTGAATTGTTGCTGCATGAATGAAATCCATCATGACTTGGATCATGAATGATGGAGATACGCTCTGGCTTCATATTGAGCAGAGCTCAGGTACCGTACCCCTGCACATCCTGCTGGTTCTAGACTATCAGTTTAAGGAGACAACAGAAGGGACAAGCAGAACACTTCAACTATGGACCAAGATCCAGAAAATGTTGGAACATCAACCTCCATCTCTCCCTGTCATCTACTGGATACATGAAGTCCTTTGCTCCAAATAACCTGGACATTAGTTTTAAAAATGGGCAGAATATAAACTTCATTACATTCATCAATTATTTGCCAACAGCCAGTTTAAAACATTTAAACGACGTAAAACTGAACATTGTTATGCCATAATAACGGCATGATGAATAATTGATCTCGGATTGAATTCTGAACAGTAGTATGGAGAAGGTAACAGAGGAATTCTGTCCTGCTGCAGACATGGGGGGACTTGGCCGGAAGGACGGCCCTTCCTCTCTCTCAGCAGGGTGCTTCTGACCACCCCCTCTTCAGGCCCTTTTCTGCAGCTCCCACATTCTTCAGTCGCTTCTCAGGAGACTGCTACTCTGGCTGGAGCCTTCAGAGGGGGGGCTCCCACCCCAGCTCTACAGCAGCTCTCTCAGACCACCTCTCCCTGGAGCAGACAAAGAAGGCCTGGACCATGAGGCCCTGGTCGGGCCTGACCGACGCACATCCAGCACCCGGAGAACTTCTCGTCGCCCGGAGAACATGTCCGGGCAAATCCGAGTTAAGTTTGCTGTCTTAACCTCATAATCAGATGCAGGAGGAAGGATCCTGCATGCCAAAAACAGCCTTGTTGTATTTCTCCTCAGCCTGTACAGGGAAGCGAACCCAGATGGAGCTGAAAGCTGTATGCTTAGGAAAACCCCTGCTCAAATCGGACTGCAACCGGGTCAGAGAACGTGCTCAGACCAGGCCTCCGACCCCAACCACGATGTTAGATCATGACTGCAGAGCTAAGCGCTAGCCCGCCAACAACAAACCAACGATTCTCCCTGCTTTTACGTCCTTACTGGAATGGCCAAAGTGGACAGAACTGACACGAGGCACCAACAGATTGGGCAGCGAGCTGAGGGTGAAGTTAAAAAAGGTTTATTGGGAAATGTTTTGTAAACAGTTGGACACATGGTGTTTAGAACAAAGGGCTAACGAAGTAGCTCACGCTAGTCTTCCGTTTATGGTACTGCTAATATCATTTGAGTGTATTTTATGGTTTTAACAGAAAGGTTACCTCCACAAGGGTTTCATACATTGATGGGACATTAATGTTTACGGTATCCAGCCCACTCATTATGACTAAAAATAAAGCTAAAGCCTTTATTTGTTAGTGCCGAACGCCCGCTAGCCAAACTGCTATTAGCCTTGCTAACATCCGGTTTCGGACATTTCAAAAGGAGTTTGTTTTAAAGCATAAAGCGTAACTGTTCTGCTCCGCCATCCTTCGATGGTGTTATGAGCCTTATTCTCGCATCAATATGGTATATTAATGCCGGTTTTCAAGGCAATTTTGATAACTATAAACTTTAACCAGGTTAGCGATGATCGCTGCAGCGACCCTAGCGCCCGGAGGTAGGATCGCATTAATAAGATCGGCCATCATAAGGTTAAATGATTTTACTGAGCAAATCAGTCTTCAGAATATTATTTAATCAAAATAATGTTCTGGTTAACTTGTGCTCTGCATTGTGAATGGGTTGAAACACATGCCAATAGTTGTTTTTTACTCCATTCCATGCTTTTTGGAATCAGATCTTCAGTGAACAAGGATTCACTGAATTATTCTG
This sequence comes from Fundulus diaphanus, assembly GCA_037039145.1. Lineage (NCBI taxonomy): Eukaryota > Metazoa > Chordata > Actinopteri > Cyprinodontiformes > Fundulidae > Fundulus > Fundulus diaphanus. Next base: position 54,059,704 of record CM073121.1, on the reverse strand, counting down.
ATTATGACCAACCACTTTTGTTTTGTCTTTTGTTTGTTTTGCATGTAAATAGTTCCTTAGCTTAGCTTCTTTTTATCTTCATTTTGCTTAGTAGTTTAGTTAAGTTTCACTAGCCTAGTAGAGAGGATTTACTGATTGAAATATTGTGTTAATTCAGATAAACAGCATTACATATAGTCCATGGGCCAGAATCTGTAGGACGTCTCCTTAAGAACATTCGTATGAACTGTCAGGGGGCAACTTTCTTGCACTTGGATCAGTTGCTACACATAGCAGTGTTGTGCCATGTCAGGACGTGACAGACTGCATTTCCCATGATGCATGGTGGTCAAAATGGCCACCAACTCCCATCATGCAACGCGGCCCAAAATGGCCGGCGCCCTAGCAACCGATAACGTTGCTAGGGTAAAGTTGATAAAACTCGGTTGCACCTCGCAATCGATCTTCTTCCCTGGCGCCCTGCCAACCCGAGAAGACACAGCTGTACTCCGTGGAGTAATCCCACGCCACGTGCTCGAGTTTCTCGCTGGACCGAGATTTTTTCGAAGCAAAACCATTCCCTGTGCAGACAGGAGGTCGACTCAAAAAGGTACCTTTAATTCCCTCTGATCAAATACTGGAAGCCGCCTTATCTCCCAGTGATCGAGAGAGGACGACGCGTTGTTTGGCCCAACAAGCGTCTAGGAGCCCAGAGAGAGAGAGAAAGACGAAGGAACTCTCTCAGTCTGGTCCCCGCTGCAGCCTGCGGACCCTGCGGTCGTCAAGACGCGTTCAGGACGTCGCGTGATCCGGAGCGCTCCGGACCGAAGCCGGGACTTTCACTCCGGACCAGCCCCGAGGCACCTCAAAGTAACGGGTTCTCCCCTTTTATTTCTGTCTCACCAACAGGGTGTTTAGAAGTGCCTGGGCAGACGTAGAAATTTGTAGGCTTAGGTTAATGCTTTTATTCCACGACGAAGTTGGAATTATTTTGCTGAATATTTTCTTTGTATGTGCATGCATTTTACATTTGATTCTGCTGTGTTGATTGTGGTTTATCTATAACCCCGCCGTGGGTCACTGTTTCAGTTCTTTTCCATCTTCCTCCATGCTTTTCCCCCTTTTCTTTCGCTTCTCCTTATCAGAGAATTTGATCGCTTTGTTTGAATCTTAGTTCGCGGTTTCTCTTTGAACCAGAGCGTAAACCACTCCCTCTCGGAGCGAGGTACCACCTCACCTTAGCGTAAGCGCGGTGACATCATTAAAACCTCCCCTCACGCTTCACGCAAATTTGCAGAGCATACGTCATCATAGTCGCCATCTTGGGAGGGTGTCGGATGACTGCACTGTAGGTAGCTTAGCTGATAGCTTTGTAAGGCATCAAAGCGTCCGGTGGGACTCTCAAAGCTGTTCTGTCTGTCAATGCTATGTCAAATGCCGACGTTCTGAGTGTGGTTTAACCAACCGTGAGCTGAACTAAGATTTGCAACCGCTCATTTTAATCCATTTGTTTTTCTTTCCTTTTGTTTTGTTTGTTTTGTTTATTCTTTTATTTCCACATATATTTTGCATGTTTTAGATCCAGTAGTGAGTAAGAATTCCAAAGTTGTTGAATCAGAGAATTACTGTAACAGGGAATTGCTTTTGGTTCAATAAAACCAACGACTGTGGAATAGACATTGTTTTGTGTTCAATCCAATTCACAGTTGCCTGGTTATTCAGAAATCAGAGCTAACCTCCTTTGGAGTTAACATCTGACATTAATACAGAGACAATATCATTGGATGGTGATAGACGAATAAGGATTTAAACTCTAATTGCAGTTACATTGGGGTTCTCACAGCTGCCGGATAAACCTCGTCGGTCACAAGTCCGACCAGATCATTTATCCCAGCATAAATGAGTTCATAACAGCAAATTAACTAATGCATTAGTGGTATAAATACTTACAAGCTTATAGCTAACATCACCACCATTTGAACTATATTTTGTTGTAGCGGAATTTTGAGTTGAATGATTTATTGTTTAAATTATAATGCCAAATTATAATTAATAATAATAATAAGCATATTCAACCATCTTCTGGCATAACATTTACTGGCGTGCCCGGGTGGGCTAGTCTACTTATTTGGCGTTCCTTTAGACTAAACTGAATAACCAGCAACTTATGAATTTAATGAACACAATCTACATTCCAGCATTTTGACTCCAGCATAACAGCAGTGATCTCAAAACACCAATGTTCCCACGTTTTCACTTGCACATTAATAAGTTATAGCCGATAAAAAACCCGCTGGGTTCGCGGCACCTCGCGAACCCAGCGGGGATAAGCGTGTTAGAAAATGGATGGATGGATGGATGGATGGATGGATGGATGGATGGATGGATGGATGGATGGATGGTCTGGGCTATTTCTTTTACCTCGCCATCAAGATCTTGGATGATGCTCTCAGCTCAGATCCTCCCTGATGTCACATCAGGAGTAAAATCAGAGCTTCAGCTCTGATTTTAAGTGGAGAATTTAAGTGGAGAATAATGATGAGGTTCTTCAGAACTCCACAAATTACAGCAAAGATGGTACCACATAACCAATCTTATGCTGGAGAATATGCAGAAGCCGCATAGCAGATCACAGCCATGTGTTCTGGTTCTGACCCAAGCTGGATGTGATCTGGAAGGATGGTTCTGAGGCTTCAAAGCAGTTTTTAAAGCCAACATATCACCAGTACTCAGTTCTGTATTGTTGGGTCTCACCTCAGACGGTCAGAGGGACCAACAAAGTTCTACTTCTTCAATCAGCTGCTCACTGCAGCCTTGAAATGCAGAACAACTAAATGGCTGAAGGCAGAACCTCCATCCTACAACCGGTGGTGCTGAAAGTTTGAGCCAGGTATCAAATGGAGAGAAGAACCAACTTGACCAGACTTTAAATGAATGTGTTCAATAGGCATTGGGAACCTGCAATAATGTTACTGGTGCAATAAAACTAAAGGTAGTAATAAGTAATTGGATCATTGGATGGAGGATCCTGTGTGAAAACACAGCTCTGACCCAAGACTGTTTGATGATCTGGTCTTTGTTCTTTTTCTTTTTGTTGTTTAGAAAATGAAAAACTGAATAAAAATGAAGTTTAAAGTCCTTTCTTCCCTCTGTGTTTCATCAGGTGAATCTAACTGGTGAACTTCTCTTTTACAAATATATTCAGAACTCTTATTCAGTGCCATTAAAGACCCTCGGCCCTTTAATTTTCTTTGTGAGGCGTTCTTAGTGAGGACAATATCACAGAAAACTGGGTAATGATCTCTGCCTGAATACAAGTCGTTAAATAAATCTCATTTCACAACCAGCTGAAATATTGCTGGACACTACTGTTAAATCAAGGACTGATCCATTTCCTGGATGAACATCTGTTCTGGTCCATCTTCCGCCATTCAACAGAATAAATTATTAGCCTCTAAATGTTCATCTACTATTTCTCCATTTCCAACTGTTCTGTTTCCTCCCCATAATTTTCCATGTGTGTTAAAGTCACAATTTATGACTGATTATCTCTACCTTTAATCTGCATTAACTGATTCAGATCTAACTTTTTACGAAGATTATAATAGTTTAATTTAATCCCATTTATTATTCTATTACTACATATTATAGATCAGTTACTCTACTTATTTCTCTGCATGTTAGATGAGTAGTGGTAGTAGTAGTAGTAGTAGCAGTAGCAGTAGCAGTATTATTTGTAGACTTCTCTCTAATGAATATTAAATGTTTAATTGATTTTAAAGCCAAGATGACCCCAGATCCAATGATCAGGCCAAGCGATGCTTTCAGATGAAGATTTTAGTCTCTGTATTAGGAATCAAGAATATAAACTTCTCTTTGGCTACTCCGGTTCACATTATAGTTCACATTACACATAATGAAGGGAAAAAAACAGACGAACAGGCAATGAACATGGGTTGCAGTTTTTTTAATGTAGCATATAAGAGAGATTAAAAAAAGGAGGGTTCAAAAGTTGTATGGCCAAGTGCTTCATGAGTCACAGATAAAGATAATAAGGTAGCAAGGTTCTTATGGAACAATGATGATTGAGGCTTCATTTATAGAAATGTTCATTTAGGTATTCTGAGAAGATAGTGTGGAAGCAGGCAGTAACAGTAAGGTGATTGTAACGTATAATGGGCTGGTAACAGTGCGGGTGATTTTAAAGTGCTGGACTGAGGTCTCCCATCAATGGGCGATTACCCTCACAGCTCTTGGGAAGAAGCTGTTTCTAAGTTTATTTGTTTTGGCTTTGAGGCTTCTGAAGCATTTATCTAATGGGAGAGGGGCAGTCAAACATTATCATAAAGTACGTCTATAACTATATTCCTCCATACCTGAGAGCTTCCAGTCTCCAGCATGGATCCTTCAGTCCAGCCGACACCAGCTTCACTCCTGAGTCTCCTGGATGATTGTAACTCAGGTCCAACTCTTTCAGATGGGAGGGGTTGGACCTCAGAGCTGAGACTAGAGAAGCACAGCCTTCCTCTGAGACCAGACAGCCGGACAAGCTGCAGACACACAATTCAACACGTTAACAGATTAATTCTGACTAGAGCTGCACTGGTATGGAAACTCTGCAAACTAAAACAAATTCTGGAGAAGGTTCTGGCTTTAAGCTTTCTTTAAACTGGACCTAAAATACCAAATATAAACTGGTGGTCCTAGTAGAATCATTGTTCTGGTGTTTATATTACTTTAATCTCAATGATGGAATCATAAAATGAAACTGAGATAGAGAATAAAGCAGTGGTATGGATCAGTGGCATTAGCAGTGTATGCTGAGCACATATTTCAAACTTGCAGAATCAGCATAATGCCTTTGATAAATCTCCCATCTGAGGTCAGATAATGTCCTTCAGTGTGCTCTCTTTCTCCCAGTATTTATCTTACGTTTTCCTATATTTTCCCACTTACTGCATGTCATTCTCTTGCTGTCTCATCACTCATTTCTGTCACTGTGGGCTCTGGCATGTGTGTGTTTGGGATATGCTGAATCAACTCTAGTTGGCATGCTGACCAGGAAACGGGGAGATGGAAAGGACAAATTACCTACCACTTATGTTTTGCTTTATAGTGGGAAACTGGGAGATAATTGATTTCACAGTATTTGAAAAATACTGTGTGCTGGTTGTCAGAGTAGTTTAGCAGTCATGGTGTTGCCTGTGCACAGATAATCTGTTCTGTCTTTTCTTTTGACTCATTGTCAGGTTATGGTGGAGCAGGTAGTGACTATATAGAATACAATCAAAACTAATATGATTGTTTTTTATTAAATACTTAAATCAAATGTCAATTTGGGGCTTAATGTATCTTTTTAACAAGCATCTAATGTCTTTTTCCATGGGATCCGGGGCTGTTTAGAAAACATGCAGGGCTGTAGACCATGGTGGTAGAATAACAACTTTTTCTTTTCTCTTGCTTTTTCAGCTTTCAGCTCTGCTTTGATAGCTCTGCTTCATCTTTCTCTGTTCTGAGCTCTTCTGCAGTTTCATTGGTACACTGCATTTCTGGGATCTGCATTTCTGGTACATGGAAATGGAAGCTGATGATGAATTAAGTTACATTTTTCGTACTTTTTTTAGTGTAAATCCTAATATTATATTTCACACAGGCATAAATAATGCAGGTTTACTGTCAAATGGCTGGGCAACCGATGGGTCCCATTACTGGTGGGGGGCCCAGGTGATTACCTTCAGCCTCTCTGCATTGAGGTAATGTATGGTTGTCTGTTAATAGATAATGTTACGGCCAGTGGCCTTTTTGTCTGTTTTGTTTTTCTTTCTAATATGTTGCAGGTGTAATTGCATCTTCCTGCCAGCTGGTGCCACTGTGGAAACTTGCAGACCTCCCAAAGTCTCCTCCTGGCTTACCTTCAGCTACTTCCTTCTACCATCATCCTCATTCTGGATTGGACACTCGCCTGATTGCCTCACCAATCCGTGGAGAGCCCTCCTTATTTAAACTCAGCTCTCCCTCTCAATCAGGGCAGCTGTGTTTTAGAGCAGCTTGCCACACTGCCGGTTGTGTTTTGTTTGTTGTGATGTGTTTTTGCTTTACTGTAACACTCGTTTAACCTGACTATTGAAGGCTGTGTCACTCGTCTGGCAATTTGCCGTGGCACTCGGTTTTAGCCTCTTTACTCCTGGTTGTGTTACTCGTCCCCTGTTTTCTGTGACACTTTGTTAACCTGTGTATTGAAGGCTGTGTCACTCGTCTGGCAATTTGCCGTGGCACTCGGTTTTAGCCTTTCAATTCCTGGTTGTGTTACTAGTTTCATGTTTTGGTTTTGTCTTGTGGTTTGTTTAGTGTTGATGCTGTTTCCAGCATCAACACCTTAGTTCTTGTGGCCTTAAGTCATATTTGGGTTTCTTTTGTCATTAGATCATGTCCTGTCCTTTTTGGTAGTGTACATATTGTTTCTATAGCCAACTTATCAATAAATTGTTACATTTTTTCTCATACTCTTTTGTGTTGGCTTTTTATGTTACCTCCCCTGTACCCCTAGACCTTTGGGGTCGTAACATAAGTGGGGGCTCGTCCGGGAGATCGAATTATCTAAGTTATATCTGTTTGTGGTTTAAGGTACACTTGTAAAGTTTGCACTATTGGCTTACTATGGCTCAATTTAACATGGCTCAGTTTTTGGAAAACCCCTCTCTTGAACAATTACTAGTTGCCGTAAAGCTAACTTGGCTCAGACTGCTAACGACTCAATTTCTTATTTAAAACAAAATATTAAGGAATTGAGGGATCTGATTGCTTGTGAGTTGGTTAAGTAAAACCTAATTCTTGCCTTCTACGCAGATCTGCCTGCTGACGTGCTTCCTGCAGCATTATCCTCCTGGCCCCTCTCATACTGTTGCTAGAGAACCACAGTGGAAGACACTAGAGGTTGATCATGAGATGGTGGTTGGGTTTAAGACTCCCGTCACACCTTCCCGGTTCGAATCAGTGTCAACTGAAACTGCTAGTTCAAAGCTTGATGCTTGTCTGGTTTGTTTGGCTCGTGTACAATTGGAGGCTGAGGAGAACGCCCAGCTCAAACACTTCTGACTTGAAGTGAAAAGGGTGGAAGCAGAGAAGGTTGCGAGGCTTCATCAGTTGGAGCTCGAAGCACTAAGGTTCCAGGTACCTCCCAACACTCGAATAGTGCAAGCTTTTCAGTGGCCATTTGATGTTTGATGTCATGCAATCAGGGCAGCTGTGTTTTAGAGCAGCTTGCCACACTGCCGGTTGTGTTTTGTTTGTTGTGATGTGTTTTTGCTTTACTGTAACACTCGTTTAACCTGACTATTGAAGGCTGTGTCACTCGTCTGGCAATTTGCCGTGGCACTCGGTTTTAGCCTCTCAACTCCTGGTTGTGTTACTCGTCCCCTGTTTTCTGTGACACTTTGTTAACCTGTGTATTGAAGGCTGTGTCACTCGTCTGGCAATTTGCCGTGGCACTCGGTTTTAGCCTGGTTGTGTTACTAGTTTCATGTTTTGGTTTTGTCTTGTGGTTTGTTTAGTGTTGATGCTGTTTCCAGCATCAACACCTTAGTTCTTGTGGCCTTAAGTCATATTTGGGTTTCTTTTGTCATTAGATCATGTCCTGTCCTTTTTGGTAGTGTACATATTGTTTCTATAGCCAACTTATCAATAAATTGTTACATTTTTTCTCATACTCTTTTGTGTTGGCTTTTTATGTTACCTCCCCTGTACCCCTAGACCTTTGGGGTCGTAACAGATAATGTATCAGAATTAGAACCAGAATGAATCACAATGCCTTTTATTGGCATTGTACATGTTCCACACATGTACAACAAGATTAAAGCCAGCTCCAACCAGTGCAGAAATATCAAAATGTCATCTTATCAAAAATATACAGTATTAATATTAAGTGGTACAGTGTACAGTCTTGGGTGTTCTGTACATTGCAGATATACAATATATTGTTAAATATGTGTGTAAATATTTCACATTGTAGGATAGAAGCTGTAAATATTGTAGTGTTAAATTAAACATTAGTGAGGTATTTGTTATTTTTAAAATGATGAATAATAAACTTGGATTTCCATCATGTTTTTAGCAGGTAATGGACAGAAATCTGTTTTCAACAGGATGGATATATAACAAGATGGTTATATAGTTAAAAAAGTGTGACAATGTTGAAACATTCTAGCTATTAGAAACCATTGTTATATAGTGTACATAAATTTAAATGAGATTCTGGGTATCCATCAGAGCAATGACATTATGCATCCAAACAGAAAATAATAAAAAGTTACAATTTAGGCCCCTTTTGTTGTGTTCGGGGGAGTGGGGGGGGGGGGGGGGGGGTTCATGTGGGTGAAAAATAAACCATGTGAGAACCACTCTTACACAGGAAGTCTGGGCCTAGTTTCTATTCATAGGGAGTAACGGTCAGAAAAAAGGTTGACAAATCTATTATTGAACTAACATTTCCATCATGTTTTAGCAGGTAATGGGAAGAAATCTGGTCTCACCAGGATGGAGAACTTTGTACCTGAGAGTTTCCAGTCTGCAGTTTGGACTCTCCAGTCCAGCAGAGAGAAGCTTCACTCCTGAATCCTGCAGGTTGTTGTTACTCAGGTCCAGTTCTCTGAGACTGGAGGACTGGGAGCTGAGAACTGAGGACAGAGCTTCACAGCTTCTCTCTGAGAGGTTACAGACACTCAGTCTGAGGAGACAGGGAGAAAAATCTGCTATTAAACAATTCATCAGAAATATTGTGGATTTATTTACAGTCCCCAATGTTCTCCTTGGAAAGATTAATGGATCTGTCTCATTTTACACATCTTTTTGTTGCCCCTTGCTGTGAAATAATTAAATATAAATAAACTGAAGCAACATCAATCAATATTTACCTCATTAGCAGATTTCTCACTATCAGAAATAAAAGCAGCAACAATCTGTGTCCTTACAGAGCTTTGTTGGAGGCTTTAACCACTGGCAGCAGCCTCAGAAGAACCTCCTCTGAAGCAGAGTATTTCTTCAGGTCAAACACATCCAGATCTTCTGCTGATGACACTAAGATGAAGATCAGAGCTGACCACTGAGCAGGAGACAGTTTATCTGTGGAGAGACGTCCTGATCTCAGAGACTGTTGGATCTCCTCCACTAGAGAACGATCCTTCAGTTCATTCAGACAGTGGAACAGATTGATGCTTTTCTCTGCAGACACATTCTCACTGATCTGCTCCTTGATGTACTGAACTGTTTCCTGATTGGTCTGTGAGCTACTTCCTGTCTGTGTCAGCAGACCTTGTAGGAGTCTCTGATTGGTCTGCAGTGAAAGTCCCAGGAGGAACCGGAGGAACAAGTCCAGGTGTCCGTTTGGACTCTGTGAGGCCTGATCAACAGCTGTCTGGTGAAAAGACTTTGGTTTAGGTTTAAAAAAAGAAGACCACTTAGATGTTTGTGTTTCTTCCATCAGGTTGACACCAGAGTTGATGAAGGTCAGATGAACATGAAGAGCAGCCATAAACTCCTGAAGACTCAGATGGACGAAGCAGAACACCTTGTCCTGGTACAGCCCTCTCTCCTCTCTAAAGATCTGTGTGAACACTCCTGAGTACACTGAGGCTGCTCTGATATTGATGCCACACTCTGTCAGGTCTGATTCATAGAAGATCAGGTTTCCTTTCTGCAGCTGATCAAAAGCCAGTTTTCCAAGAGACTCAATCATCTTCCTGCTCTCTGGACTCCAGTGTGGATCTGTTTCAGCTCCTCCATCATACTTGATCTTCTTCACTTTGGTCTGAACCACCAGGAAGTGGATGTACATCTCAGTCAGGGTGCTGGGCAGCTCTCCTCCCTCTCTGGTCTCCAACACGTCCTCCAGAACCGTAGCAGTGATCGAGCAGAAGACTGGGATGTGGCACATGATGTGGAGGCTTCTTGATGTCTTGATGTGGGAGATGATCCTCCTGGCCTGCTCCTCATCTCTGAACCACTTCCTGAAGTATTCCTCCTTCTGTGGGTCAGTGAACCCTCTGACCTCTGTCACCATGTCAACACTCTCAGGAGGGATCTGATTGGCTGCTGCAGGTCGTGTGGTTATCCAGAGGCAAGCAGAGGGAAGCAGTTTCCCCCTGATGAGGTTTGTCAGCAGAACATCCACTGAGGTGGACTCTGTAGCATCAGTCAGGATCTCCTGGTTCTGGAAGTCCAGAGGAAGTCGACTCTCATCCAGACCATCAAAGATGAACAGAACCTGGAAGTGTTCAAAGCTGCAGATTTCTCTGGTTTCAGTAAAGAAGTGATGAACAAGGTCCACCAAGCTGAACTTTTTCTCTTTCAGCACATTCAGCTCTCTGAAGGTGAATGGAAATATGAAGTGGAAGTTCTGGTGGGCTTTGTCTTCAGCCCAGTCCAGAGTGAACTTCTGGGTTAAGACTGTTTTCCCAATGCCAGCCACTCCCTTTGTCATCACTGTTCTGATTGGTTGATCTCTTCCAGGTGGGACTTTAAAGATGTCTTCTTGTCTGATGGTTGTTTCTGGTCTGTGTGGTTTCCTGGATGCTGTTTCAATCTGTCTGACCTCATGTTCATCATTGACCTCTCCAGTCCCTCCCTCTGTGATGTAGAGCTCTGTGTAGATCTGGTTCAGAAGGGTTGGACTTCCTGCTTTAGCGATCCCCTCAAACACACACTGGAACTTCTCCTTCAGACCAGATTTAAGTTCATGTTGAACAGCAGGAAGATGTTCTAAATTAACACAAAAAGTGAAATCAGGAAGGAAACCAAATGATCTTCTGAAGATGATGTGAATAAATGTGATTCCATCTCTTCAGACATCAGTAAATGTGTGATTTATCCATCAGGTTAAATCTTTGTAGAAATCCTCTTACTACTCTGCAGACGGTCAGCCAGCTCCTCCTGCTTCATCATCCTCAAGAAGTTCAGAGTGATCTTCATCAGTGCCTCTCTGCTGCTCCTCCTCTGCTCTTCATCCTCACCTTCCAACACCTCCTCATCATCTCTCTGACTCTCTGAGCAGTCTGGGTCATCTGGACTCAGAACCTTCTGGATGTTCTTCAGCTCCTTCTTCACAAAAGTGACAATGTTGTCCTCCAGCAGCTGGAACAGAATAATATATGAAGGACACATCAGACTGAGATCTTGGATCCAAACATCAGAACCATGTTGGACAGACTGATGGTCCACAAAGTCCAGCATGGAGACGACTGAACAGAACCGATTGAAAAGTAGTTGTTGTACATGTACAGACCATAAATATGGAGTCCAGCTGGGTTTGATGCTGCCGGGCAGACGGACCTCTGGGAACCTCTGAGTTCTGCTGGTCCACTCTGTGGAGGAACCAGAACAATTAGGAAGGAAGTAAATATTCATCCAGCTGTTTTCACAGATGAAATCACCAAGGGCTTCACAGTAAAAGTCCTTAAAACAGAAAAACGGAGCATCAAATGAACACAATACAATAAAGTTAAAAAGAAGAAGATGAAATAAAAGGATGAAGACCAGAACCACCCAGTAGACATTTTAAAAAGTGAATCTTGAACTGGGACTTCAAACTGTCCACACTGTCAGCAGATCTGATGCTGGTGGGGACAGTGACCCAGAGCTTGGAGACAGTGGAGGTGAAGGTTGTGTCCACACAGGTCTTCAGGACAGTGTGTGGGACATCCAGCAGGTTCTGATGACTAGATCTGAGGTGGTGTGGACCTGGAGGAGGTCTGAGATATGTGGGTGTGTGTCCATGTAAGGTTCTGTCCTGGATGTGATGGTGAGTATTTTAAAATGGATCCTGTAGGTCCCTGGAAGCCAGTGAGCTCACATTATATCTGTCCACACAGAGACAATCAGAAGGTAAAGGTCCATGAAGGACATCTGGATGTGAGCAGAGAACCAGAGGATCCAGGTAGTTGGAGATGTTTAATCTTCCTGCTGATCCACTAAAAACTAGCAGAACCTCTGATGGTCCACTTCAGCTCAGCTTGGTTCCACCAACCACATAATAAAGCTTTCCTTCCCTGCTGAACTGCTCTCACAACGCACACAGGAACCAAGTCTTGATGGGTCAGACTGGCTCTACCAGCTATTTCCCAGCGGGTCGTGGAAATGTGATCCACTGTTAGTCTGACATGGAGCCAGGAAGCAGCAGAACCTCCAGATCAGCATCAACACTCCAGACATGAAGACATGAAGGTGTTTTCATCAGAACAGGGCAGCTGATTTCTGGAGATAACGGATCAAACCTCTGTCTGCAAATAGAACTGGAACATCTGAGAGCTCACTGGGAGGAACTGGGTTTCTGTTCTTGGCTCTTAAAGAAATGTAACGGGTAATTTCCAGAACCTCAGACCCCGACTGAGGAGACCGGTCCATACTAGGGGTGGTGATTGGCTAAAATATCACAACATGATTCCTTGCAGTGAAATCAGGATTTTATTAGTTTCCCAAAGTAACAATAAAGCTGTTGAAGAAAAATCTAGAGAAACATTTAGACCAGAGCATTTCTGGACACATTTTAATGAGTTGCGCGGGCGTAGGGAAGATCGGGGTCTTTTGCACACCCCCGATCTCCGATCGCGGCACGGAGTCTGGGGCCTGGAGGAGGAGCGGGCCACCGGGTCCGGGGTCTTGGTGGGGGGCTGCTGTGGGTAGCCGGCGGCTTGCCAGGTCTGGGGCTGACACCTGTGCTCTCCCCAGAAAGGGGTGGGGGGCAGGGGTGGCTAGGGTAAGGTGGGGGAGGGAGGGGGTTTATTAGGTATTTAGGGGGTGAGGGGGGTTCTGGTTGGGTGGCCCGTACGGGTCGTGTTGGCCCCCCCTCTTTGCAGGGCCTGGTCCGGGGGGCGTCTGGTCCGGGGGTGGGGCCGGGGGTCGGGCACAGGCAGTCGTATAGTTGGATTGTGGTGACCCCCCCCACTTGGGATTGTTGGATGTGAGTGTTATGTGGGAATGTGTGTACAGCGTCTTTTTCTTTTTTTTTTTGTAAGTCTGTGTGTGGTGAGTGGGGCACAAGGGAGGGATGGTGTGAATGAGTTTTTTTTTTTTTTTTTCCCAGGTACGGGTCCGGTCCGCTCCCTCTCCCAAGAACATCTCAAGTCTCCGCTAGGTGCAGAGCCCATCCCCCCACGTCCTGCCCCCCTCCGCTGCGCTGGCAGGCGCCTTGGCTCGCTGGCGCATTGATAATCCTCGGGTTTGGGCCGGGTTCCCGGGTGGGTGCCGGCCCATTCCCGGTGGCTGCTTCGCGGGGCCTGGCCCCCTGGGGGCTGACTCGCCCTCAGGACCCATGGCCGGGACCACTTCAGCGCGGCTGGCTGCCGGCGGAGCCCACGGGCTCGCCCCCGCGGCTCCTGGGGGTGTCGGCATTGCGGTGGCTGGGGGATTTCCTCTGGGTCGTCTCTCCTCTTTCCTTGGGGGGGGGGGGGTTGCAGATTTCTTGGTTTGGCCCCTCCTGGGTGCCCTGCTTTGGGGGCCCCTTTGGGAGTCCGGGGTTATGGGTCCCCTGACCCCTGCCTCTGTGCTCGGGGAAGGCGGGTCTTTGGTTCTCCACAACCACTATCGAGCTATTTCCTTCTGGATAATTTTCACCTAAACTGGTGCACTCTCACAAACTCCCACAGGTGCAGGGTTCCAGGTATTAAGTGTTCACTTATATACAGAAAGCCCGTAATTTATTTATTTTCTTTCACTTTTTTCAGGTATCACTTTACACGTCAGCTTAAATAATAATACATATGATTTAGCAATGGCATCACGGTGTTACTCGATTGTATCTGTTGCTTTATGTCTGTTGGTGGTGCTGTTCTTTTTACATCTCTCTTTCCAGGTGATGGAGCAGACGGAGGACATTTTATCATTCTCTCCCTTTTATCTCTTCTTTCTTTCACCTCTTCTCTTTCTTTTTTTTCTCTTCTTGTTCTTCCTTTACTCTCCTACTTTCCCACTGTAGTGTCCATATAATTTGAAATTCTCTCTGCAGGAATCGCAATAAAGCTATTTACATGTATAAATCAAGCGGAGCACTATGGCGAAAGCTGATTGCTCCAATTGTGAAAGCAAAATCTGTCGAGCTCTATTTGGCATTAAGACATCAATTCTTATTGCCACATTGCTAGACAGGACACTGGGGGAAAAAATGAGTTGCTGCAGTTCTGCTAACTTGTCTGAAGCTCAACTGAAATGTAATAAATCCATTGAGATATTTAAGAGCTGAAGAACAGCTGCAGCTCTAAACTCCTGTGAGGGAACAACACCAAGTCTCTGGTTCTGATCCCAGTGATTGTTCCAGCTCCAGCTGAGAAGAACTGAAACTCTTCAGTCACTAAAACTGAGGAAGACTTTCAGATACGATGACAAAACGGTTCAGGAACAAAGAAAGAAAGTCCAGTTGGTTCCATGTTGGATTTGATTCAATCACTATGAATATGGGAGAGGGACTAAACAGTCCAGTTAGCTCATTAACATGGAACAGAACCAATCAGAGTGAGCTCCAGTCCAAACTAAATCTTCGACTTTAAGCAGAGAAAAGTGTTTAATGATGGCGACTAATCAATGAGGCCCAAAAGCAAACAGATCAGAGCTGTTAAACATGATGTAGCAGCATCCAGGACGCCTCCAACAACATCCATTCTTTCCACTTTCACTGCTGTGGTTCTGGAGAACATCCAACACACACCACTTCACATATGAACATAGAAATGTGGGAAAAAGAGCTGAGCTCACGTTAAACACATGTTGGAATAAAAACATTTCAGACTGACTCAGTTTCCAGTTACAGCAGTTAGATACAGCTCACCTCTCTGAGGACGGAGATCTAGAAGATTTGAAGTGAAGAGGAGGAGTCATTGACTTGTCGCTTTTAGCTGACTTACAGCTGGGTTCTGGTTCTAGTTGGTGTGGTAGTCTTTCAGGAATCCTGTCAGAAAAAAACTTATTACAACACATTTTCATGAGTTTTACTTTAAATAAATTTTAAATATGACTAACTGTTAAATAAAGAGCCGTGAGACACAACAAAACCAGACAAATCATAAACTTGATGTTCTAATGGGTTCCCATTAGAACCGATCTGTCATGATTTGGGTTTGGTTATGGTTTATGTTATTTGATTAATTAGTTCACTCTCCTGCCTTAAGTTCAGTTTCTGTTTTTGGGTTCTTTCTTGTTTGGTTTCTGTTATAGCTTGTGTACCGTTTTAGTTTCGTCAGCTCTGTTCCTTCTCCAGTCACTTCCCTTCCCCTGATTGGCTCCACCCATTCCGGTAATTAGTTTCACTCCATTCACCTGCTCACTCCCCTACTTATACCTGCCTAGCCCCCTGCAATCTGCCAGATCAATTCGTGCCATTTTGGTGAAACTCCCCCGAACACAACAAGTGTACTCTTTCTTGTCCAGTGTACTCTTTTCTGATTGTCCTGTAAATATTGACCCACTTTGCCTTTTTGACTTCTGAGCCAGCCTGATCCTTGAACCTGTTTTTCCTGACCCTGGTTCTGTCGTGGAGTTTCTGAGTTTGCCTGATCCCTGCATATTTAGTTTGCTCATCAGTGTACCATTCTGGACTGTTTTTGACCATCGGATCTGCTTATCCCTGTCTGATCTTTTTTAATCTTCTTTTTTGCACTTTTGTGTCTGGCTGAATACTGGGTCCTCAATCTCTCGTTCCTGACACAATCCAATCCTCCATCATGTTCCTGATCATTGATCCTCCTGAATAAAGTCCAGCCTTGTTTATAGAGCAGAAAGAGCTGTTTCTGAGACAAACTCGTTGGTTAGAAATGACTGAGAGGACAGTTTGGTGATATTAGTGTTGAGCTCTGACATGGAGAAGAATCCTGAGTCCTTTTCACTCTGACCATCAAGGAGGTTCTGATGGAGCTTCATTAAGTCTTGGTGTTGTGTTTGTAACGTACTGAGGTGAAACCAAAGCTGATCCACTGCTGAGTCCAGATTAGAGGTTGTTCCAGATGCCTGATCAATTATGTTGGATGAAATATGATTTCTATTTATAAGTAGACGTCCTTCCACTATCCATCTCCTGATCTACTGATCTATCTACTGTTGTTGATGTGTTCTGGGTTTCCAGAACCGCCTCAGTCTGACTGATCCAGACTGCAGGTAGGTGGCTGTTTCTTCCATGAGTCCTGAGGTCAGCTGGGGGAAAATGCAGGAAATGTGTTGCAAGCTGGTGAGTGTTATGAAAAATATATAATCATTTTTATGATAATAATGTATTTTTAAAGTTACCCAAATTTTAATAATTAAACAGTGACTTGGGATGGGGAGTTTTGCAGACTATTTAAAAAACAATGACTTCATTCAAGCTCCAGTAAGACTCCAGGTGCAGACCAGTAGGGGAGTTATTTATGGATGGTTTTCACAAAACAAAATGTGAATAAATGTAGCTATATCAAGCTTCACCTTTCATTGTGTAGAATACACATATTTTAATCAGCCTTACAAGTGTTGAATTAAAATTTATTTTAATTATATTTCATTAAAATTCATAAAAGCATAGGTACATATGCAGTCACAGACCCTGCTTACACAGTACTTAAACAGTGTAATTCCAATGCCTTACCACTTGTAGTGCTGGGATTTTTGAAACTCCCCGTCAAATTTCCCAGAAAAAAAAACACGTCTGGCAGAGTACTGTTTTTTTGGCTGCAAACTGTTGTGAATAAACCCACAGCTACAGCTGAAAGTCCCCTTAAGTAACAGTTAAACATTGTAGTGTGTAAATGGAGAGTACAAACGCAACACAAACCTGTTTTCATAGCGTAACCAGAGTGAGACAGTACTACAGTGATGCAGGTGTATCCAGTATATAGCTGTTAACTATAAATAACTGTGGAATTGATCAGATTTCAAGCAGGCGACTTGCTTCAAATGCATGACTTACCTTGTCACTTCTCAGTGCAGAAATGCATTCCTCCAACAAATGACGGCTTCTTAAAAACAAATAAAGGGTTTACCTCTGTCTTCAACTTCTCCCATGACACTCAAATATCCCACGGCTGATGCCATTGTTATAAGGAGAAAATTATCTTGTTTTAACAAGATAAGTCTCTCATTAAAACAAGAAACTTATGCTGTTAAAACGAGAAAGTTACCTTGTCACCCGCCTGGCAGCAACACACTTCGGTACGATCCGGAAAGTCACGTGACCTTCCCAAGCCTGCGCTCAGGGCAGCAAATCCAGATATCCTTTTTACGCATACGAATCTCACAAGGCAGAAGTGTAGCAAAAATCATGTGTGTAAAGAGAGCCAATATATATATATATATATATACATATATATATATATACATATATATATATATATATATATATATATATATATATACATATATATATATATATATATACATATATATATATATATATATATACATATATATATATATATATATATATATATATATATATATATATATATATATATATATATACACACACACACACTTGACAGTAGTATAAAGCCAGATACTCCACATTACTCCAGACTTTTTGAATTGAGAACTTCCGGGATAGGAAGAGAAACGTCTTCAAACCTGGGAAAGTTGTTAAGTGTTTTCCTTTTTTGTGTCTGACTTTAATAGTCAGAAATATCAACTGTTCATCCTGTTTGGTTCCAGTTCATCAATAATCTAATAATCCTGTAGATTAGTCTTCAAACAGCAGAGATGAAACTTTGTGCTGAAATCAGAAGTGAACATGTTCCCCAAACATCAGAGAGCAGGAACAAAGAGGAAAGTTCCTCAAGACAAAGTTCTGGTAGGAAACAAAGCAAACTTACAGTTTGTTCAGACGGTTCAATGTGCTGAATAACAAGATCTAATGAACAGACTGAGCCCAAACAGAACCACCGTAAAAAACAAACTGTGTGCCTCATCTGAACAGCTGAGTTAAAACAGAAAATAACATTGTTATGAGTTAAGTCAAGCCTTTGAGGTGTGTTTATTAATGGAGGGGCGTTTCCAAAAAGTGCAAAATGATGACAGCTGAAGCTTCACTACCTGTGCCTGCTGTATCACGTGACTGCTTCGGGAAGAAGTTTAGATTGACTGCGAGTTTTGAGTAATTTAAAGACCCAAGTATTCAGTCAAGATGTTTGTGTTTGTTGGAGAGTTGTGGTCAGTTCAGGTTTTGGACAGAGTTTTGATATGGAGCCAGAGGGATACGAAAATAAACTTGTAGTATTACAACAATAAAAAAAATTACGAATATAAAGTATATTCTGGGATTAAAGTCCCACTAATACTGTTTAAGTGACTGTCTAACTGCAGATTTGCCACATTCAACATGGCGGACACTCCGACGCATTTCCAGCATAGGCAGAACCCGCCCGACTATGGTTGGCTGAAATAGACCCTTTTCACAGTGACGTCATGCAACTTCCGTTCTGCGGTGAAGCAGGGTATCTTTACTTCCGCTTTCTCCGCGAGCAGTGTTTTTACATAGGGAATTCACACAGTCCCTCACCAATCTACCCAAATTTCGTTTGGGAGACATGCACAGACTGGCACAAAAGCTTTCGACCACACCAGCCTCCAAACTCGACAAAGATGACAAGTTCTTTGTGGAACAATACCTTTTCGATTATGAAGGTAAGAGCTTTGTCTTCTTAGCTCTGTTGTTAGCATAGATGCTAGGATAATGATAGCAATGCTAACAACAGGACTTTTGTCATTTATTAGTTTTCTATTTCTCCATTATATTGCTACACTAGCTTTATTGCTATATCAGCTATTCTGTTTCACAGCTTTTAGCCAATGAGTCTCACCAGGGATATAGTTGATGTATAATGTTGAGCCTTTTCATACTTCGTTTTGGAACAGTGTCAACGCTTTTGGCCACTTGGTCACAGTTAGAGCACGCTGTCACACCTCCATGAATAAAAATGAGGAGCCTCATTCCCTCCCGTTTTTTTTTTTTGTGTAGTATTTTACTGAGGTTGCAGACTTTGCAGTATCCCTCAAAATTCCTCTGTGGGTTCAGTGTTTTTCTCAGTCTCGTCAGTACATTTGGAGCCTCAATTAATAAAATAATTCTGCCCATTCCTGTTAAAACTGTGATAGTTTAGGACATCATAGACTGAGAAAGACGCTGTCAATAATGTTGAATGCACACTAATAATCAGTTCACTACAGTATTTATGGATTATGCTGCTGTCGGGGCAAACCCCTTGTGTCCTATACTGTTATTTTTCAGGAACTGACCAAAAAAACATGGATTTTAAAAAACTTCAGACATCACACTTCATATATTTTAGTTATTTATTACATAGATACTTCATAGCAGCTCTGTCCATTTTACCTTTTACCTGCCTTGTTTATCCTGCTGCCTTGCTCCGGTTCCCCTCTGCCTTACAGAAGAGCCTGCTGCCGAGCTCTGGTGGGTTCTCCCCTGAACTGTCAATTCTCTTCCAAGCTGTGGACCCTGCTGCCTGTTCCTGGTTCCAAGAAGTCTCTCTCCAGGCCGTCAGCTCCTGCCAACACCATCACCCTGTTCCCGTGCAGTTCTACCTCGCTGGTTACATCACCCTCCATCCCATCAAACCTTCAATAAAGACTTTCATTTTAAGTCCTGTGTGTGTGGTTCTGGGTTCATCCATAGACAAATTAGACTTAGACAACTTTATTTGTCATTATGTATGCACAGAGTGTGTACAGAACGAAATTCCGTTTGCATACAGCTTGAGAATTACAGTAAATTACAGGATAAAGTGCAGCAGTGATTTAACAGTAAACAATTGAAATGTAAACAATGCAGGAGAAAGAGACGATGTGCGATCACAGTGTACAGGTGAGTATTTTTAAAAACCATTTGTATGTGCAGAAATTAATTAATTTCTCAGATTAATTTCCTTTCATTAACAAATTGATTTTGACAGCTCTAATAAAAATTTACGTGGTGAGCCACTGAAATTATCTTGGGAATAGCTAAATAAACTTAGAACTCAATTATCTTTAAGAAAGAAAGATGTTTAATTTGTTAAAGGCCACTTGCAGAAACATAGGTGTCCTCGGAAGAGAAGTGCTGACTGCAGGAGTAAGTGCTGCTGCGAAGGATTTTAAAATTTGGCCCCTCGTCTCTTCTTATTGCTGTCACCCAATAGGCTCGAGTCTCAGCATCAGCCGTGAAGTCGTGAAAACTGAGATATGGAAAGTTTTTTTGTTGTTCAAACACTGTGGGACACTGCAGTAGCAGTTTCTCTGTGATTGTGCCATGCTTGGTGGATATGATGCTGCTGAGAGATGGACACAAGGGGAGAAAAATAGATTAATTATAATACTTTTTAAAACCTTTATTTAACCAGATAAACTCCCATTGAGATTAAGATCGGTTTTTTAAAGGTTGATCTGACTAAGAGGTCAGCAGCACATGTCATTACTAATACAGTATAATAAAACAATTTCAGGCTTCTACTTAAAATATACAGTATTTTGCACAAAAACAAAAAAGTGCATTAATATAAGTGCAAATAATATTATGAAGAAAATTCATTATAATACACAGAAAATTCAGAAACAGAAGTACTGTCCAATAGACCCACGGTAATTTTTTTAGGAATGAACAAAAAGATTCAAATGGAATAAGATCTTTTTAATTCAGTGACTGCAATAATATATAACACGTCACCATAATCAAGTAAGGGGAACAATGTAGCAGATAAATGTCTCTTTTTTCACTCCGTGAACAAGATTTATTTCTATAATAGCAAAGCTACAGTAATCATTTTATAACATCTACATCAGATTAATGACAGGTAAAGTAAGCTAACAAGCTGCTGCATGTTAGCTTTGATCTTCATGTTACTGTCCCAATCAAAGCATCTATATAACAGCAATGATCGCTACAAATACTAAGGAAAATAAAGATAGTCAATAAGACACGTTTAATATTGTGCTCTCAGTCTTACTTAATGAAATCACGCTGATTACTGATAGGTAAAAGTTTGGTAAGGTAAGCTAACAAGCTGCTGCATGTTAGCTTTGATCTACATGTTACTGTCCCGATCAAAGCATCTATATAACAGCAATGATTGCTATCAATACTAAGGAAAATAAAGATAGTCAATGCGACACATTGTGGTCTCAGTCTTACCTTATGAAATCGCGCTGATTATCAGTGAAACACCTCTTCACCTCCCGAATTTTCTATGTAAAAGCATGTAGCCGGAAGTAAAGATACCCTGCTCCGCTTCAAAACGGAAGTTGAGTGACGTCATGTGAACAGGGTCTATTCACCACTTTACCATCTGGGTCGCCATTTTCCACTGTCTCCAAAATGAGCGTAGGCCTGGATCAGAGCCGCCATGAGTACCGCACATTTTCCCGTCAAGTTTTTTTTTTTTTTTTTTTTATAGATCCAGAATATTGTGTGCAAAATTCAATATTCATACTCTCGTTACCGGCCCAATTTTGCACAAGCTTTGTAAATTAGACATGGACACTTAGAGATGCTGATCTCACCTCTGAGCGTGGCTCTGGCTCTCAGCTTCCCCACACAGAGTGGTTTTAGAGGGAGGGACTCCCTCCTCTCTGTCCTCACACTGATCCATGCTGCTGAATTCACATCCACATCAGCTCACACACACTTTCTACCTTCACCTGCAGAGGAAACACACATCATTCATCTGCACATCAACTCTGATCATCCTTTACATCATTAGTGCTGGAAAAAGATCAGCTGCTCCTCCTCTGATTGGCTCTTCTTCTCTGCTTCATATCAGTGTCAGTTGAATGCAGTGAGACAGCAGTGAGAGGCAGAGGAAGCTGCCATCAGCTGCTGTACTTCTACTATCAGTCCACTAGATGGAGCCATGGAGCAACATTTCATCCGCTGACGCTGATTCACTCTGAACATCAGCAACTATTTTATTTCACAATCATCAAACTCTGCAAGTGGAGTATCTGCGGCATCAAAGCTGAAGTATTTAATAATCTGACTGAATCAACACATTTTAACATTGATGTCATTTTATTTTGAGAGTCCTCACAGGAAGCAGCAGGAAGCTGTTGTGTCTGACTGTAATGGGAGACCAGAGTTTGATTCCAGGAAATAAGAAATTGACGCAGTTTGTTCAGTGAAGAAAACAAACAAACATCATTTGTTCATCCTGTTTGGTTCCAGTTCATCAATAATCTAATAATCCTGTAGATTAGTCTTCAGACAGCAGAGATTAAACTTTGTGCTGAAATCAGAAGTGAACATGTTCCCCAAACACCAGAGAGCAGAAACAAACAGGAAAGTTCCTCAAGACAAAGTTCTGGTAGGAAACAAAGCAAACTTACAGTTTGTTCAGACGTTCCAAAGTGCTGAAGAACAAGATCTAATGAACAGACTGAGCCCAAACAGAACCACCGTAAAAAACAAACTGTGTGCCTCATCTGAACAGCTAAGGTTAGTCAAGGGTTTGAGGTGTGTTTATTAATGGAGGGGCGTTTCCAAAAAGTGCAAAATGATGACGGCAGAAGCTTCGCTACGTGTGCCTGCTGTATCATGTGACTACTTCGGGAAGAAGTTTAGATTGACTGCGAGTTTTGAGTAATTTAAAGACCCAAGTATTCGGTCAACATGTGTGTGTTTGTTGGAGAGTTGTGGTCAGTTCAGGTTTTGGACAGAGTTTTGATAGTGTGGAAGTATTTTGGAGATTTAATGAGAGAAGGAAATATAGTTCGGAGATTGAGGAGAGTGGAGATAGGATAAAGGATAGAGTCTGATAGGAATAGAATGATTTCACCTATATAGACTTGATTTCTCCCAGTAAGGTAAGGTACACATACTTAAGATTCATTATCAAGTACTGTATTTTTCACTTTAATTAAAAAATCAATAGGCAAAATTTTATTATTTTAGAACTAAAAAAATAGTTTTGTCATGATTTGTTGAGATGAACCCGAAAACAACCACACACAGAGCTCATTTGAGAGTTTTATTGAAGGTTGAAGGATAGTGGAGGATGAGAACCAGAGTCTTTTATCGGGATGGAGCAGTTTGAAGGTGAAGGCAGGAGCAGGCGAACTGGAGGAAGCTGGAGGACCGTGGGTGAGCCTTGGGGCGGGACCCAGGCTGGCAGGTGAGCTTCGGAGTGAGATCAGAGTGGTGCTTGAAGCGGGATTCAAGCTGGTCCAGAAGAGATTTGAGGGAAGACACGGGAAGGGAGTCGTCTGTGTAGGTAGACGAGACGAACCAGCGAGGAAAAGGAGACAGAGGTGAGTTTATATAGTAGAGGTGACAGGTGAACTGAGTTCGGGCTGATTGAGACGGCAGGTGGAGATGATCTAGAAGAGCTAGAGTGGGCAGTATGGGAGGAGGAAGATGCCAGGAAATGTTCAGGGTGCAACAGGCAAAACTGCACCCTGACAAGTTTTATGAAGAACTAAAGGTGTCCTTTTAGATAGGATATGGTATGGTGTGTAACATCAACTCTCTGTTGTTTTCCAGTCTCTTGTTTACATAAACGGCCAGCTGCGCGCATGATTGTGCATGTGATCACCTGTCACTCGGCACTGTCAGAGCAGCATTGCAGGCACAAAATGGCAGAGGGACACCCAGTAGATCAAAACATTCTGTTGCTAACAGCATTATAAAGGTATGAGTTACTTACTTCTTCATTAGACATGTTTCTCTGAAAGGTGATGCTGCTTAGCTGTGTATTTATCCTTTGCGAAAATCCGCAAAAAAGGCAACAGGTGAGAAGCCGAGGGGAAATGGGTGCCTGGTTGCAGCTGGAGCAAAGGTAGAGAGAGGCGTAGCTTGATACACAAATGTTTTGGTCTACAGACAGTGTTTAAGCCCCATGTCATGATGAAAAATCTTTCATTGGTCCTTTAATTTATTTATTGGTGGGCTGGCCTACAAACTGGCATCCTATTATTACCATCAGAGGAGTTCAACATTGTTGGAGGGTGCCTTTATTTGCCGTCCGTCCGTCCGTCTTCTTCCGCTTATCCGGGGTCGGGTCGCGGGGGTAGCAGCTTCAGTAGGGAGGCCCAGACGTCCCTCTCCCCAGCCACTTGGGCCAGCTCTTCCGGGGGAATCCCAAGGCGTTCCCAGGCCAGCCGGGAGACATAGTCCCTCCAGCGTGTCCTGGGTCTTGTCCTGGGCCTCCTCCCGGTGAGACGTGCCCGGAACACCTCACCAGGGAGGCGTCCAGGAGGCATCCTGACCAGATGCCCGAGCCACCTCAACTGGCTCCTCTCGACGTGGAGGAGCAGCGGCTCTACTCTGAGTCCTCCCCGGATGACTGAGCTCCTCACCCTATCTCTAAGGGAGAGCCCAGACACACTACGGAGAAAACTCATTTCAGCCGCTTGTATCCGGGATCTTGTTCTTTCGGTCACGACCCAAAGCTCGTGACCATAGATGAGGGTAGGAACGTAGATCGACCGGTAAATCGAGAGCTTCGCCTTTTGGCTCAGCTCTCTCTTCACCACAACGGATCGGTACAGCGCCCGCTTCACAGCAGACGCTGCACCAATCCGCCTGTCGATCTCCCGCTCCATCTTCCCCTCATTCGTGAACAAGACCCCAAGATACTTGAACTCCTCCACTAGGGGCAGCACATCCTCCCCAACCCGGAGAAGGCACTCTACCCTTTTCCGGTTCAAGACCATGGTCTCGGATTTGGAGGCACTGATTTTCATCCCGGCCGCTTCGCACTCAGCTGCGAACCGCTCCAGTGAGAGCTGTAGATCGCGCCCTGATGAAGCCAATAGGACCACGTCATCCACAAATAGCAGAGACGCAATCCTAAGGCCACCAAAACGGATCCCCTCAACACCTTGGCTGCGCCTAGAAATTCTGTCCATAAAAGTTATGAACAGAATCGGTGACAAAGGGCAACCTTGGCGGAGTCCAACTCTCACTGGAAACGAGTCCGACTTACTGCCTTTATTTGCCGTCTCTGTTTTATGATGCCACTGTTGAGCTGTCGGCAGAGCAAAATGTTTCACCTCCAAAGTGTTTTCCCTCATGAAAATGTTGGAGCATAGCCTTCAGGAGGAAAAAGCCAGTACCAGGAGCTGCATTAGGAGTTGGAGACCACCTCATCAAGCAACTAAAGGTAAAGCTTCAGATTTTGCAGTCAATGAGTATCCCACCCCTAGAAATTAGTCAGGTAAATCTGACTAATTTCATTTCATTTCAAATGATACAGCAGGCACAGGTAGTGAAGCTTCAGCCGTCATCATTTAGCACTTTTTGGAAACGCCCCTCCATTAATAAACACACCTCAAAGCCTTGACTTAACTCATAATAACAATGTTATTTTCGGCTTCAATTGTTTACACACAAATTCTGGTACTTGAGACACAATAGAGACCATAGGATATACCTTATGACAAATTTTAATCGACGGGTGATTGATGACCCTTATCAAACCTTATCAAACCCCGCCCCTTTTAATTGACCTTTAGGTGACCCCCCCTCCCCCACTTCCGGAGCCCCCCCCCCCCCCCCCGGAATGACCCTTATCAAACCCCGCCCCTTTTAATTGACCCTTAGGTGACCCCCCCCCCCCCCCCCCCCATTTCCGGACCCCTCCCCCACCCTTGGAGTTCACACCCACCCGTACTTCACCCCGCCCCCGGTCGCCGCACTCATAATATAAGGCCCTTTTCTCAAACCTGGATAGTGATTGAATCCTTTTCAACATGGCGTTCGAAACAAGCAAGCTTGAATCTATCATTTCCGACACACCCGTCACGACCTACAACTATGAGGACGGTGTTTGGCAAGCTCAGCAGACCCCTCGCAAGGCTACGCTGTCTCTATGCAGAACTCAGATGCCTCCGACCCTACCTCTGCAAGAAGAATGGTCCTTGGAACCCTATGGAGCTCGCGATAAATGGGGATACCTCTTCAAGTACGAAACCGGTGAAATGTGTCTGTATCAGCTGGATGAAGGAGCCGACAAGCTGCAACCTATCCACTCCTTGTGCACGCTAACGTCAAACGATTGGGCTGTTCTGAGACTCGTCCTGCTCCACAAACTAAACCCTGAAGATACGTACGACGCAGGTCCCAAAGACTCGTACGTGACATACCCCGTTGTCAATCAAGAAACCCACGACGCAATCAAGGATTCACCCGCCGCTAAACGCCGCAAGCGGGCTCATCAGGAAACCGAGGATGGAATCATGGATTCACCTGCCACTAAACGCTGCAAGCGGACTCATAAAGAAGCCGAGGACGGAACCAAGGATTCACCCGTTGCTAAACGCCGCAAGCGTGCTCATCAGGAAACCGAGGATGGAATCACGGATTCACCCGCCACTAAACGCTGCATGCGGGCGTTGACCCGCTTGAACGAGACTGACACAGATTCGACAAATAGGATCTTCTCGGCCACATGGCAATCAAAGACGGCGGTTACCGGCCGATGGTTTTTCCGCGCAACTCTGAGACAGGCTCAAGATAAAACAACCCCGGTTATTTTTGTGCTCGACTATTATAATGCAGACTGCGGCGTGTTCAGACCCTTGTTAACCATCCCCTTCGACGCATGGCGTGACAAGATGACTGCGATAGCAGACCGGATGTCAACACTGTTTCGCGACTGTCGCAACTGGAGAGACGTTTTGGGGGTCAAGAAAGTGCTAGCTTTTTGAGCCTGCCCCCTCACAACAGCCGATACCGCCCCCTTCAACGTTAACCACACCCCTTCTCAGTATATATTCTGACCGGTACTCCATACAACTTCACTCACCAGACTTTTACCATTTGAGACCATGAGCAACTACGTGGTTGAAAGAACTACTCCTTCAACATCACCGCAGCATGGCTCTCCGGACAGCGACAAATTCTTCCCGGGACCGTACCACCCGCCTTCACCCTCGCCAACGCCTGAATCCTCTTCTTCCGAAAGCGACATAGACAGCGAGAGTCTTCTGACGGGGCTGCAGAGGCATACCGTCTATTGGTCCAGGCCCCCCGGAGGTGTGAAACTACGGCCCGAGTTCTTATTTTTTTCGAATAAGAATTCCGGACTTCCAGCCAGGCTTCCGGCCATGCCCTCTCTGTCAGAGACCCAGGAGGAAGATTCACAAGCGGCGAATCTTCCACCCACCCCTGAGGTATCCCAGGACTCACAACTACCCTCAGGCCAAGGAGATGCAGCCTCCCCGCCCCCATCGCAACCCGAGGACATGCAAATTCCCTCCAGGCAACCTGACGAGGGCTCCGATGAATACGACGGATGCACCCGCTTGACCTGTGAGTACTCACAGCTCCAGGACTCGCAACTTCCCTCGGGCCAAGGAGAGACTGACACCGGGGCGGATGAATACGACGGATGGATCCGCTTTGGCTTCATCAAAGCGGTGAAAACTGTGGTGCACCATCTTTTGAGCGCCGCCATCGAAAAGTACATGCGTGATAAATGTTACGGCTGTATTTATGACCGTCCTAGTCAGAGAGACCATGAATGTTTGGAGCAGCTTGAGGATGGGTTCTTTGAAAGCAATTACTATCGTGTAATGCCAGTGCTTTGTAACGCACGCTTCATCGATGCCGTTCAACAGTTTTTAGCCGCTCGCAACATCCATCAAGACAGTAGTGCAGTCAACGCCGTCGCACAGGCCTATCTGTACGAATTGACGCTATCCAAGCGGGTGCATGACCCCATCAACGAGGTGTATAATCAACTGGTTCAAGAAAACTATGAATTAAAAGATCAACTTGAAACCATCACGCAGTACTGGAGGGGTTGCTGAAACCAATGCATGTATGTTTTCTCTTCTCTTTCTCTTTATATATTAAAGCAGCGTTTTCTGCAATTAGTTTGTGATATATAAAATGAGTGCTTTTTTACATTGAGTTTGTGATATATTAAAGTAGTATTTTCTCCAATTAGTTTGTGACATTGTATTAAAATGAATCTCTTTCTCTAAATATGAAATTAACTTTCTCTACAATTAGTTTGTGATATACTAAATGAGTGCTTTTTTACATTGAGTTTGTGATATATTAATGTAGTATTTTCTCCAATTAGTTTGTGACATTGTATTAAAATGAATCTCTTTCTCTAAATATGAAATTAACTTTCCCTACAATTAGTTTGTGATATAATAAATGTATATTCATAATAAAATATATAAAAACCCAAATACAGACGTCTTGTCCTTCATTTAGCATAACTACGTGCATGGGAAGGTATGGCTGAAGAAAAGTTAATGAAGCGGGTATATTACACGCCTTCGCACCCCGGCTCTTTCGGCGGGGTAGATAGACTACAGAGAGCTTTGGAAAGTGAAACCGGTGAGAAGATACCGTTTGAAAAGGTCCGAGACTTTTTATCGGAACAAGATGCTTATTCTTTGCATAAACCCGCAAGAATTAGATTTCCTAGAAATACAGTGTTTGTCACCGGGCCTCTGAAACAGTTCCAAGCCGATCTTTGTGATATGCAGAGCTTGTCCGAAGAAAACGACGGTTACAATTATTTATTAACCGTTATCGACGTATTTTCCAAAAGAGCCTATGCCAGGGCTTTAAAAAGGAAAACAGCCTCTGACGTCGTAAAAGCTTTTGAATCCGTTTTAAAAGAGAGTCAGATTCCAAAGAAACTGCAAACTGACGACGGGAAAGAATTTTTCAACAAATCTTTCAAAGCGCTGATGGATAAAAACGGTATTAAACATTTTTCCACGGCTAGTGAAATAAAAGCGTCGGTGGTTGAGAGGTTTAACCGTACGTTAAAATCAAGAATGTGGAGATATTTCACCGCAAACAACACTCTCCGATATCTAAACGTGCTTCAGGATCTGATCAAAAGCTACAACCACGGTTATCATTCAAGTATTAAAATGGCGCCTATCCAAGTCACCGCTAGTAACGCTTTTCAAGTGTTTCAGAATCTGTACGGGACCAATTACGAACGCTGCACAAAAGTCAAGACGGTGTTTAAACCAGACGACCATGTCAGAATCTCCAAGGTGCGTGGAGTGTTTGACAAGAAATATGAACAGAGTTTCACGGACGAAATCTTTACAGTTACAGAAGTGATACAACGATCTCCACCCGTGTTCAAACTGAAAGATTTAGACGGGGAGCCCGTTCAAGGTTCTTTTTATGCAGAGGAGCTACAAAAGGTGAAAATATCAAAAAACAAAATGTATCAAGTGGGTGAGATATTAGACAAACGCACCGTGCGGGGTGTCAAACAGGTCTTAGTACGTTGGAAAAATTGGCCGGAGAAATTCAACAGCTGGGTGAGAGCCGACGACCTGCGAGACGTATAAAAGAAGACGTTGCTCTCTGACGGTTGACAGTGCAACATGGACCACTTAACTCAGGACGAAGGATTTTACCTGACGCTACCCTCCAACGCTAGCCTCGACGTGTTTAAGGATAATAACATATCGAGTTTCCGCGTGGATTTAGCAGAGCATATCAATTTACAAGGAGAATGGCAAGTGGCATTGACGGAGGTTTCTTATCCACACACATGGCATAATGTCCCCTCAGAAAATGCTTACTTCGAATGGCGGAAAGCGAGCGAGGAACAAGTCCATCGCATACAGATTGGAAACGGATATTACAGTAATATGAATCAGCTTATAAAAGAGATTGAAGCTCATCTGAGAAAGATAGATTCAGATATTTATTTAAAGGTTAACAAACTCGCAAACATACTCACCTTCCAGGCCGGCGCTCAGTACCATCTACGTTTTCACGCTCCACTGGCCTACATGCTCGGCGCGGAACCCGGAGAATGGATCAAATTCGACCACTGGCACGCCCCTCATCCTGTGGATTATAAGGGAGGTTTCTACCACCTCTATTTTTACAGCGACGTTGTTACGCCGCAAATAGTGGGGGACGCATACGCACCCCTGTTGCGAACGGCTCAGGTCCAGGGTGTGTTTGGAGATATTATCACACAAACCTTTCATAACCCCTACTATCTCCCCATTGCCAAGAAACATATTGAAAATATACAAGTTGAAATTAAAACGGATCAAAACACCCCGGTGAAATTTACATACGGAAAGTGCATCGTGAAACTGCATTTCAGACCCGTTGCTTCACGCAGAGCGTTCAGGTGAAACTGCTCATGCTTATAAAAACACACGATTGTCGCCAGAATCATTCATAGCTGTGCAACCAGTCACACCGACAACGTTGCAGCGTTCTAAAAACGTGAGGAAGAAGCGACGACGATCAAAACAAGATGGTTTTCTTGAGAGAGGACCCGCACCGTTTTATCCCTTACTATCAGAACCAGGTAGGGGGAGAGTTACCTGGTTTCTATGGCGCCCCTGTTATGTACGGCCGCGGGATAGGATCCATATTTTCAAAATTATTTCGTTTCGTATCACCCCTATTTAAATCCGGCTTCGCTATTGCTAAACCGCATCTGAAAAAGGCTGCCACAAACATCGCCTCGGACGTCATAGGTAAAGCTATGACGAAAATAAGCGGCTCGCACGAGGGTGTGAATAACCAAGAGGGCTCGGGGGTTATGGTTTTGTCAAGAAGAGCTAGAAAGAGACCACCGGGGCAACGTGTTGGGCGTTCACAAATAGTTGTGCCGCGCAAAAAGAAGAAATCAGTCGGCAGGAGCAAAGCAAGAGGGAGGAAGTCCGCTGCACGCAAGGATATATTTAGCTGAATTATTATTCTTCAATAACGATCAAACATGGCTCTTTTACACCAGAAATCGTCAGAATGTACGCTGGCGGAACTCGACCTATTCTCCGCCCCCATGACACAACTATCTATCGAAGATAAGCTGTACACCGAAATATTACCCGTGTCAGCGATTACAGACACCGGGCCTATCGAGTTCTTTATCCCCGGAGATGGAGAGAAATACTTGGATTTGAACGATACTTTGCTGCACGTCCGTCTAAAGATCACCAACGCAGATGGAAGCGACCTGGCTAACGACGCTGCCGTCGGGTTGATAAATTACCCGTTGAATACAATGTTTAGTCAATGCGACGTTATTCTAGGGGATAGGTTAATTTCCCAGAGTAGCGCTACTCACCCGTACAGAGCAATGATTGAAACTTTGCTCAACTACTCACAAGATACGTTAAAGAGTCAATTTAGCGCAGGCCTCTTTTACAAAGATACGGCGGGAGCTATTGACTCGATTGTTATGGTCGACGGTCCAAATTCGGGGATGAACAAGAGAGCCGCTTTCACCGCTAATTCCAGAGAGTTACACCTGATGGGGCCGCTTCACGCAGATATTTTCTTCTGCGAAAGACTCCTCTTGAATTCTGTCGATATGAGGGTTAAACTAACCAGAGCCAGCGACGCCTTCTCCCTCATGGGACCGCGTGATTCAACCTTCCGACTGAAAATTCTGGGGGCTTCGCTATTTATGAAAAAAGTTTCAGTCTCCCCGGCTATCCGACTCGGACATGCCTCAGCATTAATGAGAGGAAACGCCCTCTATCCTCTTTCGCGTGTGAATGTGAAAACGTACTCTATCCCTGAAAATTCAAGGATATGTACCCAGGAGAATCTCTTTTTGGGAACCATGCCGAAATATATCGTTTTAGGTATGGTCGACCACGAGGCATTCACTGGAAGGAGAAGCATGTCGCCTTTCAACTTTAAGCATATGGATGTGGAATATTTAGCGCTCTGCAAAGACGGCAGACAGGTCCCTGCCAAAGCGTTTCAACCCCAATTCAACAACGGTATTTCAGTCAGGGAATATTACAACATGTTCACCTCTACAGGTCGTCATTTAAAAGACCTTCCCTTAAGCATCGCTCGTGAGGAATTTAACGAGGGTTATTCCCTGTTTGTCTTTAATCTCAATCCGAGCGAGGACGCAGACGCTCTCTCACCGGTGTGCAACGGTAATTTGAGACTGGAAATGAGATTCAGAGTTCCGCTGCCTCACACGACCACCCTGATCGTGTATGCGTGTTACGACTCAATTTTGGAAATTGACTCAAAAAGACAGGTCCTGGTGGATTTTTATTAAAACATGAATAACCACGAGATCGAGAGTCTGATGCATCACCTGTTGGGGGACCTATTTTGCGGCGTTTGGGCTTGTGATCAGCTTCCATTACTCAAACGCACGTACAGACGCCCAGCCTATTTTATCGTCAACACTCATCCTTCACACATGCCTGGTGAACACTGGCTAGCTCTGACTTTGGAAGAGAATGATAGAGCCACCTTTTTCGACTCTTACGGATTTCCTCCGGATTTCGAATTTTAACCCTTTAGAGTAATCGGTGAAGCCTAACGCTTTTGGCATTTGGCTGAGTTTCATCGTAAGGAATGAAAGGCTGTCGATGAATTTCAGAGCGTAATCAGGCTCGGTAAAACAGAGTATTTTGCTCCCCTGTGTGATGAGGTACGGTTTAATGCCCAATTCAACCATCACACTCAGAATCAAGTAAGAGTCAAACCCACGACTGTTGTGAGCTAGGAAAGTGAAACCTCTGTAACGACGTTTTCTAAAATGGAGCAGAAAATCCCTGACGCAGTTCACCCCGTAAGAGTACCAAACATCTCCCGCCAAAGTTTTTGTGAAGACGAGGAATGGGATGTGTCTCCCAGTTTGATCTGTAAAAGTTTCAAAATCGTAAAAAACCAGTTTATTGCCGAGCTGACGGTCTGTCAGTGTGGGTTGAATGTAACACTGGTGCTCATTTAACGTTACGTCAACACCGCAGGGTACTTTCTGACGATTTCTGGTGTAAAAGAGCCATGTTTGATCGTTATTGAAGAATAATAATTCAGCTAAATATATCCTTGCGTGCAGCGGACTTCCTCCCTCTTGCTTTGCTCCTGCCGACTGATTTCTTCTTTTTGCGCGGCACAACTATTTGTGAACGCCCAACACGTTGCCCCGGTGGTCTCTTTCTAGCTCTTCTTGACAAAACCATAACCCCCGAGCCCTCTTGGTTATTCACACCCTCGTGCGAGCCGCTTATTTTCGTCATAGCTTTACCTATGACGTCCGAGGCGATGTTTGTGGCAGCCTTTTTCAGATGCGGTTTAGCAATAGCGAAGCCGGATTTAAATAGGGGTGATACGAAACGAAATAATTTTGAAAATATGGATCCTATCCCGCGGCCGTACATAACAGGGGCGCCATAGAAACCAGGTAACTCTCCCCCTACCTGGTTCTGATAGTAAGGGATAAAACGGTGCGGGTCCTCTCTCAAGAAAACCATCTTGTTTTGATCGTCGTCGCTTCTTCCTCACGTTTTTAGAACGCTGCAACGTTGTCGGTGTGACTGGTTGCACAGCTATGAATGATTCTGGCGACAATCGTGTGTTTTTATAAGCATGAGCAGTTTCACCTGAACGCTCTGCGTGAAGCAACGGGTCTGAAATGCAGTTTCACGATGCACTTTCCGTATGTAAATTTCACCGGGGTGTTTTGATCCGTTTTAATTTCAACTTGTATATTTTCAATATGTTTCTTGGCAATGGGGAGATAGTAGGGGTTATGAAAGGTTTGTGTGATAATATCTCCAAACACACCCTGGACCTGAGCCGTTCGCAACAGGGGTGCGTATGCGTCCCCCACTATTTGCGGCGTAACAACGTCGCTGTAAAAATAGAGGTGGTAGAAACCTCCCTTATAATCCACAGGATGAGGGGCGTGCCAGTGGTCGAATTTGATCCATTCTCCGGGTTCCGCGCCGAGCATGTAGGCCAGTGGAGCGTGAAAACGTAGATGGTACTGAGCGCCGGCCTGGAAGGTGAGTATGTTTGCGAGTTTGTTAACCTTTAAATAAATATCTGAATCTATCTTTCTCAGATGAGCTTCAATCTCTTTTATAAGCTGATTCATATTACTGTAATATCCGTTTCCAATCTGTATGCGATGGACTTGTTCCTCGCTCGCTTTCCGCCATTCGAAGTAAGCATTTTCTGAGGGGACATTATGCCATGTGTGTGGATAAGAAACCTCCGTCAATGCCACTTGCCATTCTCCTTGTAAATTGATATGCTCTGCTAAATCCACGCGGAAACTCGATATGTTATTATCCTTAAACACGTCGAGGCTAGCGTTGGAGGGTAGCGTCAGGTAAAATCCTTCGTCCTGAGTTAAGTGGTCCATGTTGCACTGTCAACCGTCAGAGAGCAACGTCTTCTTTTATACGTCTCGCAGGTCGTCGGCTCTCACCCAGCTGTTGAATTTCTCCGGCCAATTTTTCCAACGTACTAAGACCTGTTTGACACCCCGCACGGTGCGTTTGTCTAATATCTCACCCACTTGATACATTTTGTTTTTTGATATTTTCACCTTTTGTAGCTCCTCTGCATAAAAAGAACCTTGAACGGGCTCCCCGTCTAAATCTTTCAGTTTGAACACGGGTGGAGATCGTTGTATCACTTCTGTAACTGTAAAGATTTCGTCCGTGAAACTCTGTTCATATTTCTTGTCAAACACTCCACGCACCTTGGAGATTCTGACATGGTCGTCTGGTTTAAACACCGTCTTGACTTTTGTGCAGCGTTCGTAATTGGTCCCGTACAGATTCTGAAACACTTGAAAAGCGTTACTAGCGGTGACTTGGATAGGCGCCATTTTAATACTTGAATGATAACCGTGGTTGTAGCTTTTGATCAGATCCTGAAGCACGTTTAGATATCGGAGAGTGTTGTTTGCGGTGAAATATCTCCACATTCTTGATTTTAACGTACGGTTAAACCTCTCAACCACCGACGCTTTTATTTCACTAGCCGTGGAAAAATGTTTAATACCGTTTTTATCCATCAGCGCTTTGAAAGATTTGTTGAAAAATTCTTTCCCGTCGTCAGTTTGCAGTTTCTTTGGAATCTGACTCTCTTTTAAAACGGATTCAAAAGCTTTTACGACGTCAGAGGCTGTTTTCCTTTTTAAAGCCCTGGCATAGGCTCTTTTGGAAAATACGTCGATAACGGTTAATAAATAATTGTAACCGTCGTTTTCTTCGGACAAGCTCTGCATATCACAAAGATCGGCTTGGAACTGTTTCAGAGGCCCGGTGACAAACACTGTATTTCTAGGAAATCTAATTCTTGCGGGTTTATGCAAAGAATAAGCATCTTGTTCCGATAAAAAGTCTCGGACCTTTTCAAACGGTATCTTCTCACCGGTTTCACTTTCCAAAGCTCTCTGTAGTCTATCTACCCCGCCGAAAGAGCCGGGGTGCGAAGGCGTGTAATATACCCGCTTCATTAACTTTTCTTCAGCCATACCTTCCCATGCACGTAGTTATGCTAAATGAAGGACAAGACGTCTGTATTTGGGTTTTTATATATTTTATTATGAATATACATTTATTATATCACAAACTAATTGTAGGGAAAGTTAATTTCATATTTAGAGAAAGAGATTCATTTTAATACAATGTCACAAACTAATTGGAGAAAATACTACATTAATATATCACAAACTCAATGTAAAAAAGCACTCATTTAGTATATCACAAACTAATTGTAGAGAAAGTTAATTTCATATTTAGAGAAAGAGATTCATTTTAATACAATGTCACAAACTAATTGGAGAAAATACTACTTTAATATATCACAAACTCAATGTAAAAAAGCACTCATTTTATATATCACAAACTAATTGCAGAAAACGCTGCTTTAATATATAAAGAGAAAGAGAAGAGAAAACATACATGCATTGGTTTCAGCAACCCCTCCAGTACTGCGTGATGGTTTCAAGTTGATCTTTTAATTCATAGTTTTCTTGAACCAGTTGATTATACACCTCGTTGATGGGGTCATGCACCCGCTTGGATAGCGTCAATTCGTACAGATAGGCCTGTGCGACGGCGTTGACTGCACTACTGTCTTGATGGATGTTGCGAGCGGCTAAAAACTGTTGAACGGCATCGATGAAGCGTGCGTTACAAAGCACTGGCATTACACGATAGTAATTGCTTTCAAAGAACCCATCCTCAAGCTGCTCCAAACATTCATGGTCTCTCTGACTAGGACGGTCATAAATACAGCCGTAACATTTATCACGCATGTACTTTTCGATGGCGGCGCTCAAAAGATGGTGCACCACAGTTTTCACCGCTTTGATGAAGCCAAAGCGGATCCATCCGTCGTATTCATCCGCCCCGGTGTCAGTCTCTCCTTGGCCCGAGGGAAGTTGCGAGTCCTGGAGCTGTGAGTACTCACAGGTCAAGCGGGTGCATCCGTCGTATTCATCGGAGCCCTCGTCAGGTTGCCTGGAGGGAATTTGCATGTCCTCGGGTTGCGATGGGGGCGGGGAGGCTGCATCTCCTTGGCCTGAGGGTAGTTGTGAGTCCTGGGATACCTCAGGGGTGGGTGGAAGATTCGCCGCTTGTGAATCTTCCTCCTGGGTCTCTGACAGAGAGGGCATGGCCGGAAGCCTGGCTGGAAGTCCGGAATTCTTATTCGAAAAAAATAAGAACTCGGGCCGTAGTTTCACACCTCCGGGGGGCCTGGACCAATAGACGGTATGCCTCTGCAGCCCCGTCAGAAGACTCTCGCTGTCTATGTCGCTTTCGGAAGAAGAGGATTCAGGCGTTGGCGAGGGTGAAGGCGGGTGGTACGGTCCCGGGAAGAATTTGTCGCTGTCCGGAGAGCCATGCTGCGGTGATGTTGAAGGAGTAGTTCTTTCAACCACGTAGTTGCTCATGGTCTCAAATGGTAAAAGTCTGGTGAGTGAAGTTGTATGGAGTACCGGTCAGAATATATACTGAGAAGGGGTGTGGTTAACGTTGAAGGGGGCGGTATCGGCTGTTGTGAGGGGGCAGGCTCAAAAAGCTAGCACTTTCTTGACCCCCAAAACGTCTCTCCAGTTGCGACAGTCGCGAAACAGTGTTGACATCCGGTCTGCTATCGCAGTCATCTTGTCACGCCATGCGTCGAAGGGGATGGTTAACAAGGGTCTGAACACGCCGCAGTCTGCATTATAATAGTCGAGCACAAAAATAACCGGGGTTGTTTTATCTTGAGCCTGTCTCAGAGTTGCGCGGAAAAACCATCGGCCGGTAACCGCCGTCTTTGATTGCCATGTGGCCGAGAAGATCCTATTTGTCGAATCTGTGTCAGTCTCGTTCAAGCGGGTCAACGCCCGCATGCAGCGTTTAGTGGCGGGTGAATCCGTGATTCCCTCCTCGGTTTCCTGATGAGCACGCTTGCGGCGTTTAGCAACGGGTGAATCCTTGGTTCCGTCCTCGGCTTCTTTATGAGTCCGCTTGCAGCGTTTAGTGGCAGGTGAATCCATGATTCCATCCTCGGTTTCCTGATGAGCCCGCTTGCGGCGTTTAGCGGCGGGTGAATCCTTGATTGCGTCGTGGGTTTCTTGATTGACAACGGGGTATGTCACGTACGAGTCTTTGGGACCTGCGTCGTACGTATCTTCAGGGTTTAGTTTGTGGAGCAGGACGAGTCTCAGAACAGCCCAATCGTTTGACGTTAGCGTGCACAAGGAGTGGATAGGTTGCAGCTTGTCGGCTCCTTCATCCAGCTGATACAGACACATTTCACCGGTTTCGTACTTGAAGAGGTATCCCCATTTACCGCGAGCTCCATAGGGTTCCAAGGACCATTCTTCTTGCAGAGGTAGGGTCGGAGGCATCTGAGTTCTGCATAGAGACAGCGTAGCCTTGCGAGGGGTCTGCTGAGCTTGCCAAACACCGTCCTCATAGTTGTAGGTCGTGACGGGTGTGTCGGAAATGATAGATTCAAGCTTGCTTGTTTCGAACGCCATGTTGAAAAGGATTCAATCACTATCCAGGTTTGAGAAAAGGGCCTTATATTATGAGTGCGGCGACCGGGGGCGGGGTGAAGTACGGGTGGGTGTGAACTCCAAGGGTGGGGGAGGGGTCCGGAAATGGGGGGGGGGGGGGGGGGGGGTCACCTAAGGGTCAATTAAAAGGGGCGGGGTTTGATAAGGGTCATTCCGGGGGGGGGGGGGGGGCTCCGGAAGTGGGGGAGGGGGGGTCACCTAAAGGTCAATTAAAAGGGGCGGGGTTTGATAAGGTTTGATAAGGGTCATCAATCACCCGTCGATTAAAATTTGTCATAAGGTATATCCTATGGTCTCTCACAATGACCACAACATGTAACTCATTCAACAAACCCCTGAACCAATTCTGCTGAACTACAAGCACAATTCCTGCTTTACACTCAAATTGCAGTTCTAAAACACACTGTTTTCAAAACATTACACACAATCCTCTGTTTTTTTCATGCAGAAAATATCCTATTTCACAAGGAACACACAGCCATTCAAATATGCACACTGACTCATCACAGGGGCAAACACCTGTCACACAATTTTCCAATTAGCAATCAGAGCTTTAGCATAAAAGGGCAACAGCTGAGCTCTTCAATGGAGCAATCGATGTCAACATTGGAAACAGAAGCAGAACTACAGGGGTGAGAGTAAGAAGAGGAGGACAGGAAGGCCTATGAAGGTAATCCCTGATGAGATCCGAGCCACTGTGGTTGATCATGTGGTCAACCGTGGTCTAACAATGAGGGAGGCTGGGCAAAGAGTACAGCCAAATCTGAGCAGGTACACTGTAGGATCCATCATCCGGAGATTCCGAGATGAGAATGGGTACGAAATCTACTCTCACTATAAAACTGCTGTACTGCATATCAATACAGTACTCAATGAATAGTACAGTACTGCCTGTGGACTGTTCTGTAGGACTGTAAAAATACTTTAAAGTATGTTTTACTGTAAGTATTTAAAAAATGTATACCTACTTTTTATTTACAGTATTTTACTATTTGTTTGGCAGGACTGAACACAAGATGGTCAGGAATGTGTTCTGTCTCCTGAACAGGAAACTGAAATCATAAACATGGTCCTGTCTGAGTATAAAAACAATATTCTCAAATATTTTACAACACACTTATGTATGTACTGTCTGTAGTAAGTGTAACACTGAACAAAAAAAGTCCGAATTCAATTAGAAGGAATGGAGAAGTGTTTTCCATTCATCCTAGTGTTTTACATTGAGCACAACTGGTTCTTATTAATGTCTATTCATATGATGGTTTGTGTGTGTCATTTGAAAACAAAATACAAATTTGAGAACAAATACAATAGTTTTGAATGTAAAGTTTCATTTTGCAGGAGAATTGAGGGGTTTTGTCCATTGTGTGTGTGTTTTTTGATTTCTGTTTAGAGTTCTGAGAATAAAAGGCATTCTTTCAGAAAATGTGTGTAAACAATCGAGAAAAACTGTAATATTGCCATTTAATAAGCCTGGGAAAATCCTAATAATGTTGGAAATTATAGACCTATTGGCCAAACATTGCATTTATGTAAATGGATGGAAAACATTCTAGTGAGAAGACTAAATTATACTCTTGAGAAAAAATTAATATATGCACCATATCAAAATTGGTTTAGAAAAGGCCGTTCTACTATGGATGCTGTGGTGAAAGTAATGAAATAAAAAGCATTTAAATGAAACAAATAAAGAGCATTGTGTTCTTAGATATAGAAAAGGCTTAAACCTTTTTGGGAAGAATATTTGCTGCTGATAAATCAGAAGTCTTTTGTTCCAGGAGGATGATAGAAACAGAACGAGGAACAACAACTGTCAGACAGTTCCTGCTAACAATGTCATGTGACAATAACAATTCTTTCTCAGCTGCACCAATAGTGCGCAAAAAATGAGGTAAACCAGCTGCAACTGCGTCAAGTTTACTGGAATAATAAGCAATAGGTCAGAATTTGTTACCATGAGATTGCAACAAAACAGATGACATGAAAAAATAAATTTCATCCACCATTTGAATAAATGGGTTGTCAGAGTTTGGCAAACCGGTGCAGAGGACAAGGCTGCTTTCAGAGCAGAGAAAGACAATTCTGCCTCCGACGTCCATGTGATTTTTATCAGCAGCTGCCAGTCTCCATCCGTGTATTAAAGCAGCCAATGGAGATTCAAGCTTGGAGTAGTTTGGAATGTGAGCTCTGCAGTAACCTGTCAGACCCAGAAAGTATATCAATTGTTTCTTGTGATTGGTTTTGGGATTTTTAGAATCCTGCAATCTATCCACTCTTACCCTGACATGAATGAGAACTGCTGCAGCATCCCACTCAGGAGCAATAATGAGTAGATTACTGTGCTTAGGCACAGGTTTCTGTGCTTTAAAGGCATTGATTTCTACTGAAAAGCTATGTGTTTGACATCCTCTCAGCAGCGACAACTCTGCCTCTCGGTGGTAACTGATCTTATTAGAGACTTGGTCCACCTCTGCCCCATGAGCTTATAGCGTTGCTTCCACCAGTTCTTTCCACCAGTTCCTTCCATGAGCTGTACAGAGGGGCATTAAAGATGTTTCCCTACTATGGATGTAGAAGGGGATGCCTTTGAATTCAGATGAGCACAATGTTGACAATGGCTCTGTGTTCAGCATTCTGTTTAAGAAGTGAAGAATCTTGGCTCCAACGTCCCAGTCCTGCTAGTTCCAACAGTGATTTTACCCTTGTTATGTCATCTGCAAGATTATTTAGACTGTCAATGTACCACCAAGCATGTTGGTCCGTTAGTTCTAGGATCTCGATACATCAACTGTGATATAACTGCTACTCCACATTCTCACTACGAAGCATCAAAAACGATTTGGAGATCACATGGCATATAACTGCAGGGGATGGATATGCTGTTAAGATGTTTCAGCTCACTCTTCCACATTTCCCATGCTTCTCGGAGAGCAGGAGAAAGGTCAGGGTCATCCCAGCCCCTGTGCTTGGACAAAAGCGGTGGGACTAACACTTTGGCACGGGTTGTCAATTGCACCATGGACCTTTGGGGGTCATGTTAACTGGCCAACTCCTGATACACTCCCTATTTTCAGTATGGCGTGTTCAGTGATCAGATACAGGTAGCCAAGGGTGTCAGTAGCACAGTTCCATCTAAGGTGATGTTGTGCTATTACTCCCTGTCATAAGTTATTTAATGTTTAATAAATAACTCTCGGTCTGTTAGACATTGTTCGGTGAATATCAGCCCAACAGCTGATATCCGGACAATAGTTGAAAGGAATGATTCAAGCACTGGCAATCTTTTAACAGCAAACTCTGCACACACATAAAATAAAGGAGTGACAACTTCTCTTCGAATACAAGAATTTTTTAACAGAAATAAAATAAACATCCAGAGAACATCACTATAGAATGCTTTTAATCTGAATTAACACTATATTTGAATCAACAAATCCTCTCTACTAAGCTTAACTAAAACTACTAAGCAAAATTAAGATAAAAGAAGCTAAGGAACTATGTACATATTACAAAAGGACAAAATAAAATGGTGAATCATCAGAATAATTCAGTGAGTCCTGGTTCACTGTAGATCTAAGTTAGAGAACTAAAGTTAATGTTAAAGAATGTGGAATGGGGTTAAATTTGCTTAACTAATTTAGAACATTTGGTATATGTTTCAACCCATTCACAATGGAAATCCTGACTAAAAAAAAAACAATATTTGATTATTTGAACTTTAGTACGGTTGATTTTATTAGTGCAGTTATTCCTCTGGGAAGCTAGGGGTCAGTGTAGTGATCGGTCGCCAAGTGGGTTAATCCTAAAGTTGTACAAAACACCATTAAATCGAAATTAATCTTCCATATTAATGTGGTAATAATGCTAATAGCACTATTGAACAATGGCAGAGCGAAACCAAAACAAACCTTATGTTTCAAACAAACTGTAGTTGTGTTGTAGCACTAATTATACCCGGGAAGCTAATATCATTATGTTAGCAGACATTCGGCGCTAATTTTAAAAGGCTCAAGTTTTATTTTGGTCGTAATGAGTGTACCAGAAAACTTCATCCCATCAATGTATAAACCCTTATGGAAATAAAGTTTGTAATTACCGTAAAGATAGTAAGTCATTAAAATCATTTAAAAGGTTTGATTTGGACTCAGGAGGCCTATAAATATTCAAGAATTTTTCTCACAAAATTTTTTTTTACACTTTAGTGAGTCACTAAGCAATGCTGCCACCATCTTTCCTTTGCTGTCTGCTCTCACAAAGAAAATTGTAGTTTGGAGGAGTCGACTCTATTAGATTAGGTGCTTCATTAAATTCATGTAACCATCTTCCTGGTAAAAACACATAATCAAGATTATTGCCAGTAATGAAGTCATTGATTAAATGTGATTTTGCTGACAGAGCTAATGTTTAATAGGCCAGTTTATATGACTTAGTGGTTAATCATAGCCTCTTTTCCAATAAAAGCCCCAGGCTTTGCTTTACCCCAGTAAGGCAAAATCCCTCAATTCTCCTGCAAAATGAAACTTTACATTCAAAACAATGTTATTTCTTCTCAAAATGGTATTGTTTTCAAATGAAACACTCAGACATTCATAAGAACCAGTTGAACACTGATGAGATCAATGTAAAATGCTATGATGAATGGAAAACACCATTCATTATAATGACTTAGGCCTTTTTTTGTTCAGTGTTACACTTACTACAGACAGTACATGTGTTGTAAAATATTTTACTGTATTGTTTTTATACTCAGAACACACAAATACACATTCGGATAGGAAGCAAAAACGTCTTCAAACTTCAAAAAAAGTCCAGTTGTTTTGTTTTTTACTTTTTTGGAATGATCATGACCTGGATGACTGAGAATGATTACCAGCACACAAATACACATTACAGTAACAAATATATTTTATTTGTCCCAACAAAAACAATGCACAGTGTACATCCCATTCCCAAACAACACAAAGTTGCACATACACTACATACAAAACAACAGAAGAATTTACACAGAGTAAAAAAAACAAGCACACAACACTACTACATAACCCCCCCGCCCCCCCAAAAACTACTATGCTGCCTCCTGTCTTCTGTTGCGGGTTGGCCACAGCACCTCACCCCCATCACACGCAATGTTTTCCCGGGCCAAGCAGCGGGGGAAATATCGTCTAGCATGGCGATTCCAGCCCTGAAAAGCATCAGCTGCTATATCTCCACATGTGTCCTCCATAGCTTGGAGAAGAGGTATACGCATTTGTGGATTTCGGTCATACACTTTCTATCTCCAGGCAGAAAAAAAATCCTCAATAGGATTGAGGAATGGAGAATATGGAGAGAGATAAACAACTAAAAAGCCTGGGTGGGCAGTGAACCAGTTACAAACCAGAACAGCCCTGTGGAAACTTACGTTGTCCCAAATGACAACGTACCTGAGCTGCTCTGAGACATCTACCTGATCTGGTGGAATGAGTGGGTTGTGTAGGGTGTCCAGGAATGTGATCAGATGGGCGGTGTTGTAGGGGCCAAGGGTAGCATGGTGATGGATGATGCTGAGGTGGGTAATCGCTGCACACATTGTGATGTTCCCTCCGCGCTGGCCAGGAACTTCAACAATGGCACACTGGCCAGTGACATTCCTTCCCCTCCTTCGTCTTTTTGTAAGGTTGAACCCAACCTCATCAAT
Organism: Fundulus diaphanus; assembly: GCA_037039145.1. Classification (NCBI taxonomy): domain Eukaryota; kingdom Metazoa; phylum Chordata; class Actinopteri; order Cyprinodontiformes; family Fundulidae; genus Fundulus; species Fundulus diaphanus. The sequence goes on along the minus strand of CM073121.1, from coordinate 54,016,309 downwards.
GAAGATGAACTGGTGCTCAACTGGAGCTGCGTTTAGCTCAAGGACTCTCTAAAACACACATGACAATATCAGAAATAGACATGGAGTGGTCACTATTGTGAAGGACAATCATTGTAATTACAATATTGAAATATGTATAATTTACTGTATACAGTGTTGAGAGTATGCATCAATTGTGGGACTCACTTGCACATAGTTATATTGCAATTCTTTGATTCTTTCTGAATTGCGTTCAAATGGCACCCTGTAGACCTGCTTCATTCTGAGATGATTCCTGCGCAAGACACGGTCCAGTGTTGATAGGCTTACCCTGTCAATATTTTCAAATATGTCATTGTTTTCTATTATTTTTCTTTGTATTTGCTGTAATGTTATGGCGTTGTTTTCTAGGACCATGTTTATGATTTCAGTTTCCTATTCAGGAGACAGAACACGTTTCGGACCACCTTCCGTTGGTAATCTTTCAGTTCGGCCAAACAAATAGTAAAATACAAAGTAGGTATACATTTCATAAATACTTGAAACATACTTTACAATATTTTTACAGTCCTACAGAAGTCCACAGGAAATACTGTACTAACTGAATACTGTATTGATATGCAGTACTGAAATTTTATAGTGCAAGTAGATTTCTTACCTATTGTCATTTCGGAAAGTCCGGATGATGGATCCTACAGTGTACCTGTTCAGATTTGGCTGTACTCTTTACCTAGCCTCCCTCATTGTTAGACCATGGTTGACCACATGATCAACCACAGTGGCTCGGATCTCATCAGGGATTACGGTCCTTGGCCTTCCTCGTCCTCCCTGTCCTCCTCCTCTTACTCTCACTCCTCTGGTTCTGCTTCTGTTTCCAATGTTGTCATCCATTGCTCCATTGAAGAGCTCAGCTGTTGCCCTTTTATGCTAAAGCTCTGATTGCTAATTGGAAAATTGTGTGACAGGTGTTTGCCCCTGTGATGAGTCGGTGCGCTTATTTGAATGGCTGTGTGTTCCTTGTGAAATAGGATATTTTCTGCATGAAAAAAACAGAGAATTGTGTGTAATGTTTTGAAAACAGTGTGTTTTAGAACTGCAATTTGAGTGTAAAGCAGGAATTGTGCTTGCAGTTCAGCAGAATTGGTTCAGGGGTTTGGTGAATGAGTTACATGTTGTGTTCATTGTGTCTCAAGTACCAAAAAATGTGCGAAGACAAACGAGAAAAACTGTAATAGATTAAAACATTTACTCCTGATCTGTGACGAGGCTGCCTCTCGATTTTTCTGTCTCATGCACTGAGGCTCGCCTCACCCGGTTCGTAAATTTGACAGCAAAGAAAACAATCATCAGAGACAAAACACTTGGATTATACATATATTTATTTACAATTGGAATTCCAAGGGGAGGCACACACTTACAAATCTATCTTAAAGCCCCCATGTAGTAGAACACAGAGTCTGCCTTCCTGGGTCGGGCTGCACGCACGTGTCTGAGGAACAGCCCTGGGGCGCATCTATCAATAGCCGGGCCCCTCACTGAGTAAGTGAACGAATGATGTCAGGGGGCTGCATACACACTTATTCTATCTGTGTTTGTCACAACACAAAAAAAAGATCTGCATTCCAGTGTAAAATAAGGAGTTGGCTCTTTGATACATTTGCCAGATGTTTCTAGGAGTCTACCAAGATAAACATTCCAAAAAAAATGTGAAGCTTTTAAACCATAAACATTTGTGAAGCTTACCAACCATAAAACTGCATGTGACCCTTACTTGCCCTGATATCCCACAAGAAGGTTGGGTAAATTTATAGCCTGTGAGTGACCCAGCAGACTCCATACTATGTGCACTGCCAGGCCACAAGGTTAAACAATAGTAGTTCATATGTAGGTAACTCTTACTGCTTAATATAAATACATGATTAATACAAAAACTGATTATATATTTCCATAACATCTGTTTATCTTCTAATCAGCGAGACACATGGATTTTGTATGCATTCCCCTGAATAATTAGTTTTTATTTCTAGGCCAACGTTTCCTGGCTCTCAGAAAGAAAGAGAGATTTTTTTTTAACTTTTAACAACACATTTATTTTCCAAAGAACATTCACTATGACAGTTTTCACATTACATCATCTAAAGACAGAGTTAAAGATTAACTGTCCATCAAGTACAAAACACATAATATTGTTAAAACACCACAGAGAGGAAAACTCAGTCAGATTATTCCTCATTGTAAAAAATAGAAAACTCTTACTCTATATTTAACCATCAAGGTAAACATTGTATCATCTTTATCCTCTGGAACATTATTCATTTTATTCCTTCTACTAATATTAATGGACAACTTTGCTTGTCCTACCAAAATATTTAACAATTTCCACTTAATAGCTTCTTTTTTGTATAGACTGCATCAGAAATAAAAGCTACTTTAGACCAAACAACTTTTAAAGATATTTTCTAACAAATGAAACAATGGAACAAGTCGCTCACATTCAAGAAACATATGAAAAATAGTTTCAGTTTTTTCACAAAAAGGACACAGTTCAGTTGCATCTTTTTTAAACTTAGACACAAAACTATTAACACTCACTGCTCCCTGTAAAATCCTCCACTGCAATCACCTACCCTCTTACTCAGCGGAGGTTTTTAAAGGATACAGGCCTCTGATTTTCTCCAACGCTTAACTTTTCTCTCCAAACCGTATCAGTCCTTCCACTTAACTATCTTTTATTTAACCATTGAACAGACATTTTGTATATTAACTTTCCAGTTAACATACAAAAAGACAAATCTTTATTAGTGTCTAATAAAGGTCTCCTCACTCCTGTAAAATCAATATTTAAACCCATTTCCGGAAAAGGATCCGTTGCATCAGGAAACTCTTTTCCGTTGTAATAATCCATCAACATCTGTTTTTTATCTAAGGTTTAGTTTTCAGTCCAGAAATCTAAGACAGTCTGCATTATGCGATTTGATTTTAAACCAATCAAGGAAGCTGTTGCTTCTGTGTTTTGAAGTCTTGGTCCAGCTACCTCAACAATTTGCCTCAATTTCAGAACTTTTTTCTCAAGCAATCTTCTTGACAAACTAATTCCAGCTCCATCTTGTACATCCAACCCATCCATCTATCCATCCATTTTCTGACCCGCTTAATCCCTCATGGGGTCGTGGGGGTTGCTGATGCCTATCTCCAGCATTCACTGGGCGAGAGGCGGGGTACACTCTGGACAGGTCGCCAGTCTGTTGCAGGTACATCCAACTGTGCTCCAAAAATCAAAGGTTCTTCTAAAAGCCAAAACAAAGACGTTGCCACTTCCAGTCTTTTCCAACTAAAAATAGTCCAGGCTTTGAACAGACCTTTATAAGACATTGGCATTTCATAAAAACATATCAGTTTACAATTGAATAAAAACAAAGAAACATCCAATCCAAAAGCTCCCACTCTTCTCATGATGATACTTGCTAATGGTTTCCAGAAAACATCCTCCTCTCTTCCCAGCAGATATTTCTGAATAAACTGTCTAAAAGCTGCAGTTCTGCTCTCTAAATGAACCAATCCTTGCCCGCCTTCCTCTTTGGGCAAGAAAAGCACAGCCTGGGAGACCCAATGTTTACTATCCCAAAAAAATTATCATACAGGATTGTATCCTTGGGAGTAGGTCAGGAGTAGTGTGTTTGGGGGTTCCGAACACACTACTTTATGTCACAATAAAGAAGCGACTAAATTATTTATAATAAACACTCTTCCTCTATATGTAATGAACGGGAGTCGGACCCAAAAACTACCCGAAAACAGGTCAGTGGCGTTACGAGGTTTGTTTATTTAAAGGAGAGGGGAAGTGGGGCTCTCGGGACGCGCTGCTTGCGTCTTGCCGGCCGGCAATCTCCTGAAGACAAGGAAACAGGTTAGTGACCAGCGGGGCAGACGTGAGAAAACAGCAAAGCTGGATCACTAACCTGATTGCGGGCTGGATTGTTCGGGGAAGGTGGTTTTGGAGATGAGAGGCGTCTGCAGACAGTTGAGGCCGGCAGGCAGAGTCCGTATGGGGTAATCCAGGGGCGTTAATCCAAAGACAGTCCGGGTTCATTAACGTTGGGGCCAAAGATCCAGCAGTAGGGATATCCGAGGTCGGGTTCAGGTTCGGTCCAGGTTCGGCACACGGGGAGACAGTCCAGGGGGAAGGGTTTCCAGACAGACAGGAATCGGACAGACAGGACCAGAGAGGGCTTCGGCAGGCTCGGGAAAACAGAAGACAGGTCAGGTCGGCAACAGACAGGCAGGAATCAACTAACAGGCTTGAAGGTACTCGGCAAAAGGCTAGAGACGTTCTGGCACTGGAGACTGAGATTGACGGGGCTTTTATGCAGCTGGAGACAGGTGGAGCCAGTAACGTTTAATTGCAGAGAGGTGGAGACTGAGCAGGTGAGTAAAAAGGGGAAATGGATCAGCTCCAGTGCCAGAATCATTACAGAGCCCCTCCCTCGAGGGCGGATTCTAGACGCCCTGGGCTGGTCAGGGTGAGTCTTGTGGAAGTCCCTGATGAGGGACTTGTCTAAAATGAGTCGGGAGGGAACCCACTGACGTTCCTCTGGACCATAGCCCTCCCAGTCGATAAGGTACTGGGTGCCCCTGCCCCGTCTTCTGGACCTGAGGATGCGTCTCACCGTGTATGCGGGGGAGCCATCAACCAACCGGGTGGGAGGTGGGGGTCTGGCGGAGGGAGCAAGACTTGAGGTTATAACTGGCTTAACCCGGGAGACGTGGAACGTGGGGTGGACCTTCAGTGATGGAGGTAGGCGCAGCCGCACTGCCACTGGGTTTACCACCTTAGAGATGGGGAAGGGACCTATGAATCGGGGCGTCAACTTCTTGCTCTCAACCTTGAGGGGCAGGTCCTTGGTAGAGAGCCAAACCCTGTCTCCTGGCTGGTAATGTGGAGCCGGTAACCGCCGGCGGTTGGCAGCCCGAGCCTGAGCTTGGGAAGAACAGAGAATGGCTCTTCTAGCCCTTCTCCATGCTCGCTGGCATCTCAAGGCAGAGAGGCGGGCGGACGGAACCCTGGACTCCCTCTCCTTGACGGAGAACACTGGTGGTTGGAACCCGTAAACGATGTAAAAAGGAGAGAGGCCAGTGGAACAGGAAGGAGAGGAGTTTATTGCATGCTCAACCAACGGAAGGTTTTGGGCCCAATTAGTGGGGTCAGACTGGCAGAGGAGGCGAAGTTTGGTCTCAACCTCCTGGTTGAGCCTCTCTGACTGGCCGTCGGTCTGAGGATGGAAGCCCGAAGACAGGCTTACAGAGATGCCCAACATGGCACAGAACTCACGCCAATATTGAGCAACAAACTGTGGCCCCCGGTCTGAGACTATATCAGTCGGTAGACCGTGTAAACGAAAAACTTCTCTGGTCAAGATTGCACCCATCTCTTTGGCTGAGGGAAGCTTGCATAGAGGAACCAGGTGAACCATCTTGGAGAACCGGTCCACTATGGTCAGTATAACTGAGTGGCCATCAGAAACCGGCAGACCGGTTATAAAGTCCATCGACAGGCTGGACCAAGGCCGAGAGGGGACCGGCAGAGGTCGGAGTAGACCGGCCGGGGGCCGCCGGGAGACCTTGGCCTGGTTACAAGGAGGGCAGGCTGAGACAAACTCCCTGACGTCCTTAACCAAGGTGGGCCACCAGAACTGTGAGCGAACGACGTGAAGGGACTTGGTTATTCCGGGATGGCAGAAAAGGCGGGAACTGTGGCAAAACTCCAAAACCCTCCTCCTAAGGGGTTTCGGGACGAAGAGTCGGTCCCTGGGACAGGCTTCGGGGACCAGGGTTCCTTCAAGGGATTGTCGGACCTCCTTCTCCAGGTCAAGGCGGGTAACCGCACACCTCACGGAATCAGGTAGAATGAATCCTTGGTCTTGGTCCTCCTCCTCTGCCTCGAACATCCTGGACAGGGCGTCTGGCTTCACATTCTTCGAGCCTGGTCTGTAGGACAGAGTGAAATTAAAACGACTAAAAAACAGAGCCCACCTGGCCTGTCGAGGATTGAGTCTCCTGGCAGTCCTCAGGTACTCCAAATTCCGATGGTCCGTCCAAACCAGAAAGGGGATCTTGGAGCCCTCAAGCCAGTGCCTCCATTCTTCAAGAGCCAATTTAACCGCCAGGAGTTCCCGATTGCCCACGTCGTAATTGCGTTCAGCGCTAGACAGCTTTCTGGAAAAGAAGGCACAAGGGTGAATACGGCCATCTTCGGCCTCCTGACTGAGAACCGCCCCGACTCCAGAGCTGGAGGCATCAACCTCCACAATTAATTGTTTGTCTGGGTTGGGTGAGACCAGGATCGGAGCCGTAGTAAAAAGCTCCTTAAGCTGTCGGAACGCCTTGTCAGCTGGTTCATTCCATGTGAACCTCACCTTGCTTGAGGTCAGAGCATGAAGCGGAGCGGCCACCTGACTGTAACCTCGGATGAAACGCCTATAGAAATTGGCAAACCCCAGGAACCTTTGGAGCTGCTTCCTGTCAACCGGGGTGGGCCAGTCGGTGACAGCTCGGACCTTGGCTGGGTCCACTGCCATTTGACCCGGGGATAGGGTAAAACCGAGAAAAGAGGTGGAGGAGGTGTGGAACTCACACTTCTCGGCTTTGACGTATAGCTAATTTTGCAGGAGACGGAGGAGGACGGAGCGGACATGTTGCTTGTGTAGAGTGAGGTTATTGGAGTAGAAGAGAATGTCATCAAGGTAAACAAACACAAAACGTCCAATCATATCTCCCAGAACCTCATTTACTAGATTCTGGAACACGGCAGGAGCATTGGTGAGGCCAAATGGCATAACCAGATATTCGAAATGGCCTGTAGGGGTGTTGAAAGCGGTCTTCCACTCATCGCCCTCCTTAATGCGAACCAAGTGGTAGGCATTGCGAAGATCTAGTTTGGTGAACACCTTGGCAGCCTGGACCTGATCAAAAGCTGAGTTCATAAGGGGAATTGGGTATCGATTCTTGACAGTTATGTCGTTGAGGCCTCGATAATCGATACACGGGCGGAGAGAGCCATCCTTTTTGCCCACAAAAAAGAAACCAGCACCCGCGGGTGAGGAGGAGGGGCGAATAATGCCTGCCCCTAGGGACTCAGCAATATACTTGCTCATGGCTTCGGACTCAGGGGCGGACAAGGAATAGAGCCGGCCTCTAGGAGGAGTAGTTCCGGGCAGCAGGTCAATAGAGCAATCATAAGGTCGGTGTGGGGGGAGGCTCATAGCCCTTGCTTTGTTAAAAACCTCCCTCAAGTCGTGATACTCAGAAGGGACCTTAGATAAATCTGGGTAGAGATCCTCAATCTTACCCACAGGTGAGTGAAGTGGCTGAGCTGAGAACAGACAGGACTCAGAGCAGGAAGGGGCCCATCCCATCACCTCGACCTGTCGCCAGTCAATCTGGGGATTGTGCTTCCTGAGCCAAGTGGCACCCAAAATAACTGGAACCTGTGGAGAATTAATGATCATAAAGACCAACCTTTCTCTATGATTACCTCCCAGAATAAGCTCCACGGGCTCAGAAACAAGGCGAGAGTGATTTAGTTCGTGGCCGTCCAAGGCGAGAACACTGCGGGGGGATGTGCCTGGGTGAAGTCGGATGTTTAGCCTCCTGGCCAAACCTTCGTCCATGAACTCAGTGTCGGCCCCAGAGTCGATGAATACAGAGAGTCTTTGAGATTTAGTAGAAGTGGTTATGGTGGCTGGAAAGGCCAGAACGTGCTGTAATGAACGGGAGTCGGACCCAAAAACTACCCGAAAACAGGTCAGTGGCGTTACGAGGTTTGTTTATTTAAAGGAGAGGGGAAGTGGGGCTCTCGGGACGCGCTGCTTGCGTCTTGCCGGCCGGCAATCTCCTGAAGACAAGGAAACAGGTTAGTGACCAGCGGGGCAGACGTGAGAAAACAGGAAAGCTGGATCACTAACCTGATTGCGGGCTGGATTGTTCGGGGAAGGTGGTTTTGGAGATGAGAGGCGTCTGCAGACAGTTGAGGCCGGCAGGCAGAGTCCGTATGGGGTAATCCAGGGGCGTTAATCCAAAGACAGTCCGGGTTCATTAACGTTGGGGCCAAAGATCCAGCAGTAGGGATATCCGAGGTCGGGTTCAGGTTCGGTCCAGGTTCGGCACACGGGGAGACAGTCCAGGGGGAAGGGTTTCCAGACAGACAGGAATCGGACAGACAGGACCAGAGAGGGCTTCGGCAGGCTCGGGAAAACAGAAGACAGGTCAGGTCGGCAACAGACAGGCAGGAATCGACTAACAGGCTTGAAGGTACTCGGCAAAAGGCTAGAGACGTTCTGGCACTGGAGACTGAGATTGACGGGGCTTTTATGCAGCTGGAGACAGGTGGAGCCAGTAACGTTTAATTGCAGAGAGGTGGAGACTGAGCAGGTGAGTAAAAAGGGGAAATGGATCAGCTCCAGTGCCAGAATCATTACAGAGCACCTCCCTCAAGGGCGGATTCTAGACGCCCTGGGCTGGTCAGGGTGAGTCTTGTGGAAGTCCCTGATGAGGGACTTGTCTAAAATGAGTCGGGAGGGAACCCACTGACGTTCCTCTGGACCATAGCCCTCCCAGTCGATAAGGTACTGGGTGCCCCTGCCCCGTCTTCTGGACCTGAGGATGCGTCTCACCGTGTATGCGGGGGAGCCATCAACCAACCGGGTGGGAGGTGGGGGTCTGGCGGAGGGAGCAAGACTTGAGGTTATAACTGGCTTAACCCGGGAGACGTGGAACGTGGGGTGGACCTTCAGTGATGGAGGTAGGCGCAGCCGCACTGCCACTGGGTTTACCACCTTAGAGATGGGGAAGGGACCTATGAATCGGGGCGTCAACTTCTTGCTCTCAACCTGGAGGGGCAGGTCCTTGGTAGAGAGCCAAACCCTGTCTCCTGGCTGGTAATGTGGAGCCGGTAACCGCCGGCGGTTGGCAGCCCGAGCCTGAGCTTGGGAAGAACAGAGAATGGCTCTTCTAGCCCTTCTCCATGCTCGCTGGCATCTCAAGGCAGAGAGGCGGGCGGACGGAACCCTGGACTCCCTCTCCTTGACGGAGAACACTGGTGGTTGGAACCCGTAAACGATGTAAAAAGGAGAGAGGCCAGTGGAACAGGAAGGAGAGGAGTTTATTGCATGCTCAACCAACGGAAGGTTTTGGGCCCAATTAGTGGGGTCAGACTGGCAGAGGAGGCGAAGTTTGGTCTCAACCTCCTGGTTGAGCCTCTCTGACTGGCCGTCGGTCTGAGGATGGAAGCCCGAAGACAGGCTTACAGAGATGCCCAACATGGCACAGAACTCACGCCAATATTGAGCAACAAACTGTGGCCCCCGGTCTGAGACTATATCAGTCGGTAGACCGTGTAAACGAAAAACTTCTCTGGTCAAGATTGCACCCATCTCTTTGGCTGAGGGAAGCTTGCATAGAGGAACCAGGTGAACCATCTTGGAGAACCGGTCCACTATGGTCAGTATAACTGAGTGGCCATCAGAAACCGGCAGACCGGTTATAAAGTCCATCGACAGGCTGGACCAAGGCCGAGAGGGCACCGGCAGAGGTCGGAGTAGACCAGCCGGGGGCCGCCGGGAGACCTTGGCCTGGTTACAAGGAGGGCAGGCTGAGACAAACTCCCTGACGTCCTTAACCAAGGTGGGCCACCAGAACTGTGAGCGAACGACGTGAAGGGACTTGGTTATTCCGGGATGGCAGAAAAGGCGGGAACTGTGGCAAAACTCCAAAACCCTCCTCCTAAGGGGTTTCGGGACGAAGAGTCGGTCCCTGGGACAGGCTTCGGGGACCAGGGTTCCTTCAAGGGATTGTCGGACCTCCTTCTCCAGGTCAAGGCGGGTAACCGCACACCTCACGGAATCAGGTAGAATGAATCCTTGGTCTTGGTCCTCCTCCTCTGCCTCGAACATCCTGGACAGGGCGTCTGGCTTCACATTCTTCGAGCCTGGTCTGTAGGACAGAGTGAAATTAAAACGACTAAAAAACAGAGCCCACCTGGCCTGTCGAGGATTGAGTCTCCTGGCAGTCCTCAGGTACTCCAAATTCCGATGGTCCGTCCAAACCAGAAAGGGGATCTTGGAGCCCTCAAGCCAGTGCCTCCATTCTTCAAGAGCCAATTTAACCGCCAGGAGTTCCCGATTGCCCACGTCGTAATTGCGTTCAGCGCTAGACAGCTTTCTGGAAAAGAAGGCACAAGGGTGAATACGGCCATCTTCGGCCTCCTGACTGAGAACCGCCCCGACTCCAGAGCTGGAGGCATCAACCTCCACAATTAATTGTTTTTCTGGGTTGGGTGAGACCAGGATCGGAGCCGTAGTAAAAAGCTCCTTAAGCTGTCGGAACGCCTTGTCAGCTGGTTCATTCCATGTGAACCTCACCTTGCTTGAGGTCAGAGCATGAAGCGGAGCGGCCACCTGACTGTAACCTCGGATGAAACGCCTATAGAAATTGGCAAACCCCAGGAACCTTTGGAGCTGCTTCCTGTCAACCGGGGTGGGCCAGTCGGTGACAGCTCGGACCTTGGCTGGGTCCACTGCCATTTGACCCGGGGATAGGGTAAAACCGAGAAAAGAGGTGGAGGAGGTGTGGAACTCACACTTCTCGGCTTTGACGTATAGCTAATTTTGCAGGAGACGGAGGAGGACGGAGCGGACATGTTGCTTGTGTAGAGTGAGGTTATTGGAGTAGAAGAGAATGTCATCAAGGTAAACAAACACAAAACGTCCAATCATATCTCCCAGAACCTCATTTACTAGATTCTGGAACACGGCAGGAGCATTGGTGAGGCCAAATGGCATAACCAGATATTCGAAATGGCCTGTAGGGGTGTTGAAAGCGGTCTTCCACTCATCGCCCTCCTTAATGCGAACCAAGTGGTAGGCATTGCGAAGATCTAGTTTGGTGAACACCTTGGCAGCCTGGACCTGATCAAAAGCTGAGTTCATAAGGGGAATTGGGTATCGATTCTTGACAGTTATGTCGTTGAGGCCTCGATAATCGATACACGGGCGGAGAGAGCCATCCTTTTTGCCCACAAAAAAGAAACCAGCACCCGCGGGTGAGGAGGAGGGGCGAATAATGCCTGCCCCTAGGGACTCAGCAATATACTTGCTCATGGCTTCGGACTCAGGGGCGGACAAGGAATAGAGCCGGCCTCTAGGAGGAGTAGTTCCGGGCAGCAGGTCAATAGAGCAATCATAAGGTCGGTGTGGGGGGAGGCTCATAGCCCTTGCTTTGTTAAAAACCTCCCTCAAGTCGTGATACTCAGAAGGGACCTTAGATAAATCTGGGTAGAGATCCTCAATCTTACCCACAGGTGAGTGAAGTGGCTGAGCTGAGAACAGACAGGACTCAGAGCAGGAAGGGGCCCATCCCATCACCTCGACCTGTCGCCAGTCAATCTGGGGATTGTGCTTCCTGAGCCAAGTGGCACCCAAAATAACTGGAACCTGTGGAGAATTAATGATCATAAAGACCAACCTTTCTCTATGATTACCTCCCAGAATAAGCTCCACGGGCTCAGAAACAAGGCGAGAGTGATTTAGTTCGTGGCCGTCCAAGGCGAGAACACTGCGGGGGGATGTGCCTGGGTGAAGTCGGATGTTTAGCCTCCTGGCCAAACCTTCGTCCATGAACTCAGTGTCGGCCCCAGAGTCGATGAATACAGAGAGTCTGTGAGATTTAGTAGAAGTGGTTATGGTGGCTGGAAAGGCCAGAACGTGCTGTAATGAACGGGAGTCGGACCCAAAAACTACCCGAAAACAGGTCAGTGGCGTTACGAGGTTTGTTTATTTAAAGGAGAGGGGAAGTGGGGCTCTCGGGACGCGCTGCTTGCGTCTTGCCGGCCGGCAATCTCCTGAAGACAAGGAAACAGGTTAGTGACCAGCGGGGCAGACGTGAGAAAACAGCAAAGCTGGATCACTAACCTGATTGCGGGCTGGATTGTTCGGGGAAGGTGGTTTTGGAGATGAGAGGCGTCTGCAGACAGTTGAGGCCGGCAGGCAGAGTCCGTATGGGGTAATCCAGGGGCGTTAATCCAAAGACAGTCCGGGTTCATTAACGTTGGGGCCAAAGATCCAGCAGTAGGGATATCCGAGGTCGGGTTCAGGTTCGGTCCAGGTTCGGCACACGGGGAGACAGTCCAGGGGGAAGGGTTTCCAGACAGACAGGAATCGGACAGACAGGACCAGAGAGGGCTTCGGCAGGCTCGGGAAAACAGAAGACAGGTCAGGTCGGCAACAGACAGGCAGGAATCGACTAACAGGCTTGAAGGTACTCGGCAAAAGGCTAGAGACGTTCTGGCACTGGAGACTGAGATTGACGGGGCTTTTATGCAGCTGGAGACAGGTGGAGCCAGTAACGTTTAATTGCAGAGAGGTGGAGACTGAGCAGGTGAGTAAAAAGGGGAAATGGATCAGCTCCAGTGCCAGAATCATTACAGAGCCCCTCCCTCAAGGGCGGATTCTAGACGCCCTGGGCTGGTCAGGGTGAGTCTTGTGGAAGTCCCTGATGAGGGACTTGTCTAAAATGAGTCGGGAGGGAACCCACTGACGTTCCTCTGGACCATAGCCCTCCCAGTCGATAAGGTACTGGGTGCCCCTGCCCCGTCTTCTGGACCTGAGGATGCGTCTCACCGTGTATGCGGGGGAGCCATCAACCAACCGGGTGGGAGGTGGGGGTCTGGCGGAGGGAGCAAGACTTGAGGTTATAACTGGCTTAACCCGGGAGACGTGGAACGTGGGGTGGACCTTCAGTGATGGAGGTAGGCGCAGCCGCACTGCCACTGGGTTTACCACCTTAGAGATGGGGAAGGGACCTATGAATCGGGGCGTCAACTTCTTGCTCTCAACCTGGAGGGGCAGGTCCTTGGTAGAGAGCCAAACCCTGTCTCCTGGCTGGTAATGTGGAGCCGGTAACCGCCGGCGGTTGGCAGCCCGAGCCTGAGCTTGGGAAGAACAGAGAATGGCTCTTCTAGCCCTTCTCCATGCTCGCTGGCATCTCAAGGCAGAGAGGCGGGCGGACGGAACCCTGGACTCCCTCTCCTTGACGGAGAACACTGGTGGTTGGAACCCGTAAACGATGTAAAAAGGAGAGAGGCCAGTGGAACAGGAAGGAGAGGAGTTTATTGCATGCTCAACCAACGGAAGGTTTTGGGCCCAATTAGTGGGGTCAGACTGGCAGAGGAGGCGAAGTTTGGTCTCAACCTCCTGGTTGAGCCTCTCTGACTGGCCGTCGGTCTGAGGATGGAAGCCCGAAGACAGGCTTACAGAGATGCCCAACATGGCACAGAACTCACGCCAATATTGAGCAACAAACTGTGGCCCCCGGTCTGAGACTATATCAGTCGGTAGACCGTGTAAACGAAAAACTTCTCTGGTCAAGATTGCACCCATCTCTTTGGCTGAGGGAAGCTTGCATAGAGGAACCAGGTGAACCATCTTGGAGAACCGGTCCACTATGGTCAGTATAACTGAGTGGCCATCAGAAACCGGCAGACCGGTTATAAAGTCCATCGACAGGCTGGACCAAGGCCGAGAGGGCACCGGCAGAGGTCGGAGTAGACCAGCCGGGGGCCGCCGGGAGACCTTGGCCTGGTTACAAGGAGGGCAGGCTGAGACAAACTCCCTGACGTCCTTAACCAAGGTGGGCCACCAGAACTGTGAGCGAACGACGTGAAGGGACTTGGTTATTCCGGGATGGCAGAAAAGGCGGGAACTGTGGCAAAACTCCAAAACCCTCCTCCTAAGGGGTTTCGGGACGAAGAGTCGGTCCCTGGGACAGGCTTCGGGGACCAGGGTTCCTTCAAGGGATTGTCGGACCTCCTTCTCCAGGTCAAGGCGGGTAACCGCACACCTCACGGAATCAGGTAGAATGAATCCTTGGTCTTGGTCCTCCTCCTCTGCCTCGAACATCCTGGACAGGGCGTCTGGCTTCACATTCTTCGAGCCTGGTCTGTAGGACAGAGTGAAATTAAAACGACTAAAAAACAGAGCCCACCTGGCCTGTCGAGGATTGAGTCTCCTGGCAGTCCTCAGGTACTCCAAATTCCGATGGTCCGTCCAAACCAGAAAGGGGATCTTGGAGCCCTCAAGCCAGTGCCTCCATTCTTCAAGAGCCAATTTAACCGCCAGGAGTTCCCGATTGCCCACGTCGTAATTGCGTTCAGCGCTAGACAGCTTTCTGGAAAAGAAGGCACAAGGGTGAATACGGCCATCTTCGGCCTCCTGACTGAGAACCGCCCCGACTCCAGAGCTGGAGGCATCAACCTCCACAATTAATTGTTTGTCTGGGTTGGGTGAGACCAGGATCGGAGCCGTAGTAAAAAGCTCCTTAAGCTGTCGGAACGCCTTGTCAGCTGGTTCATTCCATGTGAACCTCACCTTGCTTGAGGTCAGAGCATGAAGCGGAGCGGCCACCTGACTGTAACCTCGGATGAAACGCCTATAGAAATTGGCAAACCCCAGGAACCTTTGGAGCTGCTTCCTGTCAACCGGGGTGGGCCAGTCGGTGACAGCTCGGACCTTGGCTGGGTCCACTGCCATTTGACCCGGGGATAGGGTAAAACCGAGAAAAGAGGTGGAGGAGGTGTGGAACTCACACTTCTCGGCTTTGACGTATAGCTAATTTTGCAGGAGACGGAGGAGGACGGAGCGGACATGTTGCTTGTGTAGAGTGAGGTTATTGGAGTAGAAGAGAATGTCATCAAGGTAAACAAACACAAAACGTCCAATCATATCTCCCAGAACCTCATTTACTAGATTCTGGAACACGGCAGGAGCATTGGTGAGGCCAAATGGCATAACCAGATATTCGAAATGGCCTGTAGGGGTGTTGAAAGCGGTCTTCCACTCATCGCCCTCCTTAATGCGAACCAAGTGGTAGGCATTGCGAAGATCTAGTTTGGTGAACACCTTGGCAGCCTGGACCTGATCAAAAGCTGAGTTCATAAGGGGAATTGGGTATCGATTCTTGACAGTTATGTCGTTGAGGCCTCGATAATCGATACACGGGCGGAGAGAGCCATCCTTTTTGCCCACAAAAAAGAAACCAGCACCCGCGGGTGAGGAGGAGGGGCGAATAATGCCTGCCCCTAGGGACTCAGCAATATACTTGCTCATGGCTTCGGACTCAGGGGCGGACAAGGAATAGAGCCGGCCTCTAGGAGGAGTAGTTCCGGGCAGCAGGTCAATAGAGCAATCATAAGGTCGGTGTGGGGGGAGGCTCATAGCCCTTGCTTTGTTAAAAACCTCCCTCAAGTCGTGATACTCAGAAGGGACCTTAGACAAATCTGGGTAGAGATCCTCAATCTTACCCACAGGTGAGTGAAGTGGCTGAGCTGAGAACAGACAGGACTCAGAGCAGGAAGGGGCCCATCCCATCACCTCGACCCGTCGCCAATCAATCTGGGGATTGTGCTTCCTGAGCCAAGTGGCACCCAAAATAACTGGAACCTGTGGAGAATTAATGATCATAAAGACCAACCTTTCTCTATGATTACCTCCCAGAATAAGCTCCACGGGCTCAGAAACAAGGCGAGAGTGATTTAGTTCGTGGCCGTCCAAGGCGAGAACACTGCGGGGGGATGTGCCTGGGTGAAGTCGGATGTTTAGCCTCCTGGCCAAACCTTCGTCCATGAACTCAGTGTCGGCCCCAGAGTCGATGAATACAGAGAGTCTGTGAGATTTAGTAGAAGTGGTTATGGTGGCTGGAAAGGCCAGAACGTGCTGTAATGAACGGGAGTCGGACCCAAAAACTACCCGAAAACAGGTCAGTGGCGTTACGAGGTTTGTTTATTTAAAGGAGAGGGGAAGTGGGGCTCTCGGGACGCGCTGCTTGCGTCTTGCCGGCCGGCAATCTCCTGAAGACAAGGAAACAGGTTAGTGACCAGCGGGGCAGACGTGAGAAAACAGCAAAGCTGGATCACTAACCTGATTGCGGGCTGGATTGTTCGGGGAAGGTGGTTTTGGAGATGAGAGGCGTCTGCAGACAGTTGAGGCCGGCAGGCAGAGTCCGTATGGGGTAATCCAGGGGCGTTAATCCAAAGACAGTCCGGGTTCATTAACGTTGGGGCCAAAGATCCAGCAGTAGGGATATCCGAGGTCGGGTTCAGGTTCGGTCCAGGTTCGGCACACGGGGAGACAGTCCAGGGGGAAGGGTTTCCAGACAGACAGGAATCGGACAGACAGGACCAGAGAGGGCTTCGGCAGGCTCGGGAAAACAGAAGACAGGTCAGGTCGGCAACAGACAGGCAGGAATCGACTAACAGGCTTGAAGGTACTCGGCAAAAGGCTAGAGACGTTCTGGCACTGGAGACTGAGATTGACGGGGCTTTTATGCAGCTGGAGACAGGTGGAGCCAGTAACGTTTAATTGCAGAGAGGTGGAGACTGAGCAGGTGAGTAAAAAGGGGAAATGGATCAGCTCCAGTGCCAGAATCATTACACTATAAGACAGTTGTGGCAACACCCATTTCCACTTTCCTAACCTTCCTTCCACTTTCTCATATACCCCTTCCCAGTTATTTTGTTCTGCGTCTGAGATATTTCAAACCTCCTCTTTTCCATTTTAAACCACCAGGGAGTTTAGGAATCCCTTTAACCCAGCTACCTATGGCCAGAGCCTCACTCTTTACCCAGTTAACATGTGCAGCATAAATTTTACAAAATAAATCAACAATTTTCTCCAAATTAATTATTTCCTCCTGACTTTTAACAATAATAATGATATCATCAGAAAATGCAGACAGACTAAAAGACATATCAAAACCCGGCAAATTTAAACCATCAATATGTGATCTGATATTCCTCAACATTGTTTCAATAGAAAGAGCATATAACATTGCAAACAAAGAACAACCTTGTCGAACACCTCTTGTACCTTGAAAGGTTTACACAAGCAGCCATTAACTTTCAGTACACTCTCAATGTCTTCATACAGAACCATAATCTTGGCAATAAATTAAGGGCCGAGACCAAAGCTTTCCAACACCTTCCAGAAGTAACTGTGCTCAACCTTGTCAAAAGCCTTGTCTTGGTCCAAAGAAATCAAACCAACGTCACAGCCAAATGAGCCAGAGACCTCCAAAATATCTCTAATGAGGGCTATATTATCAAACATAGACCTGCCGGGAACACAGTAAGTTTATGTCCAATGAGCAATCTGGTCAATCACTCTTTGCAGTCTGTTTGCCAGCACTTTTGACAAAAAATTGTAATTTGTACACAACAGAGAAATTGGTGGCCAGTTTTTATTGTCCTGAAGATCTTCTTTTTTCGGTAAAAATGTGAGAACTGCCCTCCTGCAGCTCTGAGACAGAAGTCCGTAGACAAAGCTCTCTTCATAAACCTCCATGATGTCCATGCTGTCGGACCAGAAAGCTCTGTAAAACTCACTTGGAAGTCCATCAATGCCAGGTGCTTTTCCTCCTTCCATACATTGTAGTGCACCGTAAACCTCATCCAGAGATAATGGCTCTCCCAACTCTTTAGTAAACTCCACAGAAACCGTTGGAAGACCACTGCAGAACTTATCAATACACTCATCATCCTCAGTGTATTCAGAGCTATACAGATCAGTATAAAAATCTGCTGCTCTCCGTCTAATGTCACCGTCTGCTGTCAAAAGGACCTTGGTGTCTGATTTTAGGCCATGCAAAAACTTGCTTTTTCTTTTCTTTTTTTCCAACGATAAGAAAAACTTTGTAGGAGTGTCCATCAAAGCCACTTTCTGGAATCTGCACCGAACCAAAGCTCCCTGTGTTTTTGAGCCCAGCATGTCAGCCAAAGCAGCTTTTTTAGATTTGAGGTTTTCAAAGCAACCTCAATCTCCTGTGGATGGTGCAGAAACCTGCAAGTCCACAATTTCAGTGTCTAGATCTCTCATAGATGTGGTTAAATCAGATGAGACATTGACAGTGTACTGTTGACAGAACTCTTTAATTTCGGTTTTACCACGATCTCTGCCTTAGAGATCCAAAATCTTCTTTTCTAGATCTCTGAATCCGCCACAAAAAAACGAAATGCCTTCTTAAAATTGACATCTAACAGCAAAGCAGTGTTAAAATGCCAATAAGCAGATTTATGTTTAAGATAGGCAATAAAAACAGTACAAGAAACTAAAGCATGATCAGAAAAGCTTACAGGATTAATATTAAAAGACACATTCAAGAAAAATAGCAAAGTTAGAAGTTCTCAATCTCTCAGTACACTCACCACATGCTCCACCCACAACAAAGAGGAGCAGAGAGGGAGGGGCTGGGGAAGAAACAAGCAACGACCACTGATGCAGCAAATTGCAGTAAAATTAAGGTCATTATTTTCATAAAAGAGCAGAGAAGACATAAATACCAGAGGCGAACAGTGAAAAGGTCAGCTGCCTATGTTGCACGATAGTTTAATAAGGAGGTTAGTCTAACTGTGAGGAACCAAGTCTCAAAACTGACTCAATTAAGGTTTTAAGTTAATTAAATTTTTAAATATGGTTAACAAAGAGCCAATGGAAAATAAATTAAATGCTAGTGTCCTGAAATTCAGATAATGTGTACCTTGCATAAAATCTAATTTTAAATTCAAAAAATATTGAAATACTTCTTAACTTGATGTATCTTTCTTTGCTTAATCTGGTAAAATCACATTGAATTTAAGAAAATATTTGTTATTAGATGAATATAGCCAGTGCATTAAATAGCAAATTACTAAATTGAAAAATATTTCAATTTTATTTATTTTTCTACAAGAAAGCAATGTCAATTTAGTGAGTAGCGGTACTGCTGCAATAGCTCCTGCTGGCATGGAGGTGGTGAAAAGCGCTGCAAGAAGGAACCAGAACAGGAACCTTCAGGTACCTTGTAAGAGCACAGAACACACCTGCAGCTTCTATGGTTATGCTGGTGGTGGCGTGGCCTGGGATAGTATGAAATTCCAGCCTGAATTATTGTCCCTTTCCATCCCTGGTCACAGTAAATCTTTCTTTTAGGATGGCAGCTGCCACCCCGGTATATGCACATGACATGTAGGGGATCCAGCAGCTGATTTCCACCACCACAACCACATCCCTGTTCTGTTCCTGCTCTTCTAGAGTGTTCATAACAGTTCATAACCTCCGTCATCACCTTTCACAGCGGCAGGTATGTCAGCAGGCACCTCTGCCCTGTCCAGACCTTACTTCTTTCTGTAAATGCTTAATTACACATGCGGAAGGCTGAGTTTGAAATTGCTCCCAAATTAATGTTTGTGGTCCAAACAGACCCAGTGAGGCAGAGCCTACATCCTGCTTCACCTTTAACCCACTAGTAATAGTTTTAAAGGGCAAAATCTATAGCAATAGCACTCCTTTAACCCTGGATTGTATGAGTATGAAGGCGCAGCCCTTTAAGCTTTGCGTCTCACCGTGATGGTTAAAAAAAACCCAATAAATAAATAATAACTACTATTTGGGAACTGATAGTCTGGTCCCAGTAAATTTTATTGTCAGTAATACTGGGTTGAGGCGATGAGATGGTGTCACAGTTTAATAAAAGTACATATTTCTTTTTATTATTAAATTAGCAATTTCTTCAGCTTTAAATTGAGACATATTTAATAAAAACAGATTAGAGGGATGTTTTTGTGACTGATGTGTGCTCATTCTGGATTAGAACAGCATGGTTTGTTGACAAGACTGAACACATAACAATGGTACCTGTGTGAACATATCTCTGTCTAGGCAAATAGGAGATTTCCCATCCAAATTTTGTGGTTGCTATGACAACGTGTGAAAGTGATCTTTGTACGCAGGTTAATTGGTTACCTGACTGCAGATTTTGCAAGGAGCCTGTATGTTCAATGTTCTGTCTTTGCTTTAGTGCTGTGTGTTATGCCTCTATGTTTTTATCATGAGTTCAAGACAAGTTCGCATCCGGGCTGTTTCTTCTTGTTTTTGTTGTGAGCAAAGAGAACAGAGCTGCTGGTTGCTTCCTGCTGCAATAACTGGTCAGACTGGTCTGAAAGGTCAGAGTAGGAGTTGGAAAAAACATTGGTGAGTTATCTGAGTCGTCACACATGCAAACAAGCTTCGATCAAATCAAACATGCAACTGAACTCCCTGTTTTCTAAAAACGTTTTGACACAGATTCAGGAGTCTTTTCTGGTGGTAAACCACCAGAATTCGAAACACATTGAAGAAATACACTTAAAAAATGTGGTCAACAGAGCAGCTATTTATAGTTTTATACAGCAAGGTTCCTATGAAATGCAGCCACATAATCAGCAATGTGAAGCCAAGCGGCCTGGGTCTGTGCAAATGCTCTATAACAACACTGCCCCCTGGTGGTGACCTTGTTGCGTTTAGGCTTGTTCCGCATTCAATTTGTTCAGCTGTAACTTTGAGGACTCCTTGGAGAAATTTGGGCTTTTTTTTTTAATCGCAAAGTGGTTCCAGTGCTAAAGCTGGGATGGTCTTATCAGTTGGTCCAGGTCTGCTTTAATAAAAAATAAGTCAAGGACTAGATGGGCTTATTGCTGCCAGAGCAACATGATTACATCTCTAAAAATGTTTTATTCCCCTTCTCTCACTTCCATTTGAAACAAAATACATTGCTAATAAGTTTTGTTTCAACTCATATCTGGTAGGTGTCTTAGTCATATGAGCGACAAAACTTAAAAGTTAACAAGGAAGATGTTATGAAGTGATAAACTGCCTGGTGCAGGGGGTCACCAACATGGTTCCCGAGGGCACCAGGTAGCCCCCGAGGACCATTTGTGGTGACTTCATTCTGTTGAAAAAATAGTAAAGTAAGCTGTATAATAGTAAAGTGAGTACAGTGAGCTGGATGTAGAATTTTATTTTATTTGTTTGTTCTTCCTTTTTAATCATACTTATACTTATGTAACATGTCCTATGCCCGACTTGTCACACGCAGGCCAGTTGATTGGATTTTATGCCATTTACTGAAAGGGGTGGTCAACAACACACAAATAGCGCAGTGAGCTTCCAAACTGGTCCACTAGTCACTCTGTGTACACAGCAGAACGCTAAACAGAGAGTTTTGATAAAACAAATTGTGACATGTGATAGTGGTTTTGATAATACATCTTGAAAATGAATTTAATACAATTTGGTCTTTCTTTTACAAATGAAAAAAAATTAGAAAAATAAATACAGAGAGCAGTCACAATTAATTATTGAATTATTTAACAGCACCCTCTGGTGGTTAACAGAAAATAAAGCTAGCCACGTCATGTCGTCATAGAAAAAAATACCATATAAACTGACAGACTGGCAAACATAACTGATAAACTGACAAGTACAACAGACAAACCAACAAACATAACAGAAAAACTGACAAACATAACTGACAACACAAATTGCTGACATGAGCAACCAGTAGGGGGCGCCAAAAACCACCCATCACAGGACAATTATGAAACATATTTTAGCAATAATTTCATATGTATATCAAATAGGGTACATGTTTGCATTACACAAAATTAAGGTGAGCTCTGACTCTTCAGAATCAGAATCAGAAACACTTTTAATAACCCCAGAGGGAAATTACTGTTTCAGTACACTGCCAGATACATCACAGACATTTCAGGGGGAGACGATTTACTGAGGCCATGCTGCCAAGGACACCGCCTTACACGGTGCCCACAGGGCAGGCCATTGACTCTGTGGAAAGATAGGAGCCACACTAAGAAGCGAGAGGGAAAAACACATATATCACACTTTATCCTATTAGCAGGAGACAGTTTGAGTTCTAGTTCAAAGGCCAGTACGGGTAGCCCCCTTTGTATGACACAGTAGCAGTTAAAGAAGTCCAGTCAAAATCAGAATTCAAACTGCTGAAAGTACTTTAAATATAAAATTATTACATACTGTTCAAGTAATGATATGCTTTTTTAATTAAGAGTAATTTTCATTTGAAGGTTATTTAGTGGGGGCAGCCATCTTGGTGAAGAACAGTACTGCCACCTGCCAGTTTGTGACGTCGCGGGATCGGCTGTAGAGCAAGTCCCAATGCCCTATCTGTCCCTTTGTAAATAAATATCTGTTTTCATGCCAAAATATTTTTTTAACCTCTTAAACAAAGATAGACATGGTATTAAGCATTAATACCATGTCAATTAATAATACTAATTTTACATTTTAGATACATAAAAAGACAACAAATAAGCAATAGAGTACAGTTTATGGGTAGGGTTCTGCAATGTTATAAGATGAGTATAAAACTCATCTTTAGAACCAATCTCTGCTTCGCAATAGTAAGCATCCTTTCTAAGTGTGTCGTATCCCTCCGCCCCTCTGGTCGGGTAAACAAATGTTCCGGCAAATTCTACATTATAAAAAAGAAAAACCTACCGAAAATCCTCGCTCTCATGTCATGTTCAAAACATTCTTCTTCGAAATGTTGGCTACATATCACGTTGTTTCTCTCTGGCCAGAAGTTAGATGGCAAATCCTCTCTCTTCAAGTAGGTATTCCAACAAAAGAAGAGAGCCACAGGGAGAGTCGTCTGCATTGTCCATGGCTTTGCTGCAATCCTTCATACTGAGCAAGCATGAAGCGACAACGAAAAGAAAAACTCCCCATTAACGGGAAGGAAAAACCTCCAGCAGAACCGGGCTCAGTATGAACGGTCATCTGCCTCGACCCACTGGGGGTTACAGAAGACAGAGCAGAGACACAACAAGAGAGACAAACAAGCACAAAAGCACACATTGATCCAGTAATCTGTTCTACATTAGATGGTAATAGCGGGTGAGCCGTCTTCCCTGGATGATGTCACAGATAACAGAACGTCAGACCAGGTGTACCTACTATGAAGAAAAAAGAGAGAGAGCAAAAAGTTAAAAGCTGAAATGACAACAGTCATTTCAATGCAATGCAATGCAAAACTGGAGAACAGTAGACTGGAGAACAGTAGAAATCAGTAGAGTGAGAAAAATAGGCCCTGATGTCCTCCAGTAGCCTAAGCCTATAGCAGCATAACTATAGAGGTATAGCTCAGGGTAACATGAGCCACTCTAACTATAAGCTTTGTCAAAAAGGAAAGTTTTAAGATTAGTCTTAAAAGTAGACAGGGTGTCTGCCTCACGGACCAAAACTGGGAGTTGGTTCCACAGGAGAGGAGCCTGATAGCTAAAGGATCTGCCTCCCATTCTACTTTTAGAGACTCTAGGAACCACCAGCAGACCTGCAGTCTGAGAGCGAAGTGCTCTGTTAGGACCATACGGGGTAATCAGAGCTCTGATATATGATGGAGCTTGATTATTAAGGGCTTTATATGTTAGAAGAAGAATTTTAAATTCTATTCTTGATTTAACAGGAAGCCAATGAAGGGAAGCTAAAATTGGAGAAATATGATCCCTCTTGTTGATTTTCATCAGAACTCTTGCTGCAGCATTTTGGATCAGCTGAAGGCTTTGAACTGCATTTTGTGGACTTCCTGATAGTAAAGAATTACAATAGTCCAGCCTTGAAGTAACAAATGCATGGACTAGTTTTTCAGCATCACTCCTGGACAGAATGTTTCTAATTTTGGCGATATTCCTGAGGTGAAAAAAGGAAACTCTGGAAACCTGTTTAATATGGGATTTAAATGACATGTCTTGGTCGAAAATAACACCAAGGTTTTTTACTTTATTACCAGAGACCAAGTTAATGCCATCCAGATTCAGTGATTGATTAAGAACTTTATTTTTTGAGGATTATAACTTCTGTCTTGTCAGAATTTAAGTGCAGGACATTTAAAGTCATCCAGCTTTTGATTTCATCAAGACATGCCTGTAGTTGAAGTAATTGATTGGATTCATCAGGATTTATGGATAAATATAGCTGAGTATCATCAGCATAACAGTGGCAATTAATCCCATGCTGTCTGATAATTTTGCCGATCGGAAGCAGTTGAATGCAGTCAGACAGCAGTGAGAGGCAGAGGAAGCTGCCATCAGCTGCTGTACTTCTACTATCAGTCCACTAGATGGAGCCATGGAGCAACATTTCATCCACTGACACTGATTCACTCTGACTGAACATCAACAACTGTTTTATTTTACAATCATCAAACTCTACAAGTGGATTATCTGCTGCATCAAAGCTGAACTATTTAATAATCTGACTGATTCAAACATTTTAACATTGATGTCATTTTATTTGAAAGAACTCAGGAAGCAGCAGGAAGCTGTTGAGTCTGACTTTAATCGGAGACCAGAGTTTGATTCCTGCTTCAAATCTCTAGAAAAGCTCAGATCTCCATATTTGCTCCACTCAGAAGTAGAAATATTAGATCTCTGATAAACATTTAAGTTTATTCTTGATCAGATTAAAATGACACACCTGCCATGTTAATGAGTTTTTATTTATTGATTTTTTCCTATTTATTTTCATTTATTCAGTGGAATATTTGGTTCCCTTCCTTGGGTAAACTCTAGAGGACTCAGACCCACTTTTATTGGTTTTAATGTGACTATTAATAAATCGGACCATTGACTGTTGGACCTCCTGAGTGATATAAGGATCTGTAATCTGTCGAGTCAGCAGCAAACTGATTGGTTGTTAGAACCAGATGGACTCTGACCCGGCACACCCCCCATATAAAATACATTCACTCTGTAAACATCAGCTGCTGGTGCTGAAGAAGAAGATTTGCTCACATTTACCAAAATGGAGCCAGAGCCAGAGAAGTGGAGCCACAGTGAAGTCCGGGCTTTATTGGACCTGTGAGCAGCAGGAGAAAAACAACATGAGGTTGAAACAATGGAGGCAAAAAGTGAGACAAGGATCATAAAAGGTCAAAGGTCACAATAACCAGAGTGGATCAGATAGGAAGACCAGTAAATGGTTTATTACACTGAACTCGGTTCTGAGGCGTCAGCAGCTTTTAATCCCAAAGTCCAACAGAGATAAAGTGGAACCAGATGATTGGACCTGGATCTGTCTCTGATGTTCAGACTAGAAACTAGCTGCACATGAGGATGAAAACAGACTAAATCAGGGTTTACCACAGATGGTAGATGGACTTCTGTCAGCCTTTGTTAAAGGTCCAAACATCCAGAACCACAGCAGGTTCTAGTAGCTATGATCCAGTACAGTGAACTAACTGGTTCTGATGCTCTGCTGCTGTTCACTCATTTCTACATTCAGCCATTCATCACTGGTCAACATTCACTTCTAGATGAACTGCTTCATTTCTTAGGTTCTGGTCCAAACTTTAGTCATTTTATCAGGATGTTTTATCCAGATAGTTCTAGAGCAGCATCCCGGACTCCTGGAAGGACTTCTGGGTTTAAAATAAGCTGCAACATTCAGCCAGGAGACCCGGTTCCTCCAGAATCATTGATTTTAGCCACAGTTTCTCTCTCTGCTCATTAAAATGATCAGAACTCAGTAATATCACAGTTTTTCTAACAGCAGATTAAACTCAGTCCCAAAGCTGATGATGCTTCTGTGTTAATAAACAGCAGCTCCATGGTCCACATGACTGGTACCGTTGGGTCCAAAGCATCAGGAAGATCTCTCAGCACCAAGAAAAGGGAACTACTTCCTGTTGACACCAGCTCAGACTCCTCTGCTTCATCAGCTGGAGCTGAAGTTCAGAACTTTGGATCAACAGGTTCTCAGAGTTCTGCTAGAAGGAGGACCAGAACATGTTGAGCTGTAGAGCAGATATGAGACCATGCCTCAGCCTCTGCTTCAGAACCGACCCACTAGATCTGGTCGGGTTGTTCAGTGTGAAGCAGCAGGCCTCTCCAGGTCCATTTCTCCATGCTGATCCCTTCCTGTGTCACTAACAGCATTAAAAAGCAAACTCACTTCTTTTAGTTTTTATGCAGAAATCAAACCATCAGAAGATCCCAGCTGGTGACAGAGTTTAAGAAGGTGGACATCAGAGCCTTGGACCTGAAACTGGACCAGAACCATTAATATTAACTGGATCAGAACCAGTTTGAGCTCCAGATTCTCTGTGGTTTCATGAACAAAGATCTTTGTTTAATGAAACTTTAGTTTGAAACATGAATTTAAGGAAAACAATGTTCCCAACAAGTTCTTAAACTCCTCAGACTCTTCATTTAGGAAATAAAATACTAACTAATAATTGTCCCTCATGGGTCAAACACTGTGGAACAACAGACTGATCACTTTTAGCAGCAAATCAACCTTTAATTAGAATCAGAATCAGAATCAAGTTTAATCGCCAAGTAGGTTTGCACTTACAAGGAATTTGACTTGGTGTTGATGGTGCAGACAAAAAATAAAAATACAATAAAATAAAATGGATATATATACAGAAGCTATATACACTCAGTAAACTGTGCGTTAATGTAACGCAGAAGCTTGTAAGTCCTGAACGGGGGAGAGAGACAGTGTCCAAAGTCTGATAACTGGAAATATTGTTTAATTGATAGATTTATTAGATCCAATCTTAAACTTTTGGACTATCTGACTCTTAATGGATTCAAATCTAAAATATTGATGATGAAAACTTTGAAGCTGTTAACATTTCCTGGTCTGATTGGACCCACCTTCAGGTCTTCAGCTGTTCTTCAATCTGCTCCCTGAACAGCAGATATTTTACAGCTGCCATAAACAACAGGCTGGAGAAATATCAGAACCAGAACCTCAGAAGTTCTGCTTCAGTCACTCTAAATTTATCAAACCAACCATCGTTCTTAAAGGGACAGAAACACATTTTAAGACGATCCACAAAGTCTAACGAGCTGCAGAACCTCTAAAGAGACGGTTCAGGTTTCAAGTGGACCTTTGTAACTTTAGCAGAACAGCAGCAGAATCTTTAGATCACATGTTTTTGTAACTAAGTTTTTTATTGGTTTATCTCATAAAAAATGGGAGCAAAACAAAAACTGCTCCACCTCCTTCTAGGTAAACTGCTACCTGGAAGGAGGCGGAGCTTCAGCTGTGATGGAGGTGGGACAGGTAGGAGGGCGGGGCAGCAGCAGGAGCAGCAGTGGAGTTCCTGGAAGCTTCAAGGTTCAAAGTTTCTTTCTTATCTTGAAGGAGCAGTTTGGTTTGCAGCTGCCAGGAAGACATCAGGACAGAAAACAACAGTCACTAAACACCAGCTTCATCTGCTGGTTCTCCTGCAGAACACTGAGAGCTGCTGGAAGCGGCTGCTTCTCCATGGTGGCAGTGTGTAGCTGCGTCCTGAATGATCCAGTAGTTTAGCTGCACATCTTCAGCCTGCAGCTGGTTCTGGTGTTTAACAGGAAGTGAGCCGTGCCGGCAGCTCAGAGAAAACCTTCCAGCAGATTCATTCAGATCAGGTCCACATTAAAACAAGGCAGCTCCCAGTCAGAGTGCTGCAGCTTCTGCTTGATGCTTTGTGTTGTGGTGGATATCAATAGTTATCAAATAAGCAAGCACACTCATTACTCATTAATTAAGATAAAGATGCATCTTTGTCTTTGCAATTTTATTCAAAGTTATGAATGTCTCTGTTCCCCAGGAAACAGAGCGAGAGGAAAAGGACACTAAACCTTTACACATTCTGGGTTAACATAGAAAGTGGGAGTAGCCTTCAGCTGAGAGAATACAAGTGCACACACTGGTACGATCCAGTTCTTAACTAACACAACTCCTCTCTGAGTCCTTGGTTAAAGGAAACACAATAGTTCACTCTGTAAGCATGTGAGCTTCTTATAACAGGAAAGTTATGTAGGTAAATCTGGAAAAGATATGATCAGAGTTACATACATTAATAAAATTTACCACAACAGTGTGCACGCTGCTTTCTGCGCACATCATCAATGTGGGCTTCACAGGTTCTGTCCGTCTCGGTCCAGAAGTGATTCTACAGCTTCACTCGTTCAACAGACAGATTCACCACACTGATGTCTAAAAAGGAGGAAGTGCTCCATCTGACACCTTCTTTCACTTGGAGACCCGGTTCTGACATCTCATAGCTGAGGATGGAGACAAGGACAGAACCATCTGCAGGTCCAATAATGTGGCGCCCTCTGCCATGGCTTTGACTATCATTATTGTAGAAGAAATGACCGTTAAAAAGTCTCAGTGTTAAAAGTCCATCAGTCACCAGACCAGAACAGAGTCCATGTTCTAGAGGTTCTGGAACCTGTCTGCTAAAGTGTGGAGCTGGATGGGATTGAAAGCAGAAGAGAAGTCCACAAGAAGGGAACCAACAAGGTCCTCTGCTTCCTCCAGATGTTTTAGAGCAG
The DNA here is from genome assembly GCA_037039145.1 of Fundulus diaphanus. Lineage (NCBI taxonomy): Eukaryota > Metazoa > Chordata > Actinopteri > Cyprinodontiformes > Fundulidae > Fundulus > Fundulus diaphanus. Next base: position 53,988,123 of record CM073121.1, on the reverse strand, counting down.
CTTTTAAAGTGTCCCTGTCTCACCATCCAGTCCTCGACCCGTCCTGGAAGCAAACTCTCCTGACCCGGTTCCTACAGGTCCTCCTTGAGTAGCCTTTCGGATCCCTTCAGAACCAGAGAGATGAGAGTTTCTGGACTGAAGACACCAAGTGCATCTGAGCTTGTGATCTTAGCTCAGGGAACAATTACTGAGGGGGAGTGGTGGCCCAGTAGTTAGAGCAGAACACTTGGTTCTGATAAGGCTGCTAGAACCTGGAGCAAACCTGAGCAATACCCTTAACCCCGGTTGTTCCCTGGGTTCTGGAAAAGCTGCCCGCTGCTCCCTAAGGGATGGTTAAATGCAGAAGACAAATTTCTTTGCAATGTCAAATTGTAACTTTAAATAAAGATTTCTTCTTCTTCTGAACCGGACCAGGTTCTGCTGCAAAGATGACTGAAAGATCCAACTTAAAATGTCTGCTAGGTACAAAGAACCATTTTCCACACATTTCCTCGGGTCCCATCTGGACCAGGACTTTTCCTTTGTTTGACTCCTTGGAAAGGTTCCAACTCTATAAAATGGACTGCTGAAGCCACAAAAAGGACACTGTAATTTACTGTAATTTACTGCAGTTTACCGTGATTTTCCAAGCTTTATGCAAACGAAATTACGTTCTGTGCGCACTCTGTGCATACAGAATGACAAATAAAGTTGTCTAAGTTGTCTAAGTACACACTTATTAATGGGCCGGTTCTGTTCAGGGCCCACATCAAAGCTTTGGAAAACAAACATCTCCTCATCAAAATAATGAACATTAAAATAAATCACTGAACATTGAAGACGTTAGAAAGGTCCAGATTGATTATCCCATTCAAGGAGTGGTTCTGGTTCTTTTGTTGCATCTCCATCATGTTCTTCACACCATCCCATCCAGAACCGGACCTGTTGGTGTTCAGCAAACACTCAGCTTTGTCCTCATTTCTGGACTTTGGAAGGTGAAGCTCCTTTTGGCCCATTTCCACAGTTCCCTGTAGAGCGTCATGTCCTCCTGGATGAAACTCACAGAGATTTCTCTGGTCATTGTGGTTCTGACCCGTTTGGTGAGCCAAACTTCATTATTTGGAGAAGTGAGGATGGATTCCTGGAGGAAGACCATCTCCTCACAGAACCAGACGTCTGCAGATCCGGTTTCTGTCCCTTCACCAAGATCCACAGTGAGATGTTTAAAACCATCCCAGTCAATGGAAGAGAAGCGGTTCTGAAGACACGGAGTGGACTCCTCCATGAGGTCCAGAACTAACTGTTCTTCAGGTCAGCAAGAACCCAAAAAGATTAGAGAGGCAATCTCTGCTCCCAGAACAAGTTCAGAACCAAAGGTGTCTCCAATTAAAAGAAGTGTTTGTTAGAGCTGGTGTGTAATGTAAGGTGTGTAAGGTGCTGAAGGAGATTAAAAAAAAAAAAGTTCTAAAGTCTCCGGTCTGTATTGGAATATGAAAAAACGTGAACTAATGACTATTCAGGATAGGTAAAATTGTTCCAGAAATAGTCAGTTGGCTCCAGAAAGATTTATCTATTGTTGGACTTGTTCTATATCTGATAAAGTGATTTAAAAGTTAAATCAGGAAAACTTTAATTTCATTTGGGCAATCAAATGCCATTACATAAGGAGGTGAAAAAGTTAAATCTTTAGAAGAAGGAGGTTTAAATCTGATTGATTTTGATCCAGTCAATGCCTCTATTACACTAAAAAGTCTCTCTGGAAAGTCTTGGTGGTGTCACGAACGGGGACAGAAGGAACCAGTATTCAGGCTGGACAAGCAGATGAGGAGGCTGAGGTCCTATAACATCTGTCGGACGATGTTGAGTCTGTTGTGGCCAGCACGATCTTCTTTACTGTCACATGCTGGGGACGTGGGCTGAGGGTTGCTGACAACAACAGACTAAACAAACTGATCAGGAGGGCCGGTGATGTCTTGGGGGAGGAGCTGGACACTCTGACCACCGTGGCAGAGAGGAGGATGCTGTCCAGGCTCCAGTCCATCATAGACAATGTCTCACACCGTCTCTACGACACACTGGCCCAGCAGAGGAGCTCCTTCAGCAGAAGACTCCCCTTACCCCTTACGTCTTGGCGGAGGGTTGTTGTGGGGCCCGGGTGGCTTGCCGGACTGGGGCTGACACCTCTGCTCTCCCCAAAAAGGGGTGGGGGGAGGGGTGGGTAGGGTAAGGAGGGGTAGGGAGTGGGTTTATTAGGTATTTAGCGGGGGTTCTGGTTGGGTGGCCTGTACGGGTCAGATTGGACCCCTCCCCGGGGGGCCTGGTCCGAGGGGGGGGTCTAGTCCGGGTTCCGGATGGGGGGTCGGGACCGAGCAGGTAAGTCGGATAGTGGTGCCTCCCCCCCCCCCCTCCCACTTGGGATTATTGGATGTGAGTGTTAAGTGCAAATGTGTGTACGGCATCGTCCTTTTTTTTTTTTCTTTTTTTTTTTTTTGTTGAAAGCCTGTGCATTGTGAGTTGGGCACTAGGGTGGGAAGGTGTGAATGAGATTGTGTTTTCTTTTTTTTACTTGCCTGGTTCGGGTCCAAACCACTTCCTCTCCCAAGAACATCTCAAGTCACACCCACAGGTGCTGGGTTCCAGGTACTCAGTGTTCACTTCTATACAGAAAGCCCATAATTTATTTATTTATTTACTTTTTTTCTCAATCACATTATACATGTCAGATTAAATAATACATATAATTCAGCAATGGTATCAAGGCGTCACGTTATTGTATCTGTTATACTTACCCCATTTACACTACCCTTTTTTAACCGAGCCGAGACCAGTCCTTGCTTGGTAACCGAGATAACTCTCAAGTGTAAACGGTAAGCAGACTGAACTGAACCGAGCTAGACATAACCGGACCGCACTAAATGCAGACCAGTTCCTGGTGTGGTCTCGGACTGTTTTGTTTTGTCCCGGTTATCTGATAACGAAGAGTGCATGAGCAGACCGCGTCATGCCCTTACAGTCAGCTGACTGTCCGCGGGTTTTCCGGCGTGTCTGGCTGCACGTCCCGATTCACACTCCATTCAGACAAATTTCAGACATTCATAAAAATACTAGCTTCCTTACCGTGCCACACGATTTCCAGTGATGATTCAGCTTAGCAGTGTGTTGAACCTCAGCGTCTGTCGTTGTTTCCTGCGTCTGTAAATCCTTATTAGACGTTCGTTTGTCTTATCCACTTCCCAAAAGCCGAGTCTGTCCAAGCTTAACTTCCTGAATGTTACGGGCGCCACCATTTTGATTTGCTTTGTCCCGCCTTCAATCCCAGAGAACAGTAGTACCGCAGATCGTCACTAGGAGGCGAGGAGCAACCAAGGAACCGAGGTAGCGTTGTGTGTAAACCAGGGGTCGGGAACGTATGGCTCGCGAGCCAGTTGTGGCTCTTTTGATGATTTCATCTGGCTCGCAGATAAAACAAAATATTTAATAGGGTAGTTCACTGCTATTGTTTTCATCCGGGTTTTTAGCGCATGCGCGCCGGACTGGAAGGCAGAAGGCGAGCACATAGCGGGCGCAGAGGAAGACCCGCCTGGTAGGTTAAAAAAATTGTTCACAAAGGATTATCTTGGTGTTTTTGTCTTATTAAAATGGGTGGGGGTGTCGGAGACGTTGCAGCGTAAACACAGACTTACTAGCGCGCGTGAACAGGGGCTGCTGCAGCCGCTGTCTGGAGCAGCCTGCTGCATCGACTCCGCTTCTCCCGGCCCCGTCTAGCGATCGCACCTCCCCTCCGCCGCTATTTCAGTAGCGGCGGAGGGGAAATATCCATTTCTTTTGTCTTTCTTCGGTAAACGAAAGAAACGTACATCCAATGATTTGGAATGCCTCTGTGTGCAACCGGGAGCACAAGTCGTAGGCATTGTTTACATTTTGAGACCCGGAAGTAGCGCGGACATCACGCGTGAACTACCCTATTCGGATGGATTGAATCAGTCTGCTCTGGCATTCGCTCAAAGCTAACCCTTCGACGAAGAAGATGGCAAAAAGAAAAAAAGACGAGGAGTATCGTACATTTCAGGACGAATGGACCGAAGAATTTGCCTTTTTTGGAGAGAGCAGGTTCTGCGGTGTGTCTAATTTGCAATGACAAAATTGCATCGATGAAACGGTCGAATGTAAAGCGACACTTCGACACACGCCATGCTACCTTTGCGTCAAAATACCCGGCGGGAGACAGCAGGAAGAAAGCGTGCCAAGAGCTACTGAGCAGCGTGCAGGCTAGCCAGCAGCAGCTCCGCGTATGGACCCGACAAGGTGACTATAATTCCGCTAGCTTTGCTGGATCTTTAGCAATAGTGAGGAACGGAAAACCATTCACAGATGGCGAGTATGCTAAAACGTTCATGCTAGATGTAGCCAATGAACTTTTTGATGATCTTCTCAACAAAGACAAGATAATCAAACGGATAAAAGACATGCCTCTGTCAGCAAGAACTGTTCATGATCGCACCATCATGATGGCAAACCAAGTGGAGGAAACGCAGGTGAAGGACATAAATGCAGCGCTGTTCTTTTCCCTGGCTTTGGACGAGTCAACAGACGCAAGCCATTTGTCACAGTTCAGTGTAATTGCAAGATATCCTGCTGGTGACACACTGCGCGAAGAAAGTCTTGCTGTTCTGCCAATAAAAGGGTCCACAAGAGGTGAGGATTTATTCAAGTCTTTCATGGAGTTCGCTCAAGGAAAAAATCTACCTATGGATAAACTTCTCTCAGTGTGTACTGATGGTGCTCCGTGTATGGTGGGAAAAAACAAAGGATTTGTGGCGCTTCTCCGTGAACATGAAAATAGACCCATCCTAAGTTTCCATTGCATTCTACACCAGGAGGCACTTTGTGCTCAGATGTGTGACGGGCAGCTTGGCGAAGTGATGTCGCTGGTCATTCGTGTGATCAACTTTATTGTTGCCCGAGCCCTAAATGATCGGCAGTTTAAAACACTGCTGGATGAAGTTGGAAATAACTATCATGGTCTGCTTTTGCACAGCAATGTGCGTTGGTTGTCAAGAGGGAAGGTGCTTTGCCGTTTTGCGGCTTGCCTGGACGAAATCCGGACTTTCCTTGCAATGAAAGGCATTGAGCATCCTGAGCTAGCCGAAACTGAGTGGCTCCTCAAGTTTTACAATCTCGTGGATATGACTGAACATCTGAACCAGCTCAACGTGAAAATGCAAGGAACTGGAAATACAGTCTTATCCCTTCAACAAGCCGTGTTTGCTTTTGAAAACAAGCTGGAGCTCTTTATCATGGATCTTGAAACAGGTCGTTTACTACATTTTGAAAAATTGAGACATTTTAAAGATGTATGCACAGCAAGTGAGCCCACTCAAAACTTTGATCTCCGCCAGCTAGCTGGCTTCACATCCAGTCTCCTACAGTCGTTCAAAACACGCTTTGGAGAATTTCGTGAGCACACTCGTCTTTTCAAGTTCATCACCCATCCAAACGAGTCTTCACTAAACACAGCCGACCTGAGTTACATTCCTGGTGTCTCCGTCAGAGATTTTGAAGCAGAAGTGGCTGACTTGAAGGCCTCAGACATGTGGCTGAATAAGTTCAAGTCACTGAATGAAGATTTGGAAAGAATTGCACGACAGAAAGCAGAGTTGGCGAGCAAGCACATGTGGGCAGAAATGAAAAAACTTCAACCCGAAGACCAGCTGATTTTCAAAACTTGGAACGTGCTTCCTGTCACATACCACACACTGCAGCGTGTGAGTATTGCTGTATTGACCATGTTTGGATCTACGTATGCATGTGAGCAGTCATTCTCACATCTTAACAACATCAAGTCCAACCTACGATCACGTTTAACGGATGAAAGCCTCAATGCTTGCATGAAGCTTAACCTTACCAAGTACCAACCAGACTACAAAGCCATCAGCAAATCCATGCAGCACCAGAAGTCGCATTAATGGTGAGTATTATAACAACATTATTTATAAGAATAAATTCAGAGGCTTATTATACTCACATTTAGTTGAATTCAGTCTTAAAATATGTTATATGGCTCTCACTGAAATAAATTTCCAGATATTTTGCTTTCATGGCTCTCTGAGTGAAAAAGGTTCCTGACCCCTGGTGTAAACGGTCGTCAGAACGAGGCTCGGCTTGGTTAACTGATCCGAGCTCGGACTGGTCTTGGCTCGGATCGGTTTAACAAGGGTAGTGTAAATGGGGCTACTATATCCGTTGGTTGTGCTGTTCTTTTTACATCTCTCTTTGCAGGTAATGAAGCACACTGAAGACTTTTATTATTCTTTCCAGTGGCGGCACCTGCCAAATGTGTCAGGGGGGTGCAATAGTTGCAGTGATAGCTAAAGTGACCCATCTAATGCGTAAACTGACAGCTACGTAAACCCTGTTTACCGTCAGCGCTTTGTGAGTTTGGACTTACAATTAACATTTCACACATTTTGATGTAAAGTCAATGCCCAAATCTTAATCTTGTTATCACCCTCTCCTCTTTTCTATTTCCTCTTCCATTTCTTCTTTCTCTTACTGTTTTTTGAATTTTATAAAACCATCTACCTGTTTTTTCTTCATCCCACCTTTTTTGCCATTTTTCCATGAGTTTTTCTTTAATAATACTCTTTCTCTCAGATTTACTTGTTTTAACGGTAAAACTTATAGGACTTTGAATCGCCCTCTTTGGCAATTTATCTGCCCTCTCATTTCCTTCTACCCCAATATGCGCTGGAACCCACACAAATATAACTATTAAACCCATGTTTTGTATTCTGAATAATGTATGAAATATTTCTAATAAAATGTCCATCCTACTATCCGATTTATTATATTTTAAACTTAATAATGCAGAACTTGAATCTGAACAAATGACTGTTTTTAATGGTTTTATGTCTTCTACCCATTGTAAAGCTAATAATATTGCCAACATTTCTCCTGTGTTTACTGATAATCCGTTTGTAATTCGTTTTCCCATTCTTATATTGAATTCTGGTACTACAAATGCTATTCCTATTTTTTCATTTATTTTTGATGCATCTGTATACATTTGAATATATTGATAATATTTGTTTAGATGTAACTGTACCGAATAACTTTCTACAATGTAGGATTTATCTTGTTTCTTTTCCATTATTGTCATATCTACTATGGCTACTGGTAAAATCCATGGTGGTATAATTGATATTGGTGTTGTTTGAGTAATTTCTAAATCATTTATTTTAAATTCTTTTATTTTATTTTCAATTGTCCATCCAAAACTCCTCATTTCTTTCTTTTTCCCAACATGGATTTAAAATTTCCCAAGTTGGATGATCTGAGTTATTACCTTTTAAATTCAGCCAATAATTTATTTCTAGTTTTGTTCTTCTTAAATCTAATGGCATTTCTCCCATTTCTACTTCTATTGCTGCTGTAGGTGTGCTTTTAAATGCTCCAGTACATTTCTCACACTTTTTTTATATATCAAACTTTATTCATACTCGGACATTCTTCTTCTCACACCTGACAGTAATCCAGCAGATCTACGTACTGTATGACGTAAATACGTTAGTGCAAGCACTCCCGGAAGCCATAGAGAATGCATTGCAGAGCCTGCGTATTGAAAAAAAACGTTCTTAACGTGAACGTCTATGAGAGAGATCAGGGCGATATTCAACCATGTTGAAAAAGAGGCGGGACACAGGAGGCAACGTACTCAACGTAACATTTAACGCAGGTTGATTGGTTTAACTTATAAATTCCCTCCTCTCTCTTTCTCTCTTTGGTAGTGCGTCGCCCAATAGACCCTTTTCACATGACGTCACTCAACTTCCGTTTTGAAGCGGAGCAGGGTATCTTTACTTCCGGCTACATGCTTTTACATAGAAAATTCGGGAGGTGAAGAGGTGTTTCACTGATAATCAGCGCGGTTTCATAAGGTAAGACTGAGACCACAATGTGTCGCATTGACTATCTTTATTTTCCTTAGTATTGATAGCAATCATTGCTGTTATATAGATGCTTTGATCGGGACAGTAACATGTAGATCAAAGCTAACATGCAGCAGCTTGTTAGCTTACCTTACCAAACTTTTACCTATCAGTAATCAGCGTGATTTCATTAAGTAAGACTGAGAGCACAATATTAAACGTGTCTTATTGACTATCTTTATTTTCCTTAGTATTTGTAGCGATCATTGCTGTTATATAGATGCTTTGATTGGGACAGTAACATGAAGATCAAAGCTAACATGCAGCAGCTTGTTAGCTTACTTTACCTGTCATTAATCTGATGTAGATGTTATAAAATGATTACTTTAGCTTTGCTATTATAGAAATAAATCTTGTTCACAGAGTGAAAAAAGAGACATTTATCTGCTACATTGTTCCCCTTACTTGATTATGGTGACGTGTTATATATAATTGCAGTCACTGAATTAAAAAGATCTTATTCCATTTGAATCTTTTTGTTCATTCCTAAAAAAAATTACCGTGGGTCTATTGGACAGTACTTCTGTTTCTGAATTTTCTGTGTATTATAATGAATTTTCTTCATAATATTATTTGCACTTATATTAATGCACTTTTTTTTTTAGTTTTTGTGCAAAATACTGTATATTTTAAGTAAAAGCCTGAAATTGTTTTATTATACTGTATTAGTAATGGCATGTGCTGCTGACCTCTTAGTCAGATCAACCTTTAAAAAAGAGATCTTAATCTCAATGGGAGTTTATCTGGTTAAATAAAGGTTTTATGTATTATAATTAATCTATTTTTCTCCCCTTGTGTCCATCTCTCAGCAGCATCATATCCACCAAGCATGGCACAATCACAGAGAAACTGCTACTGCAGTGTCCCACAGTGTTTCAACAACAAAAAAACTTTCCATATCTCAGTTTTCACGACTTCCCGGCTGATGCTGAGACTGGAGACTATTGGGTGACGGCAATAAGAAGAGACGAGGAGCCAAATTTTAAAATCCTTCGCAGCAGCACTTACGCCTGCAGTCAGCACTTCTCTTCCGAGGACACCTATGTTTCTGCAAGTGGCCTTTAACAAATTAAACATCTTTCTTTCTTAAAGATAATTGAGTTATAAGTTTATTTAGCTATTCCCAAGATAATTTCAGTGGCTCACCACGTAAATTTTTATTAGAGCTGTCAAAATCAATTTGTTAATGAAAGGAAATTAATCTGAGAAATTAATTAATTTCTGCACATACAAATGGTTTTTAAAAATACTCACCTGTACACTGTGATCGCACATCGTCTCTTTCTCCTGCATTGTTTACATTTCAATTGTTTACTGTTAAATCACTGCTGCACTTTATCCTGTAATTTACTGTAATTCTCAAGCTGTATGCAAACGGAATTTCGTTCTGTACGCACTCTGTGCATACATAATGACAAATAAAGTTGTCTAAGTCTAATTTGTCTATGGATGAACCCAGAACCACACACAAGGGACTTAAAATGAAAGTCTTTATTGAAGGTTTGATGGGATGGAGGGTGATGTAACCAGCGAGGTAGAACTGCACGGGAACAGGGTGATGGTGTTGGCAGGAGCTGACGGCCCGGAGAGAGACTTCTTGGAACCAGGAACAGGCAGCAGGGTCCACAGCTCGGAAGAGAATTGACAGTTCAGGGGAGAACCCACCAGAGCTCGGCAGCAGGCTCTTCTGTAAGGCAGAGGGGAACCGGAGCAAGGCAGCAGGATAAACAAGGCAGGTAAAAGGTAAAATGGACAGAGCTGCTATGAAGTATCTATGTAATAAATAAGTAAAATATATGAAGTGTGATGTCTGAAGTTTTTTAAAATCCATGTTTTTTTGGTCAGTTCCTGAAAAATAACAGTATAGGACACAAGGGGTTTGCCCCGACAGCAGCATAATCCATAAATACTATAGTGAACTGATTATTAGTGTGCATGCAGTGTGCATTCAACATTATTGACAGCGTCTTTCTCAGTCTATGATGTCCTAAACTATCACAGTTTTAACAGGAATGGGCAGAATTATTTTATTAATTGAGGCTCCAAATGTACTGACGAGACTGAGAAACACACTGAACCCACAGAGGAATTTTGAGGGATACTGCAAAGTCTGCAACCTCAGTAAAATACTACACAAAAAAAAAAAAAAAAAACGGGAGGGAATGAGGCTCCTCATTTTTATTCATAGAGGTGTGACAGCGTGCTCTAACTGTGACCAAGTGGCCAAAAGCATTGACACTGTTCCAAAACAAAGTATGAAAAGGCTCAACATTATACATCAACTATATCCCTGGTGAGACTCATTGGCTAAAAGCTGTGACACAGAATAGCTGATATAGCAATAAAGCTAGTGTAGCAATATAATGGAGAAATAGAAAACTAATAAATGACAAAAGTCCTGTTGTTAGCATTGCTATCATTATCCTAGCATCTATGCTAACAACAGAGCTAAGAAGACAAAGCTCTTACCTTCATAATCGAAAAGGTATTGTTCCACAAAGAACTTGTCATCTTTGTCGAGTTTGGAGGCTGGTGTGGTCGAAAGCTTTTGTACCAGTCTGTGCACGTCTCCCAAACGAAATTTGAGTAGATTGGTGAGGGACTGTGTGAATTCCCTATGTAAAAACACTGCTCGCGGAGAAAGCGGAAGGAAAGATACCCTGCTTCACCGCAGAACGGAAGTTGCATGACGTCACTGTGAAAAGGGTCTATCGCCCTGATGAACAAACCGTCTCTGATTCTCTCCCTTTTATCTCCTCTTTCTTTCACCTCTTCTCTTTCTTTTTTTCTCTTCTTGTTCTTCCTTTACTCTCCTACTTTCCCATTGTAGTGTCCACATAATTTGAAATACTCCCTGCATGAATCACAATAAAACTATTTACATGCATTAATCAAGCGGAGCACTATGCGAAAGCTGATTGCTCCACTTGTGAAAGTAAAATCTGTCGAGCTCTATTTGGCATCAAGACAACAATTCTTATTGCCACATTGCTAGACAGGACACTGGAAAAAAAAAGAAGACTCCCCTTACCCAGATACACCACAGAGCGCCACAGGAAATCATTCCTGCCTGTGGTCATCAATCTTTACAACGCCTCCTTCAGTGATTCAGACACCCCCCGCTCTGTAATTGACATTTATTCATTCTTTTGCACTGTTTTTGCACAACGTCACTATCACTTTATTTCATATCTATAGGTTATATATATATATATATATATATATATATATATATATATATATATATATATATATATATATATAAATGTTGTTTGTATATCTGTATATCTGGAGCGTGTAACGCAAATAATTTCTCTCTGGGATTAATACAGTATTTCTGATTCTGATTCTGAAACAGATAGGTGGTGAGGTGATCTGACAGAATGCTGGAGGGTGAACTGATTAGAGGCTGGTGTCAGAAGTGATCTGAGCATAAAACAAAGTACAAAATCAAATCGCAACAAAACCCAAAACTAAGACAGAACCTAAGACAGAATCGGTTAAATGAAGAGAATAACTAAACCAAAACAGAAACTTAAACTGAGGCAGAAACTCAAAACATGAGAGGTGGACAGCTAAGTTGACTGTGGACATCAGAAAACCCAGTGGACCAGAACCAGCAGATGATACGGTGACCCACATCATCAGTGACTGTGACAAGTTAGCACTGGACCTGCTAGCTGAGGGAATTGTGTGACTCTGCACTCCTCCTCCAGACTCTGGGAACTTGATCTCCAAGTAAAATGCAAACTTTTCTGACATAAAATATACAGACAGGATTAAATCAAGCGATTCTTCAGGTCCAGTTTGCCATGATAGGGCAGATGATATTGTTCCTAGATTTTCATTCTGAGATCTTGGATTTTTAATAAAAAGGTTTATTCCCTAATAGATTTTGCTAATCTGGTTTCTGAAGAAAAACTTCTGCTGATGGAATAATTCAGTTCTTTAAAGGATAGCTGTTTTATGTATCAGACAGTGTTCTCACTTTTAGAGTCTCTAAAAGAGTTAAACTCAGAGGTTCAAACGTTCTTAGTGAAATGGCCACTATAAAGTACAGCTGCCACTAATCATTATTTTAGTAATTGGTTATTCTAGCAATTATTCTCAAGATTAATCAGATCAAATCAGCAAATTTGTCATTTAACCACTCAAAAGCCTTTTTATACAGTGTTAGAAAAACAAAAGATACAAATATTTTATTTTTAAAATAAAATATTGCCTAAAATGCAATAACATATTTGTAGCAAAGGATGCATTTGCAGCTACCGTCAACATGTGAAAAGCTCAGCCCTTTTCTGCTTGATTTAAGATCAATACAATGATCTGTATTATTATTATTATTTTGGCTTAACCAATTAATAATTGGGAAGCAAAGAGTGCTTCATGGGAGATTTTTTATTATTGTTATCATTTAAACCACAAGTCTTCAGGGCACACGTCCAAGTTGAGTCTAAAATTAAATTTTTGTGTGACTTAAGATAAAGTCTCAAACTCAAGTGTCCATTTCTGCAAACCAGCTCTTCTTAATCATTTTTTTTTCTCAGCATTTGGTAATTCTGTTGGTGGTTTTATATTGCTGAACTTAATCAGAATTATTACATGTAAAGAACAGATTGAGGCTTGCTTAAAGGGGAACCTCGTGGATCAGTTCAAAGACTGGAGGTGGTTTGATTCATGTTCAACTCTGACTAAACCCGTTTCATCAAAGTGAAAAAATGACACATTTTCTGCTGCAAAGGTCGTATTGATGCAGCCATGTTGACCTGGACTTCTTGGAGGAAGAGATGATACATTAGCTTCACTTATTATATGAACTGTTTAAATCAGTGATTTTTACTTTCACTTTCCTGGAAACCAGCAGTAAGGTATAACTGCAGCGCTGTGTGGGCGTTTTTATTTCCATTTTTTATTTTTTATTAAACAAAGCATACATTGCAAAATCTTGCAGAGGTACACAAAAAACATAAAATTGCAATAACGAAGGAAAGAACACGATAATAACAGATTACAGTAGGGTGACCACGCATCCGGCTTAAGGCAGATGACAGTCCAGTTTTTGAATGCGCCAGAAGCATATTTGTCCTTCTTTTTGAGGCACTGGGCTTGGGAGCGGATTTTATTTTTCAACTTTGCTGGGCTGCCTGCAGCACAATGTCCAATCCCCTATTTGCACGGGCCTTTTTGGTGTTATGGAAATGGTTAGATTACAGTGACAAGAACAATAAGAAACTTAAAAGGGATTGGAGCAAGTAACTAAAATAAAAGTTATTTAGACATTTTTGTGGATTTTTTATTTTTTTTTGCAGATGCAGATTTAACAAGTTTCAGCGAGGAGTAATACATTTTGAAATTGTTAAAGAAAATATCAAAACAAGGGCGAGAGTCTTTCCACTTAAAGATTTCATGCATCAGTTGCAACTACTTAGGCATATTTAGTTACTTTAACGCAATTGTCTCATGTCCTACCCTTCTAACATGAAAATATTGTGCTACAGTAACTATGCTTAAGTAGATGGAAATGTGCATATATCTTTTTCAGTGAACAGCACTGTATGTAATACTTAGCTAGCAAGAAAACAGTTTTTACCACATCAGATGTTTGATTATCAAGACCATCAACATAGTACACACAGGGACGGATTAAGGGTAGTCTGGGCCCCTGGGCAAAGAATTTGCCCAGGGCCCCCCCCCCCCCCCCCCCCCAACAAAAAGTTTACAAACCATGCTATTGTGGATTGTGAATAAATTGAAGCGGTTTGTCGCTTTACGTCTTTCTGGACAATTATAGCTAGCCTGGTCGTGGCACATTAAGCCACCAGTGGCTTAATGTGCCACGACCACGGAGTAGCCAGAGGAGTAGCTAGCCACGGAGTAGCCAGAGTTCAATGAAACCTAGCAGAAATACTAGGTGCAGCTATATGCACACGATCTCAAATGATGTAAATTCAAAAATGCAAAGAGAATTAAATTGTTGAAACTAAGCGCAATCAGAAACACTGTCAATATGTTCAGTGAAATTAACAACTTGCTAAGGTTTAGACTGAGTGAGAGAGTGGGGGAGGGGCAGCCACTATCTACTACAAAAAATGCATGCTGTGTGCATGTGTGTGACAGAGGCATGGAGAGGAAGACAGATATGAGGGAAGGTATTGAGTTGGCTATATTAAAAATGCTGTGTTAATTGCAGTATTAAATTACGTTTTATCATTGTAAATACATATTAAGTGTGAGTGTTTTACAGCAGGCTTATGAAACATGTTAGGTCCAAATTGTGAGGAAATAAGGAAAAAAACATTGAATAAGCTGAAAAAAACATGTTTTCCAATGAACATAATATCAGGGTTACAAACACACATATGCAGCCACAGCTACTACAATAAAACTACTTGTTGTTTCATCATCTGTCTCCAAATTAAAATTGTGCTACTGGGTAGAATTTGCTTGTAATTCGGATCTGTATGAAACAGCACTTTTGCATTCATGCCAGAGTTTAAGACCGTTGCTCTCTCTTTACTCCAATTTGTTACACATCGCACTTGGTAGAGCACTTTTTTCTCCCCCTTTTTTAGCCCTGGTTGTTACTATGGTAAAACACAGGTCTCATTTTACAATTAACACATCACAAGTGACACATTTGTTATTTGAAGTCTTGTCATTGACGACATGTCTGAGATCCATGCTGAGATCCGTGCAGTTACAATGGCGTACCGCGCACGTGACGTCACCATCTCATGAGCAACGCCCCTTGCCGCTAAGGTAGGACAAACAGTGTGAGAGCGCACGTAGCAACCAGCCATTACACATGCAACAGATACAACGATAGGACCGACTTTTCAGCTGTTAAACTATCACAAGAGGATGTCCAGGCGCCCATTTTACTGGTAGAACTGTGGAACAACATACCAACGTTCAGCTCAAACGATGGATTGAGTGTTGAGGGCTTAGAAAGACTGGAAAACGGGCCGAGTTGATAGAAAGGTAAGTCGATGTTTTTCTCCTGCTCGGCGTTCATGGCGTGAGCGGCCGTTTTTTTTTTTTTCTGTTTGTAATCACCGTCCAGGAATCGGTATAAATTGTCCGGCCCGCCGAGCAAAGGGCCCTTGGTAGCCAAATGTCAGGGGTCCCCACTCCCTCCTTGTTTTCATCAGACGCCCTATGAAATAACAATTTATTGTATCGTATATGTTGAAACAGTTTTGGTCTCGGGCCCCCCCGGGGGCCCTGGCCCCAGAGGGCCCCTGGGCGCTGGCCCCACTGGCCCGGTCCGTAATCCGTCCTTGAGTACACAATATGGTTGAAAACGAGAATATTTGTCATTTTCAACGTAACCATTCTTTGATGTCTCTCCAGAATGTACTTGAGATAGGACAAGTAAAAAAGGTGTTCAAGGGAATCAGCAGGACAATCACAGAAGTCAAATCCAGCGAGAATGAAGAAGATGGAGGGAAAAAATATAAGTATTGAAGTGGGCAAATCAACGAACCAATAAGCGTTTGCGTGAACAACACGCCCACACTGTCGGACCTCCCTCAGGGGCGTGTTTGTTGCTGGCTGTGTCTGCAGTTATACCCTTCTCGCAAAAACATAGAAATCCCTTCTCCTTCTGCTGCAGCTGGTAGTCTAAGACCACAAAGTTTCAATCAGATGATTTCAGCAGCTTAGTCGATTCGTAGAAACTGTGAGTATGAACCAATCTGAACTTATTGAGCATTAATGTCTAACTTCTTCTGTTTTCCTTTTATTACTCATGGTTTTAATATGTGTTCGGGATCGAATGTTTCCACCGTTAGGGCAGTAGTTCAGTTACTCTGGAACTCTGAGCTAGGGGTGTTCAAAGTGTGGTGCAGGAACCATTTTAAGGAACTCTGAATGATTAAGAACTGCACAGATGGTTGATGTAACTGAAGTTTTTCAACCTTTTGGGGAATATTTTCTAAGACAAAACATTCTAAATTCGTTTAACAAAATATTTCTCATTTATTAACCAGGTTCATCTTAATGTTGTAGTAAATAACCACAAACATCCAGTAACTTTGACTTCATTGCAGAATTGGCCTAATTGGTAAATACAGCATGTGCTTTAGCAGACACTCTTATGACACATTCTTGTTGATGGACTAAAACAAAAACAAAAAAAATTCTTGCCCAGAAATGAAAACAATCAACCCATTCAATTAATTTCAAACAACTCCACTTTTGAAACTTTATATTTGACTATAAATTTGAAAAATACTTTTCATGTTTTGGATCTACAAGATTTACAGATGACTTCTTACAAAACTCTGACTATTTTTTATAGTTTTTATAGCTGCAGGTTATGATTCTTTTAATTTGATTAGTCCATTATTTTGATGATTGATCAATTAATTGTATAAAATGTGCCACATTCTGCAGAGTTTTTTTGTTTTTCATACAGCATTAGAAATTAATCAAAAGATGCAAATAAATAATTAAATTCCTTTTTTAAGTAAGAAATAAAGGTTTTGTTGCCCTTAATTTAACCGCAGCATTCCTTTAGTGAATGCCTGATCAATTGTAGCAAATCTGGAGCTAAAAAAATACTTATACATACACATGTGAAAAGATTTTTTTCCTTTTACAGAACTTGAGCCAAGTGAAACTAAAACTATGCCACTTAAGGATTTTGGGTATAGAACATGATTACAGACAAACGTTTTTTTTTTATCTTAAATGCAAACTGTATTTATATTTTTGTACACTTCTGGCTTTGCTGCTCTGAATATGTTGTTTCAGCAAATTGACTTTTTTTGAGTCTATGTATTCCAATTGACAATTAGCAGATTACCTAATTAGTTGACATTTATTTAAACAATCGTTTCATCATATCATTTCAGTAAAATCATTCATGTTTAATTTATTAAGCAGAGAAAACGAGGAATATTTTTTTTCAAAAAACACAATATCTATGTTTTCCAGCTCCCCAGCCCTTTTTATCACACTTTTAGTGTAAACTGATTATTGTATGTTTTAATCTAACATTATATGGATTATATGGTATGTATTATACAGAGGCTGCAGGTAGGTTATCTGAGCAGATAAATGTAAAGCTGAGCAGAAAAAGATGAATGCTGGTGTTTTTCTCTGATTATTTGCTGAGGTTGGGCAAACCCTGAAGAACGGAGTTTCTCAACTCAGTGTTAGTTGTATGGGTGCTGCTGCATGGTGAAAGCTAATGGGTCAGTTCTGATCTCAGACGTCAGGTTAACTTGGCCAATGAGAGGAAATGTGCAACATGTTCTCACATGTTGTGATGTTTGAATCAGATTATTCTACAACTGTGCTGTACAGTCAGCAACTGTACAGTTGCTGGTATGAGAGCTCTCTCTGCTGGTCCAACAGTGGTACTGGTACTGAGTAAAGTTTCTGGACCAGCGGTCTCAAACTTCAGTCCTCAAGGGCAACCTTTTAGATGCCTCTCTGCTCCGATATTAATAATATATAACACAAATAATCATCTTTATTGTCATTGAAACATACATTCCAATGAAATTTGTTCTCTGCTTTTAACCCATCACCCTTGGGGAGCAGTGGGCTGTCACTGTGCAACACCCAGCGAGTAATCTGGGGTTAATGGTCTGGCTCAGAGGAGCCAGAGTGGCAGTATGTGGGAGTTGAACCCAGAACATCCAGGACACAAGCACAACGCTCTAACAACTAGGCCACCACTCCCATTAGCTTAGTAGCAGAGCTCTGTAGAGCTTGACTGCATGCTAGTGAGGCACTTTATGTATGAAACGATTAATTGGATTAATCATGAGGAATCCATCACAAAAATAATGTCAGCTAATTTAGTAATCAATTAATCGTTAGCTGGAATATACATACACAAAAGGTACATTTTCTGAAATAAAAGTCAGAGCAGTAACTAAGCAAAAACTGTACAAAATATATGTACAATTTGTATTTAAGAGAGAGGAAAAAAAACGTGAATATGTTCTACGCAGTTCTTCACTCAGTTCATATGATTTAAATGAAACAATCTTCTGTTAAGCACCCTTTGTTATCCAGTTACTAACCGGTTAATCCCAAAAATAATCAATAGATTATCCCTACACTGTACTGACATATCAGGAAAGACTGAGTTTGGCATTTTTTGAAGTATTTTTTGAGCTGCAGATGCATCCTTTGCTACAAATGATCGAGCACATGCTAAATGAATGTTGCTGTTGCATTATCAATCAATCAAGTTTATTTGTATAGCACATTTCAGTAACAACACAGTTCAAAGTTTGATGTGACCTTCCAGACCACTCCAGCAGATCTGGTGCTAAGCCAGTGATTTAAAAATTAACCACAGTATTTTAAAATCCTTTCTCTGAACAGCAGGGAACCAGTGGAAGGACTGTAGAACTAGCATGATGTGCTCTACATTCCTGGTTTTCGTGAGAATGCAAGCAGCAACGTTCTGGACCAGCTGCAGCCGTGAAGAAACTGATGCAATAATCAATGCGTCTAAAGATCAATGCATGTATGAGTTTTTCTATACTTTGCTGAGACATTAGTCATTTAATCCTGGAAATGTTCCTCAGGTGAAAGAAGGCCAACTTTGTGAATGGCTTTATGTGTCCTCGATGGTTCAGCTCTGAGTCCATCACTACACCAAGATTTTGAGCCTGATCACTAGTTTCTATTTAGTGCCACCTTGTAACATCATATGTAGAGCAGTGTGTCATTTTATAGGCAATTCAATTTTATTTTCTTATTTGAAAAATTAACTGTAATGTTTATTTTCGTATTTAAATATATTCCTGGGCTGCACAGTGGAGCAGTGGGTAGCACTGGTGCCTTGCAGCAAGAAGGTCCTGGGTTCCAATCCAACCCTGGGTCTTTCTGCATGGAGTTTGCATGTTCTCCCTGTGCATGCGTGGGTTCTCTCCGGGTACTCCGGCTTCCTCCCACAGTCCAAAAACATGACTGTTAGGTTAATTAGCTTCTCTAAATTGTCCTTAGGTGTGAGTGTGTGTGTGAATGGTTGTCTGTCTCTGTGTTGCCCTGCGATAGACTGGCGACCTGTCCAGGGTGTACCCCACCTCTCGCCCAGTGAACGCTGGAGATAGGCACCAGCAACCCCCGCGACCCCATGAGGGATTAAGTGGGTCAGAAAATGGATGGATGGATGGAAATATATTCCTGACATTATATAAAATCTTAAACAAAACCCTTCAAAAGTATCAATTTAATCATTAAAATAATAAATAGTTTAATCCATAACTTATTATTTGCAGCTCTTCACCTTTGGCATTTAATTGGACTCTAAACTGCTGAAGACACAAAATGGACACTGTAATTTACTGAGATTTACTGCATTTTACCGTGATTTTCCAAGCTGTATGCAAACGAAATTTCATTCTGGTACGCACTCTGTGCATGCAGGATGACAAATAAAGTTGTCTAAGTCTAAGTCTAATTTCAGTGTGTAGGACAAAAGTCTAAAAGTTGCAGGACAGACTTTGTATTTTTTGGTTTTGTGCTGTCATGTCGCAGTTTTTCTGATTATCCTCAAAAAGCTTCCAAATATCAGTTAGGCTGCAAAAAATACCTGAGCCTGTTTGGATTATTTGACCTGTTGTGAATCAGAGAAAAGCTTAACTGATTCAAAGCTTCAGAAATCTACTTGATTTGACCCAGACTTCCTGTGGTTCATATTTTCTGAAGTTATTCCTGTCTTCTTTTCCCAGAAAACAACATACTTCCAGATTCATGTGACCATCCTCCCTTTGTGATGGATACAGCTGACCAGCTTGTGAAGGAAATCTTCTCCTGGATCACGCAGGGGGAGAACTATGCAGACAAGCTGGTGCAACTGGCAAGGAAGCTGGTATCTGAACGGAAAGGAGCCAATGTTGTTCAATGTGTAGGTGCCTCGACTGGACTGGTGGCATCAGCTATAATGTTTGGAGCTGGAGCTGCTTCCCTGCTCACTGGTGGATTAGCTATTCTCCCATTAGCCTTGGGCGCTGCATTTACTGGTGTCGGTGCTGGTACCTGTGTTGTGGCCAGTAAACTTGAGGAGAATTGCACCCAGAAAATACTGTGTGAGGCTCGAGATATTTTAGACAGAAGCAACAAAATAATAACCAGGATTCAGGAGTTGTTTGAGAAACTGAAGGCGGAGAAGAGGAAGCTTTACTCTGCGTTGGATCCAGAGGAGATCGACAAACACATCATGGCTGATGTTCTGATGGCTGTGGGGAGACATAGAGGAATGGACATGTCCAACTTTGTCCGACTACATGAAAGGCTGACAGAGTTCAGATTTACTGATGGGGCACTTGTGTGTGGACCACAACTCGGTTCCCCACACATCCTGATGGGTGTCTGTGCTGTTCTATTAATCTTCAGCCTAAACAATGGTGGAAGGAGCATGCAGCTTTTGGCCGCATCTGGTTTGATAAGTCTTTCTGGAGGCCTCATGGTAAGACTGATACTGTAATTACATTATATCAAATGATTCATCTACATATTAAGTTCAGTTAATATATGTAGTGTCAATTCACAACACACGTCATCTAAAAAAAAGTCATTTCAATTTAGTCATCCATCAATTCCAATTAATTTGAGTTATGAAACAGCAAAGTAAGCTCAGTTTATTCAAATCAGTTTTAAATGTTTTATATATAAGGAAACCCAACAGATTGCATTAAGTCATTGACTTGCAGCATTAATTCCTCCTGGATGAGCACATAGTGACAAGACGCCAAAGGAGGTCCTACAATATACAAGATTCTAAAGGATTCACAAGATGCTGTAGGAGATTCTACAACATTGCCGAAGGATGTTCTACCAGATACTAGAAGAGGTCCTACAATATACTGCAGAGGTTTTACAAGATTTTGAAGGATTCACAAGATGCCGAAGGAGGCACAAAGAGGTTCTGCAAGATGTGAAATGAGGCACAAGATGCCGAAGAGGGTCTACAAGCTCCTGAAGCTGCTGGAGTGGGTTCTACAAAGTTTTGGATCCCTGGACTCAGATTATCACACAGCTTTCCATTTGGTTTCATCTTTGTTTAATAATTAATAACAGTTTGGTTGAAAATTGTGTCTCTACTTTGATTAGATGATGCTATTTATCCAGCCATGTACTGATCTGCTCCTGCTGATCCTCAGCTTACAGGGGCAGCTTCGATGGCGTACTTCCTTCCAGAAGCAATTGATAGATGGAAAGATCTGATCAAGAACAATCATGTGACAGAGGCCAGTGAATCACTGAGGACAAGTGCTGAGGTGATCCTGAAGATCACCAGGAAGCTGAGGGAGGAGTTCAACACCATTGAGTAAGTTGATCAGCAGTGAAAAGACACAAATATTGACACTTAGTTTCCTTTAAAAAAAACCCTGTAGATCTAAAGTAAGCTCAGGCAGTCAGAAGGTTGTTGAGGTACAGACCTTAAAATATTACTCTCCTTCGTTTCCCCCACAGGGAATCTCTAAAGAAGCTATCCCGAATTAAATCAATCATAGAGAAGAAAAACAGGACCCGCGATGAGAAGGATGAGCTGATTGATCATGCGATTAAAAACACTCGGGACCCGGTGGTTCAACAGTGGTTGAGAGAAAACGCAGAGTCTGAGGTCTTTTTCCAACTGGTAAGTCTTGCATGCTTCATCCAAGATAAGCTGAATGAGGAGGCGAGCAAGAAGGAGGAGGAGGAGGATCGGAAGAGGAAGAAGATTGAGCTGGTCTTCTTGGCTCATGGGGAGATTGGGAACTTGATGATTCCTGCCAGATGTCTGCTACCTCTGACGTCCATCACAGATGTTCTGCTGTATTCTCCCTGGAACTGCCTCCTGTCAACTGAAGCGGCCTACAGCATCGCTGCAGGAAGCATCGAGCCTCACCACCGGCGATTTGGTTGCACCAGCCAAACCCAGTGCTCTTTTCCTCCTGAAGCCCACACAACACTCAGCCTGCCCTTTAACTGGAACTCCATGAGGAGCGCTGGATCTCATCTGGTCCCCAACATCATGGTTAGTCGTGTAGGAGAAAAAGGAGACAAGGCGTTTGCAGAGTTCACTGATCTAGCAGCGCATTTTGGTGCACCAGCAGATAACCGGTATCTCATCCCGTACCTCGCCCGCGACATCAGCAAAGTTCCCTTCTTTGCCGTGATGTCGGCCATATCTCTGGTGCTCTTTTTCTCGGGGTATGAAGCCACTGTCCACCTGGTTGCCTGCCTGGGCAGGTCACCCAAATACGCCATAATGCAGGAGGAATATCTGAAGCAGCAGTACGCCTACACTGTGGACAACACCGGCATGACCGTTCCAAGAGAAACAATCCCCTCTAGATACGCCCCAGTGTTTAACATGTTCAAGACTGTTTTTGGTGATGTGTCTCCACTTTTTAATGGCTAATCCAGACCTGGAGAACATGCAGGTCTGACTGATTTCATTCAGCTTGCAGGAACTGATTCCAAACTTAAATGTGTGCTCTGCTTGTATCTCTTTTACTGTTGAACACAAGGAAGTTTACCCTTCCACATCCTAGCTGACACATCCAGTCTATCTCAAGACTATAAAGAACCAAGTAGGATGTCTTCGTCCAAATCATGTGGCCAGAGGGGGTGTAGGGATGGAGTTATTGTTCAAAGGAGAGCGGGGTAAATGTTGAACTGAATTTAGAAACTTCCCAAACACCTGAAGGATATTTTCAATCCATCTCTCAATTGTCTTTGGCTTAATCCAGGTTTGGGTTGTAGAGGAAACAGCCTGAACAGAGAGGCCTAGACTTCCCCCCACCAACTTGCTCCAGTCCCTGTAGGACAATCCCAAGGGATTCACAGGGTAGGCAAGAGAAAACCTCTCTACAGTGTGCACTGGGTCTTCCTCTAGGTTTCCCTCCAGTGGGACATGAGACGGGGGGGGGGGGCAGAGCAGCACGCCGCAGGGCCGTGCATGCCAAGGGCCTGGAGAGTAGAGGGTCAATAATTTCATAAGGACCCTGGAACCCCCTTCACGTGGCAGAAGATGCCATAAGAGTCAGCAACATTTTGTTGAATCGTGTTACGCAGAATTGTTTATGAGTGCTAACACTGTAAGGACCAGGGATGTGCAGAGAACGTCGGAGGGGCAGGTGCTGAAAGTTAAAAGAGGGCACATGGAGCACGGATTTAAAACACGATACAGAAACATACCTTGCTATACAACCAGTTGAAATGTACCAGCCCATACTATAAAGATTGTAACATGTGATCAAGGGCATAGGTTTCATTGGAACTTTGGTAGGGACACTATTGGTCCAAAGCTTCATTGGTCTGATGTCATTGGTCCTACGCAATATGCATGCTCCTATTTTTTGATGCTTGATTTGAGCATCAGGACACGTTTTGTCTGTCTAAAGAGAAAAGGCAGCATTATTTGCTACATTTATACAATTTTATAAGCACGACACACACTAGATGCTGTTTGTTAATGTTTAAAGCATCACAGGATCTGATGAACGTCGAATTGGGACTTTTTTCCCCACTTACCATTTGAACTTACCAGCAACAGAGACAGACAGCAAATAGGTGCCAAATAAACCAAATATATTCAAAATATGTCTGTTGTCTAGATATATCCTGTATTTTCTTTAAAGATATAGACATGCGCAGAGACAACCCCCACCCTTATTTTATTTTTTTTTATCCAAGATACTCTGTCTGCATCATAAAACACAGTAAAATTATACATTCAAGGGACTGCAAATAAATATCTTGTATTTACTCTGCACCGGAAGTGTCACTGACACTGACAGCATTTCAAATATTAAATTCAAACTTCAACAAGTATACAACTGGGCTGTAGTTACAATTCATGTAATTTATCTTAACATTCCAAACACATTTGTTACATCATATATCTGAAGTGTAGATAACAGCTTCTCCTTACCTACATCCTCTAAGACAACAAATTACTTCCCTAACAATAGTGAGTTGTCAATGTTTAAATGTGCAGTAAATCTTAATAAAAGAGCATGGAGGACCCAATACTGTACTTTGAGTAAGATGGGCGACACCAAGACTGAATTGTTACATGAGGGGTTGTCCATTTCATCATTGAAATGAGAACATATTAATATACTATTGGTATATACTAGTAAGACTATTAAAGAACAGCAGATTAAACTTTAAGAAATGTAAAGGCCTGTAGTAAAATAATTGTGCGACCACATCAACAGATTAAATAATTTCTTACATTTTTGGTGTACCAAATTACCCTCGTAATGATGAAATATGTTGTGGGTTCCCTACTGATAAGAATGTCTTGCTCCGTCCCTGGTTTGTACTAATTTACTAATGGACAGTGTGGAAACCTTTGTACAATAAAACCAATGTAAATGGTGTTCTTCGGTTTTATTTGTCTTTATTCTAATTCTAGAAGTAGAAATAGTCAAATAAATAGCACTATGATTTTGTGGAATCCTAATTACGCTATTATAAATAAGCAAAAGTCTAAACAAAACCTAGCAGTTGTTTAGGCGGCATCTAGTGTTGTTGTGCTGTATATCATGTAAAAGAAATAACACCTGCTATTATGCCTGAACTGAAGGGTCGACAAAAAAGTAAAGCAATAATAGCAACGAAATATTGTTAAAAGGGAAACCCTCACCTTTTCTTTTTCAGAAGGCTGTGGCTAAGAATCTGAACTTTTAATAGCCTACAGTCTTTGCTTTTCCATCTTTCCAGCAGTCTTCAGAACTCCTGCCTGGCACAGAATGTTTAGTTTTATAAAAGAGATTAGGTTCTTCTTGATAAAATGTATTATACTTCAGAATTAAATACTATTTTGAGATGCTAACGTTGGTTACTTACATTTCTCAAGTTCAACAAATCAAAGTTCTCTCTCCTGCTTACTAACAGAACTGCACTCAGCAGCTTTCACCTATTTTAGTGCTGATAATATTTAGTTTCTTAACTGGGACTAGTTTCGTAGTCTAATATTAATTGTGGTAACTGCAGTATCCCAGTGTGAATCAAAACTTAAATCTCGTGCTCCAAGCACGCACGCACGCACACACGCACGCACGCACGCACGCACGCACGCACGCACGCACGCACTAGAAAACAGCCAATCAGAAAGAGGGAAGGCGGAATTTAAGGCAGCACAACAAATGAGAGTGGAGTTAAAAAAAAGCACAGAGCACATTGACGTGTGCTGCAGATTTAAAGGGAAAGGAAAGACTGGGCAGTGAGACGAGGCGGCAGCAGCAGCCACCAGGCAGTGGAGCTGCGAGAGGAGAAGAAGCGATGCAGCAGCAACGTTGTATTGTAAATTACAATAAATATCAGAATTCATTCACATCAAATTATTGTTAGGGACAACTAGGTCAGTCCAAAATTTTGGTAGGTACATGTCCCTATGGTCCCTAAAAAAAAACAAAAAAAACACAGACAAAATGGCACTTTGGACATCAAAGGGCAAAGGGGCAGGTGCTCAAGCACCCCCCCTCCACGTCCCTGGTAAGGACTCAATCATGGTTTCTACAAACTGTAAAAGACTGATTTTAGTGATGTAGTAGGTGTAAAATATTGAATGAAATGTTTTTCTGCATGACTGGCATTATTTCTACTGTTATATTTAACTTTATGAAACAGATTTCCAAGTGGATCGCCAATATTTCTCCATCTGCATTTTGGGTAAAACTCATCATCACCAACCGTCTCCAACGTAATCTTCGGTCACTTGGCAACAGATTGTAAACTAAGTGGAGCATTTTAACTACTAAGCTAACATGAGCACTTCATATAAGCATAAAAGTGGAGTGGCAAAGCGAAAAGAAAAGGAAAAAAAGAGAGCAAGGAAACACATATTTTGTTCGCTGTCCAGGAGATGAACCTGAATTATTTGTTGGCAGCGATTCGGCCCCACCTAAACTGCCAGCACAGCCAGGGAGGCAAGTTAATTATACGTAGCCAAACTAACAATCTCTATTTATATTGTGTGAGTTCGTTGTGGACTGTTGGTGACTGTTGGTGACTGTAAGTTTCTCTCTTTCGCGGTATAGCGGTGATGATGTCAGGGAATCAGTAGTTGCTGGCTGCTCCAGTGTAGAGCCAGACCTGAACAGCAGCAGCAGACACCCTACCCACCCGCGCCGGACACGAACAAAAGCAGCTGCAGGTCTCATCTAGCGACAGATGACAGGCAGGTGCGGGATGATGAAAATCCTAATCTGGTATGTTCTCCGACTGATCAGAGTGAAGCAGTTCTATGACACAAGAGAGCCTGAACAACTTTTAAGGTCACAGTATAAAACGATGGGCGCTCCCCGGTGAGTTAATCACGGCAGAGAGTAGAACTGTCACAATAAAACGCTTCTGTCCCACTCGCTGCTCATCTCCACGTGATGTGTTTTCTACGTTGAGGCACAGATATGGTGAGATTATAAAAGCTCTTATCAAAATATTTCTGACCAGTGACAAAAAAGAGGAGCGTAGTGAAGCACGTATGGCTAAACAATGGCATAAGCAAATTGTCTTTAATTTTTTTGGTCAACATGCAAGCCAAGATTCTTGAGTGTATTAACGCTGCCTCACAGCTCCTGTAAACTAAAGACGCAAATATTCTGAAAGCATCTACTGTTCTGTAAAACGTCATCATCGCTTTAATGGAGTTTAGGGAGCAATTTGCTGAGGCTAAGTCTGCCACTCTCGCTCTAGCTACTAAATGGGGAAGTCAAACGCAATTTGAAGCAACCAGGGCCAGAAAAGTTAAACTTCACTTTGATAAACTTTCTGAAGACATAACCCCCAGATGGGACCATCTTGTTGCAGAGAAACAAGCTCAGGGCTCCCAGTGATTTGTCGTTATGGTGAGCTAAAATTCATGCACTTCTTATTCTTTTTTGGTGCATCTGTGTCTGTCTTTAATTATCATAGTGACCAGAGTCAAGGCTGTGGTTGCCAACAGAGGGGGGGGGGGTGAGGGAGAGGACAGGAGGAGACTGTTCAAGCTGTTAAAAATTAACATTCATGGAGTGTTTGATAATAATAATAATAATAAATTGTTTACATATATTAAGATAATAGTGAAAGGTGTGATGTAGGTGGAGCATGGATATGGAGTAGATGCATCCAGCTCCTACATATTTTGTTAAAATAAGTTAGCAAACTACTCTTTTGCTCTCCTATACGGCCCATCTCCCGATTAGTAAGATCCACAAGGTGACAGGGAAAGGCAGTTCTCACCAGGAATGGATTGAGAAAGGAAGCCAGATGCGGATGCTGTTGATTTTTCGAAATATGACAAAATACTTTGGGAGTGGGTATTAGTTTACTTTAACCGCTTCGAGCAGAAAACGTATTAATACTCTTTAGAAACAGACAACAAAAAATTTAATTAACAAATGTGAAGGACATAAGACATGTATTTATATTAGGGCTGTCAAACGATTAAAATTTTTAATTTGAATCGATTAATCACATAATGTCGATAGTTAACTCGAGATTAATTGCAAATTAATTGCATGTTTTATCCTTTTATTTCTGAAAGAGTAATAGCCTGTTTGGGCATTTTAATATGCATTAAATGACACTAATAAAATACACGCTTGTACAAAAAATATTTTTATTTTGTTATTTTTCAAGCACTTTTGAAAATTGGAGTGAAGACATCCTAGTGCCAAATGTTAAACTCTGGACTATGATGGCTAAATGACTAATCATGACGCCCTGATGTCAGGGCCGGCGATTGCTATAGGCGAGCTAGGCAATTGCCTAGGACAAATGTGTTGGGGGCGCCCTCTAGCGTCGCCCTTAGGCTTACTTCCCATTAATCATAGAATTAGAAAAAAAAGCGAATTAAACCAGTTATGAAGCGTACATAAGTTTGACTTAACCTTACGTATATATATATAGCAAAATATGAACAAATAAATATACCACCGAATTTTTTTCTTTTCTTTTTCACATTTAAGAGAAAATCGGAAAAGATTCTGATCACTTTTCAAGCGCCCTCCAACCCGGAAGTCGTGACGTCAGAACGTGGGCGACGCGTTCATCTCAACATGGCGGATTACTGCACTACATGCGAGAGCCAAAACGAGAAATCTGAAAGCGGAAAAAGTCGGTCCTTCGGGCAGGACTGGCCAGGGTGGGCGATTTGGGTGGAGTCCGTTTGGAAGCTGCCAGTGTAAAAGCAAACATTTACAGACGAGAAGGAGTTGAGGAGACGCCGCAGAGCTACGGGCAGGGAGGAGGACCTCTCATCGGCGGTTGGCATAAGCTGGTTTGTGAATGGGTCAGAATGGCTACTCGGGAAGTAGAGGAAGATGGGGAAATGGATTATGGAGACTGGACTCCTGTGGCTAATAGGAGAGGAGGAATAGACCAGTTCAATGTTATTGTTTTGATTCGGGTTTTTCGCGCATGCGCGCCGGACTGGTTGGCAAAAGACGAACACAATGGCGGACGCAAACAGAGAAACTGACGAGTTCTCCACGTACTTTTCTTCTTTAGATAACGTATCACAAGATCGTTTTAAGACTAAGTTGATGGTTGATGGTATCAGATTGCCAGATCCAAACAGCAAAAGCCTGAAGGGACGGAGCGAGTCTGTGAAATGCTGGCCAAGCGTTCAGTCCCGCGACATATACAGCTACCTTATAAACATGCAGGCCAGTATACACGAGAGAGCATGGAAGCATGAAACCACTGGACGGCTACAAATATTTTATATCTGGACATAGGCTCCAGCAACGCCCGAGACGCCATGAGGGATTAAGCGGGTCAGAACATGGATGGATGGATGTTCAGACATGTTTGTGTAACATACGAACGCAGAGTCGGACACAGCGTCTCAGCAGAGAGGAAGACCCGCCCGGTAGGTTAAAAAAAACATAGTTCACTACGGATTATTTTGGTGTTTTTGTCTTGTTAAAATGGGTGGGGGTGTCGGCGACATTGCAGCGTAAACACAGAAGTACTAGCGCCCGTGAACGGGGGCGTAATGCAGCTGCTGCTGCTGCAGCGGATCGGCTCCGCTTCTCCCGGCTCAGCTTCTCCCGGCTCCGTCTAGCGATCGCCACCTCCCCTCCGCCGCTATTCAAGTAGAACAATGACTAGAGCAGAATTAAGTTGTATTTACCGGAGATGAAGTGTAGACAGCATATTCTGTCGTGGTATGATGGATCCCCCAGTCCATTGGGAGTGTCTGCCTGCGCTCTTTTCATTGAAATTATCCATTTCTTTCTTCGTCCTTCGGTAAACGACAGAAACGTACATCCAACGATTTGGAATGCCTCTGTGTGCAACCGGGAGCACAACAAGTGGTAGACATTGTTTAGATTCCAAAAGTAAACTAACTAAAAATACGCTCTAAATCACCCGTTTTGTCATGTAGTAGACGAGAACAGTACTGTTTTTGCCAACCACCGTGACCCGGATGTAGCGCTGACGTCACGCGTGAACGCGTGAACTGGTGAACTGGGGTGAATAGACCAGAGGTTTTCAACAATAGCAGGTGATTAGGAGTTAGTGCTTCTAAATCATCAACATCCATGGAAGCCTTTGTTTTATTCTGAAACGTTTCAGTGTACTCCATTATATTTGATAACCATTCAACTTGTTTATTAACTTCATCCTCTGACAATAGTGACAACAATTCTTCATGAGCAGCTTTCGCACATCCACAAAGTTTATCCAATCTCTCCAGAAATTCTTTTACTTGAGACACATTTTTCTTTTGTTTCATCAACTGTTTCATTTCTGGTATCAATCCTTTCATTTTATCGACAAACCTTTTGCATTCATTTTGCAGTTTTTCAACCTTATACATCAAAGCTTTTTCAGTAAGTTTGATTTCTCTTTTTTCCTCAAACTCCGTTTCAGAACGCAAAATACCACCATTGGTGTGACTCATTTTGACTTCTTTTGATTCAGTTTTTTCTTTTTCAGTGAAAACTTTGCACCAAATATTTTCACATTAAATTTCCAGTACGTGAAAAACTGTAATGAATCACGGCAGCGGACCCAGAATTCAGCCAGACCAGCAGAGGTTCTTAAAAGGGATTTATTTAACAAAAAGCAGAGCAATGCAAAAAGGAGTGAATAATCAAAAAGACTAATAAAAAACATCCAGAACTTCATAGGAACAGAAACTGACTGGTAACATGACAAAATAACTCAGGTTCTCTGGAAGGGAAAAACTTGGTCAAAATTCCAAAAACAAACATCAGATCAGGATTGACTCACCCAAAAACATGACAAGACCAACAAGACGACCTGGCACTGATGTCTGGTCCCAACAGTTTATATGGAGGTGGAGGCAGGTGAAACCGGTGAGAGGTGATTGCAGCAGGAGTGGAGTTAGGCAGGTGTGCAGAATAAATAATTAGACCAGACATCAGTGCTGAGGCTCAAAACAAGAACAGATCAGAAACCAAACCTAAAAAGCTGAGAGGACAAGTGGACAGAAACAAACTACAGACCTGATAACAAAACAACCCCGAAGTATAAAACTAAAACAGAAGAAAAAGCTAAGAATAACACGGATGACCAAAACAGGATAAACTAACTGTAAACAAGCTAAACAGGAACCTAGACAAGACAAAACTCAAAGCAGCCAGAGAACCTAAGGCAGGAGAGTAAACAAACCAAAACCTAGAATATTACAAAAACACAGCATTTTCTTTCAACAAGGCGCCATCTTAATCAATTCCTTTGAAACTCCAAATCGTCGCTTAATCCACTCTAAACAGACAGCAATCAAAGTGTGCGCAGAGCCATCAGCGCATGACATCCTTTTCCGACATGCGTTCATTCATTCAGAAAGCCATGAACACACCCTCCATGTAACGTTTCTGGCACTGGAGCTGCTGATTGCAATCAGTACACCTGTGTTTTTCTCCGCCCTAGCTGCTTATAAGCTCCGCTCCTTGCAGCCTCCAGTGCCAGAACGTCTCTAGCCATACGGTGAGCGCTTCCAGCCTTGTTATTTGAGATCCTGTCTGCCTGTCTACATCTCGACCTGTTTTTGCCTCTGTTTTTTGAAACCAGTCTGCCCCCTTTTGGATTTGTCTGCCTGCCTGGGTTCTGCCTGTCAGCCTCAGAGATCTGGACTGCCTCTCCGTGTTTCTGACCCCAGCCTGTCAGTGAGTAAACGAGATTGCCTGCCCCCCTTTCTGTCTGTGCTTTTTGGATTTTGGACCTGGACCTGGATTTGGATACTCTGTTGGACTCTCCCTTGGAAACCGCTGCCTGGATCAAACGGATTTCCCCCTCGACAAAGACCCGGACCGGACCTGGATAAAGAGCCCTGGATAAAGAGCCCTGGATAACCCCCTCTCGGACCCCATCGACATTAAGAGTCAGAGCTCTGCCCTCAGTGCGGCCAGGTTAGTGACCCTGCTTCTCTCTCACCTACCTGTCTGTTCCTGCTGGTCACTAACCTACCACTCTGCCTTCAGGAGTTGCCAGTAGCAGAGTGCGAGCCGTGCCAGGGGACCGCGCCGCCAGCGTCTAAATAAAGACTGTTAAAGTTTTGTACTCACTTGTTTTCGGGTATTTCTTGGGTCCATCCAAATTCATCACAGTACGTTCTGGCCAAGAAACATGGACCCTGTACCCGAAACCCAGTGGCGCGCGGGGGTAGAGAAATCCATTTCAGACCTAGAAACCGGCGTTTCGGAGATTTTAAGTCATCTTTGTAGTCAGGGAAGCCCGCAGCCTTCACTTCTGCAAGCAGCTTCCCCTAGCCCTCCGTCACTTCCGGTGACGTCGCCCTCGTCAGAGCCCCGTCTCACTCCGCCGGGGATGTTTTCTGGTGATCCAGAACATTGTAGGGCTTTTCTCACACAATGTGAGATACATTTCGAGTTGCAACCTTCCTCATTCCCCTCAGACCGGTCCAAGATAGCCTATGTGATTTCTTTGCTAGCCGGCAAAGCCAGGTTATGGGGAACTTCCAAGTGGCAAAATGCCTCACGCATCTGCCACTCATATCATGACTTCTCCAAGGAGCTTGTAAGAGTTTTCAGCCCCTTGTTGCCCTGCCGGGAGTCCTCTAGGGGGCTTCTGACCCTGAGACAGGGGGATAGATCAGTGGCAGATTATATTATTGATTTTCACTTATTGTCTGCTGAGAGCCTATGGAACGAGTTTGCTCTTATGGACGTTTTTATTTTTGGACTCAACGAAAAAATTAAGGATGAGCTCGCCACTCGAGAGTATCCTAAATCCCTGAACCAGCTCGAAGAGCTGGCTAACAGAGTGGACCTCCGCCTCATGGAACGGCGAAGGGAACGTCGTTCGACCGTATCTAACCTTCCTCGAGTGCCGGCCCCTTCCCCGGTGACTTCTCCAGCTTCACAGAAACCTTCAGAGCCGGAGCCCATGCAACTGGGCAAGGTGGGTCTCACTAAGGATGAGTACCAGCGCAGGCAGCAGCAGAGACTTTGCCTCTACTGTGGAGGGACAGGTCATCAGGTCCGGAACTGTCCGGTAAAAGACCAAGCTCAGTAGGGGGTGGGGCATCCCTACTGAGCTACACCAAACTTGCTGTCCCTCCCAACCGTTTAATTCCAGCTACCTTGACTTTTTCCTCACAATCCCACAGTCTCTCTGTTTTCATCGACTCAGGAGCCGACACTGAGTTTCTGGATGAAGGCCTGGCCAGGAAGCTTAACGTCCCACTTCAAAGCGCTTCTGCAGCCCGTAGTGTTCTCGCTCTGGATGGGCACGAGCTCAACCAATCACGCCTCGTCTCCGAGCCTGTGGAGATGACCTTGGGAGGTAATCATAAGGAGAGACTTACCTTTATGGTTATTGACTCCCCGCAGGTTCCAGTGATCCTGGGCGCTACCTGGCTCCGCAAGCACAATCCCCAGATAGACTGGCGTCGTAACGAGATTACAGGTTGGGCTTCGTCTTGTTCAGAGTTCTGTTTATCCTCCGCTCAGCCTCTCCGTTCTTCCGAGGGTAAAATAGATGAATTTTACCCAGACCTGTCCAAGGTTCCATCTGTGTACCATGATTTAAAGGAGGTTTTTAATAAGGCTAAGGCCACGAGTTTACCTCCTCATCGCCCTTATGATTGTGCGATTGACCTGTTGCCAGGCGCCGCTCTGCCCAGAGGTCGCCTTTATTCACTGTCCCCCCCAGAGTCCCAGGCCATGCAGGACTACATTAATGAGTCCCTAAGGGCAGGCATCATTCGCCCTTCGTCCTCTCCAGCTGGGGCGGGTTTTTTTTTGTTGAAAAGAAAGATGGCTCCCTCCGCCCTTGCATTGATTATAGGGGCCTAAACAATATTTCGGTAAAAAAACGATACCCAATTCCTTTAATGAACACCGCTTTTGACCAGGTCCAAGGGGCTCAGGTTTTTACCAAGTTGGACCTTCGCAACGCCTACCACTTAGTCCGGATAAAGGAGGGTGACGAATGGAAGACCGCGTTTAACACCCCTACCGGCCATTATGAATACCTGGTGATGCCTTTTGGCCTTACTAACGCTCCAGCAGTGTTTCAAACCCTGGTTAACGAGGTTCTTGGGGACATGATCGGCCAATTTGTATTTGTTTATCTTGATGATATTCTCATCTATTCCAAAGACCTCGCTACTCATAAACAACACGTCCGCTCCGTCCTTCTCCGCCTACTTCAGAATCAGCTTTACGTGAAGGCAGAAAAGTGCGAGTTCCACACTACTTCTACCTCCTTCCTTGGTTTTGTTTTATCGCCTGGGCAGATTGCCATGGATCCAGCCAAGGTTCGGGCCGTAACTGAGTGGCCGACCCCGGTGGATCGTAAGCAACTCCAGAGGTTTCTGGGGTTTGCTAATTTTTACAGGAGGTTTATAAAGAACTACAGTCAGGTCGCTTCTCCTCTCCACGCCCTCACCTCTTGCAAAGCCAAATATCTCTGGAATGAACAGTCAGACAAGGCTTTCAGGCTCCTTAAGGAACTGTTCACTTCAGCCCCGGTCCTCGTTTCTCCCGACCCAGAGAAACAGTTTGTGGTGGAGGTGGATGTGTCTAGCTCTGGTGTTGGAGCCATCCTCAGCCAGGAGGGTGATGATGGTCGTTTTCACCCCTGTGCCTTTTTTTCCAGGAGGCTATCTAAATCTGAGCAGAACTACGATGTAGGCAACCGGGAACTTCAGGCAGTTAAACTAGCCCTAGAAGAATGGAGGCACTGGCTCGAAGGCTCCAAGACGCC
Organism: Fundulus diaphanus; assembly: GCA_037039145.1. Classification (NCBI taxonomy): domain Eukaryota; kingdom Metazoa; phylum Chordata; class Actinopteri; order Cyprinodontiformes; family Fundulidae; genus Fundulus; species Fundulus diaphanus. Next base: position 53,953,996 of record CM073121.1, on the reverse strand, counting down.
TTTTTTAGTCTGGACCGATCATCGCAACCTGGAGTACCTGAAGACAGCCAAAAGACTCAATCCCAGGCAGGCCAGGTGGGCTCTATTTTTTAGTCGATTCAGCTTCACCCTCTCCTACAGGCCGGGGTCGAAGAACACCAAGCCAGACGCCTTATCGAGGGTCTTCGAGGCGAACGAGGAGGATCCGGAGGAGGAACGGGGGTTCATTCTACCGGATTCTGTGAGGTGTGCTGTCTCCCGCCTAGGACTTGAGAGGGAGGTAAGGGAGTCCCTGGCCTCTGTTCAGACGCCCGAAGCCTGTCCTAAGGACAGGCTCTTTGTTCCTCCAGACCTCAGACCAAAAGTAATAGAATTTTGTCACAGCTCCCGATTATACGGCCATCCAGGCGTCAGTAAGACCATTCGACTCATCAGATCCCAGTTCTGGTGGCCGTCCCTGGTCAAGGATGTCGGGGAGTTTGTTGCCGCCTGTTCCCCCTGCAGTCAGGCTAAGGTGTCTCGTCGTCCCCCTTCGGGGTTGCTTCATCCTCTCCCAGTCCCTCCTCGACCGTGGTCCAGCCTCTCAATGGACTTTATCACGGGTCTCCCTTCCTCTGACGGTCACTCAGTCATCCTCACGATAGTTGACCGTTTCTCTAAAATGGTCCATCTGGTCCCTTTACACAAACTTCCCTCTGCCAAGGAGATGGGTCTCATCCTTGCCAAGGAGGTTTTCAGGCTGCACGGTCTGCCCTCTGACATTGTGTCAGATCGGGGTCCCCAGTTTGTGGCCCGTTATTGGCAAGAGTTTTGTGCTATGCTGGGGATCTCTGTGAACCTTTCCTCCGGTTTCCACCCCCAGACAGACGGCCAATCTGAGAGAATGAACCAGGAGGTCGAGACCAAGATCCGCCTTTTCTGCCAGTCAGACCCCTCCAAATGGGCGCAGAACTTACCTTGGGTGGAACATGCGATTAACGCTACGCCCTCCTCCTCTACTGGTCTCTCTCCCTTCTACGTGGTTTACAGGTTCCAACCACCAGTATTTACCACAGAGGAGATAGAATCCAGAGTCCCGTCCGCCCGTCTCTCTGCTTTGAGATGTCGGCGTGCCTGGAGAAGGGCCAGGAAGGCCATACTCGCCGCATCTCAGAGTCAGGCCCGTGCAGCCAATCGTCGGCGGGTTCCAGCCCCTACCTACCGAGTGGGAGATAGGGTTTGGCTGTCCACCAGGGATCTTCCTCTGAGGGTGGACAGTAAAAAACTGGCACCATGCTATATTGGGCCATTCCCTGTCACCAAGATCATCAACCCGGTGGCGGTCCGCCTCCGTCTGCCTTCTACCATGAAGGTTCATCCCACCTTCCACGTGTCCCGTATCAAGCCTGTCAACACCTCCAGTCTGTCTCCCGCCTCCACGCCCCCACCTCCCCCCCGCCTGGTTGACGGCTCTCCGGTTTATACCGTGAAGAGGATCCTTAAGTCCCGTAACTGGGGTCGAGGCACCCAGTACCTCATCGACTGGGAGGGTTATGGGCCTGAGGAACGGCAGTGGGTCCCGTCCCGCCACATTTTGGACAAGTCCCTCATTAGGGATTTTCACAGAACCCATCCGGACCAGCCTGGGGCGTCTGGAATCCGCCCTTGAGGGGGGGGGCCTATAACGTTTCTGGCACTGGAGCTGCTGATTGCAATCAGTACACCTGTGTTTTTCTCCGCCCTAGCTGCTTATAAGCTCCGCTCCTCGCAGCCTCCAGTGCCAGAACGTCTCTAGCCATACGGTGAGCGCTTCCAGCCTTGTTATTTGAGATCCTGTCTGCCTGTCTACCTCTCGACCTGTTTTTGCCTCTGTTTTTTTAAACCAGTCTGCCCCCTTTTGGATTTGTCTGCCTGCCTGGGTTCTGCCTGTCAGCCTCAGAGATCTGGACTGCCTTTCCGTGTTTCTGACCCCAGCCTGTCTGTGAGTAAACGAGATTTCCTGCCCCCCTTTCTGTCTGTGCTTTTTGGATTTTGGACCTGGATTTGGATACTCTGTTGTACTCTCCCTTGGAAACCGCTGCCTGGATCAAACGGATTTCCCCCTCGACAAAGACCCGGACCGGACCTGGATAAAGAGCCCTGGATAACCCCCTCTCGGACCCCATCGACATTAAGAGTCAGAGCTCTGCCCTCAGTGCGGCCAGGTTAGTGACCCTGCTTCTCTCTCACCTACCTGTCTGTTCCTGCTGGTCACTAACCTACCACTCTGCCTTCAGGAGTTGCCAGTCGCAGAGTGCGAGCCGTGCCAGGGGACCGCACCGCCAGCGTCTAAATAAAGACTGTTAAAGTTTTGTACTCACTTGTTTTCGGGTATTTCTTGGGTCCATCCAAATTCATCACACTCCAGTGTTAATGCACATGGATTCCTTATCCATAACAAGCAAGAAACAGGTCTGGCTTACCTGTTCTTCATCATATGGCATTTTGGGTGTGGCGCTTTGTCCGGCGTTGCGGGCGCGGCCGCACTTACTTTGCGTTGTCTTGGTTCATTTGTGGATTCCTGGATTGCGAGCGATGGCTCTCATTATAGTGCCTTTTTTGTTGACAAACTGTTGCGACTCCAAAAAGAATCAGCCTAGTCGCTTGAGAGGGAAAGGTAGGGTCCTGTTTGTCTGACACGCTGCCGTCGCTTGAGAAGAGAAGCGCACTGAATCCAGGATTATATCGTGAATGATTTATTATTCAGCGGCTTTCAACGTTGTTTACACTCATTTGGAAATAGGTCTATATGGTGTTACATGATCTGTAGTTCATCTTAGCAAGGCAAAACGGTCAACAAGAGATGTTTGGTGTGTTGTCACCGTGAACTACCATTATGCACTGGAGTATCTGGCTGACACTGCAGCTTTGAATTCTGATAGTGAACTGGATTTGGCCTGCATTCATTTTGTAATGCTGCCCAGACTAAACCGGCATTTAGAACTGTTTTCTGTGGCTTGGGACAGACATTCACTATCCACAGAGCAAGGCAGATCACCTCAACAATTTTGGATTAGGGGTCAATTACTGGGAAACACCTCAATACCTGACCCTTCCTGCGAGCAGGAATTGGATTATTTATCATACCATAACAAGTAAATATGTTTTCACTACTATCATCTTTTATTATTATTTCTTTACTGCTGTTGTGTTTTGTAGATTTATGAAGAACGTTATGGGGTTGACTGGGAAGGACCAACCCCGCTGGACACAGATGACACTGATCGTTCCAGACACACCAGAAGTTATAAGAAGACAGGTTTCCACATTCCTTCAGGAAAGAATTGACCCTCTGAGGGACAGTGACTGTTTTGGAATGGACATCTGTTTGGAGGCCTTGCAGTTGGCTAGGCAGACATTCCCACATTTGTCATAACTTATTTTTCGTGTAATATTTTTTATGAACCTAATATTGGAATTTCAGCTATTTATTTTTGAAACTATATCCATTTTTTTACTTCAAAATTTGTTTGTGAAGACTCATCGACCCAGGTTCTAATCATCACAGTGAATTAGCGACTGGACTGTGTTAATAGACGTTTTTGCTGCTTCTTACAGCTAAGCAGGTCAGTCTCTTTCTGACTGCGAGAACCACTTTATATGGTTTTATTTTTTATAGATTTTTGCTCACAATGTTCCAATTAAAACATTTTGTGGATGGAAAATATTTGTCATTATTGCGGCCCATTACTAGATTTAACCCTTTTTATGAATTACTTCTGTTGTAATGCAACCGTTCTATTGTTGAGGGGGGCAGCGCATACACCTCTTGTACCAGCAGTGATGTTTAAATAGTAGTTCTCAATCTTGTTAGAAGTTTTGCTAACAAACATCACCTAACTGCTTGTGTATACAGGACTGTCTCAGAAAATTAGAATATCGTGAAAAAGTACTGTATACTAGTAGGCTATTCAACTAATCACAAATCATATAATTAACTCGAAACACCTGCAAGGGTTTCCTGAGCCTTGAAAAACACTCAGCTTGGTTCAGTAAACTAAATCACAAGTATGGGGAAGACTGCTGATCTGACTGCTGTCCAGAAGACCATCATTGACACCCTCCATCAGGAGGGTAAGACAAAAAGAAATTTCTCAAAGAGCAGGCTGTTCACAGAGTGCAGTTTCAAAGCACATTCACAAAAAGTGTGTTGGAAGGGGGAAATGTGGCAGGAAACGCTGCACAACCAATATCTGGCACCTGCCCACAGTGCCAAAACCACTAGTAACTGGTGTACTGACCATGGCATTACTGTCCTTGATTGGCCTGCCAATTCCCCTGACCTGAACCCCATAGAGAATTTGTGGGGTATTGTGAAGAAGAAGCTGAAAGACACCAGACCCAACAATGCAAATGAGCTAAAGGCCGCTATTGAAGCATCCTGGGCATCCATAACACCTCAGCAATGCCACAGGCTGATTGCCTCCATGCCACGCCGCGTCGATGCAGTAATCTGTGCAAAAGGATTCCCAACCAAGTACTGAGTGCATTAATGGACATTTTCAAATGTTTGATTTTGTTTTGCTGTTATAATTTTTTTTACTTGGTCTGAGGAAATATTCTAATATTTTGAGATAGGATTTTTGAGTTTTCTTCAGCTGTACGCCATAATCAGCGATATTAAAACAATAAAAGGCTTGCGATATTTCAGTTGATTTGTAATGAATCCAGAATGTATGACATTTCATGTTTTTTAATTGCATTACAGAAAATAAAGAACTTTATCACAATATTCTAATTTTCTGAGACAGTCCTGTACATGCCGTGTATGAGTTGCAGCACCAAAACAGGTGACTTACCACACATTTGAATGTGATAAACGTGCCTGACATCGAGTTGTCTTTCTGTGTCCAAAGGTTGGATTTGAGCAGGCTATTCCCCAACAAAGTGAAATACAGAGGGACAAATAGCACCAGCTCTTCAGAATACTTCATTTGGAGGGATTATATTGTGGCGCTTTATCATCTACTGTAAAGCATAAATCTCCATCTGTTCTATCTTAAAGGCATACTATGCAACATTTTTCAGTTAATTAATGTGTTCCATACCGTTTTGGATGATAAAATGAGTCATTTCAGGTCGAACAAAGGTTTTCTTGGCCGCCCTGGTGGTCTGTGGGGGAAATACCGTACTTGCAATAGCGTACTGCGCACGTGACGTCACCGTCTCAAGAGCAACGCCCCTTTTGCCGCTTAGGTAGGACATACAGGTAGAGAACGCCCGTAGCAACCAGCTATTACACGCACAACAGAACCAGCGATATGACCGACTTTGCAGCCATTAAACTTTCCCAAGAGCATGTCCCAGGCGCACGGTTTACTGGTCGCACTGTCGAAGAACACACCAACCTTCAGCTCAAACGATGGCTTGAGTGTCGAGGGCTTAAAAAGACCGGAAAACGGGCCGAGTTGATCGAACGGTAAGCTTTGTTTTTTTTTTTTCCTGCGTGGCGTTCATGGCGTCGTCGGCCGTTTTTGTTCGTAATCACCGTCCAGGAATCGGTATATGTTTAATGTTTGTCTTATTTGAAATGTTTTTGAGTAAGCTATCCTGGTAGCAGGGTATCATGTTAGCGCCTGCTACCATGATAGCCTATATGCTATCATGGTAGCAGGCGCTTCATTATTAACATGTCGGCCACCAAAATACTCTTACCTGTTCACTACTTAATGTCGTTGGAATTGGGTCAGGATGTTCTTCGGTTGGGCCCTTTCCTCCAACAAAATGCTTGCTACATATGTACGTGAATTTGGTAACTTTTTCCGGGTTGAACTGTTCTGTAGGGCGACCGCACCGGTGAACCCAGCGCACACATTTCTCCTTGGCAGTCTTGAAGAAAACATCCTTCATATGCGGCCGATCAGCGTACCTCGAGTCGCTGTTGCACGTTCCATAGCAACAATGTTTAAAAACCATGGTCTTAGATTTGGAAAAAGCAGTCGTTTTACCGAGTAAAACCTAGGGTAACGCACGTCTCTTTTACAGCGAAACAGCGGCGGACTATGCAAGCTTGCCCTACTGTGTACCACGTGATATGACGTCATCGTGACATTACGTTTCTAAAAATAGCTCGCTCGTGGTACGCTATTGCAAGAGCCCTCGGCCTGCACCCACAGGCTCAGAAGTCTCGTGCAAGACCGCGAGAGTCGGTCTTGCTTTACGGAGAGAACTCCATGTGTTTTTGCCCTGCCATTCACTATATGCACGCGCGAAAGCAACAACAAAGAACCGCGTGTTAACGCCAAATAAACATGCAAGCATATTGAGTTTTCATTATTATTATTATTATTTTTTTTTTTTTTTAATGTTGGCAAGGCGGCTGCCTCGCCAAGACAGCGCTGCGGGAAACCCTGATGTTCATACTTTCACTGTGTTAGTCATTGTTTGTACTGCCGTTTTTTCGACTTTTCGTTGCGTGCGCCTGTCTGCTAAGCTCAAACAACCGCGCCTGGCTTGACGGAGAAACCAGAACAGCTGAGCATCTTTATGACAGTGCACTTTTACTTTCGCCCTCTGGGGGGAGCCTCGCTGGAAAATCAACCACGGTTGCATAGTATACCTTTAATTTATAAAATTTCACAACACTTTTATAGAAAAAAACTGATCAGCTTTCTTTTGAACATGGTGTGGTTGTGTCAGAGGTCAGTGGATGGCCCCAGGTGACAGATGTTGCATGGTGCACACAGTAAAACTGTACCAGATCTTATAAGATGGATGTATTGTAACAGTGCTTTTGGCAGAATTTTAGCCCCGTTGTTGTACATTACAGAAATGCAATCCTTTTCCTCCTCTGTAAACTTCATTTTTGTGAACAGTATTGCAGTCATCCATTTTCTTTCTCTTTTTCTGGAGTTGGGTCGCGGAGGCAGCAGTCCGAGCAAGGATGTTGACTGTATTAAACAAAGTGAAGGGGAAGATTTACTTTGTGCCAATCCTGACTTTGTGCAAAACCTAGAATGCTTCGTATGAAATCAGATGTTATTTATCCTAAAACTTTGCAGGGAGATCCCAGAGCCTCTGATTAAAAAAGGGTGACATTTTGATAATTTTAAACATCAAAATACAATATTATTGTGGCCTATTATTTAAGTGAACCCTTTTTATAAATTATGGGTGCCATTTTGTTAGAGTCCTCCAAGGGTAAGTATGTATTGTCAGTTGATAATATAAATTATAATATAAATTAAAATGTTTTGATTGGTTGAGCTACAACTCGGTGATCCAGAAACTAGATACCATGTAAATCACTTTGAATCCTGCCAGTGCGAGCACACATTTATTCACGGGCCATAGGCGGAGCTCCTTGGTTTTATTTTAAAGTTTCAAGCCTATAAATTTACCTCTCTATCTCCCCCCCCCCCCCATTATTATCCCGAAGCTATTTGCGCCAGGCCCCCTCCTTCCTCGTTTGTTGTCCTAATTAATGCCTGAAGTAAATACCACAAGATTCTGGGAAATCTAAACATTTTGGAGCTATTGATAATGAAAAACCAACATTTTTGTATATTGTTTTACACTTAGACAACAGAAAATCTACCTCCACTGTTTTTAATGGCGAGGGGAACAGGCAACAAAGACCAACGACAAGGACCAACCACTGAGCTATATAATACACTGGAGTGCTGATTTTGAGAAAATCCTCGTTATTCGATGCTGTAGTGCACATATTCCCTTGTTACTGGGGGGAAATAGGGAGTACCAATACGGCGGCTGGTGGCTTCACAGCGACTCGTTCAAACAGCGGGCGATTAGCACTCCAGTGTATAATATAGCTCAGTGGGACCAACGACATGGACCAACGACAAGGACCAACAGCATGGACCAACAGCTTAGAGCAATGACATTAACCAATGAGGGTTAATGTATGCAAGGTGTAGGTTAACTAACCTACACCTTGCATAAAACAACTGCAAGGTGTAGGTTAGCTTACTGCAGAATGAACTGGCAAGATCACAGTGAGTAAACACCACAGTAGCTGCTAGAGACATACACATATATGTATGGAAGTTAATTTGTGTCGCTGGGATTTGAATTAAAAATGCCACTGAAATTTAAACGTTGTATGTTTGTACTTACTCTTTCAGTGTTAGAATATATTCAGAAAACATTTTTAACCAAAAAAAAAGCATTGTGATTATATCTATATAGTTGAAATTTCATTTGTTATTTTCACTGCAAGATAAAAATTCACATTACTATTTCAAAGTGATTAAATTTTCAATACCTGTTTTTCAGTTTAACTTTTCAGTTTAAAAAAATCTGCATATAAAAAAATTCAGCCTTTCAAAATTCAAACTCAATAATTTCAGCCTCCCGAGATTCAACTTGCTCCATTTCACTGTCTTAAATTCAGCGTCTAAATTCGGTGTAAAAAGGGAAGGGTTACTTCAGGTCACAGACATTAGCAATGGATTGTGGTGTCCAACACCCAGCCAATCCCATTACGTTTTCTTAGTCATGTGACGTGACGCCCGCACTGAAGGAAAACCAGCATCTCGGAGGTGGTCATGTAAGCTAACGCTAACTGAACGGTGAGTTTATTGCTTTCATTTTTATGTAGTATTGCTTTTCTTTGCGCAAGAAAGTGAATAAACCTATTTTATTTAAGACATTTTTTTGCAAACCTGCAGAATAGAAATGTTAAACAACACAATTAATGTTTTCCTCCTGAATTCAGGTAGTACTTCAGCATATCACTTGGCAAGAAACAGATAATGGAAGTCCTGAAGATGACGATAAGTGCTCAAGTGAAACCAAATGGCACATTTCAGGATATCTGAGACAGTTCATCGCAAATTGTGAGTTTACCAGTGTCTGATTGGAGGTTTTCAATTACTTTGCTAGAAAGCATCGCTATGGGAATGATTGTTTCTTACTACTTAGCAGTGGTACGTGACAGTTGTGATTTAATCTTAGCTCCAGAGTAAATCAAACAGTGAAGTTTGCATGTTCCCGTGTGTACTGTCTGTGTAGCTCAGCTCTATTGCAACATCTAGATCCAAAGCTTTACGTGTGGATTTAAAAAAAATGGAAAACTGTCTAGCAGATTTCCTTTTACCTTAGTCTTACAAACATACTAATTTATCTATATGTTCTGGTTTATGGATAAATTAGATTGTGCTCTTTTATTTTGTTTCCTTTCAAAGCCACACAACCTGAACTGAAAGAGCTCATGAAATCCAGGATGGGAGAATTTACCGGCACGTCTGTCTGTGGAGATCGTTCAAAGCAAGTACCCCACAGCTGCCAATTGCTATGAAACTTTGGAAATCCCAAGCCACTACAAGGACTACAATATTTTAGCCTGTATTTCCTCTTGAATGAAACTGTTATGTTGTGAACATTTAGAAACAATAATTCAATCTTCTAATTTTCTCAGATAACAAATTCTATACTTATTAGATGTGGAAATCATTAACACAAAACTAGTAACGCAACAATGTTCAGATGAGATATTGCATGTCTCCTCTATGAATCAGTAATGTTTTACCAATTGTACTGATTTTATAGATTCATACTCAGGCAGTTTGAAACATCCAGTTGAAGTAGTTTATTGAACATTTTGTTGTGTATGTGTACATGAGTTTGAAAATAAATAATAAAAAATACTAATAACTTTTTCTGATTCTAATGTTATGATAAATTCAAAGTCCTTAAATAAATGTAGAATTTTACTCTCATTCTGCACCCTCAGTCCCCTGGCTTGCAGAAGAGCCTTCACCATTCGGTATCCGGAGTGAAGTTGCCTGGATTTAATGTTCCTCACACACTGGTCTAACTCATCATCCGACATGGTGGTGTATAACGTCCTCACCGAAAGACCTGACTCAGCCGGAAATGCCTAAAAGTTTGGCTATGCATGTGACAGGGAGATGGAGTTCTAGAAGACAGCAAACGTAGTCTGGGGATATGACCATCCGCTGCCGCCCAGCTGTTCCTCGCTAAAAATGCACAACAGACGTTTGTTGTTCTTCACTATATTTTTCTAAGTTAATTAGTCTGTGCAAATGACCCAGGGCATCCAAAATTTCTGAAGGAACAGTTACTTGACAAGACAAGGCATTTAAAAAAACAAGTTCTAGAGGGCAGATGAAATCTAGGTAGTCCAGATCCAGTGGCACATGCTCAAGAACGTGCTCCAAATGATCACGGAGTCTATCAAACATATGACCCAGCAAAAGTTCCTTGAACAGAGAGAAGAAAAAGAAAAAACAATGTCATAAAATTGTCAGTAAAAATCAAATTAGAATTCTGAAATAGAATGGTCTTTATTGTTTAAAATTGTGTAAAATTACAGTAATATATTTAATCTAAAATAAATAACAGAATGTGGTTACATTCTAATTTCTAATAATTTTCAAAAACAGTAAGCTTTTTAATCAATTGACAAACCCAAACGAGGTTTTTTATAGTGTTGCTAAGCATTGAACATTTGGTACCCCAAATTAAAAAGAATGTAAATTAAATTACTATTAAAAAACAGAGAAACTGATACCCAAAGCCATGTTTTAAATCAAGTTGTAAGGGTGTGTCTCAATTCAGGGGCTGCATCAGTGCAGACTCGCCGGAATTTGGCAGCGGGTGCAACGGCGGGCTAATGGCGGAGGAAACACCTGCATGGTAGTTTGCTGCATCTTTATCACACCGAAAGAAAATCACAAGTTAGGAAAAAGAAAAGACGCCATTCATTTCCAGAGTGAAGCTATGTGCCTTCCTGAGAAGAGACAAGCCTAATTTTTATGGCAGAGAGGTTTTGGAGGTGAAGTTGCTAAACGTTTAGTAACAAATTAAAGAAATGAAATTTGTAATCAGTTTATTTTTAGTTTTTATTTTACATAAAAATCACTGAACATTAACCTGAGATTAGTTCAGCTAAGCGTCACAGCTGTGGTTCACGCTGTCACAGTTGCTAGGCAACGGGTGAGCTGGCGAAAGCTAGAAGGTTCCAATTCACAGCCAGCCTTCATGGTTTTTGCGGTATGCGAAGGACGCGGTCCACCTGGGTCGAATCCTTCTTGGGCTGGACCCCTTGAATTGGGACACACCCTATGTATTGACTTTCATGCGCAAAGAAAAGCAATACTACCGAAAAATGAAAGCAATAAACTCACCGTTCAGTTAGCGTTAGCTTACATGACCACCTCCGAGATGCTGGTTTTCCTTCAGTGCGGGCGCCACGTCACGTGACTAAGAAAACGTAATAGGATTGGCTGGGTGTTAGACACCACAATCCATTGCTAATGTCTGTGACCTGAAGTAACCCTTCCCTTTTTACACCGAATTTAGATGCTGAATTTAAGAAATGGAGCAAGTTGAATCTCGGGAGGCTGAAATTATTGAGTTTGAATTTTGAAAGGCTGAATTTTTTTATATGCAGATTTTTTTTAAACTGAAAAGTTAAACTGAAAAACAGGTATTGAAAATTTAATCACTTTGAAATAGTAATGTGAATTTTTATCTTGCAGTGAAAATAGCAAATGAAATTTCAACTATATAGATATAATGACAATGAATTTTTTTTTGGTTAAAAATGTTTTCTGAACATATTCGAACACTGAAAGAGTAAGTACAAACATACAACATTTAAATTTCAGTGGCATTTTTAATTCATATCCCAGCGACACAAATTAACTTCCATATATATGCAACATCTACATGTGCAACATAGACATATACAACATAGACCTGTGCAACATTTACATGCGCAACATAGACATGTGCAACATTTACATGTGCAACATTTACATGTGCAATATAGACATATACAACATAGACATGTGCAACATAGACATATGCAACATCTACATATACAACAAATACATGTGCAACTTCTACATATGCAGACAACACATATGCAACAACAACACAACATCTAGACATATTACATCTGCTTATTTTTAGTACAAACGGAACCCCATACATTTACATCATTAGTGCTGGAGAAAGATCAGCTGCTCCTCCTCTGATTGGCTCTTCTTCTCTGCTTCATATCAGTGTCAGTTGAATGCAGTCAGACAGCAGTGAGAGGCAGAGGAAGCTGCCATCAGCTGCTGTACTTCTATCAGTCCACTAGATGGAGCCATGGAGCAACATTTCATCCACTGACACTGATTCAGTCTGACTGAACATCAGCTACTATTTTATTTCACAATCATCAAACTCTACAAGTGGATTATCTGCTGCATCAAAGCTGAACTATTTAATAATCTTACTGAATCATTTTAACACTTTCATTTTATTTTGAAAGGACTCACAGGAAGCAGCAGGAAGCTGTTGTGTCTGTGTCCGTGAGTTTGATTCCAGGAAATAAAAATATAGAGCAGTTTGTTCAGTGAAGAAAAGAAAGAAACATCAGCTGTTCATCATGTTTGGTTCCAGTTCATCAATAACCTAATAATCCTGTAGATTAGTCTTCAAACAGCAGAGATGAAACTTTGTGCTGAAATCAGAAGTGAACATGTTCTCCAAACATCAGAGAGCAGAAACAAACAGGAAAGTTCCTCAAGACAAAGTTCTGGTAGGAAACAAAGCAAACTTACAGTTTGTTCAAACGGTCCAAATTTTAGAAGAACAAGATCTGAACAACAGACTCAGAGAAAACAGAATCACATATCTGGTCTGGGTTCCATCTGAATACAAAGAGATCAAAGCGAAATGAAAAGTAGAAACGTTTGTTAGTGTGATGACATTACAGTTTCTGTTCCCTTCTGGTTGATGTGAAAGTGGAGATCCTTCTAACTGATACAAAGAAACGAAAACATATCACTCCTGTTTTGGCATCTCTACATTATCATCTAGATAGATTTTGAATTAATTTTAAAGGTTTAAAAATCTTTGATTTGTTTTTAAGTATTTACTTGATCTCACCCCTCAGTATCTGTCCGACCTGATTCAAATGTTTGCTCCTTTATCTCAGCAGATCAGTTACTTCTGGTTGTCCCAAAGCCTAAGAGGAAGCGAGTGTATTCAGTCACTGCCCAAAAACTGTGGAAAAAGCTGCCACTGCAAATCAGAAAGGCTGACTCACTTGTTTTTAATCTTGTCTTAAAACACTTCATTTCTCTTTGGCTTTCAAATCAGTTTGAGAAGTTAATTTTTGGTTATTTATTTTTTCTTGATTATTTTTATTTGTTTTATTGCTCTGATGTTTTATTACATTTTTAGGGTTTTATTGTGATTCTGCTTGCTAGTGCTGGCAAGGACAAGGGCATTACATTTTGGTGTTTTTATGAGTTTACTTTAGTCAATGTTGTTGTTTTTAAAGTGCTTTATAAATAAAGTTATATCGTTTTATCCTCTGAACATCTTTGCTACTTAGAGATTCACACTTTCAGGCATACTTCTTCAGGACCAAACCAGGACCAGAACCATTCATAGGTCCAAACTCTCTCTCGCAGTACAAATGCTTTACAAACTTTATTCTGGAACCTGATAGAACCTGAGATGCAGAAAACGGTCTTCCTCTGGGCCGTGGGTTCCTCCAGAAACTGTTGTTGAAAGTTCCTGATGAGATTCAATGATTTTATAAAAAAAAGTACCAACAGAACCTCCTGCAGGACAGATCTGATGTTCAGGTAAATGAAGGAGTCAGGAGGTGTTTGATCAGCCAGTGATTACAGGAGAAGATCCATTTGGACTTCATGAAAAGTTTCCACCAACAAGCTCTGCAACAACTGCAGTGAGTCTAAAATTGATTTGAGTCTGATTTATTAGATTGATCAGCACTTTTATTTTCATATTTTAGACTTGATCATCACTAAGATTCTAAATATTTCTAAGGTCAATGTAACTGATGTTGCCCTATCTGATCACTTTTCTGTTACCTTTGAAAGCATAATTTCCAGTGACTCATTTAGCCAAAGGGACATCATAAGAAAACACACCTTTAAGGACAATGCCACGGAAACATTTAATTCAAGCTTACTCTGCTACTTCAACCTTGGGTGGCAACTCAGTGGATGAGCTAGTAGATAACTTTTATTCTAAAGTCTCAGACATCATTGACTGCATTGCTACAGTTAAAGTGAAAGTTCTTTCTGGGAAGAAAAAATCTCCTTGGAGAAATGCTTCAGGAGTTAGAGGTGAAAAAAGGGAGTGTCGAAAAGCTGAACGAAAGTGGAGAAAGACGAGACTCCAGATTCACTATGAAATCTATAAAGAGAGACTTTACAGATATAATTTACAACTGAAAAATGCAAGAGAATCTTTCTTCTCTGAGATCATCAACAAAAACATTAATAATTATTTGCCACAGTCGACAGGTTAACAAATCCTCCTGTATCCGTGGCTTCTGAACTCCACTCCACCAGGGCATGTAATGAATTTGCTAACTTCTAATCCTACAGATTAGAGGATCAGTTTGTACTTCCATTTCAATCTGAAAAACTCACAGAGAAAGAAATGGCAATTAGAAGGATTTTATTGATACAATATTTTAAGTCTTTGGCGCTCAGACCTCGGCAGGAACATTAATGCTGAATTATACTTTAATATGCATAAGTAGATGTATGAGAACAGGGATGTTCCCCCCAGGTCTGAAACTGGTGGTGGAGTGGAGATAGAAGAAGTTTGTTCAGTCCATATGGTGATCTGTTTAAGATAGATGTCCAACTTGATAAACACAGGTTTGCATGAACTGTCCATGATGAGCAAGCTTGAAGCGACTGTGGAGAGGAAAAACTCCCCTTTGGGAAGAAACCTCTGGCAGAACCGGGCCCAACATGGTGGTCTTCTGCCGGACCAATAACGAGGTGATAGGGAGTGCTGAAGACTGAAGGGAGAAAACACTCTGATGGGTTGAGGATGGAGGAACGTCTTGGAAGCTAGATGAACTCAGCTATGATGGTGGAGAAGGGGTTGGGGGTGGGTTGAATCGGACATCTGATTCGAAATCCGACATGCAATCCGTTTGCGCTTGCTGGTTAGCAGGCTGAGACGTGGATTTGAAGTTGTTTTTAAGATGAGCGCGGGATGCTGATTGGCTTCATGGAGGTGTGGTTCGTAGCTGATTGGCTCACATCAGAGGCGGATCGGACTCTGATTGAATGGAGGCAGGCGATGAGTTTCTTCGATTGAACTTGCGCTTCAGCTTCATTTCAATCTGAAAAACTCACAGAGAAAGAAATGGCAATTAGAAGGATTTTATTGATACAATATTTTAAGTCTTTGGCGCTCAGACCTCGGCAGGAACATTAATGCTGAATTATACTTTAATATGCATAAGTAGATGTATGAGAACAGGGATGTTCCCCCCAAAAATGCCAAGGTCAGAGCGCCTGTACTCGTAAGGCAGTGTGACGGGATAGTGATTTGAATGGGAGATGATTAGGTGAATGAAATGAAAGAAATGAACAAGAAGAAGTGAGCAGAGATGCTTTCTTGCGGAAGATGTCTTGCGTATGCTTTCTTGCGGAAGATGTGAGCATAGATGCTTTTCTTGCGGAAGATGTCTTGCGTATGCTTTCTTGCGGAAGGTGTGAGCATAGATGCTTTTCTTGCGGAAGATGTCTTGCGTATGCTTTCTTGCGGAAGATGTGAGCATAGATGCTTTTCTTGCGGAAGATGTCTTGCGTATGCTTTCTTGCGGAAGATGTGAGCATAGATGCTTTTCTTGCGGAAGATGTCTTGCGTATGCTTTCTTGCGGAAGATGTGAGCATAGATGCTTTTCTTGCGGAAGATGTCTTGCTTATGCTTTCTTGCGGAAGATGTCTTGCAGATGATGCACATAGAGAAATGAGTGATTATGACAAGATGCAACACAGGTGACAGGATGCATGACAGGATGCATAACAGAATGCTTGACGCATGCATGAGAGAACACATGACAAGACGCAGGACCAGATGCGACAAGACGTACGAGAGAGTGCAACAGGATACATAACGAATGCATGACAGATGCACGAAAGGATACATAACAGAATGAGTGACAGGATAAACTGACAATATGAGTTACGATATGAATGAAAGTATACATGTGATGAATGATGATATGAAAGAAGCATGAAAGATCAACAATATGATAGGAGAGTTACGGACTGTGATGATTATGAATGATAAACTCAATTCGAAAGAGTGAAACATGAAGGGTCTGGCGAGACGTGAAAAGTTCAATCCACCACCAGTATTTGCAGTTAGATTACCTTAGAGCTGAGAGGGCTTTGAGCAGCTAAAATGAATGGATGCTCAGAACGATGTGTGAGGCATGATGATGATGACCATGGCCCATTGTTTGAGTGATCAGGAATCTGTGAAACAATTATAAAGAACCCCCCCCCAAAACCTACGGATGGCAGCATCCGTACATTTGTAAACACATCCACGACAGAAAGGCATTATAGAAATATATTTTGATCCAGGCGAGAAGCAGACCAGACGGTCAGAACGGCAGCTCTCAACCAGAGTATCCTGTTCAAGAAGGAAAGAACAAATTTAGTGAACTCGAGCTGCCTGGAAATAAAGCGTGACTCTGGCAATGATGCATTTGTGAGATTGAGGTGACCGAGCGAGGAGGGCAGCTGACGGTTGGAAATAACTGATATGGAATGAGACTGATATCTTGTGAATCAGAAAGCTGAACTGCAGGCAGGAAGCCATGCTTGAACCAAGTTGAGATCAATACCTAGAACTCAATTTGCAGGCCGACAGGTTTAATTTGAGAAAGGACAAACTGAGAATAGTGAAAGGAAGATCTATGAGAGGAAGAGACCACAAGATGAATGAATGAAGAGGATGAAGATGGGTAACATGTCTTAAGACATAATTTATCAAATAATGTTTGTTTAACTCATGAATGCATAAACTGCCGAACGCATACTAAATGCTGTCATAAACGGATTAAGCTATTTAGCTCATTCCATGATGTTTGAAATGAAAATACTTTCGATTCTTCACTAAATTCTGATAAAACTGATGATCTTCATTACTTATTATCTTAATTAGCCTCACCAGTCTGCAGACAGGATCCGTAATTGAAAACTAATGTTATGCAATAACGCCATGATAAATAATTGATCTCGGATTGAACTCTGAACCGCGGCATGGGGAAGGCAACAGGAAATCTGTCCCGCTGCAACATGAGACCCTCAAGGCTTGGACGGCCTTTCTTCCCAACAGGGGTCCTGCTGAGAACCCTCCTTATAAATAAAAACCTTCCCCCACAGACAAAGAGTTCTCTTTCTTCAGCTCACTCCTGCAGACTTCTTTAGCAGCTCTCTCAGAGCAGACAAAGAAGGCCAAACCATGAGGCCTGGTCGGCCCTGACCAACACACAAGCAAGCAGCTGGGAAAGGTGCCTGCCAGCCACGCTTCATCCTGGGTCTGCTAGACTCGACTGCCTGCTTCAGCATCTGAGAGGCTCTCATCGCCTGGGGAACATGTCCGGGCAAATACAGAGCTAAATTGCTGTCCCAACCTCACAACCGGTAGCAGGAGCAAAGATCCTGCATGCGAAACAGCTCTGTGTATTTCTTCTCAGCCTGTACCGAGGAGCGAACCCAGATGGAGCGGAAAGCTGTGGAATTCTGAGGAAAAACCCTGCTCAAATTGGACCGCAACCGGTTCAGAGAACGTGCTCACACCAGGCCTCCGACCCGACCATATGGCAGCAGAGCCATTATTTCAACAAATACTGTCCTGTTTAACTGTCCCGCATTGTGACTGAATTGAAATACATGCAAATGTCTCAACTCCATTCCATGTTCTTGGAATCAGACCCTCACTGAACAAGGATTACCGAGTTATCCTGATCAACCACCCTGGTTTGTCCTTTGTTTTGTTTACAAATAGTTCCTTAGCCTCTTTCTATCTTCATTTGCCCAGTCAAGTCTCACCAACCTAGCAAAGAGGATTCACCAATTGAACATTGTGCTAATTCAGGCAAACAGCATCACATAGGGATGCTCTCCGGATGTTCATTTTTTTTTTTTTTTACCTGTTACTAAATTCTTGAACCTGAAAAGAAGCTGTTACTCCTTTACCCTGTGTGTGCAGATTCTACTGTCAAAAGACAGCCAGTGCTCGAACTCATCCCCCTCAACCATTGTCTCGATATCAGCCCAAGAGCCGATCATCACCAGACAATACTCAACAGACAGAGAGTTATTTATGAAACATTAAATAACTTTAAACAGTGTATAATTGCACAACACTATCACCAGACAACAGCACCCACAGTGATGCTCTCCGGATGTTCATCTTAAAATAAATTCTTGAACCTGAAAAGAAATATGTCAATGTTGTGGATGGGCCTCCCCACAACGTAATGATTTGCACTAAGTTCTTCAAAAATTCTAAGTTCTTGGTAAGGCAGTTAAAAATATCCAACAGTAGTCAAAAAGTGAACAAAGGTAGCTGAGTCTCAGTCCAGGGTGGTTTATTGCAACAACACAAGACAACCACACGTGAGATGTTCTCCGGACAACATCTGACAACATACAGAAAGTGGTCAGCTTATATACATTTTCTGGATCTTGGGGCTCCTTCTTTGAGCCCCTCCTATTTTACATAATTTCCATTGCTTTTTCCACGGATATCTTTGTTAATTTTTTACCTATCAGTGGAAACTTCCATAGGGTGTGCTTTTTTAAAAACATGGTTACACATCACAGCTCCTCCCAATCATGGCCCCTCACTACTGCTCATTTCCATATGGTTACACGTCATTACCTTTTCGAACCTGGACCATGCATTTTCTGTGTTCATTTTGCAGTCTTTCATGTTCTGTTTTACATTGCAAATGGCTTGCCCTTTTGACCCAGAGGTTTTTCAATTTCCCCTGGTTAATTCCATTGACCCCCTGTCTCTCACTCTGGACTTGTAGCGTGACACACACACACATGTTTCTTAGGTGAATGTTACAGCACACCTTATAAACATGGTGATAAGAATATATTTATTATAAGATATTCATTGTGAGATATTAATCCACTACATTCCCCCCTGTGATCCTGAAAAGGGTCACAAAATAAATCACACTCTACAAATGATTGTCTATTTATCATGACTATGAATTTCTAGAGTAAATATTACTAGCACACCAAAGGCTAATTGTAATTAATACTTAGCACATCACAAACGTACCATGATTAATACGAACGTCTAAGATCAAAACACACTTCTACTAGTAGTGAGGGATACACAAAACTATGATCACACAGTAAAACATAAATTTTATAGTTAAACAAAGAGGGAACTCCCCTTGGCACTCTTGTGAGGACATTTCCTCTTGCTTACTTTTTTTTATAGAAGGATTTTCAGGATTTGTTTCAGCAATGATACTGGGCCTCAGGTTGACATATCCGTGCAGCTTGAACACCTGTTAGGACACCACAACCCTTACCCAGAGGGCCCTGCACACCCCCTACATCAAACGAGTTGATGTTTAAATATTAATACCAATACTCCATCATGCCCGCTGTATCAGGCTAACCAGTCACTTAATGGTCAGTAGACCTTCATTACAACCAACATATGAGCAATCCTACCGATGCTCCCTGCACAGCATTAGTACTGTCACATAGGTTATAGACATACATAATTATATTTATCTTTTTAAGCATGCACCATCATATTTATTATTGAAGTATACATAATCATTTCATCATTCACATCAGCTTAGTTTTACCTTTTTTTATTGAAAGTTCTAAGGTTGGGGATTAGGGAAAATCACCCCCCTTGGAGGTCGATTCCCCAGTCCTTCTGTGGAAGTCCCAGGAGCTTGTCCCTGTAGCTGTGCTAGTGTCGTAGTAGCTAAACGCCACTGCAGTACTTGCCGTCTTGCTGTGTCCCGTTCTGCTGTCATTTGCAGCAGTTTTTCCTGGAAATTGACAATAGTCTGTTGAGCATCTTGAAGTCGTCGTGTCAGATTGTCCTGTTCTTGGGTTAACTGGCATACTCTAGCCCTATATTTGGCTTTGTATGTGCTGCGGCGAATTGCGAATATGTGCTTCTTTGACGCCGGAGATAGACTTTTAACCAGCTGAATGTAAACTCCAGTATCCATTGAGGCAATTTCAGTTTTTAGGTCTTGGGCGGTTCTGTAACGATCCAGAGGGCTCATTAGAAACCCCTGGACGTGGCTCATCTTGAGGGAGCTCAGTTGCATCTGCTGAAAAATATTAACAGTCGGCTCCAGTGCAGGATTTCCCATTGCGGTTGGACCCGTCGTCATCGTGCCCTATGTAGATGGCCTCTCATGACCAGCTCTGTTTGGCCTTCCTTGGCCCGGTGTGGATGGAAATTCCAAGGCAGCTGTGTCCGGCAATCCTCGGTTTGCTGGGTCCTAGGGGCTGATTGGGCTGAAGATGATCCTCAGGGCCCCTGGTGATGGTGGGTCATCCATCCGTAGCTCTCCCAGGTCCACCATTCCTCCCGGTAGTGCAGCGCTAGGGCCCTCTGCTGGATCGTCTGGACGCCTATTAGGGAGACCAGTGCCTGTACCTACATATACTTGTGTGCCTAACGACGCATGTGCGGTATCTGTGTTTCCTCTATTTGCACGTTCCTGCCAATCCTCAGCGGGTGTGTGGTGTACATTAAAATAAGCGTCCGCCATTTTCAGCAGTCTGCATGTGGAGACATAGTATGTTATAGGTATATATCCACATGAGGCACATACTTTTCCTAAAAGAATTTATAAATACTTTTGGCATGGAAATTACTATTTCTAAGCTAATCTATAAATACTTGATATACAAATAACTACATCTACAGTTGTTTATAAAGACTTGGCATGCCATGTACTATATATGTAATATCATAAAAAATATGCACGTAACTGGTGGGGGTGAGAGGGGATCATGGTATTACTTTATATGACTTGGTCTATCTGTACCTCTATTATGGGGAATTGACCAGTTACATTCACAATAAGTTTTGAGACCAACCCCCGAATGAGGGGTACATTGCAGCAGACAACTACTAATATTATCAATATTATAGTTCCTAGTATTATTCCTGCCGCTTTGAGGTATCTTGTCCACCCAAGCTTATTGAACCAATCCCAAAACCCCTTCAGCTGAGTGTTCCAGTTGGATCTCTCCACATGTTCATCTCTCATGCGCTTCATTTCTTGAAGAACACCTGTCAGGCTGCCGTTAATATCAGTATGCATAGGGATTAAAGTACAACAATCTGTCCCGATATAATCACATAGCCCCTGGTCCCCGGCCATACGGGATTCCAGTACGAACCTATGTTGTAAAACCATTAGTGATGTAGCATGTAATTGTTCTTTTATAAGGTCTACGCCCTTTATTGTAAAATTTATAAACCTTTGTTGATTGTACCATAGGAGATTTATCCACCTACTATTTCGAGCTATGTATTGCGCATTGGTAATTGCTCCGAAGAATGGTAACGAGCCGACTCCTCTCCCAGATTTTATCCAATCACTTCCTATAGCAGCATGTTTCTCTGGCACCCCTAATGGGACCTGATCCCATGTAATGTATACTTCATCTGACATTTGCCAATTCTGTTTGTGCTCAGTAGGAGTACTTCTTTTTGTACGGTTTCTTATTTCATTAGGTGTTTTGTTGCTGATTTTTTGATTATCTATTATCAATTTTAGTTGTCCTGTAAGCATCACTGGAGCACAGATACCTTCCCACTGAGGAGGCAGTGAGGATAGTATTTGCTCAGTATTGTGACACAACCAAAAAATGTCTCATAAAGGAACAGATCCTTGCGCCAGACTCTTTACTCGGTATTGAGCTACTGCTGTAGGTTGGAGGTCATAGATAATATTTCCTCCATCTGGTACTACTTGTTTACAACTTATATTACTTTTTAAGGCTAGTTTCACATAGTTTGATGTAGCTAACGTTCCCTCCTGCTGCCGGTGGGTACCACGGTATTTTATTACATTTCACCATCTCATCTGCAGTCTCCATTTTGCTAGAGGTTCTGTCGGTCACCTCTTCTAATTCTGTTCCTCGTGCTATACAAAATGGAAAGCTTAGTTTAGCCGGCTTTTGCACTACTGGAGGGAGGGAAGATGTACTCATTACTTTATTTATTGAGGAGGTTAGTGCTTCGGGGCATCTTTTCCTGTCTTTTGTCCATGATGGTAAACCTGCAGCCATATGCATAACACAGTGAGCATAACATTCTGATATGTGTGGGCAGTCGCCTATTTTACTTCCGGGTATACTCTGAAGGGTCGGTAACTGCTTAGCATTATAACAGGCTATACAATCATCTTTAGGGCGCTTTTTAGCTGTAAACATAGCTTGAACCGAAAATTGTATCCATTGTTGAAACATGTTCATTTGCCATTGTGACGTTTTTAATTTATTCAGATCCCTTTTCTGTCTTTTGTTTATTAATTTTACTACTCTATGAGCTCTTTCTATCGTCATTATTTGTTTTGTTAGTATGTTTTGGCACATGTTTGTTTTGCATCTTACCGTAATGATCACCATCCCATCCCCACGGCAGTCCATGCTTTGTGGAGTTTCAAGCCAATGTTTTCCCATTGACTCGTCTCCTAAAATTTCCTCAGACATCACATAGTCATAACCTTCGGTTTGCACATGCATTAATGATTTATTCTCCCCACCGTTATTACTGATTATCCCCTGGTTAGTAGCTAGTGTTATCATTGCTAGTGCACATGTCTCTGTTTGACGCTTTACATGTGAGTGTGCATTGTTAGTGGTGAGCCTAATAAGGTCCCCCCTTGTTAACCCGAAAAGGGTTAACAACAGAAGAAAACTAGTCAGATTCGGAAGGAGACGCATACGAGTGACGTCCAGACGGCGATGGAGTGGGCGGACACGACCCGCTCGCCGACCCAGACGTGCCGTCCGAGGAAGTGGAAAGGGAGGGAGGGGGTGGGGAAGGTGAAGGTGAGGGATGTGGAGAAGGGGAAACAGTTCCAGCACTGTCTGATGAGTGATGAGAAAAAGGTTCTTCCAGTGCCTCAGAGCTGGGTGAGTCTGAGACAGACCTGCTAGGAGTCTGAATGGCAGGAGAATCAGCATTACTGCTGCCAAAGTCAGAAGGCGAATCGGAAGCAAAAGAATGAACATTATCATTCTCAGAGTCCCCTGACAGTGAAGCCCGTCGGGCTGCCAAGCGGGCTGATCGTCTCTGGCCATCAGACGATGACGGGGCTGAGGATGCATCAGTGCTCGCCCCAGGTACGACATCAGACGCCTGTGAATGTGCTATGGTAGTATGCGGAGGGAGACTTGCTGCTGCCCTTTCAGCATGCGCAGAGCCCGTCGGTCCTGGATCAAGGCCAGGTGGGTCTGGTGGACGATGACGTGTGCAGTGGTTCTTATGGAACCAGAAGGGCTTACCTTCAACTTTTAGGGCAGTGGGAGTGGTAAGAACAACTTTAAAGGGCCCTTCCCTACGAGGTTCGTTCCACTGACGTCTAAATACTCGTATGAACACTCTGTCACCGACTTGGACGTCTCTGACGTCCACTGGAATACGTGTCTCGTCTCGGTTGTGAGCTGCTTTCACCTGTTGAAATATAAGTCTGTGAGTACGGGTTAGTGACCTGAGGTAGTCCCCCAGCTCACGTTCGAGTTGCGCCAGGGAAATCTCCTCCTGGGGCCCTCGCACCTGTGGGAGAGGCATAGGTCGACCTGTAAGCATTTCATGAGGAGTAAGATGGGTTAATCGGTTAGTTTGAGAACGCATTGCCATCAGTGCAATCGGCAACGCATCCACCCACGTCAGGCGGTTATTGCTATCAGCAATAATCTTTGCAATCTTGGTTTTGAGCACACCGTTGGCTCGTTCGACGGAAGCCTGTGACTGGGGATGATAAACACAACCAAACTTTTGTTTTATACACAACTGGGTGAACATCGCCTGGACGACCTGTGAAATAAAGTGAGGTCCGTTATCAGACGAAATAGTATCAGGCATACCAAACCTGGGAAACACTTCTTTACATAAAAACCTTGCTGCTGATTTGTGATCGTTCTTAGCAGTGGGGCAGGCTTCTATCCATCTGCTGAAACGACAAACAACCACAAGCATGTATCTCTTTCCCTGCACACGAGTTAACATGTCAACATAATCCATAATCAGATGACGAAAAGGGCCATCTGGCATGGGGATATGTGCTAAGGGTTGTGTGAACATTTTTCGCACATTGTACTTGGGGCAGTGTGGGCATATAGCTAATTCTCTGTCTACCATAGGTGTCAAATAAGGTGACCACCATACTGCCTGCAATTTTCGAACAACCTGGGCTCGCGAACAATGATCAGGTTCATGCATTATTCTGATAGCTGTTGGTAATAAGGACAAAGGAAGTACAAAATGTCCTCGGAAACTTCGCCACAACCCTGCATGGGGGTGTGATGTGCGTACCGCCCCCCTTTGCACCCACAATCGTTTTTCTGCTTCAGAGACGCTGTTCTGCGCCTCAATTAATGAGGCTAAATTAGTGATGGGTCCACAGTCAGCTGCAAGAACCATTGGTCCTTGTATTGCAGGTCCTGTGGCTTCTTTGGCTGCCTCATCTGCTAAGTTATTTCCTATTGCTATAGGTGTTTTTGCCGTCTGATGTGCAGTACATTTTACAATAGCTAACGCAGATGGGAGCTGCATGGCTTGTATTAATTCCATGACAGCCTGCCCATGTGTCACCGGGGTGCCATCAGTTCGAACAAAACCTCGCTGTTTCCAGATGCTCGCGTTTATATGGCATACCCCATACCCATACGCACTGTCTGTATAAATGGTGACTCTTTTACCTGTAGCTAATTTACATGCAGCTGTTAATGCTTTTATCTCTGCCAATTGGGCAGAGCAAGGTTGGTCAAGGCTCATGGACTGAACTTTTGTATAGGTGCCGTCGGGGTCAAGCCGGACCACTCCATATCCTGCTTTGTTCCCCGTCTCACCTCTGACGCATGATCCGTCAACAAACAATGTTAGATCGGATAGGATTGGGTGATTGTATAAATCCTCCCTTACTTTCATGAAGGCGTCCGTCTCCTTGAGACAATCATGGGGCTCACCTTCTGTTGGCAATACCATTCTTGTGGCCGGGTTAATCGTGACACAACGTTGCACGGTAAGGTCAGGTCCTGAAAGCAGAACTTCATAACCAGTGCGACGAGCTTGGGTTATCACGAAGCGTGGGCTTGTGAGCAGTGCATGTAATTGATGTGATGTATACAAGAAAATAGGGTGGCCCATAGTAATTACTGAGGCCTTTTTGTATGCAAATGCTGCTGCTGCCAAGCCTTGATAACAAGGAGGCAGGCCTTCTTCAACTCCATCTAATTTTGTACTGTAATAAGAAATTGGTTGTTTACCTGTGGGGGTGTCTTGCATCAATACTGCACATGCATACCCTTGTCGCTCTGCCACGTACAGATGAAATGGTTTGCCATAATCTGGATTGGCCAGAGCAGGAGCCGTTTGGAGATCTTGTTTTAGCAGCTGAAACGCTCCCTCTGCCTCGTCTGTCCACTGTAACTGAGCCGATTGGTGTCCTTGGCCTGCGGCTTTAATAAGTGCTCTCAATGGAGCAGATTTGATGGCGTAATCACACACCCACGGTCTGCTGTAACCTGCCATGCCAAGGAAAGACAACATGTGACCAACAGTTTGAGGTTTGGGCAATTTGGTAATGGCTTCTATTTGGGACGGTGCGATAGACCTCTTGTCCCCACTGAATTGCCTGCCGAGGTATTCTACTGTTTGTTGGCAGAATTGTAATTTTTGTTTACTTACTTTGTGTCCTCCTTCTGCCAATGCAGTCAACACCGTAATGGAGTCTTTTTCACACTGCTCTTTTGAGGCAGAACAGATCAAAATGTCATCAACATACATCAACATGGTGGATGGTAAGTCTAAGTGATTCAGATCATTTGCCAGCACACGATTAAAAATAGATGGTGAGTGTACAAACCCTTGGGGTAATCGTGTGTATGTATATTGCTGACCTTTGTACGTAAATGCAAACAGATACTGGGAATCTGGATGCACAGGCACACTGAAAAATGCTGAACACAGATCTATCACAGTGAACCATATAGTACCCGGGGGTATGTTGCTTAACAGTGTATGGGGGTCTGGTACTATCGGTATTTCTTCTGCTACAATGGCATTGATTAATCTTAGATCATGGACTAATCTATATTCATTACCGTTAGGCTTTTTGATGGGAAAAATTGGTGTGTTACAGGGGCTTACTGTCGGTTTTAGAACGCCTACAGTTTCTAATCCTGTTATAATGGGCTGTATGCCTTCTACTGCTTCATGTTTGAGGGGGTATTGTCTTTGAAAGGGTAATTTAGCATTTAATTTGGTGGTGAATTTGATGGGGTCAGCTGATTTTACTAAACCTACATCTGTTTTGCTTTTGGACCACACCTGCTCAGGAACTTGTTCTAATAGTGATGCGTGCTCCTCAGTCACCGCCATTTGTCTTTTCCCAGGCACTTTGATGTGTTCTGCTATTACTTCATCTGCCTGTGAAAATGAGATTTTGAAGAATAGTCCATCTTTTGATACACTAATCCGGTTCCATGCAGTATCGATCTCTTCCGTGACTTTCTTGGCTTCTTGAATCATGGGACCCAGGTCATGTGACTCGTACTGGTCAGCAATCAGCAATGTGACATGCGGCGCTGAGTCAGTGACCTGGAACCATTCGGCAATGTCTTTTTCAGGAAACTTGACAACGGCTGCGGCTCCTTGTGGCCCAACCATTATGTCAGCATATTGGATGACAGTTGTTTTGTTGTTAATTTCTTCATCCCAGCTTTTCTCATAGTCTTCATGTTTCTGTCCTTTGTCATAAAACATGGTGCAATGGAGGGGTAGAAAAGGCTCTTTGGATTCGTCGTAGTGGTTCATTATCAGAGGTCTCCATGTTTCCCACTCCAATTGGAGGAAAGAAGTAGGTGACGTGAGTTTCATCCAAAATACTTGGTCTTCGGGGTCATAATTTTTCATTTGTAGGGTCATCTGTGGGCCCAGTGGCATCATGAAGGCTTTGCTGTTGTCAGTTGCTTCAAAATAAATTCCATTTGGAGTGCATTTAATCTTTGCGTTGAGCTGGCATAACACATCTCTGCCCAGCAGATTAATTGGCATATCTGCTGAATAAAGTAGTGGTGCATACACAGTCGTTTCTCCTATAATCATGGGAACTGGCTCAGTCATGGGTATTATTTGGGTCTTCCCAGAGAAACCTACTGTTCGAATCTTTGATGCTGAGAGAGGCAGACCAATTCCACTTTTTCCTATGCAGGAGTACGCAGCACCTGTATCAATCATGAATTGATGATGGCTGTCGTATATTGTGACATCAATTGTGGGTTCCGTTTGTGGGCGTTGTGTTAATACAGGTAGAATGGCCTCTCTTTCAGGTTTCTCTGGGCACCCCTATTGCCAGTACGCTTCAGGCCCTGCTCCACCGTTGGCAGGTCAAGTGGCAGGGTGCTGGGGTCCCATCCATGGATTGGTTGGGCAGTCTCTTTGCATGTGTCCGACTTGTCCACATCCCCAGCACTGCAGCCTCAGCTGCTGTTGTCCCATGTCTGGACCCGCCTGGGGCATCCGCTGGTATTGTCCGTGAGGGGGCCTCCTCGGGGCTCCTTGTGGTCCTCTCCATCGTCCCCGAATGGGTGGCCCCCCTCTTCCTCTTCCAGTCATCACGTGCTGGGGACCTGTTCCTTGATTTAGATGCACATGGATGGGAGGGACCTGTTGAGTTTGGGCCACTCCTGCAGGTGGTGCTGTTGGATACTGCATCTGCTGTGTGGGTGGAGGGATAGTGGGAGATATCACTGGGGCTTGGACGACTTCACCTCCTGCTGGTCCACTCTCACCTGTGGGAGCGGCTGCCACTGTCAGCGCGGCTTGATGTTTGGGCTTCTCTCTGTCTTTCTTTGCTTTTGTTAATTCTCCAATTTGCAGTTGGGCCAACTTTGTGGCCAGCATCTTGCTTTGGTCTTCAAGCGCTTGTTTTTCAGCTCGGTGCATGTTTACATAATGTATGACATGCTCCGAGAACACAGGCCAGTCCATTTTTATGAGTCCCACCACTCCATCCAGTTTGGCCTGTACTTCTTTGGGCATGGCACCTTTAACGTACATTTTAAATAGTGCCTTGGTTGATTCTTGCTCATCCCATTCACTTCCTGTCTCTGCTTTCCACATTTGTTGAAACTTGTGCAGAAACTGGGCTGGGCTCTCATCATCTTTTAGACATTCTTCTTTCAGCTTGGTTGGGTCTCTGCGTGAGGGATATTTGTTTCTCAGGGCTTCCCATACTCGGGGTCTCATATGGTTGAAGGGTAACCCGTCACACCGGTGTCCGCGCATGACCCCTGGAAGCCCGGCCTCCACAAACACTTCTTTGGCTGCCGAGTGTCCTGCCATTTTTATTAGCAGTGCTTTGATGTCTCCCGCTGCCAAGTTGATGCCCCCCGTGATTTCTTCTAGCTTTTCTATCCATCTGTCTGCTCCGTCTGCCAGCGGCGTCAGTCTTCCTGCAAGCGTTATCATGTCCATAAATGACCATGGCATGTATCGGTCCTCATGAGGTCCTTTGGAAATTAAGGGCATGATCTTTGCCTCCTGCCCCTGTGCTGCTGCACGTAGATGTGCCTGCGATCTCGTTTCCATTGCGTGATTGTGGTGCTTTTCCACCTCCACGTCCACCTCAAGTTCAGTTGAGAGTTGTTTTTTCACACCTGAAAACATCGCTCTCCTTTCCGTGACCTCCCGAGGTCTTACAGCTGGGCTCTTCCCGCTCTGTCTGGTCCTACTGACAAAATGTGGGGATATTATGTCGTTCCCATCATCCAGACGTTCAGCTGTGTCCCACAGTTCCATATTTCTTTCTATTTCGTCCTCTTCCCCTTTTTCTGCTTCTGTGAGCATAGTTTTGATGTGCTGGTCAGGGTGGTCCGCGAGGTCAATCTGGGCTGCCTCCTCCATCCGCTGCTCAACCTCCTGTCTTTGCTTCTCCTCTCGTTGCTTTCCTGCGCACCTTTGTAATTCTTTTAGGTTTTCCTCATATTCCCTTACTTCTTTTCTCAGTCTTTCCACCTCCTCTTGTTCCTCTTTTTTTCGACTTTCTGCTTCCCTTTGTCTCTCCAAACGTTCCCTTAATGTAAGGCGCTCCTGCAATTCCTCCAGCTCTGCGGTTGTTCTTTCTTCCACCGATTCTGACCTTTCTTTTGGATTTGATTTTCTAAGTGCCTGAGGGAGAGTCGTGGGCCATCCGACTGATGCGGGCAAATGAGCCCTAGGAGGTGTCGGTGGGCTGGAGCAGGCACTATCCTCCTCCT
Organism: Fundulus diaphanus; assembly: GCA_037039145.1. Taxonomy (NCBI): domain Eukaryota; kingdom Metazoa; phylum Chordata; class Actinopteri; order Cyprinodontiformes; family Fundulidae; genus Fundulus; species Fundulus diaphanus. The sequence continues at coordinate 53,924,719 of CM073121.1, read as the reverse complement.
CATCTAACGAGCAACTTGGCATCTCTTCTTGGCTTATATTTCCCCAATTTTCCTGCTGTCTATCTCTTTTTCCTTTTTCTCCCTCCCCCTCGTTATCCATTACTAATTTTAACCTCCCTGTGATTTTACCCCTACTAATTTTATCTGTACACACTGGGTACTGCCCTGCTGCAGGATGGTAAGGAGGTGGCTTAGAGGCAGTATACTCAGGTGCTGTTGGGTTTTTATTACTTTCGACTTTAAAATATCGCAAGATATCTCTCTGTTCAGCATGTTTCTGTTTTTTACGCAACTGCGTTTGGTCATTTCTTGCATCGTTATGCCGCAGCCTTTCTTCTACTTCATCATAGCATAACGGGTCAAAGCTACCTTCTATAGGCCAGCGGTTTTTCCCAGATGTTATTTTATGCCATTCCATCATGCATTTTTGAATTCTGCGTTTGTTAGAAGGATGTGTTATCATTACTAATTTAGCAGGCGTCAGTTCCTTAGTCTGTTTGCTCACGTTGGTTCCCATGGCACTCAGCGGACACTGTGGCTTGTGTCTATTTACTTAGGGCTGAACGACTTTGGAAATAATCTAATCATGCTTCTCTTTGCTACTGTAATTTTAATGTGATTATTTCCGATCTAATTTTACTCACATACAAACAACAAATCTACTTTGTTTCCTTGCTGTGCAGCTCAATTGTTAAAAGACTCACCGCATCTAAATTCAGAACAGCAATGATTGTGTTTTAACCTAACTATATTTTAACCTAGATTGCAATTTTTGACCTTCCTCTTCATTAATCGTAGGTAAAGAAAGAATGGCCTATACCTAGAGTTGTTTGTACACAAGGACTAGTTACACCTAGAACCTTTATCGTTTCTATTAATCAGAATGTTATTCAATAGACTAGCTTTTAGTTAATTTGGACATTTAATCCTTGTTAACTTTAAGGTGCAGTCTACAGGCAAGTCTAGCTTTAAACTAATTGATCTGTATTTTTATGCTACGTATGATTATAGAGACTTCCAAATCCAGTAATAAAATTAGATTATCTCTCTGCTGCTATTGTCTTTCTTTTTAGGTGGAGGCAACCCCACTTTTAACGTTTTACCAACACCTAATGGACACGTTTTAGTTTCCTAATTGTTAGTAGCTACAAATTGTAGACTCAGTGGTTTTGGAAATTGTGTTTATATTAAGACTGCTATTAATTGTCCAGCCCAGCTATTTACTAACCCTTTTAGTCCCTATTTGTCTGATTTTTATCGGGTCCTGCTCTTTCCAATATAGATTTTTCCTTTTTTAACTTTTTTACCTTTTTCGATCTGTTATATTTCAACAATCTAGGGTTAGGGTATTTCTGTTATACTGAACTTCTTGTTTTATCCTTTATTTTATAGTTTTTATTATATATATATCTTACTACTACCAATTCTTATTGTTTATCATTATCTTATCTTTTTATGTTTTATTGCTTAAATTTTATTTTGTTCTATACTTTGTTTATTTCGAATATATATCTGTATCCTTATCACTGTCAATTTATTATTTATTATTATCTTATTTCTATGTATTATTATTATAGTTCCCCTTCCCCTTATTTCCCTTTTTAACAATTAATCTACACTTTACACAAACTAACACAGACAGACATATATTTTAGCTCTCACCTATTGCACTTCTTGTGCTTTACTCTGCAGGCTTATATTATTCTTACAATAACTTTCCTCACTGTCTCTTACAGTGGCATACGCGTTTTTCCCAGCTTCCAGGCCTCACTTCCTCGCTAGGCAAGTGAGGGACGTCTCCTTCGAGCGGTACTTTTATACTCTGGACTATCGCTTAGCCAGGCCTTTTTAATCATCAATACTTTTGCACAACTTCATAGTACACTTCGACTATCACTTAGTCACCAATACCCTTATTTTGCCACAGATATGAACCATACACTAAATGCATCCACTGCTCCGAGCGGCTGTCTCATCAGACTTATGTCAATCACTTTGACCGGTCTGTCCCTACTTCTCTACCTATTATCTATTTCAGATACAAAACAGTTCTTTGCACCAATCAATACCTTACACAAAAATGCATCAGTTTTTCGTTAGCCATATATTCATGCACATATACTTTTTCATCAATTGATACCTTAAACAAAATTGCAGCAGTTTACATTAGCCATATATTCAACACTTTAAACAAACATGCAGCCACATACAATTAGCCATATATTCACATACACATAAAACAACAATAGCCATACTTTCACTCATACATATTAGACAATAATGCTGCCACGTACAATAACCATACATTCACACACACACACACACACACCTCTGGACCGCTCTCCAGCCTATTCTGTTCTTCTTTTATGTTATTTTTGTATATATTCTTCTTGTTATGTTATTGTTTTGTGTATGTTACTAAATTTAGATTGCTAGGTTCTTTTAGGAGAGCTGTGTGATTCCTGACGTCCACTAGCCGCCTGCCGGAGGCCGGTTCCCCACAAATTTAGATAATTGTAACAAATTAGTATCTCACCTGTATTGGTGGATTCTTAAGGGCCCTTGGGGTTCCTGGCGTCCAACCGGTGGCAGCAGTCGTCCGGGATCACGCTTCCTCCTGGCTCGGCTCGCCAAAATGTTGTGGATGGGCCTCCCCACAACGTAATGATTTGCACTAAGTTCTTCAAAAATTCTAAGTTCTTGGTAAGGCAGTTAAAAATATCCAACAGTAGTCAAAAAGTGAACAAAGGTAGCTGAGTCTCAGTCCAGGGTGATTTATTGCAACAACACAAGACAACCACACGTGAGATGTTCTCCGGACAACATCTGACAACATACAGAAAGTGGTCAGCTTATATACATTTTCTGGATCTTGGGGCTCCTCCTTTGAGCCCCTCCTATTTTACATAATTTCCATTGCTTTTTCCACGGATATCTTTGTTAATTTTTTAACAAAGATATCCACCTATCAGTGGAAACTTCCATAGGGTGTGCTTTTTTAAAAACATGGTTACACATCACAGCTCCTCCCAATCATGGCCCCTCACTACTGCTCATTTCCATATGGTTACATGTCATTACCTTTTCGAACCTGGACCATGCATTTTCTGTGTTCATTTTGCAGTCTTTCATGTTCTGTTTTACATTGCAAATGGCTTGCCCTTTTGACCCAGAGGTTTTTCAATTTCCCCTGGTTAATTCCATTGACCCCCTGTCTCTCACTCTGGACTTGTAGCATGACACACACACACACATGTTTCTTAGGTGAATGTTACAGCACACCTTATAAACATGGTGATAAGAATATATTTATTATAAGATATTCATTGTGAGATATTAATCCACTACATCAATCCCTAAAAAACATGAGCAATTGCTGTCAAAAGATCGCCAATACTCAAATCATCCCCCACAGCCATCCGGACGTCAGCTCCCAGCTGACATTCATCAGACAATACCTACAAACAAGAACATTTAAATAACTTTAACATGTATAATTCCACAACACCTGAAGTAATTGATTAGCAAAACATTAAACTGACCGATGAAATAACAAGAGTGACAAAGTGGCCTGGTCAGCATGAATAAGAGGTCTGAACCAGTACAGACCGTTCCAAACGAACGCCGAATTGCACCAGAGTTGCAGCGGTTTTAACAACAATTGGTATAAATCGCTGGATTTAAAATGCACTTCTGAAATAAAATGGGTTAAGTAACAACTCAACCCTACTGTCCGGTTAAACTGAACGTAAATGACATTGAAGGTACTTAATGCGGAAGGATTGCCAATAGTAAGTCTTTGAATGACAAAATCAGAGATTTCAAATGCTGAGACATTTGCTAATACAGCCTGCAGGTTGATGATAAAGGGGAGAAGTGAAGAACGTTGCCATATCAAAGATAGTAAGAGAACACAGAAATGGGAAAACACAAAAGAGGAGAATGATAAGATTAACATTTCAGCTTACAAACTTAATTAACACTTAAAATCAAGCATACTATGGACAAGAAATGACTGTAGAAAATATGAACAATGAGTTGAATTAGAATGATTATGAAATAAGAGAAGATATATAGAGTCCATCACGAACCATACTGCAACCAGCAGGTGGCAGTAATGCTACTACAAGCCTGTTGCCAACCGCCAAAAACAGAAGAAGAAGAAAACGAAAACAAACAGAATGGATGGGATACTTCTGCCTAAACAGACGGACAGTTCAGAAGCATGATGAGCGAAATGCATGTAATATGAATGAAAACATGAGTGGATACATGTTACCTTGAGCTGCTAGGAGCGGGCATGAGAGGAGATCCAGCTGAAAGTTGCGCAGGACGATACGGGAGGACGGGCCTCTCGGCTACGAAGCAGAGCGGGACCGGAGCTCAGGTAGAGTTGGGACGGTGTCTACGTCGCTTGTGAAAAGCGGGGATTTGCAAGTTCATAACGCCAGGAATCGGAGCTGATGAAAACAGAGGTTGGGTGACGGAATGAGACGCCACAGCGGAAGAAGGCCAGCTAAGAGAGCGAATCCAGGTCAGTGCTGGTTAAGATATGCTGGAGCGAATACAGAGATTGCAGAGGATGGATGCGCGGCTAGATGGCGTTCCTATTCAATTCAATTCAATTCAATTCAATTTTATTTATATAGCGCCAAATCATGAAACATTTTGATGAGCAGCAGGATTTGAGGATGAGTTGTTATCGTCTTGAATCGGACATCTGATTTGAAATCCGACATGCAATCCGTTTGCGCTTGCTGGTTAGCAGGCTGAGACGTGGATTTGAAGTTGCTTTTAAGATGAGCGCAGGATGCTGATTGGCTTCATGGAGGTGCGGTTCGTAGCTGATTGGCTCACATCAGAGACAGGCGATGAGTTTCTTCGATTGAACTTGCGCTTCAGCTTCATATTAACTCCAGAACCAAAGCTGTATCCAACTGGAACTTATCCTGACAAAATGTCCCAATTCAGCCAAATAAACCACAAAAGCTTAGAGCAGATCATTCAGCAGCTAAGTTCCTCCTCCTGCTGCCTTGATGTTCTACCCACAGTTTTCTTTAAGAAAGTTTTGCCTGTCATAGCGTCTGAGTTGACTCAGATAATAAACACGTCCCTTCTGTCAGGTTTTTCCCCCAGTCCCTAAAAACAGCAATTATCAAACCACTGCTGAAAAAGAACAATTTAGACAAACTACTACTCCAGAACTACAGGCCCATCTCAAACCTCCCCTTTAGCAGTAAGATTATTGAAAAAGCTGTGTTTCAACAATTAAACACCTTCTTAACAACAACCAGCCATTTTTACGTTTTCCAGTCGGGTTTCTGTGCTCACCACAGTACAGAGACCGCCATTATCAAGGTGTTTAATGACATCCATATAAATACAGACTGTGGAAGAACAACAGTGCTACAGCTCTCAACTGGTTTAAATCCTACTTAAAGGACAGGGACTTTTTTGTGTCAGTAGGTAACTTTACATCCCAGACGACAAAAATTACACCCAAGGGTCCATCCTGGGTTCAGTCCTACTCAACATCTACATGCTCCCTCTAGCTCAGATCATAAAAAACAACATCAGCTACCATAACTATGACAACACACACCTCTACATCACCATGTCACCAGGTGACTCTGGACCAGTTCAGGCACTGAGTAAACAGAAGAAATCAATGCATGGATGTGCCAAAATGTTCTTTAATTGAATAAAAACAAAACTGAAGTAATAATATTTGGACCAGTAGAGGAACGATCAAAAGTTAGCACACAGCTTCAGCTAGGAACCACTGATCAGGCCCGAAATCTGGGTGTAGTGATGGACTCAGACCTGAACCTCCAAAAGCATCTAAAGACAATTACAAGATCGGCTTTCTATCACCTGAGGAACATTTCCAGGATTATAGGACTAATGTCTCAGCAGGATCTGGAAAAACTAATCCATGCATTTATTTTTAGTAGAATTGATTACTGCAACGGTGTTTTCACAGGTCTGCCTAAAAAGTGGCAGACCTGTGAAAGTGGTTTCTCTTATTCTTTAAATCCCCGAATGGCTTAGCACCTAAATACATCACAGACCGGTTATCAGTGTATCAACCCCCCAGACCACTCAAGTCTTCTGGCTCCAGCCTACTCCACATAGAACCAGAACCAGACACAGAGAAGCAGCATTTAGTGTCTATCCTCCACTTATCTGGAACAAACTTCCAGAAAACTGTAAAAGTGCAGAAAGCCTGAGTTTTTTTAAATCAAGATTTAAAACACATTTGTTCAGGATCGCCTTCGACTGTTCTAGTTAAACTGTTTTACTGAAACATCATTAGTTCAACTTTGTAGTCCAACTGGTTTTAATGTTCTATTTTGTTTCTACACTTTATTCCTACTTGCTTTTATTATGTTTTATTTTCCTATATTTTAATCATGTAAAGCACTTTGCGTTGTCTCTGTACTGAAATGTGCTTTACAAATAAATTTGCTTTGCCTTGCCTAATAACAGGGACCTCCCTCCTTTGTGGTTCTGGTCCAGAAGAAATTGATGCATTTCTCAGCCTTAAGCTCAGGATCACTTCACCAGGGGTCAGTCTGCAGCAGTGTGTTTGTCAGTGTGTTTGCAGGGAGGAAAATAAAGGAATATTTTAATAAGAAAACCTGTTTGATCTTTTTCTTTTGCTCATTTGTACACAGAGTCCTTGAGCCGTTTCACAGCAACAGTTAATATTCAGCCCAGAGAACTCATCCACACGTTCACAACAATCAGAAACAACATGGAGATCTTCCAGTACATCTTCTTCTCTCTGTGGATGAACATGATGCTTTGGATGTGTTTTAGACTAAAAACTGCAGCAAAGCTAAAGGCTTTTTCTGTCCAATCAGGAGGAACATTCAGAGAGTATCACCAGCCAGAGGACAAAAACACACGTCCAAGGATGGATTTAAAGAAATAAAGAAACACCATGTATGAAATCCTGACCTGATCCAAAATAAATGAGACAAACACAGGGAGAAAGATCCAGAAATAGTTTTCAGGGAGATGATGTCCAGATGCAATGAAGGCTCTGAGACAAGAAGACTGATTATCAGTTTGTTTTCTCAGGAAAAGACAGAAGTTTGTGGAGACATGAAAGTAATTTCAGCGTTGTTAAAGATTGGGTTTATCGGCCTGCTGCTACATGTCTATTGAAAACCCATTTTATCCTGGTTCCAGATTTGGCAATAAATGAGGAAACATTGATCAAGAGGTAGAACAGTGTAATATGCATATTTAATTAATAGAAATTGAATATGGAGACAGAGTTTGCTTTACCAGTCAAGATGATTTCACCGCGCGGTCGAGAAGTCTGTCTGAAGTAAGTTTTGCCAAGACATCCTTTTTCTACAGTGTCTGTCCTCCTCCTCTAAATTAGGGAGGGAGAGGTAATCTGTAAACTATCTGTTTCTCAAACAAAGGAGCTGCTCTTCCCAGTACGGGGTCAGGCCGCAATGACCTAACAGCCATAAAACTAAAGTTGCATGTTATCTTACCCGGCAACAGAGAGGGGAGACACTCTGCATCCCTCAGCAACCCCATCTAAGATATATTTTTTATTCTCAACAATTCCCTCTGTTTTGATCAACAGATCAAACCAATAACTAGGCTAAACTAAGGTTATGAACCCTTAAACAAAATGTAAATGGTAAGATGCAATATTGTAACCCACTGTCCCCTCTGTTGGCGACTTATGAAATCAAATTAAGTTCAAATTTATCCCTTAAATGTAAAATAACCCAGGTATAAGCTAATAAACTACTAAATCTATCTAAATCCCAAACCTACTAGGATTAAGAAAAGTAAGCACCTTTATCAGGGAGATGCAAGGCTAAGATAACTTTGCAACTACCTAAATATGACTTTAAGAGTCCTAACCTAGATTAACAAAAATGTCTCTTAAGAAATTAATATAACCTGTGAAAGCACTACAGTCAGATCAAACCACAGAATAAAAACCAGATTATCATGCAATGCAAAACCAAGATTCTTACAATACTAGCATTTAACATTTTAGGAATATGTAACTCATAAGAGAAATACAGTGATTACAAAATTATTTTTCTTTTTTTTTACACAATGCATTCAATTGTTGTCATGATGTCTTGCGTCTCAGAGATGTCTTCTCCTCGCCCTTAAAGAAGATGGTTTATAGAGTCATTGTTCCAACCGCGACCTCCACACAGCTGTATGTGAATCGTTTTATTAAAAATGAAAAACAGAAACAAAATAAAAATCCAGCAGCCTCATCCGCGAGTGGCAATCGGCGCGTCAAATTGTTTCGGTGATCCTTCCTTGAACCCTCTGGCGGCTGGTACACATGGCTCTGGAATCCTGATGGGCCCCTGACCTCTGGCCCACCACATCTGTCTGTTGATGACCTTAGTGCGCACTCCTTTGAGGTCGGGGGTCGGTGGACTCCCTCTCCCATTCCTGGACCCTCCTAATTTTATGTCTCCAATACAACCTGAAACTTACACGACAATCTTTTAGATATTAAATGTCGTGTGCTACCTGTAATTCCAGAAGTTGACTTTGGTCCTGAAAAGCTCCTTTCAGTCATATGGAATCATATCCTGTAATGAAATTAACCGAACACTCCCACAAGAAACACACTTCAAAGCTTTTGACCCCATTTTCAATTTTGTCTGTGCACAGAATTTTAGCCAATTGTGTTTAGAATTATCCCCATTAATCCTTACCACCTTCCAGTGTTCCATCTTCATCCTATGAGAAACCTTTTTTAGAAATGTAATAGTTAATGAGACACTTTATCACAATTTCTCTGTCCTCTCCTTCCACGGGCCTCTAATTGTTCTGCAAAAGAATGCCTGCACAAAAACTTTATACCTCCGGTGGGAATCGCCATGTCTGTGGAATCAAAAATTAGTTAATTTAGTTGGAAATCAAAGTACATTTTCCTGTAAAAATGTCAGAATCTTCTTTGGATTAAAGATTATAGATTACCATACATCACACCACTCCACACAAAACCTTTCAGCACTCCAGATCTAATAGTATGTCACCACTCTATTAAATTCTGTACCCTTTACTCAATACTCAGATGTCCTATTCTGTGTGGTTCAGAAAAAGTTCCTATTTCTTAATCTGAGAGAAAAAGCAAACCCCCATCAGGTCATTTCATAAAATGTAGTCCCCTTGCAATGAATTCCTCTCTTAGTTCAATCTGAAAAACTCACAGAGAAAGAAATGGCAATTAGAAGGATTTTATTGACACAATATTTTAAGTCTTTGGCGCTCAGACCTCGGCAGGAACATTAATGCTGAATTATACTTTAATATGCATAAGTAGATGTATGAGAACAGGGATGTTCCCCCCAGGTCTGAAACTGGTGTTGTTACAAATCCTGATCCAGTTAACTTCAACAGATATATGTGGCTTTGAAACCTTAACTAACCTACATGACACATCAATGATTTTAAACTAAATTAAGCAGGGCCTTTTATAGAACTAGTTTAGATGTGAATTAAGTTACGCTTTGTTTATCTCTGTTTTATCCAGTTTTTTCTAGTTTATGTAGTTTTTCTATTTTATTTAACATTCACTTTATTGTACTGCTAAAACTATGGGCCCGTTTCTATAACCCATCTGTTTAACTCTTCTAGAATCTTCCTCCAGCAGATACAGGCTTTTTTGACACTTCACCCATTAAATCTAATTTATGGTCCAGGCTTGTGTCTTGGGAGTAAACTAAACCAACATTCAGAGAGCCATGGGAGAATTCTTTTTTTTTTTTTTTATCTAATTTACAACGCAGTCACATACCTCCCCTTGGGTCCTGCAAAAGAACCCTTCATCCAGGTCAATTAATGGTATCCCTTTTTCCATTTTGTGTAGTTTTTTATTTTATCCTATTATTCCTCCCTGGAACAAAAATAATTTTGTTACAAAAACATCAACCGAGAACAGACCACACTAAGATCTCTTATGTTCTCCGGTTATTTACGGGCAGAGCTCTTAGATGGGCCGAAGCCCGTTTCGCTTGTAGTCAGCAGTTCGGCTGCACCTTTGATGATTTTGTTTCTGAATTTCGCTCTGTGTTCGCCGCCGAGTCCGATGAGTCCCAGGACGCTCAGCGGCTCCTCACCTTACGTCAGCGGGGCAGGCGGATGGCGGATTACGCCATAGAGTTCCGCACAGTGGCGGCGGCGGCAGGCTGGGAGCAACGACCTCTAAGATCAGTTTTCCTTCAGTCCCTGGATGAGTCTTTAAAGGATGAATTAGCACGTATAGAACAGCCAGATTCGCTTAACGAAAGCATAGCACTGGCTGTGCGCTTAGATAACCGCTTACGAGCGCGTGGGAGAAGCCGCTCAGAGAGATCGCCGTTTTTTCGACCGGCTCCTACCGAGCGGACCCCGGTTCGTACCACTGCTCCTACGGCACCACCTGCCTCTCCACCCGAGCCAATGCAGCTGGGGCGTGTTAGGCTCACGCCAGACGAGAGGCAGCAGCGCATGAGCTCTAGACTGCATTTATTGCGCCTCGGCGGGGCATTTTATTAAGAACTGTCCAGAGCTGCCAAAAGGAGCCGGTCCGCCGGCTGTAGAGGAGGAGCCGGCGGACCAAACTGGGACTTTCCCTTCGTCTCCTCCACGTTTGTGTCTACCCGCTGCTGTCGTCTCCGGCCGGGAAACATTTAGGGTGTCAGCTTTAATCGATTCCGGTTGTGATTTTAACCTGATTGACCCCTCATTAGTCCAGCAGGCTAATTTAAGAACAGTGGAGCTTGAGCTGCCTCTCCAGGTTTCTGCCTTAAATGGGGACGTCCTGCCCCGTATCACGCACTGCACGTTACCCTTTGAGTTGCTGGTATCGGGAAATCACCGTGAACGGGTCACGTTTTTAATCTTTCCCGTTAAGCAGGCCCGTTTGGTGCTCGGATTCCCGTGGTTACAGCATCATAACCCCCAGATTAACTGGACGGACCGTCGGATTGAATCGTGGTCACCCAGTTGTCATGCTAGTTGCTTAAAATCAGCAGCACCTACAGCATCCTCCTCCACACCTACCTGCGTCCAGGTTGATCCCGAGGTGTTAAAGTTAGTTCCTCCCGATTACCACGACCTTGGACAGGTTTTCAGTAAGGCACAGGCCAGCTCACTCCCGCCGCACCATCCCTATGACTGTGCGATTGACCTCTTACCCGGTGCCCCGTTACCATCTAGCCGCCTATATAACATCTCGCAGAACGAGCGCCAGGCGCTCGAGAGTTACATTAAAGAGTCATTATCAGCAGGACTCATCCGTGCCTCGTCTTCTCCCCTAGGGGCAGGTTTCTTTTTCGTTGGGAAGAAGTACGGTTCCCTTCGCCCGTGCATTGACTACAGAGGATTAAACGCGATCACAGTTAAGAATAAGTATCCACTCCCTCTCCTTTCATCTGCACTTGAACCAGTTCAGTCAGCCACCATCTTTACTAAGCTGGATCTGCGCAATGCTTATCACTTGGTGCGGATCCGCCGGGGAGATGAGTGGAAGACGGCGTTTAAGACTCCACTCGGTCATTTTGAGTATCTAGTCATGCCATTTGGCTTATGCAACGCCCCCGCAGTCTTTCAGTCCCTAGTCAATGACGTCCTCCGTGATTTCCTGAACCAATTCGTGTTTGTTTACCTCAATGACATTTTAATCTACTCCCGCAGTCCCTCCGAGCACCTGAAGCATGTCCGCCTCGTCCTTCAGCGCCTACAGGAAAATAAACTTTTTGTCAAAGCCGAAAAGTGCGAGTTCCACAAGCCCTCTGTTGCATTCCTTGGTCTCATCCTGGAAGGAGGGCGGGTCCGATCTGATCCGGAGAAGATTCGAGCCGTGCTCGACTGGCCTGTACCCAGCACCCGTAAAGACCTACAGAGATTTTTAGGATTTGCAAACTTTTATCATCGTTTCATCCGCGGGTACAGCCAGATAGCCGCCCCCCTCCATGCACTAACCTCCACCAAAGTCCCCTTCATCTGGAATCCCAAAGCCCAGTCAGCCTTCACCAGCCTCAAGAACAGATTCTCCAGTGCCCCGATCTTGATCTACCCAGATCGAACTAAACAGTTTGTGGTTGAGATTGACGCCTCTGATACAGGGGTAGGAGCCGTGCTGTCCCAGGTGTCCGGGGAAGATCAAAAGCTCCACCCGTGCGCTTTCTTCTCCAGGCGGCTGTCTCCGGCAGAGAGGAATTACGATGTCGGAGACAGAGAGCTACTAGCCATCAAGCTCGCCCTGGAGGAGTGGCGTCACTGGTTGGAGGGGTCCGAGCAGCCCATCCTCATCTGGACCGATCATAAAAACCTTGCCTACATCCAAACCGCCAAGAGACTGAACTCCCGTCAAGCCCGTTGGTCCCTGTTCTTCTCCCGATTCAACATAACCATCTCTTACCACCCCGGCTCCAAGAACGTCAAGCCTGACGCCCTCTCCCGCCTGTACTCCGCTCCCGACTCAGAGAAGGAACCAGTCACCATCATTCCCTCGTCCTGTGTTCTCGGCGCTCTCCAGTGGGAGGTACAGGATCTCATCACACAAGCACTCCCCTCAGACCCAGACCCAGGAACCGGTCCACCTAATCGCACCTACGTCCCTTCCCCCGTCAGATCCCGTGTCATTCAGTGGGCTCACGCCAAAAAGTTCTCCGCACACCCAGGTATCCATCGCACTCAAACCCTCCTAGCCATCTTCTGGTGGCCATCTATGTTCAAAGATGTCAAGCAATATGTCCTCTCATGTCCCACCTGCGCCCAAAACAAACCCTCCAACAGACCCCCTGCTGGCCTCCTTCAACCACTACCCATCCCAGAACGCCCTTGGTCACACATTGCTCTTGACTTCGTCACTGGACTCCCCTCGTCTCAGGGCATGTCAGTTATCCTCACCGTCATCGACCGATTCTCCAAGGCCTGCCACCTCATCGCACTCCGCAAGCTCCCCTCTGCTCTCCTCACGGCCCAGCTCCTGGTTAAACACGTGTTCCGCCTCCACGGGATTCCCCGGGAGATTCTGTCTGACCGTGGTCCCCAGTTCATCTCGCGGGTGTGGAAGGAGTTTGCCGTGGCCCTTGGGGCCCGGTACTCTCTGACCTCCGGCTACCAACCGCAGACCAACGGTCAGACAGAGCGGATGAACCAGGAGCTGGAGACCGCCCTCCGTTGCCTCACCTCCCAGAACCCCATGGATTGGAACAAGTACCTCCCCTGGATTGAGTATGCCCATAACAGTCATGTTTCTACCGCCACTGGACTCTCCCCCTTCAAGGTTTCCCTAGGTTATCAGCCCCCACTCCTACCCGACAACAACCGACAGATCGCCGTTCCCTCCGTCCACGAACACATCACCTGTTGCAAACATTTCTGGACTCAGACCATCCAAGCCCTCCAAGACACCGCAGAGCAGAACCGTCGATTCGCTGACCGGAGGCAGGTCCCAGCCCCCACCTACCACCCCGGTCAGCGAGTCTGGCTCTCCACCCGAGATCTTCCCTCCTGAGCTGCCTCCCGTAAGTTGTCACCCCGTTTCTCTGGGGTGACAACTTACGGTGGTAGGGTCATCAGCCCTACCACCGTTCGTCTCGTCTCCCGTCCCACTCCCGTGTCCATCCCATTTTCCACGTCTCCCAGATCAAGCCAGTCACCTCCAGCCCATTGTGCCCTCGGGCCGAACCCCCTCCACCCTCCCAGGACCATCATGGTCGGCAGATCCTCCGGATCGTGGCCTCCCGTCCACGAGGTAGAGGTTTCCAATACCTCGTGGATTGGGTTGGTCGTGGTCCGGAGGAGCGGTCTTGGCTTCCTGGCTCTGCGATCCCGGATCGATCCCTCGTAGAGGATTTCCTCGCCTCTCGTCCCTCCACGTCTTCCTCTGGGTCGCCAGGTGGTGACCCTTGAGGGGGGGGGGGGTGTCAGGACTCAGCCAGCAGGGCCGTGCAGCTTGCTACCGGCTCTGCTGCCTCAGACTCTTTCCACAGGTGTTCTGGTTTGACTGGTGGGCGGAGCCCACACACCTGCTTAAACACCACGCAGACAGCGAGAGGATGCCAGAGTGTTACCGTTGTGGTATGCAGACAAGCCTTGGCCTCTCGTTCTCTGTGTTTCCCAGAAGAACTAAGAACTCACCTCTGTGTCTCCCAGGTACCTCCTCGTGTCAGCCCTCTTCCTCTCTTGACCCTGTGAAGTCTCTCGTGGCAGGAGCTCCAAGCATCATCATCTTCCGTCTGGTGTTGGTCTCTCCTGCAAACCTCCTGGTTCCTCCTGAGTCGGTTCCCCTCCCCTGGAACCCTGCCATCTCCGGAAAGTCACCTGGTTCCTCTCACTGTCCTGGACATCTGGATTCCCCGGTGCTGCTCGGACCCGACCCCACCTTCGACCCACTGGTCTCCCGGACACCTGTGGCCACCATCGCACGGCTAGCGCTGAGTCCCCACTGCTTCCTCCCCGGTCGGCCTTCTGTCCATCAAGTGGTAAGCTTGCGTCCAGCAGCAGATCCAGCTCAGTCAGACCAGTTCCTCTCCACGTTTCCCCAGTTAACCTCTGTCTCGTTCTTCCCCAGTGATCAACCCGGTTTCCTGCTCCCTGACCGTTACCTGACGCTGCCTCCGCTGAGGCAGAATCCTCCCGTTACCTGGTTCTTAAAACTTCACCTGTTTCTCCCGAGTGTGCTTCTGCATGTGGGCAAAATACATAAAGCCAAGCATGACAACATGAGTATATTTTCAAAACCGCAAACCTTTGCACTGGGATATGCGCAATTGGCTGCCTTAAGAAGGTATTAACCAGCTCCGATCCATTCACCTAGGTGCTCAAAAGGTGGAGAGAAAGGAAAAATATGAGAACACAGGCCATCTAGATCACATTTCATTAAATTTGTTCAGTGGTATATTGGTAGAAAATAACTATCTGTGGTTTACCTTAAAGATGTTTGATACCAGTCCGTGGCTCCTGAGATGGACCCAGACTGACATGCAACATACCAGGCAAACATGAGATCGGAGTTAAGACGTCATATTCAAGGCTTTCATGCGTGACACTCCACATTTCTTCCCCATTGTTGCAAGAGCAGATCGCTGTAATGTCTCTGTGAGCACCTCAGTGACAAAGTCCCCTTTTCACAACTCAGAGTCTGATGAAACAAGTGGCTCCAATATGCGCAGAAAATTCATAGTCACTTCCCTTGACAGCTTGGGATCTGCGCTGGTCATGACGTTTGTTAACTGTGACATCATCCAAGGAAGACCGATCACCTGCTATTACCATCTAATGTAGAACAGATTACTGGATCAATGTTTGCTTCTGTGCTTTTTTGTCTGTCTTGTTGTGTCTCTGCTCTGTCTTCTGTAACCCCCAGTCGGTCAAGGCAGATGACCGTTCATACTGAGCCCGGTTCTGCTGGAGGTTTTTCTTTCCCGCTAATGGGTGGTTTTTCTTTCCACTGTCGCTTCATGCTTGCTCAGTATGAGGGATTGCTGCAAAGCCATGGACAATGCAGACGACTCTTCCTGTAGCTCTACGCTTCTTCAGGAGTGAATACTGCTTGTCGGGACTTTGAAGCAATCAACTGGTTCCCTTATATAGGAAATTTTTGACCAATCTGTATAATCTGACTGATTTTGACTTTGTAAAGTGCCTTGAGATGACATGTTTCATGAATTGGCGCTATATAAATAAAATTGAATTGAAATGAGCGCTGGCCACTTTTCCAGGGTGAGAAAACATTGTTCATGGGAGCGTTATCCCCTTGCTGGGGTACTGACCTTCTGGAGGTGAGGTCGTATTGGGACTTCATGCCAGGATTTGGTGACTCGATGCCAGGCTGACTTGCTGATGTGAAACAGTCTCTGGCCCAGTGTCCAGAGTGACCACAGTTAAAGCAGATGTCTGTAGATGTTCGAAAGGTTCTAACATGTCCACCTCGTCTATTCGGTCCTCTGCTCCTTCCCCCATGTCTGCGCTGACCGCTACACTGCCATCTGGGTCCATGCGCAGGAACAACAAATTTGGAATCAAATGAAAAATGAAAAAGTGGAGGAGGCGGCCCCCCTCCTTGAATGAAATTAGACTGTGGTGGAACCGTCAGGGTTTGAGCACCACATGATATGCCCGCAGAGACATTTCTTTGTGCCATCTCCTGCTTTCTCTTGCTCACTTTCCGCTTTGCTTCTAGTAACTGTAATTTAAGTAATTGAAGTTGCAAGTCCTCTAAGTCTCGCTTCGACTTTCTGTCCTCCCTTTGAGCCACATGCAAATAGTCTATCAAACGGGTTTCACAAGTAGAGCTGTACTGCTTTTGACATAGTGCTCCGCTTGATTTATGAATGTGAATAGTTTTATTATGATTCATGGGGGGAATAGCTCAACTGATATGGACACTACAATGGGAAAGTAGGAGAGGAAAGGAAGAAAAAAAGAAAAAGTGAAAGAAAGAGGAGATAAAAGGAAGAGAATGATAAAACAATTATTGAAAAAAACATGTACTTCGTTAAATTGAAAATCTGCAGTTCTTATATTGTCCACGAGGGGCGCTGTGTTTTAATCAGCAGAAAATAGACCCTTTTCACATGACGTCACTCAACTTCCGTTTTGAAGCGGAGCAGGGTATCTTTACTTCCAGCTACATGCTTTTACATAGAAAATTCGGGAGGTGAAGAGGTGTTTCACTGATAATCAGCGCAATTTCATAAGGTAAGACTGAGACCACAATGTGTCGCATTGACTATCTTTATTTTCCTTAGTATTGGTAGCAATCATTGCTGTTATATAGATGCTTTGATCGGGACAGTAACATGTAGATCAAAGCTAACATGCAGCAGCTTGTTAGCTTACCTTACCAAACTTTTACCTATCAGTAATCAGCGTGATTTCATTAAGTAAGACTGAGAGCACAATATTAAACGTGTCTTATTGACTATCTTTATTTTCCTTAGTATTTGTAGCGATCATTGCTGTTATATAGATGCTTTGATTGGGACAGTAACATGAAGATCAAAGCTAACATGCAGCAGCTTGTTAGCTTACTTTACCTGTCATTAATCTGATGTAGATGTTATAAAATGATTACTGTAGCTTTGCTATTATAGAAATAAATCTTGTTCACGGAGTGAAAAAAGAGACATTTATCTGCTACATTGTTCCCCTTACTTGATTATGGTGACTTGTTATATATAATTGCAGTCACTGAATTAAAAAGATCTTATTCCATTTTAATCTTTTTGTTCATTCCTAAAAAAAAAACGTGGGTCTATTGGACAGTACTTTGTTTCTGAATTTTCTGTGTATTATAATGAATTTTATTCATAATATTATTTGCACTTATATTAATGCACTTTTTTTTTAGTTTTTGTGCAAAATACTGTATATTTTAAGTAGAAGCCTGAAATTGTTTTATTATACTGTATTAGTAATGACATGTGCTGCTGACCTCTTAGTCAGATCAACCTTTAAAAAAGAGATCTTAATCTCAATGGGAGTTTATCTGGTTAAATAAAGGTTTTAAAAAGTATTATAATTAATCTATTTTTCTCCGCTTGTGTCCATCTCTCAGCAGCATCATATCCACCAAGCATGGCACAATCACAGAGAAACTGCTACTGCAATGTCCCACAGTGTTCGAACAACAAAAAAAACTTTCCATATCTCAGTTTTCACGACTTCCCGGCTGATGCTGAGACTGGAGACTATTGGGTGACAGCAATAAGAGACGAGGGGCCAAATTTTAAAATCCTTCGCAGCAGCACTTACTCCTGCAGTCAGCACTTCTCTTCCGAGGACACCTATGTTTCTGCAAGTGGTCTTTAACAAATTAAACATCTTTCTTTCTTAAAGATAATTGAGTTATAAGTTTATTTAGCTATTCCCAAGATAATTTCAGTGGCTCACCACGTAAATTTTTATTAGAGCCGTCAAAATCAATTTGTTAATGAAAGGAAATTAATCTGAGAAATTAATTAATTTCTGCACATACAAATGGTTTTTAAAAATACTCACCTGTACACTGTGATCGCACACCGTCTCTTTCTCCTGCATTGTTTACATTTCAATTGTTTACTGTTAAATCACTGCTGCACTTTATCCTGTAATTTACTGTAATTCACAAGCTGTATGCAAACGGAATTTCGTTCTGTACGCACTCTGTGCATACATAATGACAAATAAAGTTGTCTAAGTCTAATTTGTCTATGGATGAACCCAGAACCACACACACGGGACTTAAAATGAAAGTCTTTATTGAAGGTTTGATGGGATGGAGGGTGATGTAACCAGCGAGGTAGAACTGCACGGGAACAGGGTGATGGTGTTGGCAGGAGCTGACGGCCCGGAGAGAGACTTCTTGGAACCAGGAACAGGCAGCAGGGTCCACAGCTCGGCAGAGAATTGACAGTTCAGGGGAGAACCCACCAGAGCTCGGCAGCAGGCTCTTCTGTAAGGCAGAGGGGAACCGGAGCATGGCAGCAGGATAAACAGGACAGGTAAAAGGTAAAATGGACAGAGCTGCTATGAAGTATCTATGTAATAAATAACTAAAATATATGAAGTGTGATGTCTGAAGTTTTTTAAAATCCATGTTTTTTTTGGTCAGTTCCTGAAAAATAACAGTATAGGACACAAGGGGTTTGCCCCGACAGCAGCATAATCCATAAATACAATAGTGAACTGATTATTAGTGTGCATGCAGTGTGCATTCAACATTATGGACAGCGTCTTTCTCAGTCTATGATGTCCTAAACTATCACAGTTTTAACAGGAATGGGCAGAATTATTTTAGTAATTGAGGCTCCAAATGTACTGACGAGACTGAGAAACACACTGAACCCACAGAGGAATTTTGAGGGATACTGCAAAGTCTGCAACCTCAGTAAAATACTACACAAAAAAAAAAAAAAACGGGAGGGAATGAGGCTCCTCATTTTTATTCATAGAGGTGTGACAGCGTGCTCTAACTGTGACCAAGTGGCCAAAAGCATTGACACTGTTCCAAAACAAAGTATAAAAAGGCTCAACATTATACATCAACTATATCCCTGGTGAGACTCATTGGCTAAAAGCTGTGAAACAGAATAGCTGATATAGCAATAAAGCTAGCGTAGCAATATAATGGAGAAATAGAAAACTAATAAATGACAAAAGTCCTGTTGTTAGCATTGCTATCATTATCCTAGCATCTATGCTAACAACAGAGCTAAGAAGACAAAGCTCTTACCTTCATAATCGAAATGGTATTGTTCCACAAAGAACTTGTCATCTTTGTCGAGTTTGGAGGCTGGTGTGGTCGAAAGCTTTTGTGCCAGTCTGTGCACGTCTCCCAAACGAAATTTGGGTAGATTGGTGAGGGACTGTGTGAATTCCCTATGTAAAAACACTGCTCGCAGAGAAAGCGGAAGGAAAGATACCCTGCTTCACCGCAGAACGGAAGTTGCATGACGTCACTGTGAAAAGGGTCTATTGATTTTAAATAATTTCTTCATTTTTATCTGTTTGATGTATTTTGTCATGCAGGACAGTGTTTTTAAGTTCCAAAAAATGTGAATAAATATTTTTCAACATTGTACAATCACTGTGATCAGTTCTTATGCATAATGCACTTAAGTAAATGTTTAACTGAGTAAAAGTATTGTTGAAATTGTACATACTTTTCTTAAAAACGCTGAGGATATTCATAATATATTGAGTAAAAGTGAATTTAATTTAATATAAAAATCAACAACAAGTCCACTTTTATTAGTTCTATTTAATCTTGCAATGAGTTTACTTGTGTGGCCCTCTTGAGATCAGATTAAGCTGAATGCGGCCCCTAAACCAAAATGAGTTTGACACCCCTGGATTAAGTTGAATGCGGCCCCTAAACCAAAATGAGTTTGACACCCCTGATTAAGAAGTTTATTTTTTAAGGACTTCTGTCTTGTCAGAATTTAAGTGTAGGCAATTTAAAGTCATCCAGCTTTTGATGCCATCAAGACATGACTGCAGTTGAAGTAATTGATTGGATTCATCAGGATTTATGGATAAATATAGCTGAGTGTCATCAGCATAACAGTGGAAATTAATCCCATGCTGTCTGATAATTTTGCCAATCGGAAGCATATATATAGTAAAGAGAATTGGTCCAAGGACTGAACCCTGTGGTACTCCACAGGTGACCCTAGAGTTTGAGGAAGATTTATTATTAACATGAACAAACTGGAATCTGTCTGACAGATAAGATTTAAACCAAGCCTAATGCTTTCCCCTTAATCCCTACAGTATGCTCAGGTCTTTGTAGGAGAAAATTGTGATCAACTGTGTCAAATGCAGCACTGAGATCTAACAGGAGAAGTATAGACACAAGTCCATTATCTGAGGCCATGAGAATATCATTGGTGACCTTCACCAGAGCTGTTTCAGTGCTATGATGAGCTCTGAAGCCTGACTGAAACTCCTCAAGTAGGTCATTACTTTGTAAATGATCACAAAGTTGATTAGCAACTACTTTCTCAAGAATTTTAGATAAGAAAAGAAGATTAGATACAGGTCTGTAATTTACTAACTCATCTTGATCAAGAGAAGGTTTCTTAAGTAAAGGTTTAATAACAGCTACTTTAAAAGCCTGTGGTACATATCCATTTACTGAGGATAGATTAATCATGTCTAAAATAGGGCCACTGATCAAAGGGAATACCTCCTTAAACCGGTTATGAAGCATTAATCTTTCAAGTGGCAGATCAGAGAGATTTTTCTCACAGATGATGTCCACATAGCTATTTATTAATTCTGATAATTTTTTTCCAGTCTCCTACCCGCGTCTGTCGTTTTTTGCGTTCGCAAAATCCATGGGATCAAAACGATCTCGCTAGGCGGACTTTCCCAGTGACGTCATAGCGGGAGTCACAAACCTGGAAGCCGGCACCCGCTGTACTGTCTGAGTACTAAATGGATAACGTTGTTTTGCTTTCACGGCTTTTTAACAAGATGCCACGTCGTTGTGTCGCTATGTACTGTTCCCATGAAGATTGAAGATTGCATGAGTGGCCAAAAGACACACTTAGAGCCCGTTTGTGGCTCGTCATTTTAAAGACGACTGCCTCGGTGCTCCGGGGGAGGGGGACTTTGGCTCTTCACAACCGCTGCTCTTCCTCTTTAGATTTTAACGGCAGCTTGCATCCATTATTGTTGCACTACTGCCATCTATTGGATCCTAATATCTATTCCTCAAATTCTCTGATCCCAGTATTTTTTTTAAACCTAAAAATCTTCTTTTTCCCCTAAATACTATTTAGCTTATGAACCACATTCTCAAATTTAAATTCCTATTAAAACCTAATTCCGTTTTTAATCTTTGATTTACATATCTTCTACAATTAATAAAAACATGTTCTATTGTTTCTACATCATGACACCAACTACAAAAACCAGTAAGATGTTTCCCCATTTTAGAAAGAGTTCCATTTAAAAAAAAAACTGTGACCGGTTCTTATTCTATTTATAATTATCTCCTCCCTCCTGTTTATTCCTCTAATCCTTACATAAACTGTATTTTGTATCCTATATAAGTGCCTTCCATTTATTTGATTATCCCACTTACCTTTCCATATCTTCTTGCTTTCTCTCCAAACTATACTTTTGCCTTCAGATTTGGATAACTTTACTGGCAAATCAATATATTCTTTTTTTAATAGCCTCCTTAGCCAACCTATCTGCTCTTTCGTTACCCAAAAAACCTACATGAGCCGGAGTCCAAAATAATATTACATTTTTATTTTGTTCACATTCTATGATGAACAGCCATAACCTCATAATATATTTTGATGATTATGTGTACATCCATTTTGAATACTCAATGCAGATAATCACTACAAATTATTTTATTTATATTAGTATCCTCCACCCATTCTCAAGCTAATAATATAGCACATAATTCTACTGCATATATACTGAGATAATTAGATGTTCTTTTTGAAATAATCTTTGTCAGGAATCACCACTGCTTTACTAGTTGCTTCACTCTTTGTCTTTTTATTTTCATGTATGTATATCTACATGTGTGTTGTCTCTTACTTTCCTGTATCTGTTTGTGTGTAAATGCACCCCAGCAATAAAAAAAAATGTTATGAGAAATTTTACTCACTGCTGCTTTTTGTTTCAGACTATGTAGACGACTGTTTGGAGTCGCTGCTAGCAGAGCTGGAGAAAATAAAAACTAAGCATGTTGATGCAGCATCAGAGCCCCCATCACTGACAAGTTCATTTGTGAAACCAACAAAAGATGATTCAATTCAATTCAATTCAATTTTATTTATATAGCGCCAAATCATGAAACATGTCATCTCAAGGCACTTTACAAAATCAAGTTCAATCATATTATACAGATTGGGTCAGATTATACAGATTGGTCAAAATGTCCTATATAAGGAAACCAGTTGATTGCATCAAAGTCCCGACAAGCAGCATTCACTCCTGGGGAACCGTAGAGCCACAGGGAGAGTCGTCTGCATTGTACATGGCTTTGCTGCAATCCCTCATACTGAGCAAGCATGAAGCGACAGTGGGAAGAAAAACCACCCATTAACGGGAAAAAAAACCCTCCGGCAGAACCGGGCTCAGTATGAACGGTCATCTGCCTCGACCGACTGGGGTTACAGAAGCCATCAATCTCTCATTCAGTCGATTTTCAAAAAGACCATGAAATAATTTTATTAGTAATTGCTTATATTACATAATAACCACAACAATTTTGTTTACATGCATGTTTTAGATTGTATTCTTTCAGCTTGGGTATTTTTTTTAACTGCCAATAGGTGACCTCTAAAGGTAAAATCATCTTCATGTCCTGGGGTTGGGAAGTGGGCCCTTATACAGCTGACAGCACACGAGGGTATCACAGCCCTGGTATCTTTGCCTAAATAGTCCCAACACCATCTCACAAATTGTCTATAGGCTATATGCCTATGCTGTTGCTTGTATTGGGACCAAGCAACCTGCAATGTCCAAGCATTTAGACACCGCTTCCATGTCAGGATGGTCTGTGATACAGCCAGGGATTTCTCCATCCATATCATCTCTGGCTTCTTCCATCTTAGCAACAACCAAGCCCATTTCCTGGCAACAGATGCACTCTCTCACAGAATCCATTATTGGCAGAGAGAACAGGAACACCTAAAAAATAAGATTGATTAATTGTATATTTGTATATGAATTACACACCATAACTGATTTGCTAAATTCACTATTAATGCATTTATGGTAAGTTGGAAATGGATTTACATTAAGGAAATCTTCAGGCCTCAATATTACTCAGTGTATATTTTTGATATATTATTTTTGACTTTTGTTATGCTAGTATGTAGGTAGGCTAAATATAATTATATGTACCGATACTGTTTATAAATTGTTGTCAAGTGATTCTTTATGATAAGTAGCACCTCATCATTGGGCCTAACTAGGCCATGGCATAAATTCATTTTTAGATAAGATAAGATAGACGTTATTGATCTCACAGTGGAGAAATTCGCTTGTCACGTCGGCTCAGTAAAAGTGACAAAAGTTGGAAAAAGACCGATTATCTTGGTGTTTAAAATAACACAAAACAGCGCAAGAAGACCTCGTTTACTTATTTTTATTTTATAATTTTGCAAACAGCTGCCGATTAAACTGAAGGTTACAACCTTGACACGATTATATACGTTGTTTTACCGAAAAATCAATTATAAAAGCCGTGAAAACGGCAGCAATGCGCGCTCCCGACAAAGGGAGGGGGGGACAGATTTTCACAGGGGAACTGAATTTCGCACAACACCGGCATTTTAGCTATTAAATATCTATGGTGCCTAAAAGATGTCAACATACGAATAAATATTTGAACTGCGTAGTTAAAAGAAAAAACGTGTCCTACCATTCATCTAATCTCCCGACGTCCAATCTCCACTCCTTGTCCGACTCGGAAGGCTGTAGTTCGTCCGCTGCCTTCTCTTCATCTGAAACTTCTGGGTCGAACATGTGAGGCTCCAGACACAAACATTCTTCCTCCGACACATCAGAATCGTCACCTGGTAGGAATCGCTCGGTTGAAGTCGAAATTTCACTTTCAGACTTCTTGTCGTCGAGTCGTCGTAGTGCAGTAATCCGCCATGTTGAGATGAACGTTCACGACATGACGTCACCACTTCCGGGTTGGAGGGCGCATGAAAAGTGATCACAATCTTTAACGATTTTCTCTTAAATGTGAATTTTTTTTTTAAAAAAATCGGTGGTATGTCTATTTTTTCATATTTTGCTATATATATACGGAAGATTAAGTCAAACTGACGGACGCTTCATAACCGGTTTAAACAATTTGGTTGGGATTGGGTCTAACATACAGGTAGAAGGTTTAGACGAAGCTAATATTTTAGATAGCTCAGAAAGCTCTACTGCTTCTTCAGACACTGCGCAGGTAATCATGTTTGGGAGGATGCCAATTATTTTATTTTTAATGGAATCAATTTTATTTATGAAGAATCCCATAAAATCATTACTGCTAAGAGCTAAGGGAATGGATGGATCAATGGAGCTATGACTCTGTGTACGTTTGGCAACTGTACTGAAGAGAAATCTAGGATTATTTTTGTTCTCCTCAATTAATGATGAAAAATATGCTGCTCTAACTCTGCGAAGGGTCTTGTTATACAACAATAGACTGTCCCTCCAGATTAGGTAGGATTCCTCTTGGTGTGTAGAGCGCCACTTTTTCTTCAATTTCCTAACATTGTGTTTCAAGGAACGCAGCTCTGAATTAAACCAGGAAGCCAGCTTCCTGTGAATAATCACCTTCTTTTTCAAGGGAGCTACATTGTCTAATGCAGAACGCAATGAGGAAGTCACACTTTTAACAAAGACATCTATTTGTGAATGGGAAGAAACAACATTGCTGCTATCTGCAGGGAATTTCTGCAATACTGACTATATTAAGAGGGGGACGGACTCTTTAAAGTTTTTTTTTTTTTTTACCAGTGTCCTGTCTAGCAATGTGGCAATAAGAATTGATGTCTTAATGCCAAATAGAGCTCGACAGATTTTGCTTTCACAAGTGGAGCAATCAGCATTCGCCGTAGTGCTCCGCTTGATTTATGCATGTAAATAGTTTTATTGTGATTCCAGCGGGGAAAATTTCAAATTATGTGGACACTACAATGGGAAAGTAGGAGAGTAAAAGAAGAACAAGAAGAGAAAAAAAAGAAAGAGAAGAGGTGAAAGAAAGAAGAGTTAAAAGGGAAAGAATGATAAAACGTCTTCCGTCTGCTTCATCACCAGGAAAGAGAGATGTGAAAAGAGCAGCACAACCAACAGACATAGTGTAACAGATACAATAGAGTAACACCTTGATGCCATTGCTAAATCATATGTATTATTATTTAAGCTGACATGTGTAAAGTGACACCTGAGAAAAGAAAGTGAGAAAAATAAATAAATAAATAAATTATGGGCTTTCTGTATATAAGTGAACACTTAGAACCTGGAACCCAGCACCTGTGGGTGTTTGTGAGAGTGCACTTGTGTATGTGAAATTTATCCAGAAGGAAATTCCTCAATAGTGGTTGTGGAGAACCAAAGGCCCGCCTTCCCTGAGCACCGAGGCAGACGTCAGGGGACCCATAACCCCGGACTCCCAAAGGGGCCCCCAAAACAGGGCGCCCAAGAGGGGCCAACACAGGAAATCTGCAACCCCCCCAAGGAAAGAGGAGAGACGACCCCGAGGAAATCCCCCAGCCACCGCAATGCCGAAGCCCCCAGGAGCCGCGGGGGCGAGCCCGTGGGCTCCGCCGGCAGCCAGCTATGCTGAAGTGGTCCCGGCCATGGGCCCCGTGGGCCAGAGGCCCCAGGGGCGCCCCGCCCCTGGCCCCCCCGGCCGAGCCCTGGGGGGCCAGGCCCTGCGAAGCAGCCACCGGGAATGGGCCGGCACCCACCCGGGAACCTGCCCCAAACCCGAGGGCCGCCAATGCCAAGGCGCCAGCCAGCGGAGGGCGGCAGGACGTGGGGGGATGGGCTCCGCACCTAGCGGAGACTTGAGATGTTATTGGGAGAGGGAGCGGACTGGAACCCGAACCTGGAAAAAAAAGAAAAAAAAAGAAAACTCATTCACACCATCCCACCCTAGTGCCCCACTCACCACACACAGACTTCCAAAAAAAAAAAAAAAAAAAACGCTGTACACACATTCCCACATAACACTCACAACCAACAATCCCAAGTGTGTGTGGGGGGGGGACCACAATCCAACTATCCGCCTGCCTGTGCCCGACCCCCGGTCCCACCCTCGGACCAGACGCCCCCCGGACCAGGCCCGCCAGGGAGGGGGCCCAACATGACCCATACGGGCCACCCAACCAGAACCCCCCTCACCCCCTAAATACCTAATAAACCCCCTCCCTCCCCCACCTTTTGCTTTATTTTTAGTCATAATGAGCGGCTGGATAACGTAAACATTAATGTCCCATCAATGTATGAAACCCTTGTGGAGGTCTGTTAAAGGAAAAGTCCGGTCAAAATCAGAATTCAAACTGCTGAAAGTACTTTAAATATAAAACTATTACATACTGTTCATTAAATGATATGTTTTTTTAATTAAGAATAATTTTCATTTAATCATGTTTATGTGGAGGAATCCATCTTGGTCAAGTATATTACTGTCACCTCCCATTTTGTGACGTCACTGCGCGGGACCCGCTGTTGAGCAAGTTCCAAGGCTCTATTGTTTGTCACTACGCGCTATTTTCCAAGATGGTGACGACTGGTGCTCTGTACGAAGCAGAGAGTGATGGAGTAATTAGTGACAGCGATGGGAGTTTCGTGGAGTTATCATCATCTGATAGCGATATGGATTTTCTAGAAGAGTTTCTTGACAGAAACCGGACTTTTGACGGAAAAACCGTCAGGCCAGCCTGAGCACGTGGCAGACATGAATCTATTCGTGCATAAGTGGTCAGCTCAGAGTTCTCAGGCAACTGCTCCTTTGTTGCAAAAAGGAACAAATGATAGTTCTCTGGCATGTTACTCCCAAACTTCTTAAGTCCTCTTCTTGTTCCTCAGCATGGACAAAAACGATTTAGTTGGATGGTAATTAGTGTTCCTTCCTGGCTCGAGCAATAAGCATTTTATCCCCAGTAAAATGCTCTGTGAAGATGGTTGGCAGACACCAGGCCTTGTTTACTGTTGAATAACAGAAACAAGGTATAATTAGTGTTCTTATCAAGACTCCCAATCCTTCTGTCATTTACCTTCTTCAAACACTTTCACATCCAGATATTTCCGTTCACAATTATTGTGCTCTTAGCTTAACCTCCTTTACTGTAATCATTAGATCTTGCATTTACTCTTATATTAAAGGAGAAATCTGAAAGTTCAACATCATCTGCAGCATCATTTCTCTATAATTCTTTCCCATGTGTGTCTCACCTTACAATGTCCAACAGTTGAAAAATCTCTGCAACAGAAATTTATCATCATATGTTCCATG
This sequence comes from Fundulus diaphanus, assembly GCA_037039145.1. NCBI lineage: Eukaryota > Metazoa > Chordata > Actinopteri > Cyprinodontiformes > Fundulidae > Fundulus > Fundulus diaphanus. The sequence continues at coordinate 53,897,238 of CM073121.1, read as the reverse complement.
GCTACTGTGTCAAGGTTAATCTAAACTTATTTAGCACACAAGGAATTGTTTTAAAACCTTTCAGAAACTTCTTACTGAACCAGCTTTAAAAACACCTCACATTTTCCTAAAAAGACCAAGAGAAAAACCCTTAAGTTTGTAAAAGAAAGCTCCACTATGTATATTTGCAGAATAATGCTGTGATATTAATCAGAAGCAGCCCTATGTACTTCTTCACGAGCTCCTCCTCCTCCTCTCTGCTGTTCGGACGCTTTTTTCTCTGCTCTCTGCTTGCTTGCATTTTCCTGCCTTTTACTTTTTATCTCCTTTTTATCTCTTAACCTAAACCACAGAAAGTTGGATTTAGTTTTTATTTAATGATTCAGCATTCTCACTTATTGTTTTCCTGTTTTTCTTTACTTTTTATTATTATTATTCCGTACGTTTTTCGACGCCTAACTCGTTCCGCATTTTTCAACCGATTTCAACCATTCTGGTATCAAAACGTTCAGCTCCTTCAGAACATTACTGCTATGACTTTTGGTAATTATAACATTTATAATATTTAAAATATTCAACTTTTTGTGAGTTTTTTCTCTCATTGAAAATGAATGGAGAATCCTTCAAATTCTTCAAATTTTTCAGCTTTTTGACAGCTTACTGCTTCAGCCTACTTTCAGCTAGAAACGCCATTCAACTTTTAAAATGTAGTGATATGTTTCAGCTATTATGGTATATTTCAGCTTTTTCATATCTTTTACCATTTTCATATAGTACCTCCTTAAAATAATTTTGGCTTTTCAAGAAATTCAGCAAATAACATGCGTTGCTATGGTCGTCAAGTGGCAGTTGGTAGAGTGCGCACTCTAGAAATTCAACAAATTCTTCTTCTCCAAACAACTTCTTCTCACTCGCTCAATTTTCAACCTATCCACATAAATTATACATCAAAACGTAGGAATTTTTGTCTGGATTCTGGAAATGTAACCATCATTGGTGTGGGATTTATAGATTTTTCGCAAATCACCTCAGAGCGACACTAACCCCAAACCTTCCCCATTCATTTCCTATGGAGCGGTTTTCAAAAATGACACCTGAAAATCTAAAACATCACATGTTTTCGCATCGTCGCTACTCTTAAACCGTTTGATGTACAGGTATGAGACTTTCACATATTCATGTCCAGACCCTTCTGGCGCTCATATAAAAGGAATTTTGTTGATAAATGTTACGGTTTTGCCGCAGGAACAATTTGTTCGGGAGTAGCGTTTTGGAAAAATGCCTAAACAGGATCAAACTTCCATCCCGCCAAATGAGGCACTTTTCTACATCGTCACTACTCCTAAACTGTTTGATGTACAGGCATGAGACTTTCACACATTAATGTCCAGACCCTTCTGGCACTCATAAAAAAAGAATTTTGTCGATAGCTGTTACGGTTTTGCCGCAGGAACAATTTGTTCGGGAGCAGCGAATGTGCAACATCCCGAAAACGCTTTGGAGCTTCATTCTTCCACATCATCCACTTTTTTACATCGTCGCTGTGCCTACACCGATTTTTGTACAAACATGAAAATGAGCTCCATAGTCCTCAAAAGCCTGCTGATACTCACAGTGAAATAATTATTTTGATATCTCTTATACTTTTTCAGCTACAGCGATTTGTTCGGGAACCTTTTTAGAGGATTTCTGAAATTCGCTAAAAATTCCCTTTATTTCATAATTTTTTACGCCTTTATTAAACTTTTTCCAGCTAAAACTGATAGCCTGTCTTCTTCCCCTATCCGTTACAAAATAAACACAGAAAAAATTACGTCTCTACCATTTACGGATCAGGAGATATGGAGCGTTGTTCGGGGCAAAGTTCTCCATTATAATCCAATGGGACTTATTGTGAGCAAAGTCTCTGCACTTCGGTAGACTGGCCCGCTGCAGGTGTGAGTGAGTTTCCATGACGACGGAACTCTGCGAGCCAGAGGGAGAGGCTCCATTGAGAAAGAATGGCAACTTTCGACGCTCACTGCAGTTGCTGTGATTAATGTAGGAATCTGAAATTCACACAGTCACTTCCTCTTGACATTTTAAAATTTTCAAGTGACTTTCAGCCATGTGTCACTTTTCTGTCCCATTTTGGATTTCACGTGCTTTCCTATTGGGCCTTTGCTTCCAACAGGACCTGGCATGATGCCCAGACACGACCCAATTGGCCAATACAGCACCACCCACCTGTGGGAAATGGCGCTACTGACCATTTTGGTCAAATGTTGAGTTCTGGGCCCAGATGTGGTGAGGCTGAGTTGCTAAAGGAGGCCAATCTGACCTATGAACTTTGGTCACGTTTGGTGACATTAAGTATTGGCACCCCTTTTTGAGGCACTTCCCAGTACAGGATTTGGACCAAACTGACAGAGTACAATCACCCGGTGATACTGAACACAACCATGCTAGCGGCTAACGGTTAGCATGTTGCTAACCGGAAGTAGCCCTAAGAAGATCGTACAAACTTCTGCTTCACAGAGTCTGTACTTCCTTTAAAGAGAAAGCTCCACAAGAAATTTGGCCTACGTCGCATAAAGCATCTCCAAGCTATGAGGTGTCAAACATCCAATGCTTTTCAATGGAGGACCAAAGCCCTTATGTTCCCAGAAATGCATTCCCATATATAGCTACAGTATAGCTCTGATGGAAAGTTCAGGCTTTGAATGCAAGAGGTCATGGTATCGAATCCCGGTGTGGGAGACTTAGAGTTTTAGCTTATAATCCACACAGTGTGTATAACAAAACATGTGTGTTGATCCCATGAAGTATTTTTTTGTACCACCAGCCATTTTGAGTTACCATGGCAACGTTATAAACAACGTATTTTATCCCTATTTGAGGCACATCCCAGTACAGGATTTGGACCAAATTGACAGAGTACAATCACCCGGTGATACTGAACACAACCATGCTAGCGGCTAACGGTTAGCATGTTGCTAACCAGAAGTAGCTTTAGGAAGGTCCTACCAACTTCTGATTAGCCGGGGTTGTTCTGCCTTTACAGACAAATAGAGGGCTACAGCTGTGAGGGAGTCTCCATGACAACGCTGCTAGCCAGAGGCTTCTAGGAGGTCCATTGACTTAACATGGCACCTTTCGACGACCACTGCGGGTGCTGTGAAGACCGCAGGAAGCTGAAATTCGCAGTGTTACTTGCTGTTAGTATTTTTGACGATACCACGAGGCAGGCGCCTTGCTAAATTCCTTCAGAAATTTTCTAGTTGTTCTTAATCTTCAAATTCTTCAAATTTTTTAAATTTTTCAAATTTTTTAAATTTTTTCAAATTCTCCAAATTTCTTCAAAATTTTCAAATTCTTCAAATATTTCAAATTCTTCAAATTTCTTCAAATTTTTCAAATTCTTCAAATTTTTCAAATTCCTTCAAATTTTTCAAATTCCTTCAAATTTTTCAAATTCCTTCAAATTCTTCTATTTCTTCAAATTCTTCAAATATCTTCAAATTCTTATTTTTTTCAAATTCTTAAATTCGGATTTCAATGTTTTCTGCATGTTTTGCTCAATCATTCTGCAGATTAGCATTCTCACTGCTGTTTCGCAGGAACAGCTTTTTCTAGTTTATTTTCTTTTACTTATTTTTTGATTTTGATTTTGAAAAGATGCCTTCCTTCAACACAATGGACTTTGACAAGCTTTTACAGAAGATAGCTGTTATGGAACTGAAAATCTGTCGACTTGAAGTGAATTATGATGTAAATGCCACGCATGGGAATGAAACAACCCTGGCTGTGATTCCGAGCGGTGACCACCAGCCCAGCGACTCAGCGAACAAACAGTTCCCTGACAGTGTTGGGGGTAACGCGTTATAAGTAACGTGTTAGAGTACTCTTATTAGTTTTTTCAGTAACGAGTAATCTAACGCGTTAGTTTTGCGAATTCAGTAATCAGTAACTCCGTTATTTTCCAAAATAAGCACTCATTACTCCGTTACTTTAAGAATTTCCCTCGATAAGGAAAGTGAAGTCCCTGCTTTTCTGCATTTAGTCAGATGCGGCTGCTTGCGTCTGTACCCTGCTCCTTGCCTCTGTGTGTGTGTGTGTGTGTGTGTGTGTGTGTGTGCGCTTGCACCTGTGTGTGTAAGCTATTTGTGTTTGTACCGCGGCAAGATGGGCGAGAAGATAGCGTTTGATTCTTGGAGGTAAGCACGTTATTTTGAGTTAAACAGCGAAAAGGACAAGAACATGGGTCCGGCAACACGGATGCGTCGGCGCATGAGTAGAGCTCGTACAGAAAAACCTGTGTCGACGCGCTTATGCGCTACGTGACCGATACAGGAACTGAACTGACTGACGCGCCAAACTGTTTATGTTTCTTCTGAACTGCGCGCGTGTGCATTCGCGCACAGCATCTGGATTCAGCGCGCACAGCAAAGCTATGCTGCACAGTCGTTTCAGAAAAAACGGCTGATCTACACTGAGTAGAAAGCTGCAACTCTGAGCAGCTCTTCCTCCCTTTGTCATTCTCAGCCAGGCCCGTATTAAGACAATGTGGTGCCCCTGGGCACTATACCTCAAAGCCCCCCCCCCCCCCCCCCTTACCCGTGCTGTCCTCCGGTCAAAAACATCAGACATAATCCAGGGGATTTCTTTACTATTTACTAACTTACACAACTACATGTAGGCATATCAGCAGTGAGCAATATTCAAATATCTAATTTTAAAATGTTGAAATCAAAAAAATCTTGATTTATTTATCATTTATTATTATTGTGACATCAGTGTTCACAAAACGAATAATGCATGGTCTTTCAACAATTTCAAGTAGCTAAATAATATAACTATTTATGAAAAATATAGTTTTAAAGCATGCGTCATGTGGTGCCCCCCCATGGTTGGTGCCCCTGGGCACTGGCCCACTGGCCCTTATGGATAACGTGAGCATGAAAAAAATCCCGATCACTGGAACGCAAATAACGTGATTCACCATGGCAATGACAGGAAATAAGTTTGGAATTGCGCATGTCCTGCGAGTAGAATTAGAAATATTTAAAGAAGGCATATGGACAATATTAAACCATAAGAAACAACGCCGTTGCTGCTGAAAACCGCAAGAGAAAATTGTTCAAAAAGTCAATGCATGCGCGATATGAAAGTTATGTGATGGAGAATTAAAGCTGCTTTCACCACACTTCACTGTTCAACACAAAAGGGGGAGTATGTGTGTGTGTGGGGGGGGGTGCATTGAATGGACATGTCAGCAAAAAATTTGTAAAAAAATAATATATAAATAAATAAATAAATAAAAAAGCCAGAAACGAAAAAGTAACGCAATAGTTACTTTTACTAGTAACTAGTTACTTTTATAGTGGAGTAACTCAGTTAGTAACTCAGTTACTTTTTGGGAGAAGTAACTATAACTAATTACTTTTTTCAAAGTAACTTGCCCAACACTGTTCCCTGAGGAAAATGAGAATCCCTGGATCACTCTGGGTGCAAGACCAAAGGATCAACAAACCCCACGCCTAGACAAAGAAAACTGGCCGAGACTACAGAGAGATGTCCCAGGACAAGGGAAACAACAGCGGGCTGTTCTCAAAACAAATGATAGGAGTAAACCTGCTGGAAATGCTGGAATTCCGTTACTAAACAGATTTGCTCCACTCCAAGATGTGACCCAGGAGGACAAAAATCAGAGGTATGTCAACGATTTTCGTTCTAAGACATCAGAGAAAAGACATGCCACAGGGCCAAGGACCCTGATATTATGCAATGGTTCTGTAAGGGGGATTAAACATTTCTGTAACAAGAAAAACACAGAGGTGTTGATTTATAACGATCTGAACAGTGGCCTGGTGTCTGATCTAACAGACATCCTTCAGACAGACCTTCCAAGGGTCTTGAAAGAACGTCCGACCTTGGAAAAACTCATAATACAAGCTGAAGCCCTGAAGGACGTCAACCATATAAGAAAATCAGAAGTATTAAAAGAGGATTACATTCGTTTGTTGAACATTGTTGATGGCCTGAATGTCAAGGTGTTTCTTAGTGGCCCACTTGCCCCGGTTAACTGTGGAGATGAGATTTTTTCCAGAATTCTGATGCTAAACAAATGGCTGGAAAAAACATGCAAAGAAACAACTGTAACCTTCATAGACAACTTTAACATCTTTTGGGAAAGAAGACATCTGTTCAACAGAGATTGCTTCTCTCTAAATAGGTCAGGTGCAAAACAGCTGATTTCAAACATCTTCTATTCTGTGAACCATGCGTTATCAGCTTTGTTCCAAAACAAAGCACATCCAATGCCAAAACAAAAGATAAGCCCAGTACAGCCCGAACAAGCCAAGATAAAGATGGCCAGAAAGATGACACAGAAAGAGGCTTCGTCAGAGCTACAGGAAAATTCATCCCAGATCTCAGCAGGACAAAGAGAGGACCAAAAACCTCCATCGTCACGATCACCGATCAAGACTGCACCCGTCTCCCCTTCTTCTCCACAAAGCCCAGAAGTTCCTTTTCTGGAATTTTCTCACAACATGAACAAAGTATCTAAGATTGGCCTACAGATGACATCCTCTCCACATAGCCATTCTGCTGTGAATAAACCAGGATTCTCCAAAGGCCTCAGAGCCTCAGATCCTCCTCCTCCACGTATCACAGAACTCTCTGGTACTGAGGAACTCCAAATTACTTCGCTGTGATACAGATTGGGCCCTGGCCACACGTTTATCAGACATGACAGTTCCCAGCATCAGCTTGGGCCTTTCGCCGGAGATTATGGAATATCTGTGATGATACGTGGCAGAAAAAAGAAAAACAAAAGGATAAACAGGAACAAATACTTAAAAATCATAAACTGTCAGATGCAACCTGCCACAGAGACATCATCAACCACTAAGTCATATAAACTGGGTTTATTAAACATTAGATCTCTGTCAGGACTTCATTATTGACAATAATCTTGATGTTATGTTTTTAACAGAAACATGGTTACATGAATCTAATATAGCAGCTATTCTGATGGAGTCAACACCTCCAAACTACAATTTTCTTTGTGAGAGCAGACAGAAAAGGAAAGGTGGAGGAGTAGCAACATTGTTTAATGATTCACTAAAATGTAAAAAGGTGTTTTTGGGAAAATTTGACTCTTTTGAACATTTGGCTCTCCAGGTAAAGAGCCCGGCACGAACTATGTTTCTGAATGTTTACAGGCCTCCTAAGTCCACATCAAACTTTTTTAATGATTTTAGTAACCTGCTGTCTGTGATATGTGTTGATTATGACTGTTTAATTATTGTGGGAGACTTTAACTTTCACGTTGACAACCCTGAAGACAGAAGTGCAAAAGAACTGTGTGACACACTTAGAAACTTTGGTTTAACCCAACATGTTAAACAGCCAACACACAAACAGGGACATATTTTAGACTTGATCATCACTAAAGGTCCAAAAATTTCACAGGTCAATGTAACTGATGTTGCCCTATCTGATCACTTTTCTGTTACCTTTGAAAGCATCATTTCCAGTGACTCATTTAGCCAAAGGGACATCGTAAGAAAACGCACCATTAAGGACAATGCCACAGAAACTTTTATTCAAGTTTACTCTGATACTTCAACCTTGGGCTGCAACTCAGTAGATGAGCTAGTAGATAACTTTCAGTCCAAAGTCTCAGACATCATTGACTGCATTGCTCCAGTTAAAGTGAAAGTTCTTTCTGGGAAGAAAAAATCTCCTTGGAGAAATGCTCCAGCAGTTAGAGGTGAAAAAAGGGAATGTCGGAAAGCTGAACGCAGGTGGAGAAAGAACAGACTGCAGGTTCACTACGACATCTATAAAGAGAGACTTTACAGATATAACTTACAATTGAAAAATGCAAGAGAATCTTTCTTCTCTGAGATCATCAAGAAAAACATTAATAATGCTCGTGTCTTATTTTCCACAGTCGACAGGTTAACAAATCCTCCTATGTCCGTGGCTTCTGAACTCCACTCCACCAGGGCCTGTAATGAATTTGCTAACTTCCTTACTGAGAAAATCCTAAAAATTAGAGGATCATTTTGTACTACCATATCAACTCCAGAACCAAAGCTGTATTCAGCAGGAACTATTTCTGACAAAATGTCCCATTTCAGCGAAATAAACCACAAAAGCTTAGAGCAGATCATTCAGCAGCTAAGTTCCTCCTCATGCAGCCTTGATGTTCTACCCACAGCTTTCTTTAAAAAAGTTTTACCTGTCATAGCGTCTGATTTGACCCAGATAATTAACACATCCCCTCTGACAGGTGTATCCCTCTAAAAACAGCAATTATCAAACCACTGCTGAAAAAGAACAATTTAGACAAACTACTACTCCAGAACTACAGGCCCATCTCAAACCTCCCCTTTATCAGTAAGATTATTGAAAAAGCTGTGTTTCAACAATTAAACACCTTCTTAACAACGACCAGCCGCTTTGACGTATTCCAGTCTGGCTTCCGTGCTCACCACAGTACAGAGACCGCCCTTATCAAGGTGTTTAATGACATCCATATAAATACAGACTGTGGAAGAACCACCGTGCTGGTACTATTGGACCTCAGTGCAGCATTTGATACTGTTGATCACTCCATTCTGTTAGAGCGCCTGGAGAACTGGGTCGGCCTCTCTGGTACAGCTCTCCACTGGTTTAAATCCTACTTAAAGGACTTTTTTGTATCAGTAGGTAATTTTACATCAGAGATGACAAAAATCACATGTGGGGTTCCCCAAGGGTCCATCCTGGGTCCCCTCCTCTTCAATATCTACATGCTCCCCCTAGCTCAGATAATAAAAAATAACAACATCAGCTACCATAACTATGCAGACGACACACAGCTCTACATCACCATGTCACCAGGTGACTATGAACCCATTCAAGCACTGAGTAAATGCCTTGAAGAAATCAATACGTGGATGTGCCAAAATTTTCTTCAGTTGAATAAAAACAAAACAGAAGTAATAATTTTTGGACCAATAGAGGAGAGATCAAAAGTTAGCAAACAGCTTCAGCTGCTTCAGTTAGGAACCACTGATCAGGCCCGAAACCTGGGAGTAGTGATGGACTAAGACCTGAACCTTCAAAAGCATCTAAAGACAGTTACAAGGTCGGCTTTCTATCACCTGAGGAACATTTCCAGGATTAAAGGACTAATGTCTCAGCAGGATCTGGAAAAACTAATCCATGCGTTTATTTTTAGTAGAATTGATTACTGCAACGGTGTTTTCACAGGTCTGCCTAAAAAGTGGATCAGACAGCTGCAGCTGATCCAGAACGCTGCTGCCCGCATCCTCACTAAGACTAAGAAAGTAGAACACATCACCCCAGTTCTAAAGTCATTACACTGGCTCCCTGTATCTCAGAGAATAGACTTTAAAATACTTCTGTTAGTCTATAAATCCCTAAATGGCTTAGCACCTAAATACATCACAGACTTGTTATCAGCGTATAAACCCTCCAGACCACTCAGGTCTTCTGGCTCCAGCCTTCTCTGCATACCTAGAACCAGAACTAAACAAGGAGAAGCAGCATTTAGTTCCTATGCTCCATTTATCTGGAACAAACTTCCAGAAAACTGTAAAAGTGCTGAAAGCCTGAGTTCCTTTAAATCGAGATTAAAAACACATTTGTTTAAAATTGCCTTTGAATGTTCAAGTTAAACTGTTTTAAAATTACTTTTTTTTTTTTCTCCTACATTCTATCCCTACTTGCTTTCATTTCTATATTTTAATCATGTAAAGCACTTTGCATTGTCTCTGTACTGAATTGTGCTATATAAATAAATTTGCCTTGCCTTGCCTTGCCTTCACTTATTTTGAAAAGCTCAGCTAAGAGAAAGGAAGTGTGTGCATGCCCCTCGCGCACACGGAGTTGTGATTGGTTGCTATTCAGGAAGTGGGTGTAGCCCAGGGCGGAGACAGGAAGTAGTTCTGTGAATCAGTTTTAGCTTGACGTGCATCAAACCAAAGGACTTCTAGTTGAATGCGCCCTCCACCTAAAGCGAAGAGCAATTCTAACCCCATTAATTCTTGATTTTTTAATCACTTCTGCTTGTTTTAACAGACAGCTTTTGTAAACAGCCCTGGTCTATTTCATTTCCCCCTGTTTGACTCTTGTTTGAAACAAACCTTTAAACTGTTGTATGCTGTGAGCAGTAACTTATTGTTGCTTATTAAACACATCGCCCCCTGACCATGTAAGAAGCTCCATACTGCTCTAGGTCTTTAAACCTTTTTCAGTCATTCAACATTAGTTTAATTGATAATACATCCAAGCATAATTATATCCCCAAGTAAATCAACCCTTTAACAAGTCTCTAGTTCTTGTTCTCATTTGTTTAGTTTACCCTTGAAAAACTTTAAGCAGACATTACTCCGAGTGATTTTCTTACATTTTCATTCATCTATTATTATTACCGTTGCTTTTTCTAGAGTTTTTCCAAATTTAGGATCTGTGTTATGTTAACTTATATCACCCAGTGATCTATAAATCCTTATTTTATGTTTGCACCGTCTTGTCCCAGCAGATTAAAAATCCCCGTTCTAGAATTTGCTTTTATGTTTCGTCAATCACTGTCTGTTGTGATTATTGAAGAAATTGTGCAGTTCCTTTGAACCCTCTTAAATATTGACCGCCCGTATCTGCACCTTAAATTGAGGATTAGTGGAATTCTTTGTATAAACACTTCTCTGTGTCTGTATTTATTTAGGCCTCTATAATTCTGTTCTTTGCATTTTAAGTGTGAACCTGGTCAGGATAGAGAAAGTCATCTCCGATGCTCCTTTTGGCAATCCCAGCAAACCCAAACATAAAAATGTTCACAGTCAGTGTTAGGTTACAGGTAATCCCTGTGGGAACACGACGTCGTCTCCTTGGTCAAACCTGGTACCAAGTGCCTGGGCCGTCGAAACACTCCACCACCTGCGACAAATCTCTGACATTTTCAAACCACAGCAGCTATTCCTGGGTGTCCACACCCCCGTCTGTGAAATATCTCTCGTCGTAAGCCCAGGCTTTCAGTTTATCTCCTCCTTAGTGTCCCGCTTTCGAGCCCATTAACCCCAAGTTGCATATTGTTGAATCCCCATTTTCAAATGTTCTGTCGTTAAGAGTCCAAGAGTGTGTTCTAGGTGCCTTTCCTGAACGCCAACCTCTCCATGTCATGTTCGTGATCCCTTGTAGTTGAATTCCATCACCTGTGAAGCAAAGCAATCATGCATAGTCCTGTTCAAGATGTTTTTAGCACAGCAGGAGTTTCACTGTTGGGTGCCGTTGCAGCTCTGATGTTCCTCAGAGCCGACCTTCATGCATTGATATCATGTTGAAGCTGTTATCCTCCTATCGTCATCTTGTGTCCAGGAGTCGCTTCGGCTGTCCTGACCAGATACCAAATGTCCAACTAATCTAATTGACCTCATTACTTTTCTGCATGTACGCAAGAGGATAATCGTTAGATTATCCAGGTCTAAAAGACCTCAAGGGTAATAGATGGCTAAACTATGTTTTTTTTTTTTTCCCCAGTGTCCTGTCTAGCAATGTGGCAATAAAAATTGATATCTTAATGCCAAATAGAGCTCGACAGATTTTACTTTTACAAGTGGAGCAAACAGCTTTCGCCATAATGCTCCGCTTGATTTGTGCGTGTAAATAGCTTTATTGTGATTCCTGCAGGGAGAATTTCAAATCATATGGACACTACAATGGGAAAGTAGGAGAGTAAAAGAAAAACAAGGAGAAAAAAAAAAAAAAAAAAAAAGAGAAAGAAGAGGTGAAAGAAAGAAGAGATAAAAGGAAGAGAATGATAAAACTTCCTCTGTCTGCTCCATCACCTGGAAAGAGACACAAAAAGAACAGCACAACCAACAGACATAAAGCAACAGATACAGTCGTGTAACACCTTGATACCATTGCTAAATCATATGTATTAATATTTAAGCTGACATGTGTAATGTGATACCTAAAAAAAAAAAAAAAAAAAAAAAGGTAAAAGAAAGTAAATAAATTATAGCCTTTCTGTATATAAGTGAACATTTAATACCTGGGACCCAGCACCTGTGGGAGATTGTGAGAGTGCACTAGTTTAGGTGAAAATTATCCAGAAGGAAATGGCTTGATAGTGATTGTGGAGAACCGAAGACCCACCTTCCCCGAGCACAGAGGCAGGGGTCAGGGGACCCATAACCCCGGACTCCCAAAGGGGCCCCCAAAGCAGTGCGCCCGAGAGGGGCCTTCACAGGAAATGTACAACCCCCCCCGAGGAAAGAGGAGAGACGACCCCGAGGAAATCCCCCAGCCACCGCAACGCCGACGCCCCCCGGACCAGGCCCCCCAAAGAGGGGGGGCCGACACGACCCGCTCGGGCCATCCGACCAGAGCCCCCCATCACCCACTATATACCTAATAAACCCCCTCCCACCCCGACCTTACCCTAGCCACCCCTGCCCCCCATCCCTTCCTGGGGAGAGCAGAGGCGCCAGCCCCAGATCCGGTAAGCCGCCGGCCAGCCGCAACAGCCCCCCGCCAAGACCCCGTACCCAGTGGCCCGCACCTCCTCCAGGCCCCAGACTCCGTGCCGCGATCGGAGATCGGGGGTGTGCAAAAGACCCCGATCCTCCCTACGCCCGCTCAGATGTTGTGTTGTTGCATGTTGTTCTCAGGTGTGTTTAAAACTGGGAGCACCGAAGGGGGTGCACGGCACAGCCCACCCCCCCTCCGGAAGGGAGCTGGTGCCAGCGCCCCCCCTCCAAGCAACTACCCAGAAGAACCCTCAATGTCTAAATGCGAGAGGGGGTGAAGGGAGCCGCCCGGGGCGAGGCTCACACAACATAAGCCCCCCCCCAGACGTCTTCCCCCCCACCCCCCCCATATCGTGGCCTACATGGATGTGCGTTGTGAAGATGTTTGGAGTGAAAGTGTCTAAAATGCATGATAAAATTGGGGAGAGGGACGTCACCAAAAGGTGGCAACCTCCAGTGACGCCCTCTCCCCAAGGACCTACATGTGTGGCGGCGTGATGGAGCAGGCAGAGGGAGGATGGGGAGCAAAGGACTGGGGAGCCAACCCAGGGAGCCAGCTCCCCTACTGACTCCAATAGGCACCCCCGCTCCCCGAAAGCTCCACCCGGAGAAAGGGGCCCCTCCAGCGGCACCACCATAGCCCGGGGGCCGGGGAGAGGCCGCAGGGCCCGCCAGCCAACCACCCACCAGGACCAACACCTCTACCTCCCCCAGCCCACCCCCCATGCCTACTGTATTTAACCCCCCCCCCCAAAAAAAAAGATTATTAATAATAATAATAATAATAATAATAATATATAATTAAATAAATAAATTAATAAGATGGGGGACCCTGGCCAGCCAGCCCGCACGAGCCATCCCAAACCCCACCCCCCAGGTGAGACCCGCACCGGGAGACCACACGGACCAGGACCGGGACAGGGGGCCGGACACAAGCCCACCAGAACGTCCACCAAACCCCTCCCCCCACACACCACCCGTAGATTTAAACCCTCCCCAACATTAACATTCAAACATCTCACCATACATTCGACACTAGACATCCAGGCTGGGTAAGTCACTACTCCCCCTCCCTCCCCTCCCCCCACTAGCAGAATGCCAACCCAAAGAAGGGGAAGAGCATCTGCCCTGAGATGTTAATGACCATGCCCCCCCTACCAGCTCAACAGGCCCTGAGGACCCCCAGCGCTCCAGAGGCCCCGTGCAGGGGCGGACACCCGGGCGCACGCCGGCCCAGACCCCAAGCGGCACACCCCCCGGAACCGGAACCCCCGAGGCCCCGCCGGGGCCCCCGCCCGAGGGCGGCGCGCCCCAGGGACCCCAGGCCCCCAGACCCACCCAGGACCCACCCAGCGACAGCACAGCTACCAGGTCAGTAACCCACGTCCGTCCCCGCGTAGCTCCCCAAGAGCGCCGCAAGCGGTGCTGTGGGCCACCCGTAGGCCTCCCAAGCTCCTCCCATATGGAGGCAACAGACCCTGGAGTCAGACCCACCAAGCGCCCCACTCCAAGTGCCCCCAGAGTCCCAGGAACCCCTCCACCCAGCCACTGCGCCCTGCAGGAAGCAACCCACCGCCCCCCATTCCACTAAGTGATAGTGCTAATCAAAGGAGCCCAAAGAGATCGAACAGATGTTGATGCAGATGCTGTCTCAAGATTAATATGATCCAACAAAAGATCTCTATATTGATTGATACTGAGATTCTCCTTACTTTTCCAATTCATGAGGATAGTTTTCCTTGCGATACATAGTGCAGTGAAAACCATGTAAACTATTTTATTCCCCAGAGGACTTCCCTCAAAATTACCAAGCAAGCAAACTGATGGGGAAGGTGTAATTTTACAGCTCAAGCACTTTGATAAGTCCTTACATATCTGTGTCCAGAACCTCTGGACTGGTGTGCATAACCATAACGCATGAATATAATTATCAGGATGATTGCCTATGCAGTGTGGACAGATATTAGATTGTGCCAGACCCATCTTGAATAATCTTTGTCCTGTGTAGTGTACTCTGTGAAGGATTTTGTATTGTATTAGTTGTAAGTTGGTGTTACTAGTCAATTTGAAAGTTCTTAGACATATCTGAGCCCAGGAGTCTTGTTCAAAGTTGACTGATAGATCCTCTTCCCATTTCGTAATAGGAAGAGATATTGAATCATCTATTTTAGTCAGTGTCCTATATGATTTAGACAGTAGTTTGGGGGGGGTTAAATCTAGGAACTCTAATATATTACTTGGAATTTGTAAACCACCTTTAATATGCTTAAATTTTTTTCTAATTATAGATTTAAGTTGTTCATATTCCAAAAATTTATTTTTACTAATGCCATATTGCATATTTAGTTTGGAAAAATTGATGAACTCGGTTCCATCAAGTAAATGTTCCAGATATTCAATACCTTTGTTCTTCCAGTATGTAAAGTTTATCATATTATTATTTTGTAGGATGTCAGGGTTGTTCCAGATGGGTGTACGACTGCATGGGATAAGTGACGACTTTGTCATTTTAAGAAACTCCCACCATGCTGTCAGAGTAGAGCTGATATTGATATTTTTAAAGCATGTATGCCGTTTTATATTTGAGCTAATAAACGGCAAATCTGAAATCATGATATTATTGCATATTTTCTGTTCTATATCTATCCAGGGCTCGTCTAACGGATTTTGCTTTATCCATTTAGTGATATATTGTAGTCTATTTGCCAAGTAGTACTTATGGAAGTTAGGCAAATCTAGTCCCCCTCATAAACTATGTTTATGTGGGTTTTTTTTTTCTTCTGGATGTTTTAACATTTAGTTAAAGGACAACTATTGTGCTATTTTTTGTTCAAACAGAGAGATGTTAAGTCTCCTCAAACCTTTTAGGTAACTGCGTACAATTCCAAACTATTTACACTGGTGCTTTAATCCCTAATTTACCCAAGTTATTTAGTAGAATAAGGCATTATTCTAATCTTGCGGTTTTATCCATTTAAATCCTTAACCTTTGTGGTGCTTTATTGATGTCTGCCGGAGTGGCAGGTTTTACAGGCATCCTAATTATTTGGTTCTTATTTGCGCCTCTGCTTACTTTAAGATACCCAGTAAATGTTGTGCTCACAATTTCTCCTTCGCTTGAACAAGGTTAAAAGGTTTAGAGTTTATTCTGCTTATATTGAAAAATTAGCTTGCTCACTCGTTCGTTTATGCTATTAACTGTTGCTGTAATGCCTACTTTAATTTTTTCGCCCACTAGTTTTTTCATGATCATAATTATCGCTCATTGATGTAGATGTATTTTTTTTTTCCCATGTCGTCTGAATTGCATACATTGTTCTTATCCATTTTCCTTTTACGTTTAAACGGCCCCTCTATGTATCCCACTTCTTACTTTAATCACCAATATTCATAAGTTGTCAAACCTGTTTAGGTTTAGCATAATTTCTTAAGCTTCTCTTTGCTTTCATCAGGAAGATTAACATTTTGATGCAAAATGAATGTCTTTTAGCGGTGCCCCCTATTTTTTCTCGTGCACCTTGTGTTTTGCGCAGCTTATTGTATCTTAAAGGCGCCTTTTTGAATCTTAGTCAAACCCCTTGTGGGGTTAATAAAATTCCAAAACATATCTATATATGTTTTAGATGATTTAAATAAAAACTTTGTTAGAAAAGTAAAAGAAAATCCTTCTTATCATTGCGAACTCTACCAGCTTTGTTTCCAGACCAGAACCTCTTGTCCGAATGCGTTTGACCCTCTTATCGCTCGCTAATAACAGCGCTGACTTAAAACAATTAACATGGGTTTAATAATAATCTTGATTGCTTTTAATCTGAAAGTTTTCTCCTAAGCGCATCCGCCAATGTGTTTGTTTCTAATGTGTGTTTTGTTTTTTAATTGTGTGCAGGAAAATCTGATGTGAAATGCAGAAGGGGTGTCTGCCAACTCATCTTTGTTTCGTGTTGTGGTCCATTGAAGGTTATCCGATGCCTCTGTCTTTGGCCCCGCAATTAGTTCTCCATTTTCAGTCCTCATGTCTCAGTTCAGCACCACAACATCGTTCCAGGACGAGCATTGTCCATGAATCTTCTTTCTCCAATCGTTGTGTCTGAAACCACAAGGAATTCTGCCAGCATTTTGCCAATATGGATTTTGTCCAAATCAAATTGTCTAATACAAGAATTGTCCATCTTCATCCGTAGTGTAGTTTACATAAGTTGAAAAGAAAAATTAAAACAAAAATTACAGTAAAACTTTCTCAAAACAAAATCAACCACATCGTTCCCTCTGAAACTAACTATTCTAAAAAAGTTCTTCACCTTTACCCCAGATCTTGATCCCTTACAAAATTTATCCAAGCAAAATATTTTTACAGATAGTTCAATAAGTTCAATAATCAAAAATATATTTCTCTTAACCTTGTAGCATCACATTCCCCATTAAACCTCTATGCAGCTTCTGTAAAATATACTGATTTTTTGTCCATAATTTGATTAAAAACAGGATTAGGCAGGAGTCAAGTACATCACCTTTTTCTCTCCGTCCCCTGGACCACTGTGGCACCGCTTGGTACTCACTTGCATCTGAGAATGTCTAAGAAAAAAGAGACTAAAATCTCTCTCCGTTAGCACATTCCAATTATATGTATGACCAGGTTTCCTTGCAAGAAAAAGGCAGAAAACAGGATAGAAATGTTAATGTGAGTCAGTGGAGAGGGGAAAAGTGGGAAGGGGTACATGAAAAATTTCTAAAGCCACCTTTCTGCCGCTAGAAGGTCTCAATACTACCTGGTGTCTAAGTTGATTAAAACTTAGCATAATTTAGTCACTTTTATCAATCCCTGCACGTCCATTTTATATCATGACGTCTTACCATACGACCTGAAAGAGCTCACTTTCCAGAGTCTTCTGTTGGAACAAAGGTGGCTTTCCAGTTTCATCTGCCATCATCTGAAAGAAGTAACAATTCTGTTAGTGTATTAGGTGACAAAAGAAAACCTGGTCTTTTTAGTGTCTTGGTTCTTAATGTGATGTGTCTAAGTTCTTGGTTGGTCCAGGGGAGGTAGGAATCTCTCGTTCCTTTTCTTTCATCATTTTGTATTAAAACTTCTCCTTTTCTTAAATTATCTGCCAAGCAACCTTGAATGTTGTCACTTTTTTGCCACTGGTGATGCAAAAATTAAAGCAAAGGAATCATTTAACAAAGAAATAATCAAAATACACAAAACAATAAAAACCCAAAAGTAAAAAGTCTCCTAAGGAGTGCAATCTGTGTGTTCCAATATCTTATAGCATTCTTTTGATTTCTTTCTATCTCTTTTGATCATGCAAACTTAATTATTAATGCTTTTCAATCTTAATTGGTCAAGGGTGAAACTTTAAAGCAACCATTTTCTCTTTCAGGCTTTTGAGCTTCTAGTGTTTTTCAATACATGATAAGAGTTTTCCCCGTAATTCAGCACATTGAGAAGGCTACCCAAAAACAAAGAGATTAGAATTAGATTACAACCCTTCAGAAACTTGCCTTTTATTTTATTTTGCTGATATATTTTTCATGCCCCCTCAGGCCAGAACACGCTGAACCCAGCCTCACCATAAACTTTTGGATGTTTACATCATGGTCAGATTTGTTTATCATATCTTTTGTCCTGTTTCAGGTTAAACTGTCCCTCTGAGGCTTGCCTCAGCTCAGCAAGCATAACTTATAACATCAGATGATTTTGTAACTGATGACATGCTTAATGTGGCCTTCTGATATCTTAATGCTCTTAAATTTTTCTCTTTAGGCAGCTGTAAAATCCTTAGTTAAAAATCTCCCTTTAAACATATCCCATCCGGTTCCATTTCTCCCAAACAGTCTCCCATATTCTCCCCATATGCTGTTCGCCATTTTATTAATGTTCTAAAATTACAATATAAAAGCTTCTACTCTGTTATTGTTTCAGCTGTCATGAATTCATTGTCAAATACAAGCCAAGCACAATCTAATAGCATAACTGAATACAGCCCCAACGCCTCTGGTTACTGTACTGCATAATTAAGCTCCAAACAAAAAAACCTTTATCCCTAGTCCCAAGTATTTCCTACAACCCTGGGATATTTTTTGTTTAAGACACGTTAACATCTCTCAGTGTAACAATTTAATTTGGCCGGATATTCAATGTGGGAAGAAAACAAACTGTGTTATTGAAATCTCTCTTTACCTTTCTTCAGCTTTTAGTTAACATAGTTCATGATTAAAAACGTCATTTGAATTACGGAGCTGCAGTCCCCATAAACAAATGAACAATTTGAAACCATGAACATTACTTCACACAGACGAACGTTTAGTTACATACGATACACACATACGTACAGTTACATACAAACGATGACATTCAGACAGACAAACACGTGCAGGCCTGCTTTTTTCACTATCTTAAATAGTTCTATGTTTTTCATAGTTTTTAAACGTCTATAGCAACGCCGAAAGATGTATTTTCAACGTGTTAAGTTCCCGCTTAGTTTAAAAGTGGAGAGCGTGTGCTGGCTACGACCCCCGAATGTTTCGTCCAAACACGGTTTTACTCTTCCGCCCCGCAAGGATACAACTCTGTGTCTCGCAGACACCTGGACGCTTACCCATTTTTGAAAGTTATACGTTGCATTTAGTAATTACGAACAATTTTATCCACAACGGAAGTCCTAGTCGGTCCCCACATAAACGCTTCCTTTTTTATTAATTTTATTAAATTTTCGCTTTTCTTTTTCTTTTTAACCCAATTGCCCCGACCAACTGGTTGCACTTTGAACACCCCCCTGGGCCAAAAAAACAAAAACAAAACACAAATACATCGATCTGTAACCTCACTTACACACAAAAACCCATTTGCGCACACACACACACACACACACACACACACACTCAATATCCGCGGATCCAAGTAGTCTCTCCCCCACTCACTCTGACTCAATGATCTCATTTCAACAGACACAATATGTTGTACAAGACATGACGAAGACAACAATATCAGACAGACAGCTTGCGCGTAGTTTTCTGCGAGACGTCTCTGTTTTTTTCTATTCATTTTATCTTTACTCTTTCCCCGGTCTTGCTGGTTGTGTGTGTGTGTCAAGCTCACGTGATTATTCCGGTCTTCCTGTTTCTACAACAGGTCACGGTTTCTTATGAGAAGCCAAGCTTCAGTTAACTCTGTACGTACCTTTTTACTTATCTTCTTCAAATCTATTTGGATTAGCTGCTTTTAAAGTTCTTTAAGAGAACTTTTTGGAACCATCGAAACCAAAAATCCAATTCTTACGCGTTCTATAGGTACCTATTTTCAAATATAATTAGACTAGCTGCTTTTAAAGTTCTTTAAGAGAACTTTTTTGGAACCATTGAAACCAACAATCCAACTCTTACTCGCTCTATAGGTACCTATTTTCAAATATAATTGGATTAGCTGCTTTTAAAGTTCTTTAAGAGAACTTTTAGAACTATCGAAACCAAAAATCCAACGGCTCTTTGATCTTTTTAAAGCCACGCGTAATGGCGTGCCTGTCAGAATGGCTGCTTTTATGCTAAACACAGAGGAACACGTATTTTCCTCCGTGCCTAACAAGGGGACCTTTTAAACCCAAATTCTCCACATTCACAGTATTTTCTGAGACCTGGCCAGGGTCTCCCGGACTTTCACCGCTGTGAGCGCACGCAAATCCCAAGTTCTTATCGCCACGTTTGCAAACAATTATCCTCAAACTTTTCTCTGCCTTTAGGAGTACAAAAAGTCGGCCCTTCCAGGAAGAAAAAGACACTAGGAGATAAATGGAATCTCCTTACCTTTTTGTGTGTTTTTCCTCTGGAATGACGTCCTGGCTGAAAAACGGAAGGTGGTACGCTGCCTTTTGGGTCCGGGCGGAGACACCATTTTGTTATTGTTTCACCGTGTCCCGTCTACGGTGAAGCACCCTTGGTGGACCCAGCTCTTTTTACCCAGTCAGGCGACCCCCACTTATTTATTACCTTGAATGTAGGACGCTTAAAACAGACAAGTATGCTTTTAGTTATATTTTATCTACGTAAAGACAGAGAAACAGTTACAGTCACACCAGCGCTGATGGGCTCCTGATCGGCAGGCAGCCTCGATTGCTCATCACACAAACATTATATAGGTATCTAGGTACACACCCATACAAGGGCGGTACACATCCAAACTGTGACATCAACAGAGAAACTGTGTCACCTCCGGGGTGGTATCTGATAGATATGTGCCAATCTTTTGGGTCAGCGCCATCTAAGTGTGCCATGCAGTTCTGGGATAAACAACTCGTTCCACTTGACCTTGTTGATATCCTAACAGAATCCAGCCGTACCGGTTTGAGCCAAGGAGACCAAAACGGGACGATGTGAGTTGAATCTGTCTGCTGCGGCACCACAGCCGTCTCCTTATATTTGTGTTATTCTTCTCAGTTTGTTCTTCTTGCCAATGTAATATCTCAGTGTCAATATCAATTAAAATTAGTTGCAGTTTTTTGGGCTTGTTTGAGAAAGTGAAGTGGATTGTTTCGGCTCTAAACTACGTGAAACTGCCGCACTACAGCCGACAGCGGAAATATCCCTCCGCCTCATAACGCAACGCAGCTCATACTGCCATAGGAGCAGAGTGAGTAAAGTCATAAAGTGAAACGCTGCCTGTATTTTCTCCTATGGCAGTATGAGATTCAGTGCTTTATGAGGTGGAGGGAACAACGTAAGCCAAGGGAAAAGAAAAAAAAAACAGTCCGGGGGACAATGGAGAAAAAAAATAAATAAAAAAACAGTCCGGAGGACGGTGGAGAAAAAAAAAAAACAGCCCGGAGGACGGTGGAGAAAAATAAATAAATAAATAAACAATCCGGAGGACGGTGGAGAAAAAAAACAACAATGGTGGGGGAAAAACAACAACAATGCTGTTACCGCGCGTTAAAAAAATGGGCCGTAATGGTCAAACAAAGTTTATGCGTTAATATTGTGTTAAAAGTGACAGCCCTACTTCTAACATATATTGTTTTAGCCTGCAGACAGTGCTCAACAAAAAAAAACTAGTGGTGAAGTTTTGCTTATTGCGCCAATACGGAGATTTGCGAGAGCTGCAGCGGAGGGCAGAGGCTTTGTTCCCTTCGCTTCTGAAGCCCTGACTTAGGCAGATGCACGGGGAAAAACATCGCAAGACAGTTGTGGTGGTCTGCACATTAGGCTAAAGACTAAAACACACAGACCAGCTCTGCCCAGACGATGGACAAGATTATAAGGCACATCACATGTGGTATCCCTCCGCCCCTCTGGTCGGTAAACAAATATCTCCGCAAATTCTAAATTATATAAAAAAAAATAACCTACCGCAAATCCTCGCTTTCATATCATGTTCAAAACATTCTGCTTCAAAATGGTCGGTGTATTCTCTCTGGCCAGAAGTTAGATGGCAAATCCTCTCTCTTCAAGTTGGCAATCCAGTGACGGACTTACGCGAAATAAGAAATAACTTGAAATAAGCTATGTTTTTTCCACTTTTACCAGTTGTGTTGGAACATCCTACGGCCATGCACGTGGGCATTGTTGCTTCAACAATAGCTCTCGTGAATTTCAATGGTGAAGTCCTCTGGAAATCCAAAAAAACGGTTGATGATCACAGCTGTGTCGAACGGCTCCTATTGACTTTGCTTGGAAAGTGCGGAGAAATGCTGTCGGCTCTCCGCTTTTCCACGTCACAGGATATGATGTCAGGGGTATGGGGTGCCGAATGTAAAATTTCAGATAAAATTCTATAGCTGATATATTTTGATTATTTAGCTCACTTTTCTCACATTTAACTCCCTTTTCTCACATTTAAGACAGAAATTCACAATAAACAAGATCTTATATGCAATTGTCAACAATATGTTTATAAAGTAAAATAAATAGTTAAATGTTAAATCTATATCTATATGTTAAATGTTAAATCTAAATGCTAAATCTATATCTAAATTTTAAATCCATATCTAAATGTTAAATCTATATTTAAATGCTAAATGTTAAATCTAAATGTTAAATTTATATCTAAATGTTAAATCTATATCTAAATGTTAAATCTATATCTAAATGTTAAATGTTAAATGTAAATGTTAAATCTATATCTAAATGTTAAATTTAAATCTAAATGTTAAATCTATATCTAAATGTTAAATCTATATCTAAATGTTAAATTTAAATCTAAATGTTAAATCTATATCTAAATGTTAAATTTAAATCTAAATGTTAAATCTATATCTAAATGTTAAATCTATATCTAAATGTTAAATGTTAAATGTAAATGTTAAATCTATATCTAAATGTTAAATTTAAATCTAAATGTTAAATGTTAAATGTAAATGTTAAATCTATATCTAAATGTTAAATTTAAATCTAAATGCTAAATCTATATCTAAATGTTAAATGTTAAATGTAAATGTTAAATCTATATCTAAATGTTACATTTAAATCTAAATGTTAAATCTATATCTAAATGTTAAATCTATATCTAAATGTTAAATGTTAAATCTAAATGTTAAATCTATATCTAAATGTTAAATGTAAATGTTAAATCTATATCTAAATGTTAAATCTATATCTAAATGTTAAATTTAAATCTAAATGTTAAATCTATATCTAAATGTTAAATTTAAATTCAATTCAATTCAATTCAATTTTATTTATATAGCGCCAAATCATGAAACATGTCATCTCAAGGCACTTTACAAAATCAAGTTCAATCATATTATACAGATTGGGTCAGATTATACAGATTGGTCAAAATGTCCTATATAAGGAAACCAGTTGATTGCATCAAAGTCCCGACAAGCAGCATTCACTCCTGGGGAACCATAGAGCCACAGGGAGAGTCGTCTGCATTGTACATGGCTTTGCTGCAATCCCTCATACTGAGCAAGCATGAAGCGACAGTGGGAAGAAAAACCACCCATTAACGGGAAAAAAAAACCTCCGGCAGAACCAGGCTCAGTATGAACGGTCATCTGCCTCGACCGACTGGGGTTACAGAAGACAGAGCAGAGACACAACAAGAGAGACAAAAAAGCACAGAAGCACACATTGATCTAGTAATCTGTTCTACATTAGATGGTAGTAACGGGTGAGCCGTCTTCTCTGGATGATGTCAAAGTTAACAGAACGCCAGACCAGGTGTACCTACTATGAAGAAAAAGAGAGAGAGCAAAAAGTTAAAAGCTGAAATGACGACAGTCATTTCAATGTAATACAATGCAAAACTGGAGAACCGTAGAATGAAGAACAGTAGAAATCAGTAGAGTGAGAAAATTAGACCCTGATGTCCTCCAGTAGCCTAAGCCTATAGCAGCATAACTATAGAGGTAGCTCAGGGTAACATGAGCCACTCTAACTATAAGCTTTGTCAAAAAGGAATGTTTTAAGATTAGTCTTAAAAATAGATAGGGTGTCTGCCTCACGGACCAAAACTGGGAGTTGGTTCCACAGGAGAGGAGCCTGATAGCTAAAGGATCTGCCTCCCATTCTACTTTTAGAGACTCTAGGAACCACCAGCAGACCTGCAGTCTGAGAGCGAAGTGCTCTGTTAGGAACATACGGGGTAATCAGAGCTCTGATATATGATGGAGCTTGATTATTAAGGGCTTTATACGTTAGAAGAAGAATTTTAAATTCTATTCTTGATTTAACAGGAAGCCAATGAAGGGAAGCTAAAATTGGAGAAATATGATCCCTCTTGTTGATTTTCATCAGAACTCTTGCCGCAGCATTTTGGATCAGCTGAAGACTTCGAACTGCATTTTGTGGACTTCCTGATAGTAAAGAATTACAATAGTCCAGCCTTGAAGTAACAAATGCATGCACTAGTTTTTCAGCATCACCCCTGGACAGAATGTTTCTAATTTTGGCGATATTCCGGAGGTGAAAAAAGGAAACTCTGGAAACCTGTTTAATATGGGATTTAAATGACATGTCTTGGTCGAAAACAACACCAAGATTTTTAACTTTATTACCAGAGGCCAAGTTAATGCCATCCAGATTCAGTGATTGATTAAGAAGTTTATTTTTTGAGGACTCTGGCCCAAAGATTACAACTTCTGTCTTGTCAGAATTTAAATGCAAGAAATTTAAAGTCATCCAGCTTTTGATGTCATCAAGACATGACTGCAGTCGAAGTAACTGATTGGATTCATCAGGATTTATGGATAAATATAGCTGAGTGTCATCAGCATAACAGTGGAAATTAATCCCATGCTGTCTGATAATTTTGCCAACCGGAAGCATATATATAGTAAATAGAATTGGTCCAAGGACTGAACCCTGTGGTACTCCACAGGTGACCCTAGAGTTTGAAGAAGATTTATTATTAACATGAACAAACTGGAATCTGTCCGACAGATAAGATTTAAACCAGCCTAATGCTTTCCCCTTAATCCCTACAGTATGCTCAAGTCTTTGTAGGAGAATATTGTGATCAACTGTGTCAAATGCAGCACTGAGATCTAACAGGACAAGTACAGACACAAGTCCATTATCTGAGGCCATGAGAATATCATTGGTGACCTTCACCAGAGCTGTTTCAGTGCTATGATGAGCTCTAAAGCCTGACTGAAACTCCTCAAGTAGGTCATTACTTTGTAAATGTTCACAAAGTTGATTAGCAACTACTTTCTCAAGAATTTTAGATAAGAAAAGAAGATTAGATATAGGTCTGTAGTTTACTAGCTCATCTTGATCAAGAGAAGGTTTCTTAAGTAAAGGTTTAATAACAGCTACTTTAAAAGCCTTTGGTACATATCCATTTACTAAGGATAGATTAATCATGTCTAAAATAGGACCACTGATCAGAGGAAATACCTCCTTAAACAACTTGGTTGGGATTGGGTCTAACATACAGGTAGAAGGTTTAGATGAAGCTAAAATTTTAGATAGCTCAGAAAGCTCTACTGCTTTTAAACAGTTCAGACACTGCGCAGGTTCTAAGGATTCCTCCAATGCTGCCTCACTTACTGAGGACGAGGTAATCATGTTTGGGAGGATGCCAATTATTTTATTTTTAATGGAATCAATTTTATTTATGAAGAATCCCATAAAATCATTACTGCTAAGAGCTAAGGGGATGGCTGGATCAACAGAGCTGTGGCTCTAAATGCTAAATCTGTATCTAAATGTTAAATTTAAATCTAAATGTTAAATCTATATCTAAATGTTAAATGTTAAATGTAAATGTTAAATCTATATCTAAATGTTAAATCTATATCTAAATGTTAAATCTATATCTAAATGTTAAATGTTATATCTAAATGTTTCGAAAATATGCAAATTGACCACGCCCCCTATCGGGTTCTCGCCCACACCACCGACCTTGGATCAGCCATGAGATCTATCTGTGGAGGACACTGTAAACATGCCGCACAGACGGCTGACAAGGCAACTTCCTATAACTATATAACTTTCTCCCTTTAACGGCAAAGTTTCTTGTTTTAATGAGAGACTTATCTTGCTTAAACGACATAATTTTCGTCTCATAACAACGCAACATAACCCGGCATCAGCTCGCGGGATATTTGACTGTCATGGAGAAGAGGAGAGACGGAGGGGCGCCTTTTATTACTTTTTAAGAACTCGTCATTTGTCGGAGGAATGTATTTCTGCACTGAGGAGTGACAAGGTAAGTCATAAATATACAGCAAGTCCTCTACTTGAAATTTGACCAATTCGGCAGTTATTTATAGTTAACAACTCTGCTTTGGATACACTTGCATTACTGTAGTACAGTCTCTGGCTCTGTTTACACGGTGAAAACAGGTTTGCGTTGCCTTTGTACTCTCCATTTACACACTACAAGGTTTAACTGTTGCTTAGGGGCACTTTCAGCTATAGCTGTGGGTTTATTTACAACAGTTTGCAGCCGAAACAGTCCTCCGCCAGCCGCTGTTTTCTTCTTCTGGGCAATTTGACGCGGAGCTTCAAAAATCACAGCACTACTAGTGGTGCGGCATGGGAATTGCACCGTTTAAGTACTCTGTAAACAGGGCCTGTGACTGCAAATGTTCTACATGGATGTTAATGAGATAGAGATAAGGATAAGCAGCTTAATATTTTTAAAAACATGTCATGCATTTAATCATAAATTCTGCTGTAAAGATTAATAATCATGTGCTTAAAAGAGTCTTTTTAGTTTTTTACGGTATTTATATTAACCATAATTTCATTGTGCTTGTAGACTGACATATCAGCTATAGCAAGCATGGATGATGAGAGCTTGGCCATCTATATTCCCACCTATGCTGACAGAATTGCCACCCAGAGATTTTGCTTCGAGTTCCAAGGAAAAGGTGAAAGAGATGTCCTTCAACAGACGTGGCTTGAAAAACTCTTTACATGCAAATCTTCATGGAAAAAGTCCAATTTGATCTAAAATGTTTTTGGTTTCAGGTAATATCACTATGTAATATATTTAAAAAGAAAGCTTACCACTTGACTCAAAATGTGTTTTCAATATGTTTTCAAGAACATATGGAAGTGAGCCACAATAGAGTCAGTTAGCTTTTGTTTTTGTTGACAAAGATATAGAGCAAAAATACTGATTAAAAAGATTACTCCAACAACATTGTGAAATACAAGTTTTTGATGTGAAATTATTGCTGTTACTATTAAGCTTCTTTAAGGTAAAAAATTTTGAAGCATGTGTTTAAACTGTACTTACTTTTCTTTCCATAGGGCATTATTTTTCTTTTATATTCTTTAAAGTTGATTGTAAAATAGATAAATGCTTTGAGCGCAATAGTGCCCAGATTTCTAACAACGACTTTTGTCATATGTAAAAGGTTTTTCTGATGTTCAATTTTGAGATCCATGTATTCATCTTTTTAATACTCATAGATTATGTTCTAGTTAGGTCATTATCTGGAGGTAGAGAACTTCCTTTCAAAAGGATCTTTCAGAGCACTTGTTAAAGGTACTTTTAATGTATGTTCTTCTGTGAGTTGATGTAACATTGCAATATAATGTTATGTTTCTAAGGAAAGAACGAGTTGGTTTGATCACAAACCATTGCACTTTATTTTGTAATGGGTTTTTACCAAAGATTCATTAAAAGTTTTCATGTTGCACATAAGCATAGGCACTTTATTTTTCATCTCATTTGACCATATCATCATTGTCAAACAGTGCATAACTTGGGTCTCAGTGTTCAGTAACAGAGAACTATAAGAGTGTTGCTGTTATAAATATAAGAATTATGTCTTGAATATGAGGAGCAGTGGTGGGGTTTACAGAACATGTCATTTAAACATTTTGTCCTACATGACAGATTACAAGGCAAATGTGAAGTTAAATTTCTTGTTATTGTCCTAATATATTTAGTAGCATATATTTGCTGTCACACACAACAAGAATCACACAAAATATAAAACCTGTTACCAAAATTAAAAAAAATATGTACATCATGATGAAACATTTAAGTACATGGGAGTCAGTGAAAACAGAGGTCTGTTTTTTATTCCTCCATCTGTATTTCTTTGACTGCTTTTCCTTTATTGGTTGTGGGGTCTGCAGCTGCCTATTTCTGACTGTGTAGGAAGGTGACAGGGTCATTCTGGACAGGCTCACAAGGTCATTTGCTCCACAAACTCTTTTTTACAAGAAAATGTCACATGTGTCACAGGTTTGTGTGTATACAACAGTGTTGTAGTCAAGTCACTATGCCTCGAGTCCGAGTCCAGGTTCGAGTCACCAGTGTTCAAGTCCGAGTCAAGTCCAAGTCATTAAAAAAAAAATCCGAGTCGAGTCCGAGTCGAGTCCACTACTCATCCGAGTCAAGTCCAAGTCGAGTCACTTATTGATCCAAGTTCGTTGTAGGAACATGCCGTGACGTGTGATGTATGACATGAAGCAGTAACATTCCATTGCACTAACTCTTTCGCTGTAGTTACCCTTGGTTTTACTCGGTAAAACGACTGCTTTTTCCAAGTCTAAGACGTCTCCTAACCATGGTTTTTAAACATTGTTGTTATGGAACGTGCAACAGCGACTCGAGGTACGCTGATAGGCCGCATATGAAGGATGTTAAAGCCGCAAGCGACGTCGATCGGCCCTCGCAGCCAAGCGCATTCCGGCCTATTGGCCACCGTCGCGGTGCCGGCCGGCGGGCGGGGTTCGCGCACTGCCGCGGCTCCGGCCGGCCGGCGGGGTTCGCGCACCGCCGGCCGCCCGCCACCGCAGATGCTGTCACGCATTTTCCTCGCCCGTCCACCGGGCGATTCCCACAAACGCGTTCGGCAGCGTTCCCCCATTACTCACAACAAATCTGGTGCAGATCGGTCGATGCAGCGAGGAGATACAGCCGTTTGATAATGCATTTGGCCACTGGGCCGGACTAAATTGTTCGGCGGGCCGGAAAATTTATACCGATTCCTGGACGGTGACTACAAACAGAAAAAAAATGGCCGATGACGCCATGAACGCCGAGCAGGAGAAAAACATCGACTTACCTTTCTATCAACTCGGCCCGTTTTCCAGTCTTTCTAAGCCCTCGACACTCAATCCATCGTTTGAGCTGAACGTTGGTGTGTTGTTCCACAGTTCTACCAGTAAAATGGGCGCCTGGACATCCTCTTGTGAAAGTTTAACAGCTGAAAAGTCGGTCATATCGTTGTATCTGTAGCATGTGTAACGGCTGGTTGCTACGTGCGCTCTCACACTGTTTGCCCTACCTTAGCGGCAAGGGGCGTTGCTCATGAGATGGTGACGTCACGTGCGCGGTACGACATTTAGATATTAAAATCATACACCAAATAATATTCTAATGACATATTAAAATTATAGCCTAATGATATAAAAAAAAAGTCGAGTCTTTTTCTCAATTTCCGAGTCAGAATGATCTGAATGTAGGAGTCCGAGTCCAAGTTCGAGTCATCAGTGCTCAAGTCCAAGTCAAGTCACGAGTCTCTAAATTTAGCTAATGACTCGGACTCGAGTTCGAGTCTCAGACTCGAGTACTACAACACTGGTATACAAGCTCTTAAAAATAAGCATAACTCAATTGTTTCATCATGTGTGGACGGTGCATGAAGAAAGTTTTCCGTCATAAGAAGGTATGATAGTTTGAACTGTCTCATAACATGTGAACGGTCCTCTGAAGACGTTGGACTGTGCAAGTTTCTGCCGCTTGCTTAGAAACCTGTTTGAGATGATCTTGTTCACCAAAACGCCGTGGAAGGGTTCACAGGTGTCAAAGTCCAGTCCTCAAGGGCCGGTGTCCTGCAACTTTTAGATATGTCCCTGGTCCGACATGCCTGAGTCAAATAATCAGGTAATTACCAGGACCCTGAAGAACCTGACTGCATACTGAGGAGCTAATTGTGTCATTTGATTCAGGTGTGTGGGACCAAGGAAACCTCTAAAAGTTTCAGGACAAGCCCTCGAGGACCAGAGCTTGACACCCCAGGTATACATCATGTAGGGCCGGCCACTTGGAGCCATTGCATCTCTAATCTTACAAATGATGTTCCATAAGTGAACCACGTTTTAGAGTTGTTCCTGAAAGACAAGAAAATAAACAAGTTCTTAAAGTACATACTCCATATTTAAAAGCATGTATCATATAGTATTTATCTTTTACATTCAAACATACCTCAGTGATATTTAAAC
The DNA here is from genome assembly GCA_037039145.1 of Fundulus diaphanus. Lineage (NCBI taxonomy): Eukaryota > Metazoa > Chordata > Actinopteri > Cyprinodontiformes > Fundulidae > Fundulus > Fundulus diaphanus. Next base: position 53,867,095 of record CM073121.1, on the reverse strand, counting down.
AGGTGAGCAGAATTGGCTGCTTATCCAAGAAGTCACCAGTAAAGTAATCTGTATTCTTCAGTTTTTGAAAAAGGTGCATCCAGTACTGTGCACGACGTTTCCTTAAGAAATCCCACCAGTTGTTGATAAGCTGGCTGTGGGTGCTGGATCCCACAATGAGGTAGTTTTCAGGATAGCTGTCATCAAGACGCAAAAATCTTTGAATGTCTTTCATTGTACCATTCTCTGTCTCCATGTCTATATGAATTCTGGCTGTGGTACCCCCTCTGTTACTGCTGGAAGAAAATATCCAGCAGTAACTTTTGGACAGCACCATCCATGTATTCAGCTTTAGAGATGCCAATCTGTAAACACAGCAGAGATTTTGTTATTGTTTTTTCAAGTTTTTTATTTTAAACAAAATGTAAAAATAACATAATTTATTCTTTCTAAAAATTGAGCACGTTACTTATGCTAAATGTGAGAAGCTAAATATTCCAAATTCAAAGTTTTTAAATATTTAAATTTTGAGTGTCAGATCAAATGCACCAGCATTCTAAGATGTAAAAGAGAACATTCATTTTCTGGCTGTATTTTTAATGTAGCTATCTTAATCCTGGTCCTCCTACCTTAATATTTTTGTGTATGGGAATTTTAAAAAGTACTTTTACAGAATTCCCATCAGAAGGAGAATAGCTGCTGTTTAAAATTGTGATTTAAGGTTAGACTGGATCAATGTTAAAATTGCTTAAACCTAGACTGCAATGGAACAATGTTGTTGATTAAGATTTGTTTTCTTTTCTGAGTAAGTTTAAAGACATCAGAAAAAACAAATGGAACAACAAATAAACTGAGAACAATGGTGCCTTGCTGCCAGGAGCTTTCATTGATAAATTCTGATATTAATTTTTGAATTTGCAGCAATGATAATCGATTATCAGTTTTTGCTTTTCTCCTTATTAAAGCATGTCAGTAGTTGACTGGGTTTATTAATGAAGTTCATATAAATAGTTGTCCTTCACTGGCTTGTGAATTGTCCCATTAGAAAGCTCTGTATTCATATCTTTGTTTTGACACAATAAAATATGGATAAATGTAGCTTTATCTAGCCTCACTTTCATTGTGTAGAATACACATACTTTTAATTAGCCTTACAAGTGTCGGATTAAAATTTATTTTAATCATATTTGATTAAAATACAGAAAGGCATAGATAGGTACATTTGCAGTCACAGGCCCTGTTTACAGAGTACTTAAACGGTGCAATTCCCATGCCGCACCACTAGTAGCGCTGTGATTTTTGAAGCTCCGCGTCAAATTGCCCAGAAGAAGAAAACAGCGGCTGGCGAAGGACTGTTTCGGCTGCAAACTGTTGTAAATAAACCCACAGCTATAGCTGAAAGCCCCCCTAAGCAACAGTTAAACCTTGTAGTGTGTAAATGGAGAGTACAAAGGCAATGCAAACCTGTTTTCACCGTGTAAACAGAGCCAGAGACTGTACTACAGTAATGCAAGTGTATCCACAGCATAGTTGTTAACTATAAATAACTGCCGAATTGGTCAAATTTCAAGTAGAGGACTTGCTGTATATTTATGACTTACCTTGTCACTCCTCAGTGCAGAAATACATTCCTCCGACAAATGACGAGTTCTTAAAAAGTAATAAAAGGCGCCCCTCCGTCTCTCCTCTTCTCCATGACAGTCAAATATCCCGCGAGCTGATGCCGGGTTATGTTGCGTTGTTATGAGACGAAAATTATGTCGTTTAAGCAAGATAAGTCTCTCATTAAAACAAGAAACTTTGCCGTTAAAGGGAGAAAGTTATATAGTTATAGGAAGTTGCCTTGTCAGCCGTCTGTGCGGCATGTTTACAGTGTCCTCCACAGATGGATCTCATGGCTGATCCAAGGTCGGTGGTGTGGGCGAGAACCCGATCGGAGGCGTGGTCAATTTGCATATTTTCGAAACATTTAGATATAACATTTAACATTTAGATATAGATTTAACATTTAGATATAGATTTAACATTTACATTTAACATTTAGATATAGATTTAAAGGTATACTATGCAACTGGGGTTGATTTTCCAGCGAGGCTCCCCCCAGAGGGCGAAAGTAAAAGTGCACTGTCGTAAAGATGCTCAGCTGTTCTGGTTTCTCCGTCAAGACAGGCGCGGTTGTTTTGAGCTTAGCAGACAGGCGAACGCAACGAAAAGTGGAAAAAACGGCAGTACAAACAATGACTAACACAGTGAAGGTATGAACATCAAGCTTCCCGCAGCGCTATCTTGGCGAGGCGGCCGCGGCTGCCGCCGCCGCCTCGCCAGTTTTATTATTATTATTATTATTTTTTTCTTTTTTTTTTTCTTTATGTTGGCGAGACGCTACCGCCGCAGCCTAGCCAAGTCGCAGCCGCGGCCGCCACCTCGCCGCGGCCGCCGCGGTAGCGTCTCGCCAACATAAAAAAAAAAAAAAAAAAATAATAATAATAATAATAAAACTCGATATGCTTGCATGTTTATTTGACGTTAACACACGGTTCTTTGTTGTTGCTTTCGCGCGTGCATATAGTGAATAGCAGGGCAAAAACACATGGAGTTCTCGCCGTAAAGCGAGACTTCTGTGTGTGCGAGCCAAGGGCTCTTGCATTGCAAGTGCGGTATTTCCCCCACAGACCCCCAGGGCGGCCGAGAAAACCTTTGTTCGACCTGAAATGACTCATTTAATCACGGTAAAAAAACGGTATGGAACACATTAATTAACTGAAAAATGTTGCATAGTATGCCTTTAACATTTAGATATAGATTTAACATTTAGATTTAAATTTAACATTTAGATATAGATTTAACATTTACATTTAACATTTAGATATAGATTTAGCATTTAGATTTAAATTTAACATTTAGATATAGATTTAACATTTACAGTTAACATTTAACATTTAGATATAGATTTAACATTTAGATATAGATTTAACATTTAGATTTAAATTTAACATTTAGATATAGATTTAACATTTAGATTTAATTTTAACATTTAGATTTAAATTTAACATTTAGATTTAACATTTAGATATAGATTTAACATTTAGATATAGATTTAGCATTTACATTTAACATTTAACATTTAGATATAGATTTAATATTTAGATATAGATTTAACATTTACATTTAACATTTAACATTTAGATATAGATTTAACATTTAGATTTAAATTTAACATTTAGATATAGATTTAACATTTAGATATAGATTTAACATTTAGATTTAAATTTAACATTTAGATATAGATTTAACATTTACATTTAACATTTAGATATAGATTTAACATTTAGATATAGATTTAACATTTAGATATAAATTTAACATTTAGATTTAACATTTAGATATGGATTTAACATTTAGATATAGATTTAGCATTTAGATTTAACATTTAACATTTAGATATAGATTTAACATTTAGATTTAACATTGAACTATTTATTTTACTTTATAAACATATTGTTGACAATTGCATATAAGATCTTGTTTATTGTGAATTTCTGTCTTAAATGTGAGAAAAGGGAGTTAAATGTGAGAAAAGTGAGCTAAATAATCAAAATATATCAGCTATAGAATTGTATCTGATATTTTACATTCGGCACCCCATACAGGGGGCCCTTACTGCCCATATTTGGGCAATAATGGCCGCCCCCATACACAGTGATCCAGACGACAATTTATGTTTTTATTTTCTTATTGATTAAAGCTAAATTCATTAAACAACCAGGAACGTATTAGTTTTAGTTATAGCTAATGATCCCCTGATTTTTCCTTGTTGACCGGACTTCTCCTTTAAACCTTAAAATGCACTCAACAGTGACATGGTACCAAATGCTAGCAATGCTATATCGTTAGCCTTTTGTTCAAAACACCAGGTGTAGAAAGGTTTACAAGACATTTCCCAATAAACCTTTTACTTCACCCTCAGCTCGCTGCCCAAACCTGTCCTTTTTCTCGTTCCATTCACGGAAGAAGCGTTGAAGGAGGAAAGTTGTCAGTTGTTGTTGGCGGCTAGCGTTCAGCTCTGCAGCATGAGCTAACAGCGTGGTCGGGGTCGGAGGCCTGGTCCCTGCCGCGTTCTCTGACCCGGCTGCAGTCTGATTTGAGCAGATTTCCTCAGAATTCCACAGCTCTCCGCTCCATCTGGGTTCGCTCCCCTGTACAGGCTGAGAAGAAATACATAGAGCTGTTTCGCATGCAGGATCTTTGCTCCTGCTACCGGTGATGATGTTAAGACAGCAAACTTAGCTCTGTATTTGCCCGGACATGTTGTTTGTCCGGATTCAGTCAGGTCCTCTGCTGAAGCAGGCGGTCAAGTCTAGCTGACCCTGGATCAAGCGTGGCTGGTCCAGGCAATCTTCTTTCAGATGTCCCAGCAGAGGAGGCCATATGGCCTCATGGTCCAGGCCTTGTCCTTTGACCCGAGAAAAAAATTAAGTTTTTGTATTACTTAATTTATTTTGCTTTTCAATATAATGGTTTAATTCAAACTTTATTTTACAGATTTTACCCAACTTTCCCTCTTCTTGAGAAGTTTCTAGTAACTTAAATTTTTCTTCTAATTCCTGAATCTTCTTGTTTTCTATCTTCCTTTTCTGAGATGAGAATGAAATTATTTTACCTCTCATCACTGCTTTCCCTGCTTCCCATAGTATAGATGCTGATGTGCCTGGCAGATCATTGTATTCTAAGTATGAAGCCCACTCTTCTTTGAAAAATTTAATAAATTCTTCATCTTTTAGCAGCGATGTATTAAATCTCCAGCTCTTGTTTTGTGGGGTTATTTTTTTATTTGTTAGGGTTAAAGTAACAGGAGCATGATCACTAACAGCAATAGGATGAATTACAGCCTCTGAAACATCCAACAGCAGCGAACTGCTGATTAAGAAATAGTCCAAACGAGAATAGGAGTGGTGGACATTTGAAAAAAAAGTATATTCCTTACTATTAGGATGAAGAGATCGCCATGCATCACAAAGACCAAAATCCCTCATGTATTGTTTGACTACATTTAATGACTGCCAACTGCGCTGAGCCCCTGTTGTATTCAGCCTGTCTATTTCCTCATTTAGACCAAAGTTGAGGTCGCCCCCAATAATTAGAGAACAATCCCCGTGTTTTGAAAGTGCATGGAAGAGTTTGTGGAAGAATGAGGGTTCATCAACATTTGGACCATATATACTAACAATACATAACTTCTGGTTATGAATAGATATTTTAACTATTATGAATCTACTTTCAGGATCAATAATTTTGTCTAATATTTTACAACTAACGTTTTTGTGGATTAAAATTGCTACTCCTCTCTGTCTAGAGTTATAGCAGGCAGCAAACACATTAGGTAACTCAGGTGAGTTAAGATCACTTACAGTTGTAGCTGATTTATGGGTTTCTTGCAATAAGACAACATCTGCCTTTAATCTTGTAAGCTGGTTAAAGATCTTTAGCTTTTTTTCTCTGGTGCCAGCTCCATGCACATTCCATGTCACAAACTTTACATTCATCATAGGTGAAAGTGAGAAGTTGAAAAGTGCATGTCCTCGGAAAAATAGTTATACATAGACCCAGGTAGCATCATCTGACGTGCTTGTGATTGTCTGGTCAACAGGAAAGAAGGAGAAAAATAATATAAAGAAAGACAGAGAATTAAGAGAGTGCAAAGAATGAGAAAAGATGAAAGAGGAAAAACCACAGCCCATGCCTCGTGAACCCAACCGTGACTAACAACCATACCATGCCAACGTGCTCTTGAGCTGTGCATTTATTTCTTTTTTATCACCGTGTTCCGATCTAAACACCTTTTTTTTTTTCCAAGTGAGACATGCTTTAAATCCACCTGTTGTGCATCTAATAAAGCCAAGGAGTGATGTTCTGATCCCTGAACAACTGACCATTAATATAAAGTTTGTCAACTGCTACGGTAGCTCTGACTCCTTCAGTAATGTATTTTTTCCTAATTAGAAATAACACTCGCCTACGATCTTGGATTTCCTTAGGAAACTGGTCATTAACACTGAAATCCGTTCCTCTCAACTCTCAGCCCTGACTTTTAACATACACTTTTTGTTTATAAGGCTCAAATTTAGCTACAATCGGGCAAGGACGGATTTTATCGGGTTTCTTACCTCCAAGCTGTTGAACGCGATGGAAGGTGATGTTTTTTACCTGATCCGCCGGGATTTTCAGCTTCTAGTAACTTAAGTTTTTCTTCTAATTCCTGAATCTTCTTGTTTTCTATCTTCTTTTTGTGAGATGAGAATGAAATTATTTTACCTCTCGTCACTGCTTTCCCTGCTTCCCATAGTATAGATGCTGATGTGCCTGGTAGATCATTGTATTCTAAGTATGAAGCCCACTCTTCTTTGAAAAATGTAATAAATTCTTTATCTTTTAGCAGCAATGTATTAAATCTCCAGCTCTTGTTTTGTGGGGTTATTTTTAAAGTTATTTTTACTCTTTAAAGGTTACCGCAGCATTGACCGATAAAGATCTACTATAATGGAACCCTCTTTTGGGGGTGGAGAACTCAGTTAAAATGAACTCAAATGTTGTTAAAAAATTATCAGATAGGACAGGGTTGTGAGTAAATACTGTTAATTCTTCACAATCAATGCCATATGTCAGCACAAGGTCTAAAGTATGGAGCCAAGAGTGCGTCGGCTTATGCACATTTTGAGCAAAACCAATTGAATCTAGGATAGTTTTAAAGGCTACACTAAGGTTATCACATTCTGTGTCAACATGAATGTTAAAATCACCCACTATAATAACCTTGTCAGTGTTTATCACCAAATCAGATAAGAAGTCTGACAACTGATCCAAAAACTGAGGGTAAGGGCCTGGTGGACGATACAAAACAACAAACAGAAGAGGTTTTATTGCTTTGCAGTTTGGATGAGGGAAACTGAGGGTTAAATGTTCAAAAGAACTGTAGTTATTAATTGGCCTGGGAATAATTAATAAATCAGACTGAAAGATGATTGCCACTCCTCCTCCTCTTCCCACAGATCTGGGAATGTGGAAATTTGAATAATTGGAGGGAGTTGACTCATTTATACTAACGTAGTCCTCTTGTAGCCAGGTTTCTGTGAGACAAAATAAATCAATCTGTTTATCAGAAATCAATTCATTAACTAACAAAGTCTTTGGAGGGAGAGACCTTATATTTAATAGTCCACATTTAATTGTTTTATTTTTTGGTTCAAGGTGAGCCGTATTGATTTTTATTAGATTATGATTCGTTCCTTTTAGATCAGTTTTTGATCTGTTAAGTTTTCGCCGTGGGAAAGACATCGTCTCAATAGGGTAATGGGTGGGTAACTGTTGGGATAAATGTGTATACTTCATTTACCGATTTATCTTGTTATGATGTAGTAATGTAAGCTTCTGATATAATCATATTACTCACATGATTGCTTAATCATGTCCTTGCGAAGAAACAGGAGACGCTCTGTTTCTTCCCTTCCTGAAACAAGAAGACTCAGCTACAAGATTATGTGCTGACTGAACTTGATTACTCAGCTGTGTATCTTTGTTGACAACTGAGACTGTAACTATCTTGTTTCCCCCACCCTTCAGTACCTCAGTCATGTAACTAGGGAAACACCCCAAACTTAATAAAATCGAGAGGAGAACGCTGAGACCGGCAGAGTAGGTTGGAGATTGTAACTGTGCGGTCTCTGCTACTCTCCTCACGAGCCAAACCAAACTCTGTCTTTGTGTCTTTCTTTCCCTGTTTGTATGATGTTTTAGGTGTTTAGACCTGACAGTAACAGTACAGAAGATGCAGAGAGGTGTGTTAAACTACGGCTCTGCTTCCTGGTCTGGACCCTGGGTTGTCAGCATTTAGGAGAACTAATAAATCCGGCCAGATTCCTAGAAAGAAGAGCTTCACCATCCAAAGTGGGATGAATGCCGTCTCTCCGGATCAGACCAGGTTTTCCCCAGAAAGTTCTCCAGTTATCAATGTAGCCCACGTTGTTTTCAGAACACCGCCTAGACAACCAGCGGTTGAATGATGACATGCGGCTAAACATGTCATCACTGGTCAGATCAGGCAGGGGACCAGAGAAAATTACGGAGTCCTACATTGTTTTAGCAAACTTACACACCGAAGCAACACCAACTTTAGTGACTTCCGATCGGCGTGACCGAGTGTCATTACCGCCAGCGTGAATAACAATCTTACTGTATTTACGCTTATCCTTAGCCAGCAGTTTCAGGTAAGATTCTATGTCGTCCGTTCTGGCCCCTGGCAGGCATTTAATTATGGTCCCTGGTGTCTCTAGTGCCACGTTTCTGACTATTGAGCTGCCAATAATTAGGGTCGGCTTCTCAGCGGGTGTGTCGCTGAGTGGGGAAAACTTGTTAGAAACGCAGACGGGTTGGTGGTGACCTGCGGGCTGGGATCTAGAGCTATGCTTCCTACGAACCGTCACCCAGCCGGCCTGGTTACCCGGCTGCTCGGGTGCTTCTGGAGGACCACTACATAAGGTAACTCTATGTGTCTCCGCGCTAGCAAAGGGGTGGCTATCAGCTGGTTTTTCCATAGCACGGAGCCGGGTCTCTAATTCTGACACACTCGCCTCCAAAGCTACAAAAACACTACATTTATTAATAGTACCATTATCACTAAAGGAGGCAGAGGAATAACTAAACATCTGACACAGAGAGCAGGAGATAGGGGAGACGGAGAAGCGGAGGAGAGAGTAAGGGGGGAAGCCATTATGGAGCTAAAGCTAGGCTAGGCTAAAGCTAGGCTAGCGCCCTCTTACCACGCCAAAAAAGCAAACCGTGTGAAACACGAGGAGTTTCCAAGTGCGATGTGCAGCAACAGAGAATGTTTTAAAAATGCTTATGTGTTAAAAACAGATGTTACAGCAAAGAGATTAAAGATAAAAGCAAGAGAGTCTGGAGCAACAGACCGTAGTTCACACCGCGAAAACAGTAAGTAACACAATACGCCTTACCGCAAACAGGAAGTGACGAGCCTTTGCAATGCAGATCAGAGGAGAAAAGTTTGATATTCATGGTTCTGATTTTCAGTTAAAAGCCTTTATTAATATCGCTGTTTTGTTTTTTTCTCGTTTCTTTTCCTGAAAAATCAAAGTCATCTGTGGGAGGTTTGGGTTTGAACAGCTTCCTCTTAAATTAAAGGCAGTTTTTCCTCAAAGTAACATGTAGTCTAGAAACAAGGAACAACAATAACAGCAGCAGCTGCTTTAGTTTTCTGCTCTGTGCTTTGTTCAGGATGGTGAAAGCTGCAGGACAGAAGCTGGCAGAAAGGGCGGAGTCAAGAATTCTGATAAAGCTGCAGGTTCTGATCCGTTAACACCCTGCACATGGTTCTGATAGCTCACATTATGGGGGAGAACAGACTCTGGAACAGTTTACTGGGTCGGATCAAACCAGGACCAGAGACACGTCAGTGAAAGAGGAACAGAACCTCAGTTGGACAGCACAATACCAGGCGGGCGTCCCTGGCGTGTCAGGCAGTCCGGCGGGCGTCCTGGCGGGCATGTCAGTCAGTCTGGCGGACGTCACGGCGGGCGCCCCGGTCATGTCAGAGTCTCTAGAAGATGACCGTGCATCAGAAAGCCCTTGCGACAAAGCAAGGCTTTCGGCCGCCGCCAACAGAGCAGGGCTGCAAGCTATGGGCAGCGCCGGAACAGACATTTGGAAACCAGTAGCTTAAGAATTAGTTACTGTAAGGTCTCGGGTAGTGACAGCTAGTGTAGCCACCCTGGATTCCCCACCTCGCGGACCTCTGGGGCAGCAGGCTGCATTGCACCCACTCTGACAGGACCCGAGGTCGGCCAGACCCTTGGAGGCAGACTCAGGACCCGAGGCGTGTACCGGCCCCCCAGCGGCAGGCACGGAGTCAGTAACGGTAATCGGACCCCCAGAGACAGAAACACAGTCTGATGCAAGAGCCGGGCCCACAAGACCAGGAATGTGATCTGTGGTGACTGATCTAAATATGGCGGGTGAATATGGATGTTGAAATAAAGTCCTCAAGGCTGTCCTATAATTCTCCTCTACCTCCTTTAACTTAGCTTGTAAAACCGGTGAATGATTTCTTAACAAAATATCCCTCAGCCGTTTGATTACGCAGGAGAAGGATCTAAACTCCTCGGCCTGCTTTCCGAAAACTCCTCCGCACAGACGGTGGGTGGAGCTAAGGAAGACTCCTGACTACTAGGAGAGGTGGAGACAGGACTGGAGCGGAAACGGGGGAGAACTAAGGTGCAGAGGAAGACTGAAGGGAAAGAACAGACTGACTGATCCAGGGAGGATCTTATTGACAGATCCATGCCTGCGCCCACGGTGACGACCAGGCCGGTAGCGCAGCGGGCCACATCTTCCTGTGGAGGTGGAGCAGCACAAGTCCGCGCTGGCGAATAGGCCTCCTCCCTACAACGAGGAACCTGATCAGGATCGAGGAACGGATCCGGGCGCAAATCTGCGACTAAATCCGCCTCGACCTCCATGTATAGCCTTGGGTCTGGACTAAACCGATCAGAAGAGCAACCCCCTGCATCGCTGGGTAGGTGCACCTCCCGAGTCTGGGCGTTTAGCGGGGCAGAAGCGCCCAACAACATGGCTCTGCCTGAGAGTAAGCTCTGGGCTTGCAGCGGGATCATGTCAAAAGAAGGGGAAAAAAAACAACGTTCTTGTCTGGCGAGGGGTCTGATTATGGCCAGATCATTCTGTCACGAATGAGCGAGAGAAGACCCCGTATTCAGTCAGACAAGCAGAGTATAGAATAAAAGGCGATTTTTTAACATAGGTAAACAGGCAGAAAACAAAAATGGGCAACAAGCCAAAAACGGGAAGTCAGTGTCCAAAAACTCAAAAATAGTCCAAAGCTGACAAACTAAAATAAACTGATCAGAAGTATCGAGTCAGGCACCTGTGAGGCCCGTTTAGCCAACGGCCCCTCACCCCTTCTCGTCTCACCCGTTCGGAGATTTGGCACAGAGAGAAAAAAGGCAGTGAATTCAGAGGCAAAAACAAAAGTTAAACATATATTTATTACAATTTGGAATTCCAAAGTGGGAGACACTTACACGTTTATCACAGCATCGAATACCTTAAGTTCTCTGCCTGTGTCTGAAGCCTGTCTCAACACATACACGTTGTTCCCCCCTTTTTAAGACAGACAGTCCAAGCGGGGCTGGACCTACATGAGACATTCAGTCTGCTGAGAACATCTGTTTCCTAACCTTTAACCGTTAAATTTAATCTCTTCTCTTAGCTCGGTTCCTGGTGTTAACTGGAACAATGTAAAACCTTGTGACATGCACTTATCTACTCACAAGACTGTCATATGTCATATTATCCTGACACATGCCCACTGAAGTGTGAAACCAACCTTTGTTCTACATACATCCTCATCTGTTTAGGTCACTGGGTTAAAGTTAACATCTATATTACTTTAAACTACACTTACTAAATATACGTGATTATATTTCCATAACAATTCCCCCTTTGGACTCTCGCAAAGAGAGTCCACAAAAATGCAGATACTGAATATAGAAGCATAAAACTAAAATTGTGAGACACAGAAAAAACACACCTGTGAATTTGGTAAACATACTGGAGCAAACATCAGAAACAAAGCATGCAAAAATTAACCTTAGCAAGTCAAACACATCCAAATCAACACAGTGAAATAAATCAGAAAAAATTAAATGAGTAACTCATAATCAGTATAAAAATCAAACACATGCAAAACAATATATATGCATAGATCAACAGAAAATCAAACAGGATAATACCGGAAAAATCTCATATCACCCCATGATACTGAACCAACTCCAATCTTACATCCTTTAGAGGAGGCTCTGTCCCCACCTGTAACATCTGATTATTGAGAGAAGACGAGGTAACTGTGCCCTTTTCAAGAGTAGTGACAATAAAGCGAACAGCGAGAGTTCTCAAACAGGGGACACAGCAGCAGCCGCACGTAACCAAAATACCCAAAAACACTGACAGAGAAAGCATCATAGAAATAATTAAGTTCTTCCATTTACCCAGAGCCTGTGTCAGCCATTTATCCAAAGGATTATCTATTCCTGATTGTTCATGCATCGTTTTACTCAGAGTCCTCAAACCTTCTAAAGCTTTAGTCACCAACCCATCCGGTGCGGTATTATTAGGAATAAACGTACAACACAAATCTCCAAACATGGCGCAAACACCCCCTTTTTCCGCCAAAAGCATATCCAGTGCCATCCTATTCTGAACAGCCATAAGAGAGGTAGGAGCTAATTGTTCAGCTAACCCTTCAACAGCATCTCTAGTCAGATTAGACAAACGTAACACATTGTAATGTATGTAATTAATCCTATCAACGTTCTTATTAGGAGTAATCCAAAGGAATATGGATTCAAAACCTGCTGCAACCTGGTCTACCAACTTGTACCTGTCGGGAACCCCCCTGGGGACCCCGATCGAATCTATGTATGTAGGAGAATTACGTGCCAAATCAAAATCAGAACTACGCTTAATTCTATGTAACAAGTGTTCCTGGTTTAAACCTGGTCCCATTAACAACAGTGGTGCCACCAACCTTACCATGGCACACACACCCACAGAGCCAAAAGGGATCTGAACAAACAACTGTCTTCCGCCACAATAATAATACAATCCAGCTCTTGCCCATGAACCTATGCCTTGAAAATGAAAATAAAATTTACACCACTCCGATGGAATCACACCCAACGTTGATAAATCCTCTGTCCCTTCCCCTGTGAAATTAAAGCACACATACTGTTTAATGTGATTACCAGGAGTAAACGGCCCAGGAATAGTGTCATTGTTTATAGGAGGGAAAAGATCATGATAGAACTCACACCCCACAGAGCGGCCTTTTGTCAACTCTAAAATGCAATCATATCCTGTAGGATCCTCAAAAGGAAATAAAGGTGCTGGTTCTGTTGTTAAAATTGGCCTAGCCGCAGCACATGCCACACAGCTCTCAGCCGTATATTGTCTGGCAGTCTGAGCCATCCAAGAAACCCACAAATTGCGTCTCCTATCCCCTGTAGAACTCTTAAGAATGTTACCAGGGGTCAATTTATTATAATCTACATGAAGTCCTCCTGAAGAGGACAAGGGTTTCCCCACTTGTGGTGAAAGAATCTGTACACCAGAAGTAGTTGCATTATGTAGAGAAAGTTTAACTAAACCAACGGGACCGTTATCCCATGCACCTGCTCCTAGGACAAGATAAAACCCTGACGGACTAATACTACAAGGTTTGGGCTTAGTAACGCCACTGCTATATTCAGAATAAACCCCAGTGTATGCTCCAAAATACGGATTAATGTTCAATCCAGAAATGGTCAAGATAATGGGATTAACACCTTGTACTACCTGACGATGGCCTTTGGTAAGAGTCAATGCTTGTTGTAATAATTTATCAAATCCCCCATGGCGCACCGGAACAGCCTCATTTCCGGTGTGCCACCTCATATAAATCCAGCGGTAGCACCAAGGTACAGGGGAGTCAGGAACCCCCTTCGGCAATACACAAGCATAAACATCAGATTCCTGCCAGATTGATGGGTCACTACCACAATCTACCACTGAGCATAAATCGAATTCAAATACAACCCTTGTACCCAAAGTGTAATGCAGTTCAATACCACGATGTTGAGTCAGACAATCATCTGTATCCTGAATGGCCCGCTCCTGACGCCTGATAGGATCAGCAGCACCTGCTCCTCGAATAACAATGCTGAAAACAAGCATGCACAACATAAGAAGTAAAACCCATAAACCCAACGTCAGCTGCCGCTGAACCAATCCAGCACCCAATTTCTGCTCCATGTTTAACTTCATACAAAAACCAGAATATTCTAAATGTAAAAATCGAATCTGTAGACCAGGAAACACTTGCTCCTTCACCTGAAAAAATGTTATCTATAAAGAGTATGAAACAAAAATAAACCCTCGTTTCAGCTGAACAAAATCCTAAAACTATTACCAACTTACCATAAAGGTCCTTCACCAGCAAATGTAACCTAATGACTGTGTACCAGCTCAAACAAGTCAAAATATTATAGAAATATAAGATCAAAAAATATTGTAAAAAGTAGATCAAAACATTTGTTATATTTAAAGCTAGAAAGATAAAAAGCATAGAAAATCCCACAAATGATCACAAGGTTTTTTTTTTTTTTTCTTTCACAATGACATCAACTTCTTTCTTGCAGACGTTCGTAGAAGAAGGGTGGGTCCCACAGCCACTCAATACAACGTGATGAATCTGCAGGCTGGGTCTTCAACACACAGGTAGACTGCCTGTGGTGTCAAGAACCAGAGGGTGTTATTGTGACCCTGAGTCTGGTTCTATTCACAGCTGACTGAGCCCAATCAGCTGATCCGCTCCTTTAAACCTCCTGAACCTCCGTCAACGACCTCTGAGGTTCTGCTGCTGGTGCACACTGGCTCCAATGAAACCACGTATTACCTTTTCCTCCCAACCTCACCGCATGTGAGGTTCTCTCGATCACTTTGAAGGGTCCCGTGAACCTCGGCTCTGACCACTTTCTTTTGATGACCTTGAGCCAAACCCAGTCGACGTCCGGAGGTGGTGGTCCTCTTTCTCCTTCCTTGGGATGTCCACGGATCTTGGTGTACGCCTCCAGCACAGCCTGCAACTGTGAAAAGTACTCCTTACTTGTCAGAATCTGCAGGTCGCCTGCAGTTCCCAGTGGTCGACGTTGGGGCCCAGGAAAGCTTCTTCCCGTCTCCAGCTCGTAAGGAGTAAATCCTGTGGTTGAATTAACCGAAGACCTAATTGACATCAGAGCGAGAGGCAAGGCATCAACCCATGATAGTTTCGTTTGCGCACAGATTTTAGCCAACTTATTTTTCAAGTTCAGGTTCATCCTCTCCACTTTGCCCTGCGACTGGGGGTGATACACGGTGCCAAACCTGTGCGTGAGCCCTAAACTGGACTCCACTCGTTGCAGGTCCTGGTTCTTGAAGTGGGTTCCATTGTCAGTCCTTATCTTTTCAGGGAACCCGTGCCTGGGAATGTAATGGTTAATGAGGCATTTTATCACCGTTTTGCTGTCCTCTCTTCTAGCAGGCCAGGCCTCTGGCCATCCTGTAAAAGCGTCCACACACACCAACAAATACTTAAAGCCTCCAGCTCGGGTCACCATATCTGTATAATCAAGAATCACTTCCTTGCCAGGAACTGTGATCAAAGGAAATCTTCCCTGCAACGGTTTCAAAGTCTTCTTTGAGTTAAATTGCCCACACAGTGCACAACTTTTTACAAAATGTTTGACCATATCTGACATAAATGGATGCCACCAATGGTTCAAGTTGTCCATCATCTGTCTGACACCCACATGTCCAACACCATGTGCCTCAGTAAAAAGCTTCTGTTTCAAACCTGGAGGAAAAACCAGTCTGCCATCTGGCCCTCTCCAGCAACCTTCCTGCTCTGAGGCTCCTCTGAGTCTCCACATATTCTTCTCCTCCGGAGCTGCTCTGCTCTGCAACTGTTTAATGTTACACATGCTCAACTCTTCTCTCAGCTCATCTTCCACCGTCACCATCATCATCTGAGGCGCATATCCAGCGGCTGCTTTGGCAGCCTGGTCTGCAGCCTGATTCCCTAATGCAATGTCTGAATTACTGTTATCATGTCCTTTGCACTTTATCACGGCAATTCTGGCCGGTAATATCAACACATCGGCCAGCTCTCTCATTTCCATCTCGTGTTTTATAGGTTTACCCCCCGCTGTCAAAAATCCTGCTCTCAACCACTGACATAACTCCACATGAACTGCACCTGTGGCATATGCTGAATCTGTATATACATTTACCTCCTGTTGTTCTGCCAACTTTAATGCCTCAATCACTGCTATTAGCTCTGCTCTCTGCGCTGACTGAGGTCCTTGTAACCTTTCTGCCTTCCTTGTTACAAATCCTGAGCCTATTCGCTCAACAACAGAATAGGCTGCTCTGAGTCCTTCAGTTTCATGTCTGAAACAGCAGCCATCTGTGAACAACTGTCTCACCTGTGGGCCTTCAATAGGACTAGCCTCTAGGTCTGGTCTCACCTTCTCCATCCTGGCAACCAATTCTTCACATTGATGGGGTTCGCCATCCGTCATGCCATCTGCCATGTTCACACCTTCATGCGTGAATATGATGTTGGGTGCTTCCAAAATTTTGGACAGCCTGTGTTGTCTGAGTGCAGTCATAGTGAAGCTTTGTGAATTCACATAAGCCACAACACTGTGAGTTGTCAAAATAGTTAGACTGTGTCCCATGACTAAATGTGCAGTCTTTTGAATCATTCTGGCTATTGCTGCTGCATATTGTGTACATTGGGGGTGACGTTTTTCCACGTTATCCAACATGACTGATATATACATCAAAATTTTTCTCTCGCCTGTTTTTCTCTGAAACAAGATGCCATTTAAAGCAAATCTGGTTGCAGAAACATCAAGAAAAAATGGGATAGAGTAGTCTGGAAGAGTCAATTCAGCAGCAGATGCAAGTCGTTGTTTAAGCAGAACAAATGCTTCTTCCGCTTCCTGAGTCCAAATCAAAACATTATTCAGTTTTCTCATACCTTGCGCCTTCACGAGGTCCCTCAAAGGCTGCGTCAGGTCTGCATAGCCGGGAATATAGTTACGGCTGTAACCAGTCAATCCCAGAAAAGACAGCATGTCTTTCACGCGCAGCGGTTTAGGATGTGACAAAATGCTCTGCTTATGACTGGAGGACATGCTGGTTGTTCCTGCGGAGATGACACGGCCCAGGAAAGAAACCTGTTTTCTGGCAATTTGCAGTTTATCCTTACTGACCTTGAACCCATGTTCATGGAGGTGTCTCAGAACCAGTTCTGTAGCCTGAAGACAGATCTCAGCAGTTGGTGAAGCCAACAGCAGATCGTCCACGTACTGAATAAGGGTGGTGTTTCTTGGCAGAGGACATGTCTGCAAAACATCTTTCAAAACCTGATTAAAGATACCTGGTGATAGGGCAAATCCCTGTGGCAGTCTGGTGTAACGCAGCTGGCGACCTTTATAAGTGAATGAAAAAACGTCTCTGCATTCTTCAGCTAAAGGAAGACAGAAAAATGCGTTCGCCAAGTCGATACATGTGTACCACTGCTGAGAGGGCTCCAAACTGGAAATGGCCACATATGGGTTAGGTACAGGGATTGTAGGTGTCTTCAAAACAGAATTTACAGCTCTAAGATCATGTGCCATGCGATATTTACCAGTTTGTTTCTTTTCCACTGGGAGAATGGGTGTGTTCCAGGCTGAGACAGAGGGTTCTAATACTCCAGCTGTCAAAAGGCCTGTGATGGTGTCAGCAATGCCTTCCTCCGCTTGAGGTTTATGTGGATACTGATTCACCCAAATAGGAGAGTCAGTCGCAACCTGAAATGAAACTGGAGCACATGAAACTAATCCCACGTCTGTGGGACTGGTTGCCCAGAGTTGTGATGGGAGAGCATCCAACATCTCTGCTGCTTTATGATGGTCGGTACGTTCCCTGCCATGGTGTCGAGTCAAAAGCTCATGTTTCAAAAGAACTGTGTCAGTGACATCACAGACAATCTGATATGTGTTAGTGGAAGTTGAAAACAGCAAACCTGGGACGCTGGTCCGTGCCCAATCAGTAGTCTGGAGGGAACGCTTAACCATCCCTCCTAATTCACTGGCCTGTCGCTCAGAATGGAGAGAAAGAGAAATATGAGGAAATGCTTCATCTGACATCATATACCATTGCTGCTGTTCAGGAGTTAACATCACCGCGGCTGCCACCCCCTCAGGGGCCACATATATGTTCTTAGATGTGACTGTCCATGTGTTACCTTCAAGGTCTGCAGCAAATGATTCCTCATACCAATCTGCGTGATTTCTGTCGTAGAACAGAGTGACGTGTGGCGGATCAGGTGGAGTCAGGTAGGAACTTAGGCTTTGAATCCAAGGCTTCCAAAGCTGGAACACCGAGAGAACACCAGCTTCAGCAGGTTCTGTTAAGAGTCCCCAGTAGATGTCAGCAAACTCTTCCCCCACGGGCCGAACCAGATACTGTCCATCCTGGAAAGTGTGACCGCATGCTAGAGAAGAACCGTCTGGAAAGGTAACAGTCAAACCTTGAGGTCCACAAAGCACTGCGGCTCCCAGTTTAACCAACAAGTCTCTTCCCATCAAATTGACAGGTGTAGATGGAGACCATACGAATGAATGTTGCAGTTTCTGGTTTCCAACTTTCACCGGAAGTGGTAAAGTCAACGGCAGACGCTGTTCCTTCCCTGAGAAACCCATTAGTGACACAGTCTTAGTCGACAGCACAGAGGCAGATGGCTGATTGATTATAGTGGAATACGTAGCTCCAGTGTCGACTAAAAAGTTCATGTGTTCTTCTCCAACCTTTGCTGGCAGCATGGGGTCTGCGGAACTCACGCTGCTGGAGTTATTCTCAGGGATGTGTCAAAATTGTCCATAAAAGTTTTCTCCGACCTGGGGGTACTGACCTTGCGGAGGCGGGGCCATGTTAGGGTTTGGTGGCACAATCTCACCTCCTGGTGGGGATTGACAATCCCTTGCCCAGTGTCCAATTTGTCCACAGTTAAAGCAAATGTCGACAGGTGCTCTCCCAGGTCCGCCATATCCACCTCGTCCTCTCAGACCACGGTTCCAACCTGACCGTCCACGCCGTCCACCAAATCGCCATCCGAATCCACGCGCATAACCCGCAGATCTGTAATTAGATGGAGGATAGAAAACAGGAGGGGGGATCCCTCCCCCTTGTATTGGATTAAACTGAGGTGTCACCATCGGGGACGGAGCCCCAGGTGATGCAACTGCTGAGACCATAACATGTTCAGTTTTTTCTTGTTTACGTTTATTTACCTGCTGTCGTGCGTCTAATAATTGCAATTTGATTAATTGATCATGCATGTCCTCTTTCTCTTGTTTTTTCTTCTTCTCTACATCCTGAGCAACATGCAAATGATGTACAAGATGTTTTTCCCAGCGGGCATACTCACAACCAGGCATCTCAGGATTCTGTTTCATCAGCTGTGACACCAAAGGAGGCACACCTTTCAGGACTGCTTCCCTGAATAATTCACCCAAGTTAGAACTATCCCCTTTTGGATTTACACCTGTGTGTTTAATCCAACTCTCTTCAGCTTGAGTAATGAAATCCTTTGGATGCTGTGAGGGATCCCAGTCAAACTTGGGAACCGCTGCAGGAGTTGATAATGGGAAATGTTCTCTAATTGCGTTCCCCAAACGAGTGATAACTGAAGAGAGTAAAGTTTCATCTCCAATATTGGATGTTCGAGCTTCATATTCAATGTCATCTGCAGTTGAAGCAGGAACACAACGGCCTAGAACAGCTCTAAAATCACCCAAAGCCAGTTTAGTTCCTTTAGTTAGATTATCAAGTTCGGCAAGCCACAATCTGCCACCAGCTGCAATACTAGGCAATTTGTCCACCAGGGCTTGTACATCTCCAAATGAATAAGGGACATAGTTTTCTGTGCCCATATTATTTTGCAATATGGGCATCTGCACTCTAGTGGGACCTTGAGAACGAGTTATCATTGGATGCATGCTGCGAAAGCTGTTATTTAAAATCCTACTCACATCACGAGTTCGTGATGTCCTCTGTCTTCTTGCAAATTCTGTGTCCTCGGTAGAATGATATAACCCATTATCATTTGCCATGCCTTCTTCAGCATGCATTTCTCCCTCTAAGGAGAAATCCAACAGTGGCACATTTAACAAATCAGTGGAGTCGTCCTCCTTCCAAACCCCTTTTATTGACATTTTTACATTAACCTCAGGCTCCAATGAACGTGGATTATTAAACCTGACATTAGTCGATGCTGCTGGTGATCTAGTTCCTGTTTTATTAAGATCAACATGATTTAAACCTGTTGCTGGTTGTGTGTCTTCTGAAGATACAGAAGAACAGCCCTAGAGGGTGGTCTTACTCCAGGTTCCTGGGCGTGCAACACATGCTCCTCAGGGCCTGCTTTCGTCATCTGACAAGCTGTAGGCGGGGAAGAAGGCCTGTTAACAGACTGAGACGGGTTCTCGCGAGCAGCTCGAGCGAGAAAAGGTTCACAAGACTTAAAAGGAGTGAGGGTTATGGGTGGTGCATTAAATGACGTATGCGGGTGTTGAGCATTATCTGAACATATATCGCCCCTTGGAGTATATGCCGGAAGCGTTTCTACTACTAATTCTCCGCCTCTAACATCCAGAACTGGATACAATCCGGAAGAAGGAGTGTTTAAATTGTATGGGGGTGGACATTGTGTTGATGTTTCTTCTTTTGTTTCAAACAAATGTTTAATACCCTGCCAAATTACCAACAGTTTTTCCCATGATTTAACTTCTCTATCTGCGTCTTCCTGATCACGCTTCCCAAAATGCAACAAACCAACAGATTTTTGTCTTTGAATACAATCATTAAGATGTTTCTTACTTTTAGCATATTGTTTCACCAAATACTTGCCCAGGGGTTCGCTGTGTTCCAGCCGTTTCTCTTCTGCTGTAACGGCTCCAAGCACTTTCTGTCTCCACGCCGACTGGGTCTTTTTATCTAACTTTTCATGCGTTTCAACAAAACCCATCAGCGCCTCTACTTGTTCACCCAAGGACTTCCAAGGGGCCGAACCCCATGCGTCGTCCTGAAATTCCTGATCAAAAGCTCCCGCCATGATCCGGGCTATACACGGCTTCCTGACTCAGTACTTTTCCACCGCAAAAAGAACACGTGCAAAGCTATTCACAGCCACACATACGCATGCGTAACCACCCGTTCTCACACACACACACAAGAGACTTCGAAGCCGCGCACACACAGAGAGACAGACTCACACCAGAGCTTCTAATCATTCAAACCATGGATCCCATTTAAGCCAAAATAAAATTGTTAAACCGACCAGGACAGACAACATTTAAGACAGACAGCCTTGCGCATCACGGAAGGTCCTCTTTACCCTTTCCGTAGTCGACGGAACCCACTATTCATTTAAATACCACCTCGGTCTAACCGTCGTGCAATCAGAATCCCCGTTCTGATGCTAGAGAACAATTTAAATGTTCCCTTAGGGCCCTTTTTAATCTCTTATCTTCTTTTACAGCTCACTTTAAAGGTCTTGCTGTCTTAGCCTCAACTTTTAGATGGTTTTGTATTCTTGGCCGTTCCTATCGCTACGTTTCTTTGGAGAGTCCCCTTTCTCCGAGGTAACGTTCCACCTCAGTGTTAAAATTTTCCAGACTCGTCAGTCATGGAGAGGGAGCGACCAACTTCCGAGACTATTTTTTATCTTTGTAATTTTATCTTTTTTATTGTCTTTTATTTTATTTTTCAACAGCCTCACAACTTAACGGCTTCTTGGCTTTTATCTCTTTTATCATTTCTATCTTATTTTACGGTTTTCTGACGTGGACATACAGATAACTCTCATTCTCTCATTTCTCGGTTTCAACATAAATTCTATTTAAACCTATTTGTACTGTTCAGCCTCTGATATTTTGAGAAGAGATTCCCTAAAACCAAAAGCATCACTCAATTTGGCCTACAAAACTAACATTTTGCCAATGGAGAAAACATCTCCTTACCTGTTTTGGGTCGACCCGTGATGCTTATGGCAAGGTCCTCCTTCGTGTCCAATATTCAAACAGACTTTTTACTCACAGCCAAAACCCGGGTCACGGCTCCAGTTATCGAGTCAGGCACCTGTGAGGCCCGTTTAGCCAACGGCCCCTCACCCCTTCTCGTCTCACCCGTTCGGAGATTTGGCACAGAGAGAAAAAAGGCAGTGAATTCAGAGGCAAAAACAAAAGTTAAACATATATTTATTACAATTTGGAATTCCAAAGTGGGAGACACTTACACGTTTATCACAGCATCGAATACCTTAAGTTCTCTGCCTGTGTCTGAAGCCTGTCTCAACACATACACGTTGTTCCCCCCTTTTTAAGACAGACAGTCCAAGCGGGGCTGGACCTACATGAGACATTCAGTCTGCTGAGAACATCTGTTTCCTAACCTTTAACCGTTAAATTTAATCTCTTCTCTTAGCTCGGTTCCTGGTGTTAACTGGAACAATGTAAAACCTTGTGACATGCACTTATCTACTCACAAGACTGTCATATGTCATATTATCCTGACACATGCCCACTGAAGTGTGAAACCAACCTTTGTTCTACATACATCCTCATCTGTTTAGGTCACTGGGTTAAAGTTAACATCTATATTACTTTAAACTACACTTACTAAATATACGTGATTATATTTCCATAACAGAAGTCAGCTTGGCCTTGTAACAAAAGGGCAGATCAGGTCAGATTATCCAGGCAAAACGGACAGCATCCGAACTAGGTTGGGTTACAGGCAGGCAGGCAGGTAGTGATGGGTCCAGCAACACCGATGCATCAGCGCATGCGTCAAGCTCATAGAGCAAAACCCGTGTCGATGTGTGTATCGCTATGGGAAAGTCACGTGACGATACAGTAACTGTTTCGAACTGACAGACGCGCCAAACTGTGTTTATAAGGATGGATATCTGTCAACGGGTGGCATCTGCCAAAAGAATTTTTGATCTTTAGTGGTTCATCAAATTCATTAAGAATTATGGAGCTCCCTCAAGCCAAAAGAAAGGTTTCTGCCGGTGGGACCATTTTGAAAATAAGGTATCCGTTTTAATTTCCTTGTTTCATTAAACGTCACTTTTGTTCAACAGCCCATTTCCTATTTAAACAAAAGCACCTCAATTTAAATCACTTGGGTTCCACAGTAACTCCAAGTGCAATGAGGTCATCAGCAGACTACAGTCAGAATGTGCATCTATTTATTAGCTCAAATATAAAACGGCATACATGCTTTAAAAATATCAATATCAGCTCTACTCTGACAGCATGGTGGGAGTTTCTTAAAATGACAAAGTCGTCACTTATCCCATGCAGTCGTACACCCATCTGGAATAACCCTGACATCCTACAAAATAATAATATGATAAACTTTACATACTGGAAGAATAAAGGTATTGAATATCTGGAACATTTACTTGATGGAACCGAGTTCATCAATTTTTCCAAACTAAATATGCAATATGGCATTAGTAAAAATAAATTTTTGGAATATGAACAACTTAAATCTATAATTAGAAAAAAATTTAAGCATATTAAAGGTGGTTTACAAATTCCAAGTAATATATTAGAGTTCCTAGATTTAAACCCCCCCAAACTACTGTCTAAATCATACAGGACACTGACTAAAATAGATGATTCAATATCTCTTCCTATTATGAAATGGGAAGAGGATCTATCAGTCAGCTTTGAACAAGACTTCTGGGCTCAGATATGTCTAAGAACTTTCAAATTGACTAGAAACACCAACTTACAACTAATACAATACAAAATCCTTCACAGAGTACACTACACAGGACAAAGATTATTCAAGATGGGTCTGGCACAATCTAACATCTGTCCACACTGCATAGGCAATCATCCTGATAATTATATTCATGCGTTATGGTTATGCACAACAGTCCAGAGGTTCTGGACACAGATATGTAAGGACTTATCAAAGTGCTTGAGCTGTAAAATTACACCTTCCCCATGAGTTTGTTTGCTTGGTAATTTTGAGGAAAGCCCGCTGGGGAATAAAATAGTTTACATGGTTTTTACTGCACTATGTATCGCAAAGAAAACTATCCTCATGAATTGGAAAAGTAAGGAGAATCTCAGTATCAATCAGTATAGAGATCTTTTGTTGGATCATATTAATCTTGAGACAGCATCTGCATCCACATCTGTTCGATCTCTTTGGGCTCCTTTGATTAGCACTATCACTTAGTGGAATGGGGGCGGTGGGTTGCTTCCTGAAGGGCGCAGTGGGTGGGTGGAGGGGTTCCTGGGACTCTGGGGGCACTTGGAGTGGGGCGCTTGGTGGGTCTGACTCCAGGGTCTGTTGCCCCCATCTGGGAGGAGCTTGGGAGGCCTACGGGTGGCCCAAAGCGCCGCTTGCGGCGCCCTTGGGGAGCTACGCGGTGACGGACGTGGGTTACTGACCTGGTAGCTGTGCTGTCGCTGGGTGGGTCCTGGGTGGGTCTGGGGGCCTGGGGTCCCTGGGGCGCGCTGCCCTCGGGCGGGGGCCCCGGCGGGGCCTCGGGGGTTCCGGTTCCGGGGGGTGTGCCGCTTGGGGTCTGGGCCGGCGTGCGCCCGGGTGTCCGCCCCTGCACGGGGCCTCTGGCGCACTGGGGGGCCTCGGGGCCTGTTGAGCTGGTAGGGGGGCATGGTCATTAACATCTCAGGGCAGATGCTCTTCCCCTTCTTTGGGTTGGCATTCTGCTAGTGGGGGGAGGGGTGGGAGTAGTGACTTACGCAGCTTGGATGTCTAGTGTTGAATGTATGGTGAGATGTTTGAATGTTAATGTTGGGGAGGGGTTAAATCTACGGGTGGTGTGGGGGGTGGGGGGGTTTGGTGGACGTTCTGGTGGGCTTGTGTCCGGCCCCCTGTCCCGGTCCTGGTCCGTGTAGTCTCCCGGTGCGGGTTTCACCTGGGGGGTGGGGTTTGGGATGGCTCGTGCGGGCTGGCTGGCCAGGGTCCCCCATCTTATTAACTTATTTTTTAATTTATTTATTTATATATATATTATTATTATTATTAATTTTTTTTGGGGGGGGGGGTTAAATACAGTAGGCATGGGGGGTGGGCTGGGGGAGGTAGAGGTGTTGGTCCTGGTGGGTGGTTGGCTGGCGGGCCCTGCGGCCTCTCCCCGGCCCCCGGGCTATGGTGGTGCCGCTGGAGGGGCCCCTTTCTCCGGGTGGAGCTTTCGGGGAGCGGGGGTGCCTATTGGAGTCAGTAGGGGAGCTGGCTCCCTGGGTTGGCTCCCCAGTCCTTTGCTCCCCATCCCCGGACTCCTCCCTCTGCCTGCTCCATCACGCCGCCACACATGTAGGTCCTTGGGGAGAGGGTATTACTGGAGGTTGCCACCTTCTGGTGACGCCCCTCTCCCCAATTTTATCATGCATTTTAGACACTTTCACTCCAAACATTTTCACAACGCACATTCATGTAGGCCATGGTATGGGGGGGTGGGGGGAAGACGTCTGGGGGGGGGCTTATGTTGTGTGAGCCTCGCCCCGGGCGGCTCCCTTCACCCCCTCTCGCATTTAGACATTGAGGATTCTGGGTAGTTGCTTGGAGGGGGGGCGCTGGCACCAGCTTTCTTCCGGAGGGGGGGTGGGCTGTGCCGTGCACCCCCTTCGGTGCTCCCAGTTTTAAACACACCTGAGATCAACATGCAACAACACAACATCTGAGCGGGCGTAGGGAGGATCGGGGGTCTTTTGCACACCCCCGATCTCCGATCGCGGCACGGAGTCTGGGGCCTGGAGGAGGTGCGGGCCACTGGGTCCGGGGTCTTGGCGGGGGGCTGCTGCGGCTAGCCAGCGGCTTACCGGATCTGGGGCTGACGCCTCTGCTCTCCCCAGGAAGGGATGGGGGGCAGGGGTGGCTAGGGTAAGGTCGGGGTGGGAGGGGGTTTATTAGGTATATAGTGGGTGAGGGGGGGCTCTGGTCGGATGGCCCGTACGGGTCATGTCGGCCCCCCCTCTTTGGGGGGCCTGGTCCGGGGGGCGTCTGGTCCGGGGGCGGGGCCGGGGGTCGGGCACAGGCAGTCGTATTGTTGAATTGTGGTGACCACCCCCCACTTGGGATTTTTGGATGTGAATGCTATGTGGGAATGGGTGTACTGCGTCCCTTTTTTTTTTTGTTTGTTTTGTGTGTCTGTGTGTGGCGAGTGGGGCACAGAGGAGGGATGGTGTGAATGAGTGTTTTTTTTTTTCCCAGGTTCGGGTCCGGTCCGCTCCCTCTCCCAAGATCATCTCAAGTCTCCGCTAGGTGCGGAGCCCATCCCCCCACGTCCTGCCCTCCTCCGCTGCGTTGGCGGGCGCCTTGGCCCTCTGGCGCATTGACGGTCCTCGGGTTTGGGGCGGGTTCCCGGGTGGGCGCCGGCCCATTCCTGGCGGTGGCTTCGCGGGGCCTGGCCCCCCGGGGGGCGGCCGGGGCCCCTGCCGCGGGGGCGGGGCGCCCCTGGGGCCTCTGGCCCCCAGGGCCCATGGCCGGGACCACTTCAGCGCGGCCGGCTGCCGGCGGAGCCCACGGGCTCGTCCCCACGGCTCTTGGGGGCGTCGGCATTGCAGTGGCTGGGGGATTTCCTCGGGGTCGTCACTCCTCTTTCCTCGGGGGGGGGGGGGTTGCAGATTTCCTGTGAAGGCCCCTCTCGGGCGCACTGCTTTGGGGGCCCCTTTGGGAGTCCGGGGTTACGGGTCCCCTGACTCCTGCCTCTGTGCTCAGGGAAGGTGGGTCTTCGGTTCTCCACAATCACTATCAATATATTTCCTTCTGGATAATTTTCACCTAAACTAGTGCACTTTCACAAACTCCTACAGGTGCTGGGTCCCAGGTATTAAATGTTCACTTATATACAGAAAGGCTATAATTTATTTATTTACTTTCTTTTACTTTCTTTTTTAGGTATCACATTACACATGTCAGCTTAAATAATAATACATATGATTTAGCAATGGTATCAAGGTGTTACACGATTGTATCTGTTGCTTTATGTCTGTTGGTTGTGCTGTTGTTTTTGTGTCTCTTTCCAGGTGATGGAGCAGACAGAGGACGTTTTATCATTCTCTTCCTTCAATCTCTTCTTTCTTTCACCCTTTTCTTTTTCTTTTTTTTCTCTTCTTGTTTTTCTTTTACTCTCCTACTTTCCCATTGTAGTGTCCATATAATTTGAAATTCTCCCTGCAGGAATCACAATAAAGCTATTTACACGCACAAATCAAGCGGAGCATTATGGCGAAAGCTGTTTGCTCCACTTGTGAAAGTAAAATCTGTCGAGCTCTATTTGGCATTAAGATATCAATTTTTATTGCCACATTGCTAGACAGGACACTGGGAAGAAAAAAAAAAAAAAAAAGAATGTGCATCTATAATCAGAAGCACAAATGAGAGCCAGCCAGGAACATCTTCACAACAGCTTTCTGCCCCCACCTCAGGCATGTTATTGAACATTATATATTTGTACACCATGTACTAAAATACCAGTTTGTTCTTTTTAGAAAAACTTTGGCAACATCTTGACATCGAAGTGGGCATGCAGACCAAAAGTGCCACAGCTGATGTCATCCAGGACATGCGCAGATACTTGGCAGAAGGCAAGGTGGCGGGTATTTTCTACAGCTGGAGAAGTGATATTCAAAAAGCGTAACAGACCCAATTTCAAAACGTTGAAACAACTTATTTTTTTTAATAAAAATTTGTAATAAAAAAATGTCAGTACACAAGCATCCTCATTGACAACATATTTATTTAGTTTATTACATTATGATACAGCTTTTTACTTTTCATTGACTGTATCTAAAAATATCAAACATTTTAAATTTAAATGAAATATTACAATGCAAGATACAATGACTTAAATTGCATTATTGTGTATACTAAGTCATCAAATCAGTTTTAGTTAGCTCCCAACTGGGTTGCCTGTAGGGATTTTTAAGGTCCAGCAGGTGTCAGTATTCAGTGAGACAGTATCGACACAATATCAATACAGTTTCGCAATGAATCGAAACGCTTCATGACGCCTCATCAACCCATCACTACAGGCAGGCAAACAGATAACACGTATAATCTGACTTACCCCAATTCAATTAAATTTTATTTATACAGCGCCAATTCATGAAACATGTCATCTCAAGGCACTTTACAAAGTCAAGTTCAATCATATTATACAGATTGGGTCAGATTATACAGATTGGTCAAAACATTTCCTATATAAGGGAACCAGTTGATTGCATCAAAGTCTTGACATGCAGCATTCACTCCTGAAGAAGCGTAGAGCTACAGGGAGAGTCGTCTGCATTGTCCATGGCTTTGCAGCAATTCCTCATACTGAGCAAGCATGAAGCGAAAGTGGAAAGAAAAACTTCCCATTAACGGGAAGGAAAAACCTCCAGCAGAACCGGGCTCAGTATGAACGGTCATCTGCCTCGACCGACTGGGGGTTACAGAAGACAGAGCAGAGACACAACAAGAGGGACAAACAAGCACAGAAGCACACATTGATCCAGTAAAGCACACATTGATCCACATTCCATCCCAAGGCATGGAAAAGTTATCTCGCACTGATAACAGGTCTGAACACAGTTTATATGGAGGTGGAAACAGGTGGAACCGGTGAGAGATGATTGCAGGCGGGGTGGACCTTAGCAGGTGTGCTGGTTGAGTTGTCAGACCAGCCATCAGTGCCGAGATCCTAGCAGAACTCAAAAGCAAGACAGAACATAAACAATAACAGAAAATCTAACAGGAAAGAACCCAAGACTAAACAATGGCAGAAACACAAACTGGGACTCTCAGTTGTCTTTGTCATGTTTTCAAGGTTTGGAAAGATGGAGCAGAAATGTAATTTCATCATTGCTTTATGTTTCTGCAGCCAATTTACTCAACGATAGAATAAAATATCTCTTTTTATAAACGTGCCAGAAAGACGATGGAAATGTTTTACTGGAAATCAGGACTTTTTGAAAGTGAGTGTTGATAGAAAAAAATGTGTTTTATTGAAACAAATGTCAGAGTTTTATTGAAATATTGAAAATTGAACAGAAGAAAAGAAGAGAATGAGCAGAAATGCATCAGATGCCGAAGAAGTCAATTTGTTTATTACTCATTAAAACACATGAAGTAGAACCGCAGCAAATATAGAAAAGGAAGATTTAACATCTGTATGTAAAAAGTGTTTAGAAAAATAGGAGCCGACAGAAACAGATAATGTCGAGAGATTTCAAAAAAAAATTTCACACATTTCACATTTCAATTAAATCTGACTCATGAATAAAAGTAAAAAACCAAGAGAGAAAGTCAAAATGCTGATATTCAGAGTGAAGCTTTGAATGGAAACAGGCAGAAAAACAACATGTGGATCCTGGACTAATCTGAAAATGTGTTTCTGAGTGAAAGAGACAGACATGAATAGACTGAACTATCTGTTCAACAGGGAGTAGCTTTCTCTGACAGGAAGAGACTCTTCCGACTCAACTTAGCGCAAAACCAATGAGGAACCAGGGACCCAGACCCCAAAGCCAGGATAAAGAGGTTCAGTAAATGTGGTGTTGAAGGTGTGGAGGTGGATCAGTGAGTCAGAGGAGACTCTGTAGAAGGACAGAATACCAGCAGGACAGTCCACATACACTGCTACTCTGTTGGAGATGGCGGAGGAGGATATAATTGTTTCTGTGTCATTGTGAAAGACAGAGTAACCATCATCATCAGAGCAGCTCAGACTCCAGGACTGATCATTCGATCCAAACCAACAGTCTCCAATGGTTCCTCTCCTGCTGATTCTTCTGTAACTCAATGATATATCAACTCCTCCTCTCCACTCAACCTCCCAGTAACAGCGACCAGTCAGACCAGTTCTACACAGCAGTTGAGGAAGATCAAATCTGTCTGGATGATCAGGATATGACTGAAGCTCCTCCACACGTGTCACCTTCCTGTTGTCTTCAGACAGTTTGAGTTTTCTGCTCACTGTGTTTGTGTCGATTGTGAGTTGACAGGAATCTGATGGAGAGAACAAAGACAATCCAGCTGCAGTTATTGATCATTTATTGACACTTTGATGATGACTCCTGAATGAGTGATGGACAGTTTGAAGATGGTTGAATGTGAGCTGCTTTGTTGTCGTGAATCAAATGAAAAACACACTTACACTCCCTCAGAGCTGGTGTCAACCATCGGACTCCAGCAGGCTCCACCCTGAAAGGAGGAGGGGGGTCAGACCATCAGTCTCTTTCAGCAGCAAACATGGACATTACATGTCTCTCAGACACACATTGTCCTCCACTGAGAAAGGACCAGTCCAACATTTGGACACGTCCACTTGTTGTAAAAATCTACAGAAAGAATGAAGAGCTCAGAGCAGACAGACTCCTGGGCTCTGATGATGATGATGATGATGATGATGATGGAAACATTGCAACCTACAGTGGATGTAGTGAGGACAGTTGGTGGCGCTGTAGCACAACTCATTTGTCCAAACAGAGGAAAAGCTCCAACAGAGAGGAGAAAGGAAATCCCTCAGTAACAACCTGAAGAAACACCCTGAAGCCTAAAAGGAAATCAGGAAACTAAGTCAACATTTCTGGAAGCTCCACCTGATTTAATAATCAGCATTAAAATACAATCAATCTAAACACTGACACCAACTCTGGATCCCTGTTCCATCCACACTCCCACACACAGATGGAGGAATGAAACACTAAAGAGCCCTGTGGAAATCTGCTGTGGCCACACTGGATCTTCCAGTGTGGCCTCCTTTTTAATACAAACATTAAGAAGGAGAAGCTGCATCACATTCAACAAAGAGTTCAACAAGAATCAAAGATCTGATCTGTGAGCTCAGACTCACAAACCAGGGAGAGGCTTCCATCATCACAGACCTCTGACAAACACCTCCAGTGTTTTATGTCTCAGTTTTCAGAAAGAGTTGAATTGTTGCTGCATGAAAAAAATCCATCATGACTTGGATCATGAATGATGTAGATATGCTCTGGCTTCATATTGAGCAGAGCTCAGGTACCGTACCCCTGCACATCCTGCTGGTTCTAGACTATCAGTTTAAGGAGACAACAGAAGGGACAAGCAGAACACTTCAACTATGGACCAAGATCCAGAAAACGTTGGAACATCAACCTCCATCTCTCCCTGTCATCTACTGGAAACATGAAGTCCTTTGCTCCAAATAAACTGGATATTAGTTTAAAATGGGCAGAATATAAACTTTATTACATTCATCAACTATTTGCCAACGGCCAGTTTAAAACATTTAAAGGACTTAAAAGTGAAGATAAACTGCCATCACTGATCATTTTAGATGCTCTCAGCTCAGATCCTCCCTGATGTCACATCAGGAGTAAAATCAGAGCTACAGCTCCCATTGAGAAGCTCTGATTGATGTCCAGGTAGGAAGAGCAGCAAATAAATATCTTGGATCTTCTACATTATTTTTGTGTCCATGAAGCAGCAGAACTCTGGAGCAATTCAGCAGAGATGGGAGGAAGAACCGGACCCAGTTTGTTCTGAAGAGGACTGGGAGACAATCTGCACTGAAGCTCATCTGATTCATACACATGGAGGGAGTTTAAGTGAAGCTCTCAACTTTCACGTATTGACCGTGTGACACACGCATTTCAATTACTTCACACTTTCACACGCAACACATGCCATTTTTCATACATAAAAATAAAGTCTAAACCCCGTCTTCTATGGAGCTGCTTCAGCTTCTTTCACACCTTGTGGCCATCAGTAATTATTCCTGCTGCAGTTCGTGTTAATAATAATAATAATTTTGATAGCACTACTTTTTAACAATGAATATTAAAAGTTTGACTGATTTTAAAGCACTGGAACCCATTTAATTAGTGCTGAGCAGTTTTTTTGCATCTTTCTAATATTATTCTGAGATTTGTCTTTTGAGTTTAGAGTCCTGCAGGCTGGAATTCCTCTTACCATCACCATCATTTCTGATAGGGCTATCTTTAATAAACCCTTTAATATTCTTCAAGGAAGGAAAACCAAACACAAACATAAGTTTAGACTTTTCTAGAAGAGGAGCAAAAAGCCAGACATGCTCCTATTTCCTGCTGGACATTTGTCCCCTCTCTATTTTATTCTCAAACTTCAAAGAAGGGGCAGGGGGAGGGTTTACAACATGGGGTTTGGTACACTAAGAGGTGTGGGATTAACATACACAGCTGGATATAAGACATTCCTTATCTGGGAGAAGCATCTGTTCTTGCTGTGTTGGGTTAAAACAATAGAACATTCTTGCAAGCCAGCTCTTTAAACAGACTAAATGCCTGTAAATTAATAAATAGAAAATGATAACATTCACATTTCTCTAACAATTTCCACCTCAGTGTTTGTTTTAGCATCAGGTCTCTAAGGCTACGTTCACACTGCAGGTCTTAATGCTCAATTCCGATTTTTTCGTGAAATCGGATTTTTTTGCGTGGTCGTTCACATTTCCAAATATATGCGACCTGTATGTGATCTCGTGTGTGAACTGAACACGTTCAACCTAAGTGGCCCGCATGCGCACTCGAGAACGCGATGACGTCACACGTAGCAAGCGTGCTCAGTGTTTGCGGAAGTAAACATGGATTATAGTGCTGGCGCGCATTTTGTGGTCATTAATTTATTTTCTAACCGGAGCTTTCCCTCCATTGACTGCTCTTCTCATTGAAGTCCGCTATGGGTGTCGTCTTTCTTCCCGCTTCTGCATAGCAGGACGCAGAATAGTGACGTTTGTCGAGTATCGGTGACGTACAGGTCGGATAAATGCGACCCGGCCGTACAGACACAGGTCGCATTTGAAAATATCAGATACGTATCGGATTCAGGACCACATATCCAAGTGGCCTGGGTCGCATTTGAAAAAATCCGATCTGTGTCATTCAGACTGTCATAAAAAGATCAGATACAGGTCGCATATGGGCAAAAAAAATCGGAATTGGGTCACTTCAGGCTGCAGTGTGAACGTATCCTTAGTTAATTTTTACATTGCCAGAATCTGGTTCCTGTACTCCACTTTTAATGATGATTTCTAAAATTAATTTCCAATACACTATGGAGTGATCGCAGGGTGGGCTCTGGTTAAATGCCTGAATGACCCCAGATCCAATCGCAGGCCAAGTGATGCTTTCTGATTTCCTTAATAAGAAAATGTAGGTCTCTGTATGTGTGTGGTTCTACAAACTATAATAAACTAATAAAAACACAAAATATAATCCGATGTAATCACAACCTCTCATATTAGTAGATCACACAAATCATTACAGTCACAGTAAACCTAACAGTCCTTTATTTGGAGCCTAAACTAGATCTCGGAACAAATGAAAACTGTTTCATCTTCTTCCAGCAAACAAGCAACTAAACATGATCAGAATGACCAACTGAAGGGAAAAGGTTAGCTGACTTAGCCTTACCTGCTGTCAGCTAAAATGAGCTGACAGAAAAGATCCAGAACAATAAACCTACTTAACAAATTATTATGATTGGACAACATACAAAACTCAGCAGCTTAAGGACACACACTGTCAAGAAATACCACAGACTGTTTCCAAAACTCGGCTTGTAAAGATCCTCAGCTTCCAGAAACACTATTTTTACATCTCTTCTAACATGACTCCCCCTGGTGGTAAACCTGGAAACTGTACCACAGTCCTGCATTCAGAACACCACTCGTCTATAGCAGCTATTTTCATTTACATATTCTTCAGATTACGATTAGTGCTCTTTGTATTTTAAGTCTTTCTGCTCCAATCTTGCACAAAGTCAGCCAACAGCTTTCTACTAACTTCTGGGGGAACAGACCATCATACTAAGCCTGCTGGGATTTGTACTATCATCTTGAATTTTCCCACTGTGGGTAACTGGATTAAACTACTCATAATTATTTTTAGCCTTATTTAAATAAACTATACAATTATTCTGACTGGAAGTTATATGAGGGGTTGGAAAGGGTGTTTAATTGAGGAGGTTTTGATTTATGATCTGGGGTCATAAATCAGTCTAAACTTTGTCATAAAGTACCTCTATACCTTTATTCCTCCATACCTGAGAGCTTCCAGTCTCCAGTGAGGATCCTTCAATCCAGATGACAGCAGCTTAACTCCTGAGTCTCCTAGATGATTGTAGCTCAGGTCCAACTCTTTTAAATGGGAGGAGTTGGAGCTCAGAGCCGATGCCAGAGAAGCACAGCCTTCCTCTGAGACCAGACAGCCTGACAAGCTGCAGACACACAATTCAACACATAATGTTACCATGAGAGGGTAGTACTCAAGAAGCTGCTGCTGAGCTGGTTTTAATGAATATAAAATGAAAATCAAACTGTATTTTGTTCTGTAGGAAATAAAAAGTAATATCTGACAGATTTAAACAGAAGAATCCAGACTAGAGCTCCACTGGGATGGAAACTCTGCAAACTGACACAAACTCTGCAGAAGGTTCTGGCTTTAAGCAAACTTTTAAACAGGACCTAAAATACCAAAGATAAACTGATGGTCCCAGTGGAACCATTTTTCTGGAACATTGAAAAGAACAAACTATCTACCACTCATGTTCTGCTTTATTGTGGAAAACTGGGAGATAATTAAAGGGTTTAACTCAGAAAGAAAGCCAAGCCCAAATAAGCAACTTCACCTTCAAAAACACTGAGTCCTGGTTGTGGGTGTAGTTTAGCGGTCGTTGTGTTGCTTGTGCACAAATAATTTTTTCTGTCTTTTCTTTTGACTCATTGTCAAGTTATGGTGGAGCATATAGTGACTATATGGAATACAATAAAAATAAATCTGATTGTTTTTATCTTAAATACTAAATTCAAATGTCATTTTGAGTCTTACTGCATCTTTTTAACAGACATCTAAATGTCTACCTTCATGATATACGGGGCTTTTCTCTCGTTTTTCAGATTTCAGTTCTGCTTCATCTTTCTCTGTTCTGATTTCTCCTGCTACCCGCTCCAGATTTCTTTGTTACTTTTTTGACTGTAAACTTGCTCGCCTATTTTGGGTCTCTTATTTTATTGATGAAAAGGTTCATGGATAGTTAAAATAAACACGTGCCATCTTTCCCGAGAGAGAAGGAGCTGTGTCTGCAGGCAGTGAACATTTTAGTTTCATCCTTTGTTTTTACTGCAGGAACGAGTCGGGCTAAAAACCTTTTATATTGTTGTTAATATTATATTGTTAAAAAGAGTGGCAATGTTGAAACAATTCTAGCTGTTCATTTTAATCATTTTAATACAATGTTTTTAGACTTTTAAAGGATTCTGGGCAATGCATTTAAAACAGAAAACAATACAGTTTAAATTTCTGATTCATTTTGTTGGGATGGAGGGGGCGTCATTCTTCAAAGGGTCAGCAAAAGTTAACATACTCCTATATGGTGACTATGTGCCTGGTTTCTTTTCATAGGGAATAAATGTAAAACAAAGGATGACAAAGCTATTGCTGAACTAACATTTCCATGTCCTTAGGAGGTAATGGACAGAAATCTGGTTTCAACAGGATGGAGAACTTTGTACCTGAGAGTTTCCAGTCTGCAGTTTGGACTCTCCAGTCCAGCAGAGAGAAGCTTCACTCCTGAATCCTGCAGGTTGTTGTTACTCAGGTCCAGTTCTCTGAGACTGGAGGACTGGGAGCTGAGAACTGAGGACAGAGCTTCACAGCTTCTCTCTGAGAGGTCACAGCCACTCAGTCTGAGGAGACAGAGAGAAAATCTGCTATTAAACAATTCAGCAAAATGATTGTTTAAATCTTTACAGTCACCAATGTTCTCCTTGGAAAGATTGACGAATCGGTCTGATTTGACACATCTTTATGTTGCCTTTTACTGTGGATTGCTTCAGCTTTACATCATATTTAGGATGCTGAGATGGAGAAGCAAGGAGGCTCAGAGAAACTGTGTGAATAAAAACAACTTGCTATTCAAGCACTTGCTGCCAAATGTGCAAAAATAACAGAAATGTTTGTGGCAGGGCCATCAACAGCTGCCATGGCTGATGCGGGAATGTAGTAGCCAGCACTGTGACATCTGTGAGTGCTTCAGGAGAGGTTGATCAGCAACATGCTGCAGCTAGAGGAAGTGATGGCTGTTGTGCTTGTTGTTCAGAAGCTCATCCACTAGAAGAATGCAAACAATTTAAAAGAAAATTTCACAAGGACAAAGTCTTTCTGCTGAGAAGAAAAGGGTTATGTTTTGTTTGTCTGCAGTGGGGCCACATCAGCAGGAATTGTGAAGTACGATTAACTGAAATTTGTAATGAAAGTCATCCAACTGTTTTACATATAAGAAGAGAGACAATTTCTCCTGAGTCTGAAACAGGAATATCAGAACCCCCATCGATTGTGAATGCAACATGTGGCCATACAGGGGCCGGTAAGGATCGTGGAATGCTTTCCGTGCTCCCTGTAAAGGTTAAAGTAATAAAAGGACAATGTGCCATCCAAATTTATGCCTTCTTGGATCCAGGTAGCACTGGAACATTTTGCTCTGAAAGGCCAATGCATCAACTGAACCTCACTGGAAAGCGAACACAAGTCCTTCTTCGAACAATGGGCCAAGCTAAAATAAGTCCAGCCTTTTCTCTGAGTAATCTTGAGGTGGCTTGTCCGAATAGTAATACATTTTATCCTCTGCCAGAAGTTATCACACAGGGACAAATGCCTGTGACCAAAGATGATATGGTAACATCTGAAGATTTAATAAAGTGGCCATATTGTCAAGAGTTCACATAAATGCTGAGGTTGATCTGTTAATTGGTACCAATGCTCCAAGGTTATTAGAACCTTGGGAAGTCATCAACAGTCAAGATACAGTCAAGAGCCCGGTTCTGCTGGAGGTTTTTCCTTCCCGCTAACGGTTGTTTTTTCTTTCCACTATCGCTTCATGCTTGCTCAGTATGAGGGATTGCTGCAAAGCCATGGACAATGCAGACGACTCTCCCTGTAGCTCTACGCTTCTCCAGGAGTGAATGCTGCTTGTCGGGACTTTGAAGCAATCAACTGGTTCCCTTATACAGGACTGTCTCAGAAAATTAGAATATTGTGATAAAGTTCTTTATTTTCTGTAATGCAATTAAAAAACATGAAATGTCATACATTCTGGATTCATTAAACATCAACTGAAATATCGCAAGCCTTTTATTGTTTTAATATCGCTGATTATGGCGTACAGCTGAAGAAAACTCAAAAATCCTATCTCAAAATATTAGAATATTTCCTCAGACCAAGTAAAAAAAAATTATAACAGCAAAACAAATTCAAACATTTGAAAATGTCCATTAATGCACTCAGTACTTGGTTGGGAATCCTTTTGCACAGATTACTGCATCAATGCGGCGTGGCATGGAGGCAATCAGCCTGTGGCATGGCTGAGGTGTTATGGATGCCCAGGATGCTTCAATAGCGGCCTTTAGCTCATTTGCATTGTTGGGTCTGGTGTCTTTCAGCTTCTTCTTCACAATACCCCACAAATTCTCCATGGGGTTCAGGTCAGGGGAATTGGCAGGCCAATCAAGGACAGTAATGCCATGGTCAGTACACCAGTTACTGGTGGTTTTGGCACTGTGGGCAGGTGCCAGATCATGCTGGAAAATGAAATCATCATCTCCATAGAGCTTTTCAGCAGATGGGAGCATGTAGTGCTCTAGATGGGAGATGGGAGCATGTACAGGACTGTCTCAGAAAATTAGAATATCGTGAAAAAGTACGCTGGACAGTTGCAGAGTGGTCCAAAGTCCTCTTTTCAGACGAAAGCAAGTTTTGTATGTCATTTGGTAGTCAAGGCGCCAGAGTCTTGAGAAAGGCTGGAGAGGCGCAAAATCCAAGTTGCTTGAAATCCAGTGTGAAGTTCCCACAGTCAACGATGGTTTGGGGAGCCATGTCAGCTGCTGGTGTTGGTCCACTGTGTTTCATCAAGTCCAGAGTAAATGCAGCTGTGTACCAAGAGATTTTAGAGCACTACATGCTTCCATCTGCTGAAAAGCTCTATGGAGATGATGATTTCATTTTCCAGCATGATCTGGCACCTGCCCACAGTGCCAAAACCACCAGTAACTGGTGTACTGACCATGGCATTACTGTCCTTGATTGGCCTGCCAATTCCCCTGACCTGAACCCCATCGAGAATTTGTGGGGTATTGTGAAGAAGAAGCTGAAAGACACCAGACCCAACAATGCAAATGAGCTAAAGGCAGCTATTGAAGCATCCTGGGCATCCATAACACCTCAGCAATGCCACAGGCTGATTGCCTCCATGCCACGCCGCACTGATGCAGTAATCTGTGCAAAAGGATTCCCAACCAAGTACTGAGTGCATTAATGGACATTTTCAAATGTTTGATTTTGTTTTGCTGTTATAATTTTTTTTTTTACTTGGTCTGAGGAAATATTCTAATATTTTGAGATAGGATTTTTGAGTTTTCTTCAGCTGTACGCCATAATCAGCGATATTAAAACAATAAAAGGCTTGCGATATTTCAGTTGATTTTTAATGAATCCAGAATGTATGACATTTCATGTTTTTTAATTGCATTACAGAAAATAAAGAACTTTATCACAATATTCTTATTTTCTGAGACAGTCCTGTATAGGAAATTCTTGACCAATCTGTATAATATGATTGATTTGACTTTGTAAAGTGCCTTGAGATGACATGTTTCATGAATTGGCGCTATATAAATAAAATTGAATTGAAAATTGAATTGAATTGAATAACGGCCCCTATGCTGTCAGAACTGTACTTGGCTGGGTGGTCAATGGGCCCTTGGATAGCAGTGGTGTTGAAGAAGACTCATCTGTAACAGTGAACAGAATTTCAGTGAGCAAGTTGGAGGAACTGCTCAAGACCTAGTACGATCATGATTTCTGTGAAGGATCAGCTGATAAACAAGAAATGTCCAGAGAAGATCAAAAGTTTCTCAATATTATGGAAACATCTGCAGCAATACAGGATGGAAAGTATTGCTTGAACCTGCCATTTAAAAGAATGGATGTCTGTTTACCAAACAATTTTGCAGTAGCCAAACAGAGAATACAAAGTCTCAGGAAAAGATTCAAGTTTAATTAGAACTTTCATCAGGAGTATGTGGAGTTTATGAATAACATAATTTCATTCAGATATGCAGAACGTGTACCTGAGCATCTTTTGCATTGTGACAATGGAAGAATTTGGTACATTCCCCACCATGGGGTTTACCATCCAAAAAAGAGCGCTTTACGTGTGGTGTTTGACTGTGCTGCGGTGTTTAAAGAAGTGTCTTTGAATAGGGAGTTGCTGCCAGGCCCTAACCTCACCAACACTCTGCTGGGGGTCCTTATGAAGTTTAGAGAAGAGTCAATAGCCATAATGGGAGACATTAAAGCTATGTTTCATCAAGTGCAGGTGCCAGAAGGAGATCGAGACTTCCTCCGCTTTCTCTGGTGGCCAAATGGGGACATTACACAGGAACCAGTACCTTATAAGATGATGGCCCATCTATTTGGAGCTGTTTCATCCCCCAGCTGTGCAGCCTATCCTTTAAGAAGAACTGCCCTAGACAATCAGAATGAATTTCCACCAGAGGTCATAGAAACTGTAAGACAGAACTTTTATGTTGACGATTGCCTCAAAAGTGCAGCCACAGAAGAGGAAGCTATCCATTTGATAAGAGATCTTGTTGCTCTGTGTGAAAAAGGAGGCTTCACATTGGAGAAATGGATAAGCCACAGTCGTGTTGTTCTACAGACAATCTCAGAAGAGCAGAGAGCTAAAGATTTGAAGATGTTGGATCTGGATATCAATAAGCTTCCAATGGAAATAGCTTTGGGTCTGCAGTGGTGTGTGGAGACTGATGCCTTCCAGTTTAAGATGAAGCTGAAACAGCAAGCCCTGACCAGGCGTGGAATGTTATCTGTTAATAGCTCTGTGTATGACCCTTTGGGTTTCCTGGCGCCAGTGACATTGCAGGCAAAACTGATGCAGCAGGAACTGTGTAAAAGAAGCTGTGGCTGGGATGATGCACTGTCACAAGACATTTTACACAAATGGAAAAGATGGCTGGAGGAGCTTGCGCTACTGTCTACATTTAGTATCGACCGCTGCATAAAACCTGTGGGATTTGGAGCTATAAAGCATGCACAATTACACAATTTTTCAGATGCTAGTGAAAGTGGATATGGAACTGTTGTGTACATTCGTATGATAAATTATCATCATTCATGTTGCTTTCCTTATGGGGAAGGCCATAGTAACACCACTGAAAGTTATTACCATTACCAGGCTTGAACTTTCAGCTGCCGTCATAGCTGTGAAGGCGGATGCTATGGTCAAAGCAGAGCTGAATATACATCTGGAAAAATCAATGTTCTGGACTGATAGCACATCTGTGTTAAAATACATCAATAATGAAGATAGACGCTTTCACACGTTTGTGGCAAATAGAATTGCAACCATCAGAAATTTGTCTGAACCTACTCAGTGGAATCATGTCAGCACATGATCCAGCTGATTATGTGTCTCGTGGAATGAAAGTTTCAGACTTCCTGAAAACCAGGACGTGGCTGGATGGACCAGAGTTCTTGTGGAAAGATGAAGAAAAGTGGCCTAAATGGGTGATTGATGTAGAATTGGATATCAGCAACAAAGAGATTAAGAAGGAGGCTGCAGTTAACATTATTGGCCTTGACATTCTTGCACCTACTGACCAGCTTATTGCACATTTTTCATATTGGAAAAGACTCAAAAGAGCAGTGGCCTGGTACCTAAAGGCCCATTCATACCCTACGTTTGGCCTACACGTCCGTATTTCTGTCCGTACGTTCTATCCGTTGACTCCTTCATACCTCTGTCCGTTGAGGTGCGCAATAACCAATATTTCCTCTAGGTGGCAGTGCTGGGTGCCAATAATTCGTCAAAAATGGCGACGGTCCAAGACGGGATTTTGTTGTATTTGCTCCGTAAGTAAACTTTTTGTTTGTCCCTGTGCCCCGGACACGACACATCATATATGTGTGGGTAGTTGCGGACAAGCTCCGTAAGTCGTTCCTCGAATCCCGCCATTGTTTAAAGCCCAGATTTATAACCTTCTTCGTGATTTTGTTGACACTTTGTACTACAAACTCAATAGCGCCCCCACCTTTTCCGGTAGTATTGCTCCATATGGATCCGTTTCGGCCGTAATCATAAGCTCCCAATTTTCGTGTCAAAATACAGACGAAATCGACGGTTAGAACGTATGAAACACTCCACACGTATCCGTATCCGTCTTTTACGTGAGGTATGAATGGGCCTTTAGGCTGAAGTATGTCTTAGAGGAGAAATGTAGAAGGAGAAAACAGCTGGACCATTTAATGGATAAGAACCCAGTTAAGCATCAGATGAATACAAGAGGGCGCCAAAGGACCACTAATCTCTCAAACGGTGGAAGTTTGTCATTGGGAGAGCTCCAAAGTGCAGAGATCTTCATCCTTTTATACTGTCAGCAGCAAAAATTCCAGCATGAGTTTGAAGCTCTGTCACACAACTCTAAAGTGAGCCGTACGAACTCTATCTGTGTTGGATCCTGTTTTGGAAGATAGGATTTTAAGAGTTGGAGGCCGGCTTCATAGAAGTGCAATGCCCGAGGAAGTAAAACATTCGATAATTCTGGCCAAAGAACAACACATCTCCAAGTTAATCCTCAGGCATTTTCATCAAGTTCTTGGACATGCAGGACGGGCACACACACTGTCGGCTGTAAGAAAAAAGTTCTGGTTTACAAAGGGAAATTCTGCTGTGAGAAAGGTTATTGGTGAGTGCAGCATCTGCAGGCAGTATAACAGTCGACCCTTAATGCAAAAAATGGCTGACCTGCCCGTTGTAATGATTCTCCCAGACCATCCCCCTTTTTTAATACTGGGGTTGATTATTTCGGGCCACTTGCAGTTAAAAGATTAAGAACATACTGCAAGAGATATGGTGTTTTGTTTACCTGCCTGGCAAGTCGAGCCATCCATCTGGAGATTGCAGCTACACTTGATACAGATTATTGCATCAATGCATTGAGGAGATTTATCAGCAGAAGAGGACAAGTTAAACAGTTATGGTCTGATAACGGAACAAACTTTGTTGGTGCTGAGAGAGAACTGAAAGAAGCCCTTGTTAATCTAGATCAGGACACAATAAAGTTATTTTTGGCACAGGTGGAAATTAATTGGATTTTTAAATCCTTCCCATTTTGGTGGCGTTTGGGAGCGAATGATTCGTCTGGTGAGAAGAGTACTAAACTCAGTGCTGCGTCAGCAAATTCTTGATGATGAAGGGCTAAGTACAGTATTGTGCGAAGCAGAAGCCATCTTGAATGATTGCCCTATTACAACCCTCTCAGAGGATCCAAATGATTTGGAGCCACTTACCCCCAATCATCTGCTCTTGCTCCGAGGAAAGCCTTCATTTCCCCCTGGAACATTTAAGCCGGAGGATCAGTATGGAAGAAGACGATGGAAACAGGTACAATACCTGGCTGACCTATTTTGGAAGAGATGGGTTCGAGAATATTTACCTTTGCTTCAAGAAAGGCAGAAATAAAACGAGAGGAGGAAAAATCTTGCTGCGGGAGATATTGTGGTCTTAATGGATCCCTCTGCACCTCGAGGATCCTGGCCTCTTGGGAAGGTTTTGGAAGTGTTTCCAGATAGTCATGGTTTTGTGAGGTCAGTGAAATTGAAAACTAAGTCCAATATTATTGAGAGACCAATTTCCAAACTTTGCATGGTGTATGGTGTCTAAATTAATGTGTTAATGTCACATTTGTGTCACATATTGCCTCCTGTATTATTATTTCGGGAATTGGCATATTTGTTTATTATGCCAATTAGGGGCCGGTGTATTGGAGCCAAATATGTGTATTTTTTTGTTTTTGGTCACTAGATGGGGCTGTCGGCTCCAGTATAAGAACCGACACTTGACAGGTAGATGACAGGTGTTGAACCCGGAAGGGCATACAAGTTTTGGACCGTCTTTGTTAACAAATGTTGCCGTGTAAGATGGAATAAATGGACAAGAAGAAGAACTTTGGGATTTATTTACACGCGATCAACAGGTACAACGTTAGCCGCTCAGCGCGTCATAACTAATCAGCAACGGTTCAACGCTTCACTAGTGCAGTAGTAAACTGGCTAATATAGTCATGAGCTTTGGGTCGTGACTGAAAGAACGAGATCCCGGATACAAGCGGCCGAAATGAGTTTTCTCCGTAGTGTGTCTGGGCTCTCCCTTAGAGATAGGGTGAGGAGCTCAGTCATCCGGGGAGAACTCAGAGTAGGTGGTCGTATCCCTTTAGCTTTATTCTCCCGACTTTATACTCGTAAAGAATAAAAATAATTAAAATAATCTAACCTGGCCCTATTACTCCAGGAGTGAAATAATTATGCAAACTGTGACTATTCTGGAAATGTTCCCTTTTAATTCTCATAATATGACGTTTTTCTCATAACATTACCACTTTTGTCTTTTTCTTTTTTCTTTTTTTTTTAACTTTATTGTCCTAGGTCTTTTTTTCTCATATTAGTAATTTTACCTCTTTAATACTCCCCCAAAAAGTCTGTTCCTAAAGGTCCACATGTGACACGGTTTTATGAAATAATGAAGACCACAATTTTTAGATTGTGTGTGTATGTGATATTCATATCACATACACACACACACAAATATATATATATATATATATATATATATATATATATATATATATATATATTTAGAAAGATATAGATATGTATAGACAGCTATAATCTTGACCTATAGTGATATATAATCACACAGCTATTTATTTGGCTTATTTATAATACATCTATGTCTAAATACAATAGTTTGTACTGAATGCAAGCTAAAAATCTTGAAAAAGAATGGTCTTGCATAGCTTTTTCCTAGTGTTGCCACTCTGCAGCTTTTGTGTGTCCAGTTTTGCAGCATGGTGCAGCCTTAGTTTATAGAAGGCAGATACAAGTAGTGAAATCAGCCCGAATACATTTCCATGCAGCACAGGAATGAGGCATCTTCTCTGATCCACATTTACTACAACAGAACTTAAAGGTATACTATGCAACCGGGGTTGATTTTCCAGCGAGGCTCCCCCAGAGGGCGAAAGTAAAAGTGCACTGTCGTAAAGATGCTCAGCTGTTCTGGTTTCTCCGTCAAACCAGGCGCGGTTGTTTTGAGCTTAGCAGACAGGCGGACGCAACGAAAAGTGGAAAAAACGGCAGTACAAACAATGACTAACACAGTGAAGGTATGAACATCAAGCTTCCCGCAGCGCTATCTTGGCAAGGCGGCGGCGGCCGCCGCCTCGCAAAGCCGCCGCCTCGCCAAGCCGCGGCCGCCGCCGCCGCCTCACCAAGCCGCGGCCGCCGCCGCCGCCTCACCAAGCCGCGGCCGCCGCCGCCAGTTTTATTATTATTATTTATTTTTTATTTTTTTTATGTTGGCGAGACGCTATCGCCGCCGCCAAGCCGCAGCCGCCGCCTCGCCAAGCC
Organism: Fundulus diaphanus; assembly: GCA_037039145.1. Classification (NCBI taxonomy): domain Eukaryota; kingdom Metazoa; phylum Chordata; class Actinopteri; order Cyprinodontiformes; family Fundulidae; genus Fundulus; species Fundulus diaphanus. The sequence goes on along the minus strand of CM073121.1, from coordinate 53,822,933 downwards.
GCAGCCGCCGCAGCCACGGCCGCCGCCTCGCCGCGGCCGCCACCGTAGCGTCTCGCCAACATAAAAAAAAAAATAATAATAATAATAATAAAACTCGATATGCTTGCATGTTTATTTGACGTTAACACGCGGTTCTTTGTTGTTGCTTTCGCGCGTGCATATAGTGAATGGCAGGGCAAAAACACATGGAGTTCTCGCCGTAAAGCGAGACTTCTGTGTGTGCGGGCCGAGGGCTCTTGCATTGCAAGTGCGGTATTTCCCCCACAGACCCCCAGGGCGGCCGAGAAAACCTTTGTTCGACCTGAAATGACTCATTTAATCATCCAAAACGGTATGGAACACATTAATTAACTGTAAAATGTTGCATAGTATGCCTTTAACTTTTTTCTGCCACATACAATATGGCGGTGACGTTGACGTGCAACCTGCGCCAATGACGTGTCTACGTATATAATGTCTATGGCTCTTACTCGTACTGGATTACTACAGACAGAAAAGGGAATTGGCGCCCCCTCGTGGTGCTACTTACTCAACTCTAGGAACTAAGCAGTAAAATGACTGTTACTGATATATATATGCAACTGATGTGAGTCGACACATTGATCTTTAATTGTTTGGGTTCTTTGCGGCGCCACAACCGGATCTGCACCATATTCAATGTGAGCCCAGGGTAATCATCAGAGCAATCTCTGCATTCAGGTCACATATAGCTGTATAGAGGTGAATAACGTTAATAAACTCCTAAAAAAATCTAAAATTTAAAGCAACTGAAGCTTGTCTTTAATATTAATGGCTGGATATTATTTTTACCTTATTTCAGTACGTCTATTTTAGGTCTCTGAATTTTATTGATGATGAGGTTCATGGATAGTGAAAATTAACATGTGCTGTCTTTCCAGAGAGTGAACGAGCTGTGTCTGCAGGCAGTTAACATTTTTGTTTTATCCTTTAACTACATGTACGAGTCGGGCTAAAAACCTTTTATATTGTTGTTAATATTATATAGTTAAAAAGTGTGGCAATGTTGAAAAATTATAGCTGTTAGAAACCATTTTAATATCATTTATTAAAAATTAAAAAAATATTTCAGCAGAAAGTTGAAAATATCTATCACTGAAGTAACATTTCCACCATGTTTTAGCAGGTAATGGACAGAAATCTGGTTTCAACAGGATGGAGAACTTTGTACCTGAGAGTTTCCAGTCTGCAGTTTGGACTCTCCAGTCCAGCAGAGAGAAGCTTCACTCCTGAATCCTGCAGGTTGTTGTTACTCAGGTCCAGTTCTCTGAGACTGGAGGACTGGGAGCTGAAAACTGAGGACAGAGCTTCACAGCTTCTCTCTGAGAGGTTACATCCACTCAGTCTGAGGAGACAGGGAGAAAAATCTGCTATTAAACAATTCATCAGAAATATTGTTGATTTCTTTACAGTCACCAATGTGCTCCTTGGAAAGATTGATGGATCTGTCTGATTTTACACATCTTTAAGTTGCCTTTTATTGTGAACTGGTTCCTCATAAATAAACTACATTTACATGCAATTTAGGATGCAGAGATGGAAAAAAAGCAAAGAGGCTCAGATTATCTGATTTCTTTAGTTTTCTTTCATAATTATTTTATTCCAAACCGTTGGAATAAAACATTTTATGCAGCTGCTCAAGATTCTTGTGATGGGGCGGTGCGAGGTGGGAGGAGTCAGCAGCAGCAATTAGCCTTTCAAACCTGAATCAGCAGAACGCTTGGATGAAGTATTCCACACTTTCAATTCAAATCAATTTTATTCATATAGCGCCAATTCGTGAAACATGTCATCTGTCAGTGGCAGCAACATGTAGCAGAACCTGCGCTAAGCTGGGTTGCTTTCAGAACACAAGACTGTGTAATGAACAGGTTAAAGCAACCCAACCACATGGTAAATATGAGAAAATGATACAACGTCAATACAGTAATCTTAGCTAATGTTCTAAGGCCAAGTTAGTCTACATTGTAAATGTGGATGAATGTAGCTAACGTCCTTAATATAGATTGAGACAGAGACACAGTCTATATCTATGGCCTTTGTGTTTCTGTGTCTCCGTTTTATTTACACTACTCAAGCTAGTTAAGTTGGTGCGGTGATTTTATTCTGAAATTCACTGGATGTATATCCTGTCTAGCACGTTTAGCTGGTGTAATTCAGGATCTTGCTCTAGGGACCTCTGTAGTGTCCAGTCAAACTTCCGTCTAGATGGCTTTTCTGCAGCTCCTCAGGCCTCTTGTGATGGTGCGGTGCGAGGTGGGAGGGGTTAGCAGCAGCAATTAGTCTTGCTAACCTGAATCAGCAGAACGCTTGAACGAAGCACACTTTCACTTTATTTCTCATCCACCACACAAAGTCAGGTCTCCAAGGCACTGAACTTACAATATTCTCTGATACACGAGAAAAAAATCAGAAGTTGTACCCCTCGGCACATTAGCATCAGGTTATTTCTTTTCCTCTCAAAACAACATGGCGAGCTCATACTCGTACTGTATTACAATCGAAATAAAAGGGAATAGACGCCCCCTTGTGGTACTACCTGATCAACTCTAGGAACTAAGCAGTAAAATGACTGTTAAACTCTGTAAGAGGACCCCCAAATATATGCAAATGTAAGTCCACAAATTGATTTTTAATTATTTGGGTTCTTTTTGGCGCCACAACCCGGATCTGCACCGTATTCAATGTGAGCCTGGGGTAATTCTCAGAGTAACAGCTTCTCTGCAATCAGATAACATATGGTTGTCTGGAGATGAATAAGGTTAATAAAATCCTAGAAAAGAATAAAACTAAAGTAACTGAAGTTTGTCTTAAATATCAATGGCTTGATATTATTTTTGCCTTTTTTCAGCTCGTCTATTTTGGGTCTTTGGATTTTATTGATGATGAGATTCATGGATAGTTAAAATTAATATGTGCCATCTTTCCAGAGAGAGAATGAACTGTGTCTGCAGGCAGTGAACATTTTTGTTTCATCCCTTGTTTTAACTGCAGGTACGAGTCGTGTTAAAAACCTTTTATATTGTTGTTAATATTATATATTTAAAAAGTGTGGAAATGTTGAAAAATTATAGCTGTTAGAAACCATTTTAA